>BSBN01001153.1:120000-1320000 GCA_027924645.1 Cunninghamia lanceolata
CACCTAGGTCTAGAAAATTATCCCCTACTCCAATCCCATCCACAACCACACCAACAATTGGGTCCTCCTCATCTGACTGCTTTCTATCAGCTAGATAGCCTTCCACCATCAACATGCTCACCATTTTTTTGCAGACTACTAACTCCTACCATCAGCAGACTATTGCCCCATGGATGTTTCTCTGGCATATTGCTGGCTAGTTTTATGATGTAAATCCTTGTGTTATTGATGTGTGATCATTTATTCTATTACTATCTCTATTTTCTTTGCAACTAACTTTTGCTGCAATATTATACGATTCTAGGTTTTAAGTTTATTCTTTAAATTTGAAGGAATCTTAACATTTTTAAGGCTGCAGGTATTTATTTTCAACCTTAGTAGCCAAATCTTTTGGCAGACAAAATTGAACTCACATTCTTTCCCTTCTGGATAAATCTTCTAAAATTTACCCTAGAATATAAGGACGTAAATACTTTAAGATTAATTGGGAACTCCATGTGTAAATGCTAAAGGTTTGAGGAAAACCAAATTAAACAACATTGAAGGTAGTATCAAAATGTGTATTCTTCTAGAAACTAAGAGGGAATTTCTAGAAATTATATAAGTTACAAACTTTAGAAGGCATATGGCAATAAAAAAATTATTATGAAGGCCCCGAGCTAAAATGTAAAAGTTGCAAAATGCATTGTAGAATGTATCATTCCTCCTTATAACATGTGTTGTACTAGGGAGAGATTCAAAAAATGAAACATAAATATATATACATTATAATGATAATTCTGTTTATTTGTATAATCAATAATTTAATATAAATATTATTATTAATTATATTATTCTGTTGATATTTAAAATAAGAATTTTATAATTAATATATACAATAAATAAAAATTAAATATTAATATGAAATTACACAATATAATATTTTTTTGATCCGTAAAATCTGGGATGAGGGCCAACTACCATGTATCATCATAATCAAAATAAAAGAAAGCTTCAAACCCAAGTAACAAGGAGAAAAAAGAAAAGAAATGGAAAGGGCGGATAGACTGACCAAGGAAAGAAGCCTTAGGCTAAAATCTTCCCAAGCCACTAAAATAAAAGAAGAAAATTCTTCTAGAGACATATTCTTCATTTGCTTTATTTTCGTTGACTCCTGGTAAGGAGAGCCTCCATGGTCCATTATGTACCATCCTCCATAGAATCCCAAGCTTCTAATCTTAGCTTTTCTACCTTAGTTTTCCTACCTTTCTAATTGCTAGATTGGCTGATATGATGCTTTGAAATTGTGCTCACATTCTGGGTTATGGTAGTCGATTTGGTAGAAATCAAACCATCTTCACGCTTAGGGAGAACATCCGGGGCCACCACCACTTCTGTGAGGGCAAGAGGGAGAGGATCCTCATCCACTAGAGAAAGCTTGTGATCATTTGGAATTTACTTTTTATCATGTAATTCTTCCACAAGAGCCTCTGCAAAGGAAGGATCCGCAAGGGTAGAACCAACCTCCCCATCATAGAATGAAGGAGGCTAGGAGTGATCCATGAAAATCCCATGATTCCACCAAACAAAATCTTCATCAGGGTAGCCTTCTTTATGAACCCACTTTTTGAGTTTGAATGCTCTTAAACTAGAAAAGGACACAGCATTGCAGCCAATGATTTTATGACCAAATTGATTATATCTAAAACAATGCTCTAGAAGGCCTTCAAAGTTAATGTGTTACATCCATGAACCATGACAAGAAATCAACCTGACCTTGTGTGTGACAGGCTTGGATATGTCAATCATAGCACAGACTCTTACAAATATTCTTGTTTTGTCCAGGAATCTTTCATCTATAGTCACAAATTTTCCAAATTGATTAACCAATTTTTGAATGAGTCCAGAATTCCTCATAACTAAAGGGAGATTGTAAAAATGTAGCTAGATCAGGATATGAGAGATCTGCACATTGGTAGGATCAAAGAAGGGAGTCCAGGAGGTCATAAATAAGCTTGATTTACCAAAGAACCATGGGTCGTGGTCCAAAACAAATATGCAGTCTTCCAAAGATTGAAAGGTAACCAAAAGAAAGCCATGATCTAGAACATCTATTGAGGGAATGACCAAGCTACTCCACATCACACTACTCCAAGCTAAGAAATCTTCCACTTTTGGCCACTTTCCCATATTCCTGAAGATGATGGATCTAGTTCTGAGGTCCTAATTGATTTCCTTGATGCAGTCATCAGAGATATCAAAGTCCTTAGGTTCTGCGTCTAGTGAGACAACAAAGTCTCCAATAGAGAGGGAAATGGAGGATTTTGTGTTAGAAGAGTGAGGAGGCAGCTCAAGATTTCCCCCTTGCACACCAGAAAATGTCCTTTCCCGCACATCCACATGGTTCCCTTTAAACCCTATATCCAAAAAGAATCAACCTTTAAAATCTTTTTTGTGTAGAATTCATTGCACTAATGATAAGGATTGGAGGAATTTCTACAATCACTAAGAGACATGGGCATAGGAGCTTGGTCAAATGAAGGTTCAAAATTTTTTGTCACTACGAGGGGAGAAAGGATCCTTCCCCAAAGCCTTTGCATGGGAAAACAAAGCCTGCAAGGATTTGAGATTTGTCACCATTAAAGGAGGGACGCAGATCTTTCCTCCATTTGCTGCCACATAACTCTTCCTACCGCTTGCTTGCTACTCACCTTTGCTTTCCTAATACATGTCACCTTTGAAATTTTCTTTTTATTACACAATATAATATAATAATATTTAGATGAGTATAATATTTCAATATTTAATATTTATACACAAGTATATATTAATAAATTACATTTTACTATAATATAACATAATTATAAATACATTATAATGATAATTCTACTAATTTAAAAAAGTTAAAATTATTAATATATAATTAATTATATTATTTCATTAATATTTAAACTATCAAATTTATAAATAATATATATACAATGAATCAAAATTAAATAATCACATTAATATGAATATTATATTAATAGAAATATAAAAAAAATTGTTATAATATTTGCATAGACTTAAATAAAGAAAAATATTATTTGTTTAACATTAAAAAAAAATATTGTTTTTAAATAACCAAGTTGGAGGAAAGAATTCGTGCCTGCTCCATTTTAAGAGCTCAAATTTTGAGCCAATCAAAAGACAGATAAATAATTTTCCAAATAATTTTTGTTAAAATTTTCTCATGTAAACTTAGCAAAAAATTAAAATTTGTTCAACATGTAAAATAATCATTATTCCATTTATTTGTATAACCAATAATTTAATATAAATATTATTATTAATATATTCTTAATTATATTATTTTATTGATATTTAAAATAAGAATTTTATAATTAATATATACAATGAATAAATATTAAATAATAATACATTATAATAATTCTACTAATTTAATATACATTACAGTATTATTAATATATAATTAATTATATATTTTCATTAATATTTAAAATATCAAATTTATAAATAATATATATACAATGAATCAAAATTAAATAATCACATTAATATGAATATTATATTAAATAAATATTAAAAATTTTGTTATAATATTTGAATAGACTTAAAAGAAAAAATATTAGTTGTTTAACATTCATTATATATATTAGAATGATTGCCTCCTCCCGCTTCCACACACACAATTATCTGATTTTGAATGAGGGTTTCTCACTCGTGGGTGTCAGCTCTAGGGTTTCCTATGCCATTTTTTATATGCATGCTACTGTTCCTATGGATGGTGGTCGTGTTGTTGTTTCTGAACTGCATGTTGTTGTTCTTGGTTTGCATGCTATTGTTCCTACTCTGCATGATGTTGTTCATGTTCTAGATTGTGTCCATGCTATTGTTGTTTCTAAATTGCATGTTGTTTCTGAACTACATGTTTTTGAACTGCATGCTGCTCCTTTTCTGGATGGTGACCGTGTTCTTTTTGAGTGCGTGGATGCTCTTGTTTCCTCTTCCTATGCAGATGCGGTGAGTAAATCTGCCTTTCGTCCTTTTGTTTCAGAAGTGGAGAAGGGTATTGTTGCAAGAAAGGATTCCCTACCTGCAACCTTGGATCGGAAGAAAATGCTTATCCCTTGTACCTCAGATGCTCCCATGGTGCTTATGGGGTAGGAAGTGATTGACAATGAAGGCTTTTTCAAGAGTAAGGGTTTGATTTGCAGGATCAACAACCTATGGCCTTGTCTCACTGATCTACACCAATGGATTTTTGAACATTGGATTCCTTTGGTTGAGGGTAAGATGGAGATCTACCCTTCTACTACAGGTTTTTTGTGGTTTGTTTTGATTCTTTTGAGGATTGAGAGGTTGTACTAGCTATTGGAGATTCGATGTGGGATTTGCATTATCTTTCGATTCGTCCTTGGTCTCCCTCTTTCAACCCCATGAAAGAGTCTATTGACATTATGTCTATTTGGGTGAGATTGCCTTATTTACCCTTACAGTTGTGGTGTAAATCGGCCTATGAGGCAATAGGCAATGCTCTAGGTTAATTCCTAAAGGTGGACCCAGCTACTATGAATTTTTCACACACCTCATTTTCCCATGTATTAGTGGATGTTGATCTTTCAAAAGCTTTACTAGGTGGACGTTATTTTACAGGTGAATGACTGTCCTTGGTCTCAATTGATTGATTACGAGGGCATTCCTTTTCGATGTCATCATTCTTTTTCTATAGGGCACTTGGCTTTGGATTGTCCCCATGGTATTCGTAAGCAGTCTTCTTCCACTTGGTGAAAAATGCTCTTCCCCACCATCTTATAATGTATCCAAAAGGTTTGATAAGTGATTCAAAGGAATTGGAGTTGCTCTCCTCCATTCTAGCATCTCCATCTAGGCCTTGTGACGCTCCTTCTGATTCTTTGGCTAATGTTCTTGTATCTCATCAAGTTCCTAATCTACCTTCTATCTCAGACCGTCAATTGATTGGTTCTGATTTTATTGTTTGTAGATCAACTAATCCCCCAGATTGTGTAGTGCCCTTAGATGGGACCTTTGGAGGGGCTTTCCATCCCTTTTCTCCTAGGTCTTCTGGTTTGGAAGACAATACTTCATGAAAAGTTGTTCAAAGGTGAAAGAAACGTCTTCCCAAGATGGTTTCTCTACCACACACCAAGAATAAGGGTGTGAGGGGACATAGATTTGTTTCAAGTGTTGTTTAGACTTGCTTTCTAGGCAACAGTTGCTTTGTTTCTTTTACTTTGTAACAGGGTTTGGGCCCTATCAAAAACCCAACTTACCTTAATCAAAAATATTTAAAAAACTATTTATTTAATAATCAAATTCCTGACAAGAATTTAGCCACTGAGAATCCCGAACATATTTTTCTTCTCTATTTTAGTGTGTTTGTTTTACTCAAAATAGTATTTTTGCAAGATCCATCCTTAAGAGCTTAAATTTTGAGCCAATCACAACATAGATAAATGATTTCTCAAATATATTTTGTTAAAATTTTCTAATATAGACTTGGGAAAAATTAAAATTTGTTCAAGATTAAAAAATAATACTCTATTTTAATTGGTTTACTCTAGATAGATTAATCACTAGATTAAAAAAAACTAGTGTTTGTTTTATTCAAAATAGTATTTCTACAAAATCCCTCCTTAAGAGCTCAAATTTTGAGCCAATCACAACATAGATAAATGATTTTCCAAATAATTTTTGGTAAAATTTTTTCATGTAGACTTAAAAAAAATTAAAATTTGTTCAACATGAAAACTAATACTCTATTTTAATTGGTTTACTCTAGATAGATTAACCACTAGATTAAAAAACTCATTGCAATAGTATTGTCTTACTAACAATAAACATGGAATAAATCCAATAAGAACCAATTAACAAATGGATTTCATACATTACTCAATTAAATTTACTTTTGAGATTTATAAGCTAATCCTAAGAGGTTAAAATATTTATAAATATTATGGTGGATAACATTTATAAATAGAAAAGGTCTTCATGAATTGATTTTAAAAATATTTACACTAGAAAGGATGCTCCTATAGTCATTTGCTTGTTTGATTTCCTCTTCAAACCTAATTTTTAAAGTAGCAAATATTTAATAACTAGATATGTTTTATTTTATTTATTAAGGTCAAACTTTCTAATCTAGTGATTAAGCAACTCTTAATCCAATAGATGTTGAACTTGGGTATTTTATAGTGAGCTATCTTTAATATAAGAGTTTACAAATAATAATAACATAAAGTTACTATAAGGAATAAATCTAGAATAAGATCGATAAAAAATCATGAATTTCTATCACTCAATCCATTTTTTAGATTCATAAATTGTCACTAAGAAGTTCAACAATTTGCAAACTTTGAGGTGGTTATGGTGTTAGTGTAATATTGATACTTCACATAGGATAGTGTCTTATTATAAGTGTGATATTGCACCAATTTAATAAGTTTACTTAGAATAATAGGATTATTTATTTATCTTCAAAGACATGTGGTGATGTAGGAGCACCCGGATGTATATGCAATCCTGCATCACCCAAAAAGAATCGTTAATTCATTATTTTTTTCTATTCATTTAGTTGTTGTTTGGTTGCACCATGCTTTCCAAGATGTTGGCAGTGTTGTCGCAGCTAATGACAATCACACATCACATTTTTGATATGTCGTTTTTGGTTAGCTTAGTTGATTTCCATCTACCTTCGATTATTGTGATCATTTTGGTGATGTGTTCATACCAGAAATCAAACATGTCAACATTGGCTTTTGTCAGCCGCAGCTTAGTTGGGTGACTGAGTGTTATCAATCTATTTCAAAGAAAAACTTACTCCTCTGTTTCTTTTTGGAGGGCGGTGGTTTGAGTGCATTAATACAATAGTGCATCCATAAGGAAAGTTCTGCTCTCTTTTTACATAATCCACTTAGCCTCTATAGAGGCACGACCCCATATGGTGCGTAGGAGTGGTGTCTCATGCAATTGTTCATTGTACTGGTGATTAAGCATA
Source organism: Cunninghamia lanceolata (assembly GCA_027924645.1). Lineage (NCBI taxonomy): Eukaryota > Viridiplantae > Streptophyta > Pinopsida > Cupressales > Cupressaceae > Cunninghamia > Cunninghamia lanceolata. The sequence goes on from BSBN01001153.1 coordinate 126,998, forward strand.
TGATGGTATTGTATCAATTTCAAATGAATTTCTTTTTATTAAAATCTACAATGAGCTTAATATATATTGAAATTGAGAAGAGACTCCTCATATGCTCTATTATAGAGATGCAATGAAAAGACATGTAAAAAGAATGAAAAGGTAAGTAGATGGGTAGTGTAAAGGGGTCAAAAATATAGAAAAATTAAGAAGAAAAATAAAGGGGTCGATTTGGTAGTTGGGAGGTTGTAAAAATAGAAAAGGGAACAACCATTCAAGTGGCTACGAAAAGAGAAGAGAGTGAAGAGTGAACTGATCAAACATTGGGGTCGCTGCCTAAGATGACAATAGGAAGAATGATGATGGTATTTGCTACCAGAGAGAAGAGTTTGGCCTATTGAGAAGAGACTGGGCTTTGAGGTAAAATGGTACGGTCAATTGAAAGTAAAGTGTTGCACTCTGTGACACAAACATCTATAGGAATGAAGCCCAAGATGCAGTAAAGAGTGGAGTGAAGTTAAATAGCATAGAGGAGATAAAATTTAAGAAGTGTTGATCAGCAAAATGGTGTGAATTCTTTGTATATTAAGCATAATAATAAAGTCTACAAACCATTTGTTTGACAAAATGTGTACACATTTCTCTGTTTTACCTATGTGAATAATTCCTAAGTAATAGTAGTGATATTGGTAAGAAATTTTAACTATTGTGGTTTCAGTGCTACTAGTATTGGCTATTTGAGAAGAGCCCCAAACTAAGCTACATCATGTGGTCTTTATTTTACATCTTTAATTGGAAATTTTTGTAAAAAAATACAATAGACTTCATGGAATGAGGTGCCCTACTTTAAACTCTTTACATGTTTGTTTATCTATGATGCAACAATGGTTGTCGCTATCTAGACACCCCCCATATTGTAGTAACTAACACATAAAATAGAATGCAAGGCATATAATTAGATAACCATACCTAAATTGGTAGTTCATGTTCTTTTCTCTTTCAAGATTCTTTAGTAGTTGTTTACGTAGCACCTCTATGACATCAAACTCTTCCCTATTGATGATTATTTCATATATGGTGAGTATGGAGGTCCCTATCACCAAATTCTCCATATTGGTGTAGTAGATCTTTTGTGCTATACCCATTGTTGTGTATTGTACAATAGGGTTTGTGATATCTTTGACTATTAGGCTCCTTCCATCTAATGTTGTTCTATTCAAGTCCATAATTTTTTTAGTTTTTACTTTTTCATTTGTTGGGAGCCCCCCTTTATCACATAGCCTCATCATTTCCCTAATGGCTTTCTTGGTTATTTTGTAGGGTTGATCCAGGTCTATGAAGTTTGCATGCATTCTACTTAGGATCAACTTTATCCATTCTATCTAAGGCCGAGACTTTCCCATTTTAATACCAATTTTTTCTTTTAGTTTTATTTGGTGTTCAAACTTTATTTATGTGATTCAATGGAATTATTTCTAAGAAATCTAAAAAATTACTCATATCAACTTGTTATTTGTAAAATATAGACTAATCTTAAGAAATTTTAATCTAGTTGCAAGTCAACTTTATTAAGTGTTGAATTGGAATTAAATAGAGAAATTTTTCCCTATCAAAATACATATGTATGTATGCATGTATGTACATTATCTAGATGTGCATATATATAATGTACATATACAATACATGCATATATGTACATGTACATATATGCATACTTATATGTATATCTATATATGTACATATATGTATGTATGTGGGTATGTAGCATGCAAAAAATAATAAGCTTTCTATCTATTAATTTAATCACCTTCCTAATTAACCAATTATTTATGAAACCATTAGTTGGTGTGAATATTTTTTTGCACAAGTGTTAAATTAAATAGCTTAATCATGTAATTTATTCATGAAAGATTGAGTCATGGACATTACCTTTCATGGTATTATTCACAACATTATCAGGATATTAGTTATTACTTAAGCAATTGTCACTATTAATATTGTCAAAATAAATATTTATAATTTATCAATCATGATTAATATAACCATAGCACCTTTGCCACCCCTTCTCAGTCCACCTCATCCATCTACTCTGTCTTAGGCTCCACCTTAGGATCTCTCTAGTTTGAGTTCCTCCTCTAGTATTTCTCCATAAGCTCCTAGTGGTTTGTGACTTCATTGTTGTAGTAGCTCTGGTTTCTAGGAATTTTTTATTGGCTTCTTTATCCACATCTCCTTTTTTGTTAGAATAGTCACATGTTGTAATTGTTAGTGTATATTAAAGCCTACTTAGGTGTGCACATCATTCTATGTTTATCCTCAAGCTATACTTGGCGTGCCTAGATTATCCTAAATGAGTTAAGTGGATGCTTTTCCTATACTTGGAGCAACACTAGTCTTAGTGATCTTTTCCTATCTTTGGTTCAACTATTGTTAGTCGATTATGTTAGAGTTGGCTATGATTTGAGCCACCTAGAATCTATAAATTCATGAAAGCACAAGAGAGATCAAATGAGAGAATAATGTTATTCTATCAATGAATGCAAAAGAATGTTATTACAATGTACATGATATGCCTTGCTTATAAAGACAAGGATGAAATATAGGATGTTGTAGTCATGTGACAAGTGTCATAATCCTATGACATGTGACAACTATAGGATAAGATGCCAACTATCAACAACTAGACAACTAAAAAATCTAGTAGACTCACCAAGTCAACTTAACATGTGAATTATGTGTGATGTGTGAATATTATTTAACTAATAAATAGTTAAATAATATGAATTACCCACACAAGAGTAAACTAGTTAGGTAATTGGTATAGTCACGGTAGGAGGGTTCACAGAATGAACTATCCGAACCGTGCAACAAGAGTAAACACAATAGAAACAACTCAAAGAAATGAAGAAAATATAGATTCAGTCATTTAGTATATCACAAAATTTAAAATAGAGATCCGTCAGCAACATGTGGGCTTACAATTAGGGCTCACGGGCCTAATTACATACATGCACAAGATAAGGCTTTGAAGTTCCCTTCGCATAAAATCCAAATTATCAGCTATCACTATATCATGAACTTGATAACTACTTTCCTAAGGATCTATTACATCTTTATATATCATTTCTGGACCAATAGATTCCTCTGCATCAGCCAAGGAAGGTCATAAACTCCAATGAAGAGTTGTAACGTGTTCACAGATAGGTCGGACCTAAATGCATAGAACACTTCCTCAAATGAATGGAACAACATACGGACCCTTGGGGAAGGTCATCCATGAACCAAAGAACATTGAATGATGTGTCAATGAGATCCACAAGTCAAGGAATGATCCGTAAGCCTTCTCCTTCAGTTGATTATCAAGAACTGTTAGAATGCTCTGCTCTGAGGAAAAAGTCAACTTCCGATTGCAATATCTTTCTGGTAACTGATCCAAATGCTTTGAATTCTTGATATGTTGTAGATGAATGAATGTAGATGCTAAGTCTAGATCCACAAGATGTGAAATGCCAAAACTGGACCATGAGCTGAAAACTGCTACTAACTGAACTGCCTAGACTTGAACAGGAAAATGAAAGAACTGAAATGCAAACAACTGAAATGCAAATGTTTTGGGTTAATGCAAGATTTCTCTTGAACTAGGTATGCTCCTGCAGACATCTGAGGTTATTGAAAAATTGATTCCCTCACTTTGCTGGGGCTAGGGGAGAACCAAGATGGTCCACCTCAGCCTAAGAAAGTCAAGATGAATCTTCTTCCGGTCTACCTTTCCACTTCACAAGATATTCTTTGTATTGTCTTCCTCTAGTGCTGCATCCAACTCTACTATCCAAAATGTATTCTATCTGCTCCGGTGCTTGTTATGGTAACTACTTCTTCAAGTCTTCTTCCATGCTATCACCGAACTCTGCTTCATGATATTGATAAAGATCTGTAATGTTGAAAATAGGTGAAATACCCAATCTCTGGTAATTCCACTTCATATGCATTTCCTAAATCAAATTTCCTAAGTATCCTACAAGGTTCAAACTTCTTCATCTTCAACTTGTTATATGTCCCAACTAGAAATATTTCTTTCCTCAAGTACACCATCACTTCATCTCCAACTTCAAATTCCTTATGTCTTCTCTTCTCATCTGCTTTTTCTTTGTACTTACTATTCATGTCCTCCAAATGCTTCTTCACCTAATTATGCATTGTCTTCATATGGTCTACAAATTCTTATGCTTCTGCACTCTTCTTTTCCTCTATACTGATGTCTCTCAATTATGCAACTCCTCTAGGATTCACTCCGGTAACAATCTCAAAAGGTGTTCTTCCGGTACTCCTATTTACTAAATTATTGTATGCAAACTCTGCTTGTGAAAGAATCAAGTCCCAACTTCCAGTCTTCTCTCCAACCAAACATCTCAACAAGTTTCCCAAACTCCTATTCACTACCTCTGTCTGTCCATTTGTCTATGGATGAAAAGTAGAACTGAACTTCAAGTCTGTCTTCATCTTTTTCCAAAGTGTCTTCCAAAAGTAACCAACAAACTTAGTGTCTCTGTCTAAAGCTATACTCTTAGGTAATCCATACAATCTCACAATCTCCTTGAAAAATAGGTTAACTACATGCATTGCATTAGTTGTCTTCTTACAAGGTATGAAATGAGCCATCTTTAAAAATCTGTCAACCACTACAAATATTGAATCATGTCCTCTCTATGTCTTAGGTAATCCCATTACAAAGTCCATGCTTATGTCTTCCCAAGGTCTCTCTAGAACTATCAAAGGTTTATACAATCCAGTGTTCTGACTACTCCCTTTTGCAACTTGGCAAACTCTACAACTCTGCACAAATCTCCTAACATCCTTATGTATCTAAGGCTAAAAGTAATTTTCACTTACCAAAGCCACTATCTTATCAATGCCAAAGTGTCCTACCAATCCACCACTATGCCTCTCCTTGATCAAATTATCTCTCATAGAACTTCTAGGTATGCATAACTGACTTCCTTTGAACAACATATCTTCTTGAATGAAATAGTACAACTACTTACTTCTATCTATCAAAATACATTCCTTACATGCTTTCCAAGGTTCTACAAAATCAATGTCTCCCTCATACATATTCTTCAATTCATCAAAACCTAACACTTCAACTCTCATCTCTGTCAACACGTTTCTTCTTCTACTCAAGGTGTCAATAACTTTGTTTGATTTACCACTTCTTATTGCAAGTATGGACCTAACCAGTGTTGTCATTGATGTCAACATACTCCTGTTGCATTGATGTCAAGGATTGGATAAGTTGTGTGCTGAGGATATTGAGAAAATTAGTCCTATCAAAAATAGAGAAGATCAGTGAAGACAGTGAATCTCTATGAAGTGAAGATCCTAGCTAGATAAAGCTCAGAGAATGTGCATCAAAGGGTTTGCATATATGTGTCTGAAGATGATTTAGTCAAGATTTGAGAGGTCCACATGCAAATATGGAGGAGTTATGGCCATGAGAGTAAAACTGGTTCTAGCAACTGTTTAGAGGTGACAGAGTGACACAAATAGGTCCGGTGAGATCAGAAAATACAATATCATGTTCTGTAGATCTAATGACTTGTTTGGGAGGCTAATGTGAATTGACAACTCAATTGGTTCATGGTTTGAGGTCCACAAATCAATCCTTCTAATGTGACAATGATGAGTGACTATGTTCTTGAGGTTCTGAATGAAGATGTGAATGATTATAGTAAGTAGAAGTGGTGAGGATGTACTTGGTGATTCAAGCAAGCTTGTGGGGGTCTCTAGATTGTGTCTAGTTCGTGTTGGCGGTCTGCATTGAAGATTGAGCTCGTAATTGAAGACTTACCTTTGAGTGATGGTGTTCCTCCTAGTATTAGCCAACTAGATGATTTGCACATATTGCGGACTATCTTGAAGATGTTTTGTGAAGCAAGGCGTGCTCCTCGAAGAAGATTGAAGTCCCAGTTATGTGTGGCCAACAATGGAGTAATGCGCATGAAGTTTTAGAAATAAGTCAAGTTGTATTTTTGTAATTGCTCTATGATAAAATAAGTGTATGTTGTGTCAACTTTGATTATCATTCCAAAGTCGATGTCATGTATAAATAAGAGTTGCGAAGTCATTCAAAGGTGTCCTAGTAATGATGAGGAAGTAGTAGCAAAGAGGAGCAAAAAGAAGAGTAGAGGTGTTGAGCTTGAATGGAACTGACTCAAGCATAGTCAAGATGCTTATCTCTAGTTCAAGTATGTAAAACTTATATTCTTTTGTAGCTAGTGTGTCTCCTATAGGCAGTGGGCCTCTTGTGAGCAGTGTGCTCGGGTAGTGAGCCCTAACTGGCAAGTGTCATTTTATTCATCTTTATTCTTCTAATAGAGAATACAATCTTGGGTTAGTCACCCCGTGGTTTTTCCCTTAACTGGGTTTTCCATGTCAAAATCTTGGTGTTATATGTGTTGAATTTGTTTCTGCTCATGAATTATTGCATTATGCTTCCATGATTGAATGTTTGATATGCTGTTGAAATATAAGAAGGCTTAAAGTAAATAAAGAACAGGTTTTGGAGACAACTGATTCACCCCCCCTCTCAGTTGTCTATCTTAAATCCAACAATTGATATCAAAGCCAAGTTCCTCTAGAAGAAGCTTAACCGCTTGAGGAGATCTAGGGTGTCGACCTACAAGAAGGACAATCCAAGGTTTGATGGATCAAACTTCATTGCTTGGAAAAGCCTCATGGAATGTCACATATAATGCATGGGATATCAATATTGGAACATAACCTCAACTAAATATGTTCCCCCAAGGAATGGCCCAACAACTCTGGATGAAGTCAAAGATGCAGAAAATTATCTTCAAGCTAAAGAAGCCCTACTAAGTGCCTTGTCTGATTCAGAGCTGACAAATGTTATGGGATTAAAGACTACCTATGAAATTTGGACAAAGCTTGAAAATCTATATGAAGGAGACAAATATGTTAAGTGTGCCAAGTTGCAAAGTCTGAAAGAAAAGTTTGAAAACTTAAAGATGAGTGAAGATGAGAATATCACTTTATATATGATAAAAGTAAATGAGATTGTGTGTGGCATCAGATGTGCTGGTGGAGTACTGGATGAAGATGAAATTGTTGCTAAAGTTCTCAGATCTTTACCTCCTGCATATAAACACAAAGTTGCTGCCATTGAGGAAATTAGATCTCTAACAACTATCACAAGGGATCAATTGGTTGGTAAGATATCTGCATTTGAGTTAGCTGAGTTTGGTGATGCAGTTCCCAAGACTAAATTTGCATTTAAAGCTACTGCCTCTACAAAAGGTAAATAGAGATATGATCCAGGTGAAAGTTCCTCAAGGAAATCAACTTGGTATAATAAAGCAAGGAAAGATTTGGAAGAAGATGAGTTAGAAGCTGAACAACTTGAAGCCCTTATTGCAAAAAGACTACCAAGAGGATCCAGTAAGTATGAAGGAAAATTACCTTTCAAATGCTTTGCCTGCAATAAGATTGGTCATTTTGCCTCAAGAAGTCTGGAAAGGTTTTCAAGGCTAAACCCTAATAGATCAATGTTTCAGAAGAAGTGTTACTATGTTTATGAAGATGATGTTGGAGTAACAAATGACGAATCTGAGATAGGAAACAAATCAGGAAGTGACTGGGTGTTTATTGCAATCAAAGAAGAAGATCCAATGCCTATTAAATCTGCCAATCATAAGATGATAGAAAGTACTTTGGCTACTCAAGTTGAAGAAAAGGATGAATGGGTTATTGACAGTGGATGCTCTAACCATATGACTGGCGACAATAGTAAGTTATTAAGCTTGGAAAGATATGAAGGTGGAGTTGTAAAGTTTGGAGATAATTCTACTGGTAGAATTAGAGGCAGAGGAACCATCTCTTTTGATGGAAAGAACAAAACTAGTGATGTCCTGTATGTTGAAGGTCTGAAGCATAATCTTCTTAGTGTTGGACAGTTGGTGGACAAAGGCTATGATCTTCATTTCAAAAATAGAAAATGCAAGATCTTTGAAAGCTCTGGAACTAAGATTGCATTCGGTACATAGACAAAAGGTAACATCTTCCAATTGGTTGGTACTGGTGAAAGTTGCTTATTTGTTCAAATTGATCAAAGTAGGTTGTGGCATAGGAGAATGTGTCATGTGAATTTTGATAATATCATCAAGATAAGCAACTCTTAGGCTATAAGAGATCTTCCAAGATTGATGAAACCTACTAATAGTTTATGTAAAGAATGTCAGTTGGGTAAGCAGAGTAGAGTCATGTTCAAAAGTAAGGAACAATCTTCAACTGGATTGTTACACTTGGTGCACACTGATCTCTGTGGTCCAGCAAGAATCAGGAGTATGTAGGGAGATAGGTATTTCATGTTGCTAATTGATGACCACTCCCAGATGATGTGGGTAACTTTCTTAAAAGAAAAATCTGAAGCTCTTGAGAAGTTCAAAATATTCAAGGCTATGGTCGAAAATTAAACTGGCATAAACATAAAATGCCTTAGGTCTGATAGAGGTGGAGAATTCACATCTGATGAGTTCATAACATTGTGTGAGAAACATGGGATAAAGAGACAGTTATCTGCTCCAAGGACTCCACAACAGAATGGAGTAGTAGAGAGAAAGAATCGGACCATCTAGGAAGCTTCTAGGACCATGATGATAGAAGTAAATATTCCTTAGATCTATTAGAGAGAAGTTATGAGCACTGTTGTCTACACTCTTAATCGAGTACAAATCAGAGGCAATAGTGGTAAGACTCCTCATGAACTTTGGTTTGGTATCACTCCTACTATAAAGTATTTCAAAGTCTTTGGTAGTAAATGCTACATCAAAAGAGATGAATACCTTGGCAAGTTTGATGCTAGAAGTGATGAAGGAATATTCTTGGGATATTCTACTCAAAGCAAAGCATACTGGTGTTATAACAAGAGATTGAGAAAGATTGTAGAAAGTACAAATGTGAAGGTTGATGAAGGCATGGAAAAACCCTTAATATTTTATGAGTATGAAAAAGATGATTAGAATGATGTCTCAGACCAAGAAGAACAAGTCCCAACTGCAGTTTAGATTCAGACTGATCTAGAGAATCCTAAAATACAGGAAGAAGAGACAAGTTTAGATGAACCTGTCCAAGAATTAGAATTGCAAGAAATTCCCAAAACTCCCAGGTATGTAAGACTAAATCATTCTAAAGATCAGATTATAGGAGATAGAAGCAAAGGTTTTCAAACAAGAAGAAAAATTACTCAAGATTTAGTGAAGTATTGTTTGATCTCTAAAATTGAACCAAAAACAATAAGTGAAGCTTACAATGATGAAAGTTGGGCTAAAGCAATGGAGGAAGAATTGATTCAGATTGAAAAGAATCACACTTGGGATCTTTTACCCAGACCTAAGGACAAAAATGTGATTGGGACTAAGTGGGTCTTCCAAAATAAACTAAATGAAGAAGGTGAAGTAGTAAGAAACAAAGCCAGATTGGTCTATAAGGGTTATTCTCAAGTAGAAGGAATTGACTTTGAAGAAACTTTTTCTCCAGTGGTAAGAATTGAAGCAGTCAGATTATTTCTTGCCTTTGCTGCCTTCAAGGATTTCAAGGTATATTAGATGGATGTCAAATCTGCTTTCCTAAATGGAGATTTGGAAGAAGAGGTATACATTGAGCAACCGGATGGATTCCAATTGTCTAATCATGAAGATATGGTCTGCAAGTTGAAGAAGGCATTGTATGGACTCAAATAAGCCCCAAGAGCCTGGTATGAAAGATTGGACAAACATCTTTTGAAGATTGGCTTCAACAAAGGTATTGCTGATAGTAATCTATATTTTAAAATTGATCATGAAAATATCTTGATTGTGGAAGTATTTGTTGATGATATCATTTTTGGACGGAAAGATAGCATGTGTAAGACTTTTGCAAATCAAATGTAAAGTGAATTTGAAATGTCTATGTTTGGGGAAATAAATTTCTTCTTGGGTTCGCAAATCACTCAAACAAAGAAAGGAGTCTTCATATCATAGACCAAATATGTGAAAGAATTGTTGAAGAAATTTGGGATGGAAGATTCAAAGGCAATGAGTACTCCTATGACAACTGAATGTAAGCTGAGTAAAGATGATGAATCCCCTAAGGCTGATCAAAAAAAGTACAGATCAATGATTGGAGGGCTGCTCTATCTTACTCAAACTAGACCTGATATTATGAATGTTGTTGGTCTTGTTGACAGATTCCAAGCTGATCCTAGAGAGTCTCATGTAATGGCAATCAAGAGAATTCTCAAATATCTGAAGGGAATAGTTGAGTATGGATTATGGTATCCTAAGGATCATGATTTCTCTCTTCATGTATAAACAGATGCTGATTGGGCAGGAGATGTGGATGACCAGAAGAGTACCAATGATGGTGCATTCTTTTTGGGAAAAAGGTTGGTTTCTTGGCTAAGTAAGAAATAAGAGGCAATATCTCTGTCCACTACAGAAGTAGAGTATATTGTAGCAGCAGGCAGTTGCACTCAAGTATTTTGGATGAAGCAAATGCTTAGAGATATCAGAGTAGAGTATGATGAACCTATCACAATCTTTTGTGATAATTCAAGTGCAATAAACATATCAAAAAATATGGTGCTGCATTCAAAGACAAAACATATATCCATCAAGTTCCACTTTTTGAGAGAGCAGGTGAACAAGAATGAAGTCAAATTGGAGTTTGTGCCCTCAAAGGATCAGATTGCAGACATTTTTACTAAACCTCTACCTAAGGACTCTTTTGAGTATATCAGGGAGAAGTTAGGGGTTATTACCCCTCCAGTTCTAAATTAAGATGCACTGATGTGCATCAGTCTGGTGGATTCCACAATCATATGTTGTGATCCAGATTGATGTTAGGATGCTTCTACTCAGGGGGAGCAGTCTGTATGATACTAAAGTATGAGAACTAGTTGCAAGTATGTGCCCTTTGCCATTAATGTCAAAGGGGGAGAGAAGACATGTGAAAAATAAAAGTGGTTGCTGATCAAAGCGGGAGTAGTGAAGGAAGAGAAGACATGTGAATGGTTATTGTTGATAGGGGGAGCTATGTCAGTCAGTGAGAGGAAGTTATTGTATTGATGGTTAAAATAGTTTTTCACATTATAAGTTGCCATCAATGACAAAGGGGGAGATTGTTACAAGTATGGGCCTAACCGGTGTTGTCATTCATGTCAACATACTCCTGTTGCATTGATGTCAAGGATTGGATAAGTTGTGTGCTGAGGATATTGAGAAAATTAGTCATATCAAAAACAGAGAAGATCAGTGAAGACAATGAAGCTCTATGAACTGAAGATCCCAGCTAGATGAAGATCAGAGAATGTGCATCAAAGGGTTTGCAGATATGTGTCTAAAGATGATTCATTCAAGATTTGAGAGGTTCACATGCAAATATAGAGGGGTTATGTCCATGAGAGTAAAACCAGTTCTAGCAACTATTCATAGGTGACAGAGTTACACAAATAGGTCTGGTGAGATCAGGAAATACAATATCACATTTTACAGATCTAATGACTTGTTTGGGAGGTTAATGTGAATTGACAACTCAATTGGTTTGTGGTTTGAGGTCCACAAAGCAATCCTTCTAATGTGACAGTGATGGGTGACTGTGTTCTTGAGGTTCCAAATGAAGATGCGAATGATTATAGTAAGTAGAATTGGTGCGGATGTTCTTGGTGATTCAAGCAAGCTTGTGGGGGTCTCTAGATTGTGTCCAATTCATGTTGGCAGTCCGCATTGAAGATTGAGCTCCTAATTGAAGACTTACCTTTGAGTGATGGTGTTCCTCCTAGGCTTAGCCGACTAGATGATTTACGCATATTGAGGATGATCTTGAAGATATTTTACAAAGCAGGGCTTGATCCTCAAAGAAGATTGAAGTCCCAGTTGTGTGTGGCCATCAGTTGAGTAATGTGCATGAAGTTTCTGAAATAAGTCAAGTTGTATTTTTGTAATTGCTCTGTGATAAAATAAGTGTATGTTGTGCTGACTTTGATGATCATTCCAAATTTAATGTCATGTATAAATAAGAGTTGCAAAGTCATTCAAAGGTGTCTTGGTAATGATGAGGAAGTAGTAGCGAAGAGGAGCGAAAAGTAGAGCAGAGGTGTTGAGCTTAAATGGAACTGACTCAAGCATAGTCAAGATGCTTATCTCTAGTTCAAGTATGTAATACTTATATTCTTTTGTAGATAGTGTGTCTCCTATAGGCAGTGAGCCTCTTGTGAGCAGTGTGCTCAAGTAGCGAGCCCTAAGTAGCAAGTTCCATTTTATTCATCTTTATTATTCTAATAGAGAATACAATCTTGGGTTAGTCACCCTGTGGTTTTTCCCTAAACCAAGTTTTCCACATCAAAATCTCAGTGTTATATGTGTTGAATTTGTTTCTACTCATGAATTATTGCATTATGCTTCCATGATTGAATCTTTGATATGCTGTTGAAATATAAGAAGACTTAAAGTAAATAAAGAACAGGTTTTGGAGACAACTGATTCACCCCCCCTCTCAGTTGTCTGTCTTAAATCTAACACTCCTATGCTTCAACACAAATGTATAACTCTGCATGAACTCTACCCATCTCATATGTCTCTGATTCAACTTTCCCTAACTATTCAAATACTGCAAAGCTTGATGATCTGTATACAACACAAACTCCTTAGGCAACAAGTAATGTCTCCACTTCTTTAAGGCTTGAATTATGGCATAGAACTCTTGATCATAAACTAAATATATTCTCCTTGCATCATTCAACTTCTCACTGAACTATGCTACAAGTCTACCTTCTCGACTTAACGCTGCTCTAATTGCATTTCCACTTGCATCACAATCAACTTGAAATACCTTATTGAAATCTGGTAATGCCAAAATAGGTTGCTCTGTTACCTTCTGTTTCAACAACTCAAAACTTTTATCTACTCTTGATGTCCACTTGAAATCTTTTCTGTCACCTCTCATTATCTCTTTCATAGGGTTACAAACTAAACTTAAATTTCTAATGAACTTCCAGTAGAAACTAGCCACACCATGAAATGATCTAACTTTTCCAATGCTCTCTGGTGTAGGCCATTCAATAATTGCTTTTACTTTCTTAGGGTCCATCTTCAATCCTTCCGCAGAAATCACAAATCCTAGATATACCAACTCTTCCTTCATGAAACTACACTTCTTGATGTTTATCAACAATTTCTCTTCTCTCAACCTCTGCAAAACTTATCTAATATGCAACAAATGGTCATCTTTTGTCCTACTGAAAATTAGAAAATTATCCAAGTACACAATCACAAACTTACCCAAAAATTTCTTCAAGACTTCATTCATCAATCTCATGAAAGTACTTGGTACATTTGTCAGTGCAAAAGGCATCACTAACCACTCTTACAGTCCTTCATTTATCTTAAAACCAATCTTCCATTCATCTCCTTCTCTGATTCTGATTTGATGGTATCCACTCTTCAAATCTATCTTTGTGAAATATCTTCCTTCACTCAAACAATCCATGATATCATCCATCCTAGGTAAAGGAAATCTATACTTAACTGTGATCTTGTTTATTGCTCTAGAGTCAGTACACATTCTCCATTCTCCATCCTTATTAGGTGCTAGCACTGCAGGTACTGCACAAGGGCTCAAACTTTCTCTGATCAGACCTTTTTTCAACAACTCTTGTAGCTGTCTGTTCAATTTTTCATTCTCTGTCGGTGTCATTCTATGTGTTGCTTTGTTAGGCAAACTTGCTCCCAGTATAAGATCCATGTGATGACTGATACTCCTTATAGGTGGTAATCCTTCAAGTACATTATTTGATATGATGTCTTCATACTCTGTCATCAACTCTCTTATCTCATCCGATTTAGTTTCTTTCTTCACCACCTCAGGCTTCTTAGAAATCAAGGCATAACACATACTTTCCTATTTCAAACCATCCAAAAAATTTCTTCCATCTACCAAACAGATTCTAGCATTCCCACATACCATATTTTTAAGATCATCTTCTAAAGGAATCAAATTAATTCTTTTCCCATTTGTTGTTATAGTATATGTATTCTTTCTCCCATCATGCATAGCTTTTCTATCATACTGCCAAGGTCTACCCAACAAGATATGACAAACATCCATAGGTATAATATCACACAAGACTTCATCATGATAAGATCCAATATGAAATTTCACCAAACATTGTTCACTCACCAGTACCTTATGATCATCCTGAATCCATACTATCTGATAGGGCTTAGGGTGTTTCAATCTTTCTAACTTCAGCTTAGTCACCATCTCCTCTGAAACTAGGTTATCTGAACTACCACTATCAATTACAACTTTACAACATTTACCTCCTGATTTGCATTTAGTTCTGAACATAATTTTCCTCTGTGATAGTTCCTCATTTGTCTCTACTTTAAATAGTGCTCTTCTCGTCACCAATGATTCTCCTTTCTTCGGATTTCCAACTGAACAAGGTGATCCAATAGGTTCTTCTTCAACATAGGCTGCTCTCCCACTATTCTCTGTCTTCTTGGTTATACTACCCTGATTACATTCAAATGCTCTATGTCCTTCACCTCCGCACTTGAAACAAGTACCTCTGAATGTTTTCTTATTAAATCCTTTTCCTTCTCTTATGTATCCTTCATTCCGATATGCACTAGGGTTTCCTCTCTAGTAAAAATTTATGTCATCTCTCCAGTAAGCATCTCTGTCATCCTTTCTAACTGGACTGTCAAACTTGTTCTACTCCACAAATGATCTATCATATCTGGAAAATGATCTTCCCTTTTGAAATTTACCTCCTTTGCCTCTCTGTCTCTGATCATGCTTCTTATTCAACTTCTCTTCAACTTTCAAGGCAAATTGATATGCTTTTTCCAAAGAGGTCATCCTTACCAAACTTAGTTCTTCTTGAATGTTCAATCTTAGTCCATTGATATATCTAGCCACTTTCTCCTTGCTTGATTCATTATATCATGTCCTTATGATCATCTTATGAAATTCTTTAGTGTACTCCTTCACAGATTTCTCCTTTTATCTCAGGTTTTGCAATCTTTTCAACATTTCCAACTCATAGTCAACAGATATGAATTGATTCTTCAACTTTGTCACCATCCGGTCCCACTTTGTAATCTTTTCTTTTCCTCTTCTATTTCTTTCCAACTGAACTTCTTTCCACCATATAGCAACTTTCAATTTTGTCTTTGCAAACTTCACCTTCTCCAAATCTTCAATCTCCTCATATTCAAAGTATTCTTCCATGTCATTTATCCAATCAATCAACTCTTTAGGATTCAAATTACCAGTATAGTTCATAACATCAACTCTAGGTCTCTTTCCAATCTTTGAAATATCTCGCAACATCTTTATTTGATCTGATTTGATTCTTCTTCTTCTTCATCACCTTCTAGAGGGTTTCACCAGTATGTTCAACAGATTGAAATTCTTCTTCATCATCACTTTCAATATTAGGTCTTAGTGTCAATCCTCTTCACCTATCTTCTTCAACAGCATCCAAACAAATGTGCATTGTTCTCATCAATTCCATCATCTCATCCATTCTGTTAACCATTGTTCCAACAGGAGGAACTCTTCATGGTAGAATCTTCCTCGGACCAAGTGTAAACTATCTTAGGTTCAGTGATTGGGCTACAAGTGACAACTGCCTCTTAATCGGCGATCGATTGTACACAAGTCACCTGCCTCGGATCAGCAATCTTCTTACAACAAGATCTTACGAAATCTCCTTTTCCAATTCGCTCCAAAGAATCAAACTTTCATTGTCCAAGATTCAAACTTTCGCTCTGATACCACTTGGTGCAGTCATGGTAGGAGGGTTCACATAATGAACTATTCAGACCATGCAGCAAGAGTAAACACAATGAAAACAACTCAAAGAAATGAAACAAATGTAGATTCAGTCATTCAGTATATCATAGAATTCAAAATAGAGATCCGCTGACAACATGCAGACTTACAATTAGGGCTCACAGGCCTGATTACATACATGCACAAG
Organism: Cunninghamia lanceolata; assembly: GCA_027924645.1. NCBI lineage: Eukaryota > Viridiplantae > Streptophyta > Pinopsida > Cupressales > Cupressaceae > Cunninghamia > Cunninghamia lanceolata. The sequence continues at coordinate 143,019 of BSBN01001153.1, forward strand.
ATAAGGCTTTGAAGCTTCCTTCGCACAAAATCCAAATTATCATCTATCACTATATCATGAACTTGATAACTACTTTCCTAAGGATATATTACATCTTTATATATCATTTCTAGACCAATAGATTCCTCCGCGTTAGCCAAGGAAGGTCACAAACTCCAATGAAGAGTTGTAACGTGATCACAAATAGGTCAGACCTAAATACATAGAACACTTCCTCAAATGAATGGAACAACATGTGGACCCTTGGGGAAGGTCGGCCATGAACCACAGAACATTGAATGATGTGTCAATGAGATTCGCAAGTCAAGGAACAATCCACAAGCCTTCTCCTTCAGCTGATTATCAGGAACTATTAGAATGCTCTACTCTGAGGAAACAGTCAACTTCTGATAGCGATATCTTTCTGGTAACTGATCCAAATGCTCTGAATTCTTGATATGTTGTAGATGAATGAATGTAGATGCTTAGTCCAAATCTGCAAGATGTGAAATATGAAAACCAAACCACAAGCTGAAAAATGCTACTGACTGAACTGCCTGAACTTGAACTAGAAAATGAAAGAACCAAAATGCAAACAACTAAAATGTAAATGTTTTTGGTTGATGCAAGATTTATCTTGAACCAGCGATGCTCCTGCATCAATAATAACATTGTTCACACCAACATATTATACCCTATATGTACTACCTCTTGGAAGCTAATTTATTAATCCATTATTCATTGCAATCCTTGAGTTACTTGCTTTGTATATTCCATGTTTGTGATTTCACAAGTTTGAGCATGCGACTGCTTGACTTTTGTGGCTCACTGATACAAGCTTTTGACTCAGAGATTCTAGCAAATTCTACATGGTATTAGAGCCTGATCTAGTTTGGGTGTTGGTCTAATAAATTGCATTAGTTTTTAAATTGAAAATGGTGTTACATTAAAAAGGGAAATCAAATTGGTTGCGGTCTAGTCTTTGTTCTCTGTGGGGTTTCTATTTGCATGGTTTTGCATAGAACTCGATCTACAATGGATGGAGGATGACTTGTCTACAAAGAACACCCAAGATCAAGGCTAATTTGAAGTCATTCCATACATAGAAGGTCTATTCAGTAGAAGCCAATAGGTTGAAGGACAACTCAAAGGTAGGGCTCATGGTGTATTTCGAAGGCTCGCAGCCTATGTCAAAGTTTAAAGTCTGGGGCCTTTTTAAAGGCCTCAACCTATCTCAATGCAATGGCATGCCTAAAGGACCATAGGGATCCTCTAGGAATCACCTAAGCAAGACATTCACTAGGGAGTTTGATCTACAAGTGTGAACCAACCTATGCAAGGCGTCTAGGATTTGGCTCTGTTTGAAAGGGGATTCACCCCTAGTTGCAAGGGAATTCCCCTATTTGGATCCACTGACCCTGCAGATCAAATCACCCTCTTTCACATAAATCATGTTTTTTGAAGGCACACAACTTGATAAATCAGACTTGCCTCATCATATCGACCCACTCTGCAGGCAAACATTTCTTTGCAAAGTATGGATTGAGACATCTAAACCCCTTTTTTTGGGTGTTGAAAAGAAACGTGCCTCTTTTTAGAAGGCATTTGAACCGAAGAAATTTTCAAAGAGTTTGGACCAGAAATCAAGGCATTTTCCTCTACAACAATGACCAAAAACCCCTGTGTGAGGATTTATATGCCCATGTTTGCATAAATTTCTATGTGCAAGGGCTCTTTGAACCAATGCAAGCCACCAAAACCCCAAAATAGTGCCCTAATTCCACCTCAATCGACCCTAAAAGGTTTTCTCTCCTCAAAGGCATCCATAAATATGTTTTTTTAAGTGCTAAAAATAGGTAATTTTTTAATGTAATTGTCAATGCACTAAGAAGAATTACCAAATCTAAGGGGATAATTTAACCAATTTGGGGTTATTCATGCACTCAATTTATAAAGTGCTTTTTTATTCTTGGGGAGATTATGCACAATTTTTTGTAATCAATGAGTTGAGATAAAGTTCGAAATTCGGGGGGGTTCATCATGGATTCCGGTATTCATTTCCACCCTTCTGTTGCTAAACTAACCTAAGAGAACTATTTGTACTAGAAACAAGGGATAAAGAATCACTGTCTTGAATAGGATCTATTGCCCTATCTCCTTGGACTAGTTCTTGATCCAAGTGACTATAAATAGAAGAATAAATGGTTTAACAAAAAAGACATGGTCTACGTGGACTAATAGGTCTTACTGTTTCTATGGATATTTTACATCATTAAGGCCACACTGAGTGCCCTTTCACTACTTGGACCATCATCTAGCAGCTGTATGGAGACATTAGATCTTCATGTGAAAGTGATGTTTTTTGTGGATAATGAGGCTCTTATGGATGATACCGAGACTTCTATTTCCTCTTCATGTGTGGACACATCCTCATGGTATGATTAGTCTATTTGGTTGTCATACATTAATACCTCATCTACAATTGAGGACACTCCTCTAGCCCCTGTTGCTTCATCAGATTCCAGAGTCACTTCTTTGAGAGCTTCTAGTGATTCTTTGCAGCAGACTCACATTCATTTTCTTGATTTACCTCATTGGGACAAATTTCTACTAGACATCTCTTGGTTTTTTGTAGAGTCTCACATATTGGATCTTGATGACACCTTAGAGGATCTCATCTTACTTTTTGATGACAATATGCATACACCTGCTATTACTAGAGAGTTTAGAGAGGCTTCACCAAGGTTTTCCAGTGATTCTTCACATGACATCTCTTTGGATTTGCATTGTAGCCATATGGCATGCATTAACATTTCACTTTCATACATCAATTCTTCAAGTCGTCTTCTTCATCAGTTTTCACATGATTTTGAGAGGTCGTCTGTTTTAGTTACGCCTAAGCCCCCTGATTTGATTATGACTCATTTCAGTATCAGCATGACAACATTGAGTAGTGTTCTGAGACAGGATACATTGAATGAGACTTACCACCTCACCTTGCTTCTTTGAGGTTGTGCTACTTCAGCATTCACCATTAGCGTTATTTCTTCCTAAGGGGAGAAATGTCATTTGCCACAAATGGATCATTTTCAGCATTCATACATGAGCATTCTCTTTTGGCATAGGGTCTACTTCATTGTGGGGGGCTACATAGTCTCTTTCTCTCTCCTATAAGGGGGGAGCTATTTGCATCATCACAGTCAGAGCGACATGGATTCGGGCTTGGTGTAGAGTTATCATCTTTGAGGAGGCTTCCAAGTCCTCTTCTTTTATCCATTTCTCTCTTTTTGGAGGGGAGTTTTTTCCCACTTGGTTTTCTTCATTTCTCCATTTTTATGAGAGATTGCACTATACATGGGTACCTGATTAGGCCTAGTTTCTACGACCCATCTTCATTTAGCCCACCTAAGCTATTCTTAAGGGGTGGTGTTGATGCATATTAAAGCTTACATAGGTGTGCATATCAATCTATGTTTAGCCTTGAGTTATACGTAGCGTGCCTAGATTAGCTTAACTGAGTTAAGTGGTTGCTTTTCCTATACTTGGAGCACCACTATTCTTAGTGAGATTTTCCTATCTTTGGCTCAACTCTTCTTAGTCAATTATGCCCTATATGTTCTACCGCTTGGAAGCTAATTCATTAATCCATTATTTATATCTAATTTTGTCGAATATTTTCAAAAAATAAAATTTCAACACTTTTGGCTCCCATCTATGCACTAGTTTGGAACCAACATAGTACTTTGATGGAATAAATGAAGAAAAATGAAAACATCCTAAAATATTAAAATCTTAGATCAATGAAGAAACCTAGCCTAAGCAAACTTCTTTTCAAAACATTAGACATTTTTTAGAAACCTTGGCACACGCTTTGAACCCTTTCCATATGGATAATTCTATAATAGTTTCTCATCTCTACTGATAAAAAATCCTGAGGCATTGTTGATGTGTCCTCACTCTTAACTTAGCTTATAGTTGTCCTTAACTTTCTAAAGAGTCCTAAATAAGGTCCATTATGTGCACATGCAAATGAAACCACCCAAACAATAACAGGCCTACTATATGTAGACCTATAAGATGTATACACCATCTTGTAAAATTTTTAACATGTAGTTGGAGTTTCCAACAAGTGACTCCACTAGATAGTAGATATGTCTTCCCATTAATCCTAGTCAAGCTCTATAATAATGTAGATATATGAATACATAGATATCTAAAATGTCAATATCAATTTCCAAATACCTACATTAGATTTGTAAAATAAACTAAATAAATACCTCAAAATTAATATATGTTATATTTAAAATATCTATACTAATTTATTAAATTTAACATTCTAATAACCATTCATTTTTTATTTTAATATCTTATATTACATTTAACATTCTAATAACCATTCATTTTTAATATTAATATCTTATAATAATTAGAGAGCAATCTTATGTGTTTATAAAAACTAATTTGATTTTCGATGATATTTGTTTGAAAAACCTTACTCCGGGAGCTTTCCATGGATTTAGGGTTTAAGTAGAGGTTAGCCAATGAAAATAAAGTTCCATAGCACTAGTTTTAGCGAAAGAATTCGTGGCACTCTATAAGCTACCGTCCCTCCTTTTTAAGGAAGGAATGTGAGTTGCAGCAGAGCGCCTGTAAAATGGACAACCTACATTTGTACAAGTGTTGAGTTAGTTGAGATACAGACATCTGTGATCTCTAGTAAAATTTGTTGTGAGAGGTTGCAGTATAAGCTCTCCTTTTACCATCTAACCGATCCGTGTATTAAACCAAAACTAATAGATTTTCCTAGGAGACACGACTTAGTTTAACGGCAGAGATTGGAAGCTGAACCAGACTAATTAAACCCCAAACTATTTTGGGTATCGTCAGTTGAGCACAAACAGTTTCGATGCTTTTTCATCCTATCGATGCTATTTTTGTCTCCCTCAAGCCTCTATTTAATAGTTCGCGATTATCCTTCTCCATCATGCTTAAGTTCTTCCTTGATTTTAATGTTGTCTCTCCGTGTGTATATTTTGTGCAAACTTGGAACCCAACCCTTCAATTTTCGCTATACAAGGCAGTAGCACAAATTGGTAGTGAGTAGTAGTCAGGATCTGATCAATGGCGTTTATTGAAGTTGTTGTGTTGGGTTTGTTGTGGATAAACAGATTTGAATTTGCTTGTGGGTGGACAAGTGCTCATGCCACGTTTTATGGGGGCGGTGATGCATCCGGTACCATGGGTAACAGCTTAATTTTCTTTTATCCTCCATCATTGCATAGTAATATAGTAAGTAATCTGTAGCTGAGAAATAAGAAATAATGCAGGTGGTGCGTGTGGATATGGAAATCTATACGGAAGGAACACGGCAGCTCTAAGCAGTGCTCTGTTCAATAATGGGCTGACCTGCGGAGGTTGCTATGAAATAAAATGCAGTGATGATCCAGAGTGGTGCCTGTCCAATACGATTGTGGTCACCGCTACCAATTTCTGCCCGCCCAACAATGCACTTCCTAACAATGCAGGGGGTTGGTGTAATCCCCCACTCCACCATTTTGATCTGGCAGAGCCAATGTTCGACCGCATTGCAAAGCACAAGGCAGGCATAGTCCCTGTTATCTACCAAAGGTTTCTTTCTCGACTCTCTACTAGTACTAGATAGTTGTTAAACAAATTATGTCATAAATAGTAAATGTTGAATCTGTTGCAGAGTGGCATGTGAGAGAAGCGGCGGAATTCGATTCACCATCAATGGCAACCCCTACTTTAATTTGGTACTGATCACCAACGTGGGTGGAGCAGGGGACATCAATGCAGTTTCCATAAAGGGCTGTCAAACGGGGTGGCAGCCCATGACACGAAACTGGGGCCAAATTTGGCAGAGCAACACCGTCTTCAAAGGCCAGACTCTCTCCTTTCGACTCACCACCAGTGATGGGAGGACAGTTACCTTCTACAATGTGGCTCCCTCCACCTGGCAATTTGGCCAGACTTTTACCGGTGCTCAGATATAATCGCACTATCTTCTTCTTCTTCTTCCTCCATGGTTTTCTTTTTAGGAGAACGAAGTAGATTTTTCATTTTAATTCATTTTATGTATATAAATTGTCTTTGGCTTAAGCGCTAGACAGGTGGATTGTTGATAAGCCGCCCTTCTGCGCTCTCATATGCTTATCACACCTACTACGACTAATTTTGTTAGCTACAACAATGCTCCTCACTAAATTTACAATATAATTTTATGCAGCATATTTATCTAGTGCAAGGTTATGATTTTTAATTTTTTTTAATTGTCTATTTAAGAGTTTTAGTAAAGGTTTAAGCGAGGATTTCCTTTTAAATGTTGTATTTGAAAATTTTCCGAACAAATGTTAGTCTTAAAAGTCTTCTAGATTGGTTGATAATTTTTTTTTTTTTTCAAATTGCAGATATATTACTAATGATCAAAATAGCCATATACATTCGAGTGGTTAAAGAAGCCACTTGATTAATAGCAGTCTATAATAGTTTTTCAACCATATCCATCTAAACAAAACTATACCTACAATAACAGTTTAACAACATTATACAACATATAAAGCAAAACTGTCGTTGTCTATGTGTACTCATGTAAAGTGATCTGGCCACTTCATTTTCACTTATGTCTAGTATTGCAGCTGTTGTTATTATCCCATTCTTTGTTTCTCACTATCCTCATTGTCTTGTTGTTCATTGTCCTTATCTAGAATTATCTTTTCTTTCTCAGACTGGTGCTCTTCTTGCCCTCGTGCCTTATGTCCTTCCCCTGTTTTTGGTACCATAAGTTGTTCATTTCCTTGCCTTTTATCCTCTTTACTTAGGTGAACCCTGTTATCACTATTCTTATATGAATCCCATTCTTTAAAAGCTCCTATGGGTGGTGAAATCCTCAGAAGGTTGTTGTCTATGCTAAAGTTTTGACAAGTAATATCTATATCCCCGATGTCCTCATCTCTCTTCTCATATTGTTGTTGCTGACTGTACAAGTTGTGAAACTCCATATATTCTTTGTGGAATTTCAAATCTACCTTCCTATGTTCATGGGGCTAGAACTCTACCAAATTCACATCAGTTATGTAGACTATAGCCGAGCCTTCATCAATTATTTGCATAAACCTAGCAATTGGTATCCATTGTGGTTGTAACTTGTTCATAAATGTTACATAATGTGAGTCTAGTTAAAGACTTAGTAAGAATTCTCTCCTTTCCCTGGTATATCTTATTATTTCTTGTCTTCCATAAAAACCACAAAATCTCAGTTGAAAGAGTTAGCCAAAATAAATTAGATTTACCATTCAACTTATTAACAAAGCCAAAATATTGTTTTTAGTAGACCATCCCTTAATATTACCCATAAAATTAGACTAGACCTTACAAGCATACTTACAATCAAAGAAAACATGTTCACAAGACTCAAATTCTTTACAAATAGGACACACTCTGCTGTCAAAACCTATAGCAAGTTTCTTAAGGATCAACAGTGATTTAAAACAATAATTTTTAAGTTCAAGATACTTAAACCAAATAATCTTGAAGGTTTTAGAAAATATCTTATGTTCTATTTTGACATTCCAAGCAAAATTCATGTGCTCATACACCACTTGGGAGTTCATAATCATTTTATACATTTTCTTGGGATTTATTTTCAAAACTTTTGTTTCATCCATCCATTTGGTCTTCTTTGTCTCTTCCTTATAATTATTCACATCCAATTGCATTATATCTCCTTCAATTGCTCTACACAAAATATCATAAGTTCTCCTTTGTGTTTCAAAAATGTACCATATTCGAACTTAATCCATACCCAACTTTTCAATGATTTGTTAACAAGGATGTCATTAAAGACAAATATGCCTAGTTTATTCCATTTTTTGTAGGACATCCTTGAAGGAGGGCCAAATATTTATCATTATGCTTAAGATTCCACCAAATAGACCTGTATCTTTGGATAGACTTGTTATTTCTATTAACTACCTCTCTATCTTTTATGTATGCCTTAGCTATTTCCCAGGCTTTCCAGATCATCGAAAAAACAAGAGACCCTGAGGGCTTAATGCTAAAACTACCAAAGTTAATGTTTTGAAGATTCAAAATTTTCCAATCTTTAGCCTTTTTAGGAACTAAATTTCGCAAGTTATTTCTAACAAGGATTTTCTAGGGCTCATATCCTTCTAAATACTTAACTATCCATTTTCTAGCCAGGGTTAGACCTTGGACTTTTAAGTATTTAAGCCCAAGTCCCCCATTTTCTTTGCCCAAACAACATAAGTTCCAAGCAACTGCGTGTCTTTCCTTCTTGCCTTTCCCATCAAACCAAAGAAACTCTCTAATCCTCTTATGAGTATTTTCAATTTGGTAACTAGAAAAAATACACATTGATGCATAATAGATAGAGTAGGCTGATAAATTCTTTTAACATACTTGTATTCTTTTGCCAAAAACAGGAATTGATATACCAATTTCTTAGTTTTTTGTCAATTTTTTCATACATCCAATCCCACATTTTTCTTAATGAGGGATTCACACCAAAGGGCATCCCAAGATATCTAACTTGTTTATTAGCATCTCCCCATTGCCAGTTGTTATGATCAAGCCAGTCATGTGGTTTATCTCTCCAACTCAACAAGCAAGATATTTTTTCTCTAGAAGCCTGACAAAATATTTTATTCTCTTTTCCAAGTTATTTAAGTTTTCTTTCTCAAGTACTGGAAATAAAGCAGTGTCAAATGCAAACTGTATATTTAGTGAAGTATCATTATTTGGAAGATTTATACCTTTTACTTTTCCTTTAATGAGATTTGTCCTCAATAGTTAGTAAAGAGCTTCAGAAGCTATAACAAACAAGGTTGGAGCTAATGGACAGCCTTGTCTTGTTGATCTTTCCATGTCAAAAGATTCAGATAAAGATCCATTTACATCGATTTGTACTGAGGCATCCTAGAATAACATCTTTACCATGATGCAATATTTCTCTGGAAAAACCAATAGCCTTCGTCATCATTATAACAAATGACCATTCTATTTTGTCATAGGCTTTTTCAAAGTCCAGTAATAGAATGTCTACATCTTTCCCCATATACATGGCCCAATCCATGGCTTCCCAACTCATCATGTTCTAATGTATGTATCTCCCTTAAATAAACCCTATTTGAATTGAGTTTATGATGAGTGGCGAAATATCTATTAGTCTAAGAGCTAGGACCTTGGATATAATTTTATAGGATAAATTTAAAAGAGTGATAGATCTCCAATTCCTTTTATTACATTTATCCCCATCTTTAGGCAGAAGTTTTATAACACCTTTGTTTATATCTTTTCCAAGAGATCCCTTATTTACTGCTTCTTGATATAACTCAAACAGGTCGTCCGCTACCCATCCCATGTTAGCTTTATAGATTTCAACAGGTATCCCATCAATGCCTAGGGATTTCCCATTTTCCATAGATAGAATCTTCTTTAGAGATATCTTGACTTAGAGAGAAACACATTTCTGAATTAATTTTCCTTGGACATTTTTTTTGGGATAACTCCTGGGTTTCTTTACATTCAATGCTAAAATCTTTAGCAGTAAAGAGGTTTTTGTAAAAGTCTCTAAAAATCTCTTTAATTTTAGCATTATCCCTGATACAGACACCATTTTCAATAATGGGCCCAACTGATTCTCTAGCATTTTTTACTTTTAGTAAATTGAAAAAATATTTAGTTCCCCTATCTCCCTCCCTTATCCAATTTAATCTAGCTCTGACTTTAGCCCCTTGGTTCTTATTGGTCTAGAACTTCCTTAGTTTATGCTTCACTTCTCCTAGCCTCTGAATCATTTCTTCATCATTATCCTACCTTTGCAAATTATTCTCAACTTTTAGGTATTCCTCTTGTAGGATGGATTATTCTTTTCTTCTATCCATAGCAATATTTCTTCCCCATTGTTTGCAATAGTGTTTTACAAATTTTCAACAAGTTTTCCCAATACTACATCTTATTTAACTATGAGAACATGACTTTAGTCAAATTTCTCAAATTGGTTAACTGCTCTGAATAGTCTTCATCATGGAGTAGGCTTGTATTTGGCTTGAAAAGGTTATCATTCCTGATTTTATCATCCATTGTCTGATCTTTCAACTTAATACAAGCTCCTACTAGATGGTGATCAGATAGAGTAGAGGGGTAAACCTTTACATAATTGGAGTATTTCCCACTTTGAAAGTAAAAACCATTCTCATTAGCATAAAACCTATCTATCCTATAATAGATTCTTTTATTATCTTTTTGGTTGTTACACCATGTATACTAGATTTTTCTATTCTCTTTCTTCTTTTCTTCTAGTGGATCATACAATTTTAACATTTTTTTCATTCTATTCTAGAAATATTGTTCATTTCCTTTCCATTCCCAATGATTACCTCCAGTTTTGTCCTCTTTTTTCTCCACCATATTAAAATGCCCTCCAATGATCCAAGGAATTTTCTCTAATTCTGATGTCATCCATTTCCATATCTCTATCATGTCTCTATATTCATTTCTAGTGCATAAAGGGAACATATTCCAAATTTGAAGTTTCTCTTTTAAAGAACAATCCATAAGCACCTATTGCATGGAGAGAAACCATTTTGGATTATATTTGGCCCATTTATTATTAATCAAAAAAACATTTCCCCCTTTCCTTCATCATGTTCAAAGAAAAAGTACTTAGCTTCCCTCCATATGAAATTCAGATTGTTTTCCAATTGAAATCTTATAGCTTTTACCTCTTGCAATAACAAATAGTCCATGTTTTCATTTCTATTACAAAAGTCTCTGACCATATAATTCCTTTCTTGGGAATCTAATCCCCTTATATTCCAACTGAAACATTTCATAACTAGGGTTCTTTTGATTTGATAGACATTGAGTTTTTATAAATACTATCGAAGCATATAGGAATCTTATCCCCCTTTCCCTTTTCCACATGCTTGAGCTTTCACTCCTACTTATGCATTTCCTCTTTTTATTTTCATCCTCCTTCTTCTGATTTAAACAATCTCCATTATTATCCAAGGCCTCTTTGTTTTCTACTTGTTCCTTTTTTCTCAAATCTTCACCACATTTCCTAGGAAGATTCAATATTACCTCCTTAGGGTATGTTGTTGTAAGCATTTATTTTTACCCACTTCTTGTTATTTCCTTTTAGCAAGTATTTGATCTTTAAGCTTATCCAGAACTAGTTCCTGTGCATTTTTTTTGTACCCCAATTTTTTGTTTTCCTTTATATTATCTTTTCTAATGCAAACATCTACATCCCTTGTAGGAATTATATCCGAGTATACTTTCTTATTATCCTCAATCACCATTTTTTTAATAAGGGAGCCATCGGTGCTCTCCTCATTGTGGATGGCCCCAATTAGGATTCCATTACAATCAGTAGAGCCTTCACATCCCATAACTTGTTTTTCATCAACAAGCCCAAAGTCAAATATAAATTTACAAGGTCGTTCAGAGACTACATCATTTTCCTTGGTATCTAGAGGAAAATCAGAACTCTCTTCCCTATAGGGACTCTCAATTTGAGAATCCATGCAACTAGTAGAGTCTGGTCCTCCTACTTTCTCGATAATGGCATCCTTATTTATCTTAGAGACATAATTATATAAGATAGAATGTTCTTTATCTCCTATATCCAATTCACTTTAACCTTTTTCAATTCCTGATATAGAATTTCCACCCTCTATTATTTTAGCATTAGAATTCTCTTCTTCACAAACCCTAAGAAACTCATCCAAATTGTTCTCTTCTTCATTGCTAATGTTAGGTTCCTCGCTGGCAGTCCCTTGACCCCTCAAATTAGTCTCAAAATATTTTTAATCTTTTCCCTTCTCAAATTTAGCAGAGGATTCATTGTTCTTCCTAAAGTTTTTTTTTTTTTAAATAGGGAAGACTTTTTTTTGTTCCCATCAACTTTACAAAGAAAATAAGAGTTGAGACCTCCCAAACCCTATAAATCATAGAAGTAGGATTTTTCTAGAATTTTAATGTCTAAAACCCATGGAATTGTAATACCAGTTTTTATGGCTAAAAATACATGCGTGTCCATGTGAGGTAATATGACTTTGGTCTCCTCAATCTTGAGGATATTACCTAAGGGTTTCAAAATTTGAGGCAAAAATGCCCATAACTGCTTTGGAACCCTTTTTATACTAAACCATCTCAGTATTCAACATAAGAAAGTTTCTTATTTTGACACATATGATACCCAAGGATGGGCTCTAAACATCGTTTGCCCAATGTTCTAGAAACTTTTATCTAGTACTTTTTTTGTATTTCATGGCTCTTTATAAAAATAACAATTAAGCTTTTTTGCATCATTCTACAGAAAGAGATTGGGATGCCTAATTTTCTCCCCCACACAGAAGTTAACTAGTTATCAAAAAACCTACTTGATGGCAATTTATCTAGATTAAGCCAAACAAGGAAAATGGCAATATTTTTTAACCTATTTTCCTCATTCTTTACATCCATTAAGATTTGTTCATTAGGGGAAAGAGACATTGACTAGTTTGAGAGAGGATTGTTACCATATTTCTCTTTTCTTCCCTCTCCCTTGCTTCTACTTCCATTAGTGACTCCATTGTGGGCTCCGAATCCATTCTCGACCTTGAAACCAATAGTTTGCGGTGGAGTTTCAGAATTGCCAATTCTAATTGCTTCACTGTATGTTTTCACATTGTTAAAAAAAATTTAACCCTTCAATACCCTCAATTAACCCTCATAGCTGAGCAATTACTGCCTTAGCCAGATGGCATATGAAACCCCAACTGACGATGACACATAAATTGAACCTAACCACTAAAACAAATGCTCAGGACACAAGGGTGGGAAAGGCAGGAGAATATCATTCAAATTTTTAAAAAGAAAATAAAACAAAGAAAACACAATTGATCTGATCAAGCACCCCCAAAAATCACAACCACATGCAATCCCACAACAACCACAAGGCACGCAACAAGAGCAATAACAGGAAAGGGGAGGCTCATACTAGGAAGATCATGGAGGGTTCCTTGTAAACCCTCAATCAACCTTAGACAACCCCTCAATTGATAACAAATTTTAATAGAAAGTGCCTTTTATAAGCATCTAAATTGGTACATAAAAAATCTCCTATACTATAATTTGATTTTTTTCTACCATTTGACATGTAATGTTCATGGAAATTGAACATGGTATTTTATAATAAACTTATCTTTAAAATTAGGATCTAAAAATAGTAATAAACATATAGTTATTATATGAAATAAATCCAATAAAAACTAGTACAACACATGGATATCATACATTACTCACTTCAATTCACTTTTGAGATTTATGAGTCGATCCTAAGAAATTAGAATATTTATAAATATTGTTCTCAAAATATAAAAGGTCTTCTACAAGCACATGAATTAATTTTAGAAATATTTAGACCAAAAAAAATACTCCCATACCCATTTGCTTGTTTGATTTCCTCTTAAAATATAATGTTTAAGGTAGAAAGTATTTAACAAAGAGATATATTTTATTTTAGTAATTAAGAAGGTCAAACTTTCTAATCTAGTAATTAAGGAGTTCTTGATCCAATAGATGTTGAACTTGGGTATTTTATAGTGAAACTATCTTTAATATTAGAATTTACAAATAATAATAACATAAAGTTTGTATAAGGAATAAATCTAGAATAAGAACCATGAAAATAAATGGATTTCATATATCACTCTATCAATTTTTGAGATTCACAGGTGTCACTAAGAAGTTAAACTATTTACAAACTTTATGGTGGATATGGTGTTAGTGTAATATTGATACTTTGCATAGGATAGTGCAATATTGCACCTATTTAATAAGTTTTTTTGGAATAATATGATTATTTATTTATCTTCACCTAGGTATATAATAATGACATGTATACACCTTGATTTGAGGTAATCAAGTGCCACCACTACCTTATCAATCATTGATTGGTGGTAGTTAGGTACCACCTCTGTTTGAGTTAGTTGAGTTAACTAACCTCCCAATCAAGATTAAATGAGAGTTAACTAATGACTTCTTAAACATATCATTTCATTGAGTCATGCATCCAAGAGACCTATTTAATAATTTTTTTAAATAAAAGGTGTGAAGCACCCATACCAATTTTACTAAAGCCAAAAGACGAGAAGTACATAAAGGTGCCCAAACCAAAAAGGCCATAATGGCCATAAACAATTTATTGCCAGAATGAAACCCAAAATTCCTCAGCATAGACCTACAAGGATCAGGTCAACAATTATTACAATGGTCAGCATAGAGTAGAAGGAAGAAAGTCTTGAGGTGATAGGTGATATGCAAATACAAAGAAATACAGGACAAACCAAGAAGAACTCCTAATTGCATATTACAACCATCATTTTCACTTCATTTGTTTTGCTATTGTAGCATTCTTTTCCCACTAAGATCATTAGATCTATGCTTAGTGACTAAATTTCCATCAAATCTTATATAGTATAAGAGCTTGTTTGTGTCCACTAAGGAGCAAGGGTTTTATTAGGGGCTTCATTTAAATGATTTCTAAGTTAGATCACTACTGCCAACACATCTAGAGTAGTTAATAAATCAAGGGTTACCTTTAGTTTTGTCTAATTTGGACACCTAAAAGTCAGGTTTTTTTTTTAGTTTTTGGTTGTGTTACAATGAATTTTTCATGTCTTTTGAAGTAGTTTTGAGAAAAACAAAAAGTTCCATTACATCTAAAAGGTTAAAACCCTAGGAATGTCTATCAATTTGTCCAAATCATAATAGTTATAAGAAAATTTTAAAAAAATCCCTAGGTATCAAACATGAGGTCATATGACCTACCTGTGTAGGCCTAGATCATAGTCTATTATTCATGTTTTATGAAATAATTATAAAATTTAGAAAAAAAAAAGTAACTTATAAAAGTTATTGAATATAGCACTACAAAGTGATTTTCAAAAAGTGGAAAGGGAGAGGGGTCTAGGTACGCCAAATCCCCCAATACCACTAGAAATGTAGGTGGTATGATGGTAGGAGGCAACCACCCACCACTATCCTTCTGATAGATTAAAGGTGCCATCCATGTACTCCATGCAACTCTCTTGTTTAGTCCACCTCTCATAAGTGGTGCCACCTCTTTTAGTGATCTCATATTTCCCAATATGGAAATGGTGAAATTATAATAGGACATGCTCTAGTCTAAATATGAATAGTTTTATTGATTCATAATCTCATATTCTTGGCTTTGCTTTGGGTTTTTTAATGAGCCAAAGAGATATGAAGGAGTCTATCTAACATTTATTCTAGCTATGTTAGATGAAGTGTAAAGTAAATTGAATATCTAATTAATAGTTAGCTTAATCGAGTATAAAGATAGTATTTGGTATTATTATTTTTCATTCCAAGTCCTAAATCTTTTGCCACATAATTTTGTGTGCCCTTAACCTGTACTGTAAATGAGGATATGTTTAGCTAACTTATAGCTAGCATAACCCTTAAATAGGTTATATGATCATTTATAAATTCATATATAGGTAGTTGGGTTGGCCTTGGTGGCATCTATGACATATGTATGGTATATATAGGAGGTAGAGGCTAGTTATTATCATCATATTATGTATGGTACATTTTTATTGGAGACATTTGGAGATTTTCCCTCTTGAGTGGCTTATTATTCTCAAGTATTATCAAATGTTTGTCAAATTTTCCTATAGTATTCTTCTCTTATGTGAGTTATTTCATTATATGTTTAAAACTACATGTTAAGTTTAGAGCATGGAGAAAAGGATGATACTCATGTTTTCCTATTGGTTTCTCATGGTTTAAAATGAATTCAATAGAACAATAGGTTAAGGATTACAAACTTAATGGTAGCTTGTACAAGCTTTTTAAAATGATGCATGGAGCTTTGTTGGATATGCATAAGTTATATTATAATGTACTTATATTGATTATATATTAGGCATTAAATTTATGATTTCCAAGCAAGTTTATTTTTTCATTTTTATTTGTCCAAATTAGGCATTGGAGGCCAAATCTACAAAGGTTTGAAGTTGGGAGATGGTTACCAAATTTGAAAGGTAGTTATATTTTTAGAGTACTTTAGGTCAAATCTGACTCTACCATCACATTTAAAAGGCCTAAGAACATAAGGATCAACTATCAAATCATTAAATTTGGACACTTTTATCTACAACCATTAAAAAACTTTATCCTCCTCAGTGGTATGGATCATACTACAAAGAATATTCCTTCATCAACTAGTGTAATTGTTGTCCTCTAGTTGCTAGCAATTTTTTATTTGCTGGATAAATTATTTATTTTCTAGTTATTTTGTTTATTCTATAGAGTTTAATTTCCTTTCAAGTTGTACTTGTGTTTGTCAAGATTGCAAGGTATGTTGTACCCATAGGCCACTATGGGAGTGCCATGTGGTGTCAGTCCCACCCCCAAGACTAGTAATTTACCAATAAACATCCACCAAAAACAAACTTCTTAGAACCAACAAATAGCTTTGACAACTCGCAAAATCATGGTGTCTCTTATAATCTAGTTTCCTACACTTCAATAAGTGGTTTTAAGATATTTCACAACATTTTCCAATCAGAGGGTAGTTTCTCAAAAATTCAAAGGTAGTTTCAAGATTCAAAGAATATTTCAAATTTTGTAGAGATATTTTTTATTTTGTAATATTCTATCAATTTGATTTTGATGATGTCATGTTGATGTCATCATTTTTTATCACTAACTAGGCCCCCTTCACCA
Source organism: Cunninghamia lanceolata (assembly GCA_027924645.1). Classification (NCBI taxonomy): domain Eukaryota; kingdom Viridiplantae; phylum Streptophyta; class Pinopsida; order Cupressales; family Cupressaceae; genus Cunninghamia; species Cunninghamia lanceolata. The sequence goes on from BSBN01001153.1 coordinate 159,780, forward strand.
TTAGCATTTTGATTTTGGCAGTCAAACTTTGAAGTCTCTATTCTCAATCATATTGGCTCCTTTTTGCGAGAAAATATATTTATAATTTGGGGTAATTTTTTGAGAGACTCATAGTGGTGTAGACGGTTTTTAATTTTTGTGTCTATATTTTCTATAAATTATAGATTTTCATAGCTATTGCTAAGTAATTCTCATTTTGGGAACTTCCAAGCCTTTGTTTAGCCTCATATGGTAACATTTTTTAGTGCAATTTCTTTTAAAGTGCATAATTTTTTGTGTACTTCTCATTGGTGTAGTTAGATCTATCTCTTTATATATTAAAATTATACTTTCATATTTGTGGCCTAATTTGGCATCTATAGGGTACTAAGATCAAGACCATTTTCTAATTTGACAAGTGGCACCTGGAATCACACTAAATATAAAGTTCCATGATCAAATTTTGCTGGGGGATAGATGATTGAGTGAGTTTGGAGTGTAATCTTGTGATGTTTATTTACTTTTAGTTCTTTTCTATGTGTTCTTACACTAGTGAAAATCCAAATTGAACTCCTAACTCCATATAATTATGCCTCAGAAATAATCAATAAGGAATTATGTAATGGAAAAAAGTTGTACTAGATATGTAAAACAAACCATTTCTCTTGACCTACTAATAATGGTGCAAACGTGATGTGGGAGATCAATCATGAGAAAAATTTTGGTTCCATTTTCTCTTTAGTGTATTTTGATTTACAATTTCATCTTCAATCATGAAAAATACCTAAGGAGGCTTGGGAGACTCTTGAAAATTCTATGGAAAAATAAATGAGATTACAGCATATCAGATTGGTAATGATTTGATGAATCTTGATCCTAAAAGTTTTAACCACATTCAAGACTATATATCCAAGATAAAGCAACTAAGAACTTAGCTAATGGATTGTAAGCTTAATAAGGGGGATTTATAGTTGATTCTAAATATGCTATCTAAGCTTGGTCCTAAGTATTTAGTGTCTTTTCTAGCTTTCAAACCCATCAACTTTCTATGGGAGATACATATGTTGATCCTACTTTTCATGTATTTTCAAATCTTCTAATTCAAGAGGAAGTGAAGCTAATTCAAATGAGCCTCATCAAGTCTTCTAAACTATGAGAATTGGTGTCTAGTGAGCCTAAGGTATAGAAAGAATCAGGGAATCCTAAAAAGAAATAAAAGAAGAAAAAGAACAAGACACATAAAGATAAAGCACAATAAGATTTTGAATCCTCTCCCTCAAAAGGGGAATCATATAAGAAGGAGAAGCCCAAGTGTGCATATTGAAAGAAACTAGGGCATGATGAGCATTTTTATTATTCAAAATAGATTGATGGGTTGAAGACTCTTTGAAGATAATAAGGAATCATATCAATTTTCATTCAACAATGTCAGGGGGTTAATCATATTATTCTCATACAAAATTAGAGAGATAAGAGGGGAAAGTGCTTATTGCAGTTGCAAATTCTAACTCAAGGAGATGGATCCTTGATTCTAGAGCTTCATATCATATGGATTCATGACCAAGAATGTTATCTTTATTTTATACTTGTTCATTACCACACTTCTTGATGGTTAAGAACACATATATACATGATTGTGGGAAAGGTTCTATTAAAATGGATAAAGGATTATTCAATCATGTTCTTTATGTGCATTTATTATCAACCAATATCCTTTCTATCTATTAGATCACACATGGTGGAGTAGGGAAGCATGTTGATTTCACACCAGATTCTATGGTTATTCAATATTTGCATAGCATAGATATTGTTGTATTTGGGGAGGTATATCATCAATCATGAGTGTAAAACTTCTCACATTTTTCTCCTATTGTTCCCTCAACTAATGTTCACACTCATGTGGACAATTTTGAGGAGACATAATATGGTCATTTTAATCTCAACATTCTTTTATCTCCTAAGATTATAGATAAATGTGCCAACATTCTATTTCCTCTATCATCTCTTATTGACTCTAAAGAGTTTAGTGTTTCTTTAAATTGAGAATCTAGTGATTTAGTGTAGTAGGATCATCATCTTCTAGATACAACTACATGGGATGAGTACTTGATAGAAATTACAAGTTTATTTTATGAGTCATATCTTGTAGACTTAGAGGACACCATTTAGAACATTCATCTCCTCTTTGATGATATCTCCTACATAGAGTTACATCTTCTTCTTTGGATGTGATTAGGGTACATTCAAACCCTCTTGTTCTTTGTCCACCTATTCATCTATCACAATTTGGCATTGGGTTTGATATTCTTGAGAAACAATTGGAGGATCCTTCATTGTCTTTGGATCATGTTCTACATTTGTTTCCACTAGGTTCTAAACTGTCACACTCTTCAGTTTGGCCCAAGACTCTTGATTTGATTGTGGTACCTTTCAACGCTAACACGGTGACACTTGAGTAGAGTTTAGAGACATCATATATATTGTGTTTCCTTCCCTCATATATTCCTTTCAAGAATGGGATGAATTATTGCATACATCATTGGCTTTGTTTCTTCCTCAAGGGAGAAATGTTGTTTGGTGATTTTGGATCATCTTCAACATTTAGTGTTGAGAATCTACTATTAATGCAAGAGATTATACATTGAGTTGGGGCTACATGGTACCTCTTCTTCTCTCTTATTGGGGGACTTTTTCATCACATCAATTTTTATCCTTCTCATGAATTAGTAGGCATCTTTCTTGTGTTCTCTCTTTTTGCAAAGGGGTGTTTTCTTATAGGGTTTCCTCCTTTTCTCCACGTGTGAGATATTTATTTGTACATGAGTACCTAACATGGCCTTGTAGTTAGGACCCATATTTTTATCTTTTCATGTCTTTCACATTCTCCCTAAGTTGCCCTTAAGTGGGGGTGTTGGTGTGAATGAGGTATATTACCTAACTAGTTTGACATTAGGTCCTATTCACACTTGTCTAGTTAAGTTTACTTAGGGCATACTTATGGCACACTTAAGATAGTAATATTTTTGTGTCTCATTTCTTAATATAAAGACACTTGTCATAATCTTATGTTACAATCCTATGTTTCACCTTGGCCTGTACAAGGGCTTCTCATTGTAATATTCATGTCTATTCATGTATTGTATTGAAATTTCCATCCTTTGATAGAATATAATTATTCTTTTATGTTGGGTCTCTCTTATTCTTTCATTAAAGCTCCTATATCTTGGGTGGCTACCTCCATACCCAAATCTTACATCGTGTAGAGCATTCTATACCAACTCTTACACTAGACTCACCATAAGTCAAATGTAACACTTATAACTGACCTATAATAGAACTTAAAGGTCATAATAGAGAAGACAGACATGTCCCAATATATAAAACTATTTATATATATACCACAAGGAGAAAGATGGAGTAGAAGAGAGTGTAAAGAGATAGATGAAATTTGAGCAAATGAAGAGATGAAGACATATGGTAGGAAGAGAAATAGGGAGAAGGATAGGAAAGAGTAAGAGACCAAGAGAGGGAAAGAAATAGAGAGATATTATATGTAATAAGGATATGAATGATCTCTATATGAACACATACTAAGATATTGATGTTAATGTATTGCAAGTATAGATAATAAGTATATGATCATTTTTATTGGTTGATATATGAATGTCATGAGTCATTATGTGTATGTATTTTGATTTATATGCTTTGCACTCCATTTGACTCAATTTAATCGATTGCATCGGTTCTAATCTTCCTCCTGCCCCTTTACATTGGGGTATAGACTAAAGAGAACACACACAAGTCTTCAATCTACACTCCCTCTTCTAAAACCATTTTGGTTTCATTGTCAAGAACCTAGTAAGAGGTAAGTAAAGGTTGGAACTTAGAAGAAAAACATTATTGGAAAGGAAAGGTATATTAATAAGGGATTGCATGCACAAAAGAAGTATATTTAATTATTTATGATAGAATACACTAGGTCTTATCTGGTTAGATGGGTTAGGCACCTAAAGGATGATGAATGGAAAGGGGGGATCCTAAAATGGATCTTGAAAAGATGCAACCACAAAAGTAAGGTCTTGATTGATTCATTAAGAATGAATAAGAGGATTAATTAAACCCCAAATAAAAAACACCTATGGCAAAAGGAGATAATAAGAAATTGAGATAGATTTGTATGAAATTAATATGGTTATGGAAATGAACATGGAGGAAAATAGATTCAAAAAAGATCAAAAAATACAATAGATGTATGGTAAAAGATAATGGATAAGGCAAGGGAAGATGATTTGGAGTGTGCCAAGAGAGTTGCTACTAATAGTATTAAGAATGATGAGATTTTTTAAAATCCACCACTAGAAGAATAGTTGGTTACAACTGAGCATTCTAGAGGTTCTACTAATAAGAATATTAAGGATTCGGTGAATGGGGATGTTGAGAATATTGTAAGTATGTGAAGTATTGATTTTCTAAAGATAGAGGGACAAATGATAATTGTGTTGCTCAATAGGAAAGATATATCTAAGATACTATATGTTCATCTTGATAAAGTAACTAAATATCCAAATAGATTAGAAAAATAGATTGAGGAATATGTTGTGTTCAAAGAATTATTGCAAGGAAGGCTTGGGAGATATAGTGCTTAGCCAAGGTGTAGAAGTAAGGGTGCTACATCATTTGAATTTTTTAATAATACACAACATTCTAAACCTAACTTTTCAAACATGAAGGTCATAAAACACTAAATTAAAGGGTTTATTACCTCCTTTTAGAAAGATAATACCTTTGGATCTTAGTGCAAAAATATTTGGATAACATGGTAAGGAAAAGTGTGGGATTCCAAAAAGAAAAGATGATGAGAGACTAGGTATTGAGAGAAGGAGAGAAGAATGTAGAGAATGAAGAATTAAAAGACATGTTTGACAACCTAGCCATTGAAACAATTGAGACATTTGAGGAAGGATGGTAAAATCCTATATCAATTGATAAAATGTCACTAACTAATTAAAAATTGTGAGATTAACCAAGATCATTGATTGAATGCAAGTACCCAATTGAGCCACCTGAGATAAATAGGAGCATGTTCAATCTACAAGAAAACAAGTATTGCAAAGTAATGGGCACATAGAATGCAAATAACAGAATTAATAAATTATCTTACAAGATGTAGTTCGTATAGAGCATAATCGACTAAGAATGGTCGAGCCAATAATAGGAAAAAGTTCACTAAGAATAGTGCTTCTCCAAGAATAGGAAAAACAACTTAACTTAGACAAAGATAATCTAGGCATGCCAAGTATAGCTCAAGGATAAACATACACTCCTAAATATACACTCCTAAGAAAGCTTAATATACACCAACACTCCCTTAAGCATAGCTTAGGTGAGATAAATGAATATGGGTCCCGACATGTAGACCTAATAAGGCACCCATGTACAATGTAATCTCTCATAAAAATGGATAAACAGAGAAAACCCAATGTGAAAAAACTCCCCTCCAAAAAGAGAGAAAAAGATAAAAGAAGAGGACTAGGAAGCCTCCTCAAAGATGATAAATTTGCACCAAGCTTGAAGCCATGTTTCTCTTACTATGATGATGTAGATAACTCCTTCCATAGGAGAGAGAAAGAGACTATGTAGCCTCCCCACAATGAAGTAGCCCCTATGAAGAAAGAATGCCCATGTATGAATGATGAAAATGATCCATTTGTGGAAAATGACATTTCTCCCCTTATGAAGAAACAACTCCAATCGTGAATGTTGAAGTAACTCCAACTCAAAGAAGCAAGGTGAGGTGGTAAGTCTCATGATGTATCATGTCTTAGAATGTTGCTCAAATCTCTTCATGATGATGTCGAAATGAGTCACAATTAAATTCTGAGGCTCAGGCCTAACTAAAATAAGTGACCTATCAAAATCATGTGAAGGCTAATGAAGAATAGGATCTAAAGAATTGATGTATGAAAGTGGAATGTCAATGCATGCCATGTGGCTACAAAGAAAATTCCATGTGATATCCTATGAAGAATAACTGGAAGCCCTTAGTGAAGCCTCTCTGAGCTCTGTTGTAGTAGCAGGTGCAAGATAACTGTCATTAATGAGAAAGATAATATCCTCTAAAGTGTCATCAAGATCTAAACTATGGAACTCTACAAACAAGAAATAGATGTTTGGTAGAAATGCTTTCCAATGAGGTAAATCTAGAAGACATAAAGGACCTTGTTATAGAGAATCATTGGAAGCTCTCAAAGAAGCAACACTGGACTCTGAAGTAGCAATATAGGTACTGTAGGATATGGATTATCCTCCAATGTAGATGGGGTATCAATATATGTTAGCCAAATAGACTAATTATCCCATGAGGATGTATCCACACATGAAGGAGAAATAGAAGTTTGAGTATCATCCAAAAAAGCCTGGCTATCCACAGAAACATCACTTTTAGATGGATAATCAAGATCTCCATAGAGCTATTGGATGATGGTCCAAGTAGTGGAAGGGCACTCAATATGCTCTATATGATGTAAAATATCCATAAAAATAGTAAGACCTATTAGTAGGACTTAGACCATGTCTTTTTTGTTAAACCATTTATTCTTCTGTTTACAATCACTTGGCTCAGGAATGAATCCAAGGAGATAGAGCAATATATCTTGTTCAAGATAGTGATTCTTTAACCCTTGTTTCTAGGACAAATAGTTCTCTGAGGTTAGTTTGACAATGGAAGGGTGGAAATAAATACCAAAATCCACGATGAACCCCCTAAATTTGGAACTTCATCTTAGTTCATTGATTACAAAATACTATGAATAATCCCCCTGAGAATAAAAAGCACTTTATAATGATTGTGTGAGAAAAAGTGAATCCAATTTTCACTTAGAAATGACACATTATAGAAATAGTGTGATCGATCCAAAATTAGTTTACAAAAGAATCCAATTTTTGACACTCAACCGAGTCACGAATTGTAGTGCCTCCCTAGTCTTGGCCTGTTCAAGGCGACATCGAGGTATGAGCTGGACAGTTGTATATGATGTTGAATTTATGACACTTTATTTATGTTGTGATCTGAGGATTAGAGCTATTTTGATTTGATTATGGGGTACTAACTGATTTGCTATGTTTACGTTGTATATTGAGAATTGGGTGTACACGTGGATTCTAGAAGGGGTTTCTATCTCTAAGTGGATGTATTTGCGTGAGTTGATAATAATTTCTTATATGAATGCTCATCAAATAAATCCTCATAATTAATAATAAAGGATGCATTTTTGCATATACAAAAGTACATTTATAAAAGAAAGAAACACATGCACAAAATGAATCTTGAAAATGTCTGGATACTTGAATTAATAATAATTTACAACAAAATGTGTTAATTTGATAAATGGTTAATATTCTTATACAATGTACAAGTAACAATTTAAATCAATTTATACAACTGGGTCAATTCACGTGGAACACCTCCATATTAATTGGCATACTGCAATTCCACCACCTTGAATAATTTGCACATAATATTCATCGCTTCAACACATTAAAGTTCATTTAGTAGTAATTATTACTTATTCAAGAGAGTTATTTTCCATCTAATATGGTTTTTCATTACTTTGTCTTCAAAACATGGAGAATACCAAGTTGTAAGTTGAAGATGAAATTTAGCTAGAATAAAGAATGGTTGATCTCCTTTAATGTATTTTGTAATATATTATATTCTAACCTATAGTTTATGTGCCAACACAAACCCAACACTCCTTCTTCAAAGTAGCTTGGTAGGATGACTTGAGAACTATCTAGAGCATGGAACTAATTTTACTATGATTCTAATGCATTTATCATACTGTGAACTAAGTATTCATCTAAATCAATTTATTTATCTAGCTTTGATTATGTATTTGATCTAAATTAAAGACCAGCATGAGTGACTTAAAATAGAATTGTGAAATCTAATCTCTAAGGTTATTTATGAATTTTGAGTGTTAAATGTTAGGAGTATGAATATAAGAGTGTGTTCAAAGGTTAGCCGATGATTCAATCCAAAGTATAAACTTCTAATTTAAGTTCATTTTAATTTCACCCCATTCGATGTCATGATATTTTGAATATATATAGTTTTGTTGATGATTTAATGCTCATGGTACTAGATAATGTCTAAACTAACTAGGGTTTATAATTGTAAAAGAGACCATATTAAAGTTATTGTTTGTCAGGGAGTTTAACTTATTATATGTTTCTCTAAAGAAAAAAAAACTAATTCCTAATGTTATGGTTGAAGTTGAACAAATCAATTAAATAATTTAAGATTATACAACATATTACATGATATAATATAGTGGCTTATACAATGCCTTGGTTCATGATAATCCCAAGGGACATGACCCTCTCTTCATCCAAGTGATATGATTATGCTATGAAGTTCCATGAGATGTCACATAAGTCCAAAGCTAATGTTGCTCTATCTTGCTTATCTATCAATCATAATTGATGTCCTAATATGTTTGAAGCTTCATGATATACAAGAAGGCTCATAACACTTATGTGCTACTAACAAAATATATTACATAGAGGTGAGTTTGACTACAATGTTTATATATCTTTGAGTTTGGGCCTGTCAAATAGTGGCAAGATACCTTATGTACCTAGGATACTTGCATCTTTTAGAATTTTGTTTCTTTTACCCATTTAAAAATAAGAAAAATTTCTTTTATCAAACTTCAATGTTTGAACAGGAATAAGAATGTCCAAGAGAAAAAAAAAATCTAAGAAAGTTTTCGTATGAGTTTAAGTTATGTTGTATGGAGGTTATGCAAATATAGGCATAGAATTTTATTGAAATGAGGATGCTTTGACCATGGATTTGAATTAGGCCTGTAATGCATATAAGCAAAATGCATCAATAAAAGGACCTGGGCAGTGAGCTTGCTTTTAGACATTTATGAGAATGAGTACTCTAGAAGGGAATCAAAAGATTTGATGAATTAAATTGTTTGGATTCTTCTTTATAGAAACATTTTTGTTGTGCAACCTATTACAAACACACGCAATTGGGAGTGTGCTCATTCTTTCTAACTATTTTTAAAATGTTGCTTAAGCCTCCTCATAGGGTTGGGAGAGTGAAAAAGATGAATCATTGGATGCTTGAATGATCTTGAAGTTGTTTCCCTTTAAGACACTTACAGATATATATATATTTTTAGGTTTTCTTATTGAAAGAGATGAAAGACAGAAGACTTGGAGGTCATGAATTTGACGGGGAGTTTCATGTTTTTAAATATATTTTCATTCTATAGCGACGAGGGAAGTGGGGGATAATGGGAAACGGAAGAAAGAAAATGGGAATGGAAGAAAGAAAAGGGGAACAGAAGGCCGTCAGATGGGGGGGATGGATATGCACGATTGAGGGGAGTTGAGGTTTGCTGCCCTGGAGAAGAGGTTGCTTGCCAAGGCCCTGTTGGGGGATTACCTTGGAAGGCCACACATTTTGGGAAACGATTCGTTGCAGGCCATGTACGGGTTTTGAGTTGTCTTAGGGTTTGCTTAATCGCTCTAAATATCAAAGATGAAAAGTTGTGACCTAAAAGCTTTCTGTAACAGATACAACTCGAGTGCTCTAAGTATGGCAGAGACCATGGAGATGCCTCTAACCTAAAAGCAAGGCAGAAGATTGGAGGAGCTGAAGGAGAGTGAGAATGGAAAACAAAAGAACCACCCTCTGAAGTATCGATCCAAGACCGTGGAGGAAATCTTGTCTTCTCATTTTTTTTTAAAGGTATTTGCATCAGATCTTTTCCCTTCAAGCATTCGTGTTAGAAAAAAAAAAGGGGGAAACTAAAGGATAGAAAAAAAAGAGGGTTGCTGCAATCCCATAGAGAACTGAAACCCATTATGCCAAAGATATTTCAATGCACGATATTTTCATTTGCCTCTTTCCTTCTGGTATTTTTTTTACATGTAGAGCTATTTCCTTTATTCTTTAGATAAAAGGGTTTTCATAGAGGAATCATGCGGTTACTGATTTAAAATTTTCTTTATAAAAATGAGGGTTCGCTCTTATAGAGAATGTTGTGGAGTCTGGTTTTATAGTTTCCAGTTGCATTTGTTTGATAATTCTCAAGCCTTTTCAATCGATCTGATTTGTGTATATCTTGCAATCATTGCAAACCACGAGATGACATCTCTTTGAGGCATTCTGTCAAATAGTTCATGTGCTTTGTCTATACTACTACTTGCTATAGATTCCTACAATTTGAGTTTCAACATCCCTCTAATGTGAGTTATTTGTAGCATATCACAACACTATATATCCATGAATTCCTATCCTAAGATCTATAATTTTTTTTTAGGGAGAAATTGATCATGCTCACCAAAAGGAACCTCAACACTAACCAATAGCATGATGCACATCAACTGGGTGATGGCACATCATCAACATCCTACACAAAGGAACCTTCCAGATTTCTAGGCTCACTATCCAAAAAGGTAGTGCACATAGTAGTTCAACACACATACTTTCCAATTGCAAGTTGGCCAATACTTAGAAAATTAGACTCTCCAAACCATTTGTGCACACGACAAAACCAACCACAAACTTGACTCACAAGACTATCTTTTAGTAGTGTTGAAGTCAAATATTTGAATAGGTCATTCTTTGTATTCCTCTCAACTACACACCCTCTTTCATATCTTACACATTGAATTTTATAACACTGACATTGCACAAAATGAGAAATAAAAAACTCCTTTCATGAGTGACCCATGCAAAGCATGGTGCCCACAACAAGTTGTGCAAGAAATTAACCTATTATTACATAGGCACATAGTTATGAAAGGAAATACTCTATAGATCTACATTTGCAAAATGAAATATCATTATCCACATTATAAGCTTATAGTTCTGATCGAGGCTACAAGCACATGGAGCCTCCATAGCTTCACACTAATGGCTAAGATCTTAGTTTGACTACACTAGACTTGTGTCATTCTAAAAAAAATAGCCACATTAGAGTGCTTCTAAATAGTGCTTAGTTCAAGCCTGCACAACACACTTTAGGAGTCTATGTCAATGAGCCACTTCTCATTTGGAAATGTTCTTTTGGGAACATGAGTGTTTTTTTTACTATACATTTCTATATGTTCCATCTCCTACACATAGAGACAGGCTTCTCTTGACAAGGAAACATGGATTCAATGACACCCTCTCTTTTTATTATGAGAGTATAATGACAAGCTTCCCTCAACATCCACAAGCATGTTTAGTTAGGACTAATTTAGACTACAACCACACAAACACACTCTAGATGTTCACAAGTTCTTGGGTAGAAGTATGACTACTTGAAATATACACCAAGTAGTCTGAGCTCTATAAAATCTTTATGGATTAACAATTGAAAGTCTTCAATATGCATGCACATCATAAAGTTGCACCCAACATGAAACTCATCCAAATTTTTATTTTGGCACCCCTAAGTTCTTTCCTAGACTAATGAGGACCTTGATCTACAAGAAATGACATTATTCAGCTCATGAGTACGGTGTATACCTTCAGTTATCTGTGTGTATTCTTGATGGGATCATCCTGGTAACATTGTGATGTGCAATTGTATGATACTCCAGTTGGAGAACATTGTAATCATCATATGTAATGTAATCTTATTGGCTGTAATTTATTTGTTCTCATATGATTTGTTGGATGTTAATAAATCTTATCTCCTTTGATGCTTATAGGAAAATACATTGCTAGTTGAAACTTGATCTCTGAAACTCTCTTGATACTTCTTATGTTATAATGAATGAAATTGTCTTACATCTGCTTATGAATATTGTATCCTATCTAGAGATTTTACTTTTTTAGTGATACGTCTTCTATATTGATGTTTGTGTTAGATGCTTATGTTGTTTTTCCTTATTTTGGTTCACCTAACAAGGTGTCGTGGATATCGTATCCCGCACCGTGTTTGCCTACCCCGCCTTGTGCGACAAGGTTTTAGGGACAAGTGGAAAGTTTTTTGGTTGTTCATGTCATGACCACATGGAAAATGTGGACATGACATGTTGTTTCCTGTGTCATGGCCACATGGCAAAAGTGGGCATGACATGAATCACAAGAGATTCAACTTTCACCTAAAAATAGCACTATAGTTTAAATTCTCCTTAGTTTTATTTGTCAAAAAATATATTTTTGGACAAAATAAAACTTTACAATGAGGATAAAAAAGCCCTTTCAACTATTAAAAATGGAGATTTTATCTCTAATTTAGCAAAAAAAAGATTTTTAAACTAAATTTAAATATAGATTTTAGCTAAAAAAGAAAATGCCCCAAATTAAAAAAATAGTTTAAGGCAATTCTAGGTAGAACTTGCAAAAATGTGCTCTAACTATCTGAAATCTACAAACATAGGACAAAAATGGGATGTTTCACCTTTATGGAAGTTGATTTTGCTTGTTTATAGGGAATATTTGTTGTTAGAAGGGCGAGTTGCAGATTTCTGGGCATTTGAAGGCAATCTAGGTGTTTTTGGAGTGGAGGCAGCCAAGAAAGAACTAATTTGTAGGTCATTTTGCTATGTGTGGGCCTGAATTGCACCAAAATAACCCTGTTTTGTAGTTTGAAAGAGCTCTAGAGGTTGATTTGCTATGATTTTATGTTTAAACGTGATGGATTTTGGGCCAAGTTTAGCATCCTTCACAAGGGGCATGATAGCAGAGAACAAAAACACCCTCCTTCACTATTGTTCGATACCTTTGGGTGCCTCCTTTACTGCTTTATGTCATCTCTAGATCTACCAAGACAAATTTTTTGCCAAGGGCAGAGATCCCACAACTCAAATAGATCCAATAATGAAAATACTTTCAAGATCTCACAAAAAATTTGAACAAACATTGAAACAATCCTGCTCTGATACCATGTGATATTGACCAAGATCATTGAGTGAATTCAAGTACCCAATTGAGCCACCCGAGACAAATAGGAGCACATTCAATCTGCAAGAAAACCAGTTGTATACGCCTAAAAATGACACGATTTATCCTAAATAAATATTCTAAATATTTATTTCCTTTCTGAATTCCTTCTAATCATTCTAAATATTTATTTCATTCTTCTATCAATTAAATAAATATTCTAAATTTATTTAATCGATTCACTATTCCGTAATTAAATAAAATCAATTTATTTAATTAAATTCCCTAAATTCTTCTAATATCTCACATAATTAAATAATCCTAAAATTATTTAATTAATCCAAATTCCTCTATCCTAAGTTCTAATTCCAAAAATCTGCCTCATACTTACACCTCATTTTTCCACCTCACCTTGTCCACCTCATCGGGTTGCACATGTAATTAAATATATTAAATATTTAATTACCTAATTATCCCTCACCCACATGTCCTATTTCTTCTCTAATCAAATTTAGTTAACTAATCAATCAAAAGTGTTAACTAACTATTCAATTGAGTTAATCCCTCAATCAATTCAGTCAATTCCATAATCCATTCTTCCAACTGACTAATCAAGTCCGTTAACTGATCAGTTAAAGGAGTTAACTCTCCAATCAATTTTGTCAAATCCCCTCTTTCATGATGGAGGTGGGACACTTGTCATATTTCTACTGGTTGCACATTCCTCAACCATTCTCAGCCATTGATCTTCATATCTCCTCTCAACTGTTGATTCTCATTCTTCTGAGTCTATAAAAGAAGCTTCATCCCTCCATTCTATTCATCCAGGTTATTTGTATTGTTACTCTACAGAATTCTACCCGCGCGCCTTTGGCACCCCCAATACAATCTACTTGAGATCACCCTTTGCTTTGAAGCTCTACTTCACAACATTATCTATCATCTTAGCCGTTTACTACCAACATCCTACAACACAGCTAAAAGAGTGCACTCGCTGAGGGCCTACTTTATCAGCAAAGGACGGTTGTACTAGGCGAACAATAGAAGCTTTGGAATAGGGAAGGTTTGCATTGTGATTCATTGCTCCATTTTGATCTACCTTTCTTGATTTCATTATTCTATTGATGTTTGGGTTTATTATTGTTCATTTGATTAAACTGCATTTTACCCTAACACCAGTATTGCAAAGTAATGGACACATGGAATGCAAATAATGGGATTAATAAATTAGCTTACAAGATGTAGTACATATAGGGCATAATCAATTGAGAATAGTTGAGCCAATAATAGGAAAAGCTCTCTAAGTATAGTGGTGTTCCAAGAATAGTAAAAGACACCACTTAACTTAGACAAAGCTAATCTAAGCATGCCAAGTATAGATCAAGGCTAAACATAGAGGCCTAAATATGCGTGCTCCTAAGCAAGCTTAATATACACCAACAAAAAATATCTCCTAATTTAAAGTGACATCATGAAGAAGTGAACCCCCTAGGCCAAGAGTCATCCCCCATGCCATATAAGTAAAGAAGGGTTTTGAGTGAGGATATAAATAAGGAAACATTATGAACTAAAGAAGAAAAAATAAAATAAGTTATTAATGAGTGTGAAGAGATATTGGGAAGGGAGTTCTTTGAGATAGAATTGCCTAGAGATAAGGGTTGAATAAAAAAATTGGTAAAATAGAAGGAAATTGAGAAGGGTGGTAGGAAAGCCAAGGATTTTAAGGACATGGAACATATGGATCTAAGAAAAGAGAAAAATGGTAGAAAGTTGAGTGGAGGAGAAACCTTAGTAAATAGTGATAAATCAGAGGAACCTATCACTAAAATAATGGATCAGATTCACATCAAACTACCTATCTTTTAGAAGCATCCCAAAGAATCTTTTGAGAATATCTTTATCTTGGAATCTACATGGAAAATAAATAGAGTAAAAGATGAAACTTGAGGGATAAGTCCCCTAAATGTTGTACATAAAGGATTTCCTTGAACATGACAAAAAATGGGATAAGGTAAATGAAGAATTCTTAAAAAAATTTAATCCCCAAAAATCCCTTTAGAAAGTGTAAGAAAGAATAGGGAAATGTTGCGAAAAAAGGAGAGTCAATGAGAGAATTTGACCATTGATTCAAAGGGGTTGTAAAGAAATTAGAAGAACCATTATCTAAGAAGTAAAGAGTGGAATGGTTTGTGTCTAGATTATTACTTGCAATCAAAGCCTCACTATGTGGAAGAGTTTTTGAGGCATATGTGCAAGTGGTGGAATTAGCATCAATAATTTAAGCTTAGCCCTAGAGGAAGCGAAATGAAAAAATATTGAAATCGAAAAGTTAAAACTAGAGTTGGAGCAATTGAGAATTAAGTAGAAGATTTTGGAAAAAGGAGAGAATAACCAATGCATGATATCAAGCCAGAGAAATAAATTTTGGTGTCCTTATTGTTCCAATGGACATATAAGGATTGAATATCTAGTCCTAGAGGGTAAAATGAGACCTATGTCAATAAAAGTGGACTTTACAAAACCTCCAAGGAGGCTAAAAAGTGTCTTCTGTGGAATTTACAGTGAGTGGGATAACCATGAAACCAATGACTATCCATCCTTGCTATTTTGACTAAGAGACAAAGAAGAGTATGAGTCCTAGTACAACCATGGATATGAAGATAATGAGCCCTATCATAGGGGTATGGTAAGGGATAAAGGGTTGGAAGAAGGGGCCTTCTATAAATTGGATTATGACTATAGATAAACCAAATTGAGAAACTAATATAATATTAACCTAGCCCAAAATGTGGCACCACAAGTCCTAGAAGACAAACCATCTACTAGATATGGGAATGACTACAATAATAATAGAATTTAGACCACAACAAGTTTAGAGGAGGATGTAGTAGAGGAAAAGGCTAAGGGTAGAGAAGAAGAGAGGATGTCACATGTTATAATTTCAGAGAAATAAGACATTATGCAAATGACTATATGGAGGAAAAGAAGAAAGCCTATAGATTTTTTGATGATTATAACCATGATTTATTTGGTTTCCCAAGAGATGCTCAATATTATAAGAATAAAAAGACCACTACTAAGAGTGAGAATTTTTCTAGACCAAATGCACCAAAATGGGATAAGGTTATAATGAGAGTACACAAGGACAACCCTCTAAATGCTCACAAATGTGAAAAGGTAGAAGTAAATGGTAAGGGTCATATGGAAAGAAAATTATCTAACGAAGGAGGAATAGTTAAAACAAGAGTACTTAGAAAGCCAGAAGTTGTTAAAAATAAAAGAGAACAAAAGGAAAAATAAGGTAGCGCTGGTAACAAGAGGTGGTACAGACACCACAAGAGGGAGATCAGTAATAGATGAATTAGAAGAAGAAAGTATGGATGATTTCCCTACTAAGAAAGGTCATGACTTGATAGTAGAGAATACTACAAAGATTATTAGACAGCAACATCATAAGGAAGATTATTACAAGGCCTATGTTTTTGAAAAAGAAGTGCTAATATTGAAGGAATTGACCATTCTAGTAGAAGTGGAGAACATATTGGAAAAACTAAGATAATTTAAAAAATATTAGAAAACACCTAGAAACAAACACAATGCAACACATAATAAGAATAGATAAAACAACAATAAAGTGATCCAAGCACATTGTCTTGATAGAATCAAGAATTCATGATAAGTAGATGGAGAAAGTGTTAGCAGACCTAGGCATTGGTGTAAGTATAATGCCTAGATTGGTTTGGCAAGACCTGGGAAAACCAATCTTATGTGAAACCCCATACAACATTGCGTTGGCCAATGGAACATCAGTAAAATTCATAGGAACATGTAGAAATGTATAGTTGAATTTATTAGGAATAAAGAAGCTAGTGGAATTTGAAGTCATAGAAATGAAGGAGCCTTTTAATGTGTTGAGTGTCCTACTAATCTTAGAATGGTTTATAAATCATGATGTAGTATTTAACTCCACGAAAGAAGAATTATTTTTTCATGGTGAGGATAGGATAGTTCACATACCCTTATATACTAACATGAGTTGCACATATGTAGAAAAAGTAGCATAGGAAGAATATGTGGAAGATGAAGAAGATTACAAAGTCCTATATTCCTTAGGAAGAATCCTCAAGGTAGATATAAATGAAAATCCAAACTAAGAGGGAGAAATCGAACTAGATAATAATCATTATAGTATTAAAAATAAAGATACAATAGAAGCATGGCTTCTAAATGAGCTAGAAGTAAGGGTCAGAAGAGTTTAAGGGGTTAGAAAGTGAAAAACCATAGAAAAATTTACAAAAGGGTGAGTGCAAGATCATGATGGGCCAAATAGTGGCAATGGCGAAAAAATCTTGCTGGATGAAAAGTGGTAGCATTTAGACCTATATTTAGATTTGGATGAAAAAGGTTTTAATATTTCTAGCTCAATTATGAATTCCCTCCATAAATACCTTGGGATTACCTTAGATTTAGGAAAGTGGGAGCCCTTAAACTTTCCAAAGAAACATGCAAACCCACTCGTTTAGTGTTATCCTAAGATTTTCCATGAGTTCATCCTTGAAGTTGACAGACTTTTTTGTATTGAAAATTAATAAAATTAAAAGGGTTTGTAGAAGAAACTATCAAGATTCTAAAAATATGATATATGCCTCTAAAAAATCATAGCTTTAAAACTATTTATCATTTCTTAAATCCAAAAGATGTGTCACATTTTATGGTTTATTAGGTATAGATTAAAAAAAAAGTTTTAAATTTCATATTTTTTTGACCAAGTTAGGTTGGCCGAAAAATTATTTTTTGATATCTTTAAAAACTCACAGTAAAAAATTCATAAATAATTATTTAATTATTCAAAAAATTTAAAAAACATGTGTCACATCTGCCCATGTGTCGTTTACTTAAATCCAAAGCTTGGAGCAAAATAATTTTATTTTTCTCATACTTAGTGTTAGGATTAAGGTGCCATCAACCTTGTAAATCCTATGTAATTAATTACTCCTAATATTATTTGTAAATCACCCATAAGGGATGAAAGGTTTCACTAGCAACAATCTTGTTTTAGCTGCATGTTTATATCCAGTCCTTGATGCTAATTTGTCCGGGACAGGGGGGTCGTAGGGGGGTTTGCTCTACAAGGGGTCTAGGGGGATCATTTCCTTGGTGGGAGGTTTGGGGGCCATGTGCCCCAACGGGGGTTTGGGGGCCCCTCACCTCGATGGGGATCTGGGGGTCCCATGCCTTGGCAAGAGTATGGGGGCCCCGTACCTTGGCAGGAGTTCAAGGGCCTGCCCCCGAAACCACATTTTATTTATATTTTATCAATGTAAATATGGACAATTTATCATTAAGTCACAGATCTGATGGTCGATATTATGTCAGTTTTCTTGCCCTAGAAGGCAACCCCTTTTTAAAGGATATTTGTACTGTGTTTTTAGTAGAGTTGAGAGTAACAAGCATTGCTAGATTGAATACTGAAGAAGAAGAAGAAGTGCATGTATTGTAATCTCATATTTGGAGATAATATAACTTGGAGCCTCTTTTCTTGGTGGAGATTTTTACCTGAAAGGCTTTTCTCCATGTTACATATTGTGTTATGTGTTCAGTTCTTAATGCATGTTATTTCTTCGTAGTGGTTTTATTTCTATTGGAATTTTTTTTATTCTACATTATTTAGAGGACATAAATAATGTTATAATCAAATTTTTGTTGTGTGGTTTGCACCTTCATTTCTAACATTTGGTATCAGAGTCTAACCAATTTTGATTCTTGGGTGGAAGTGTCAAGGTTTTTTAGCTATAGTGGGAGATTTGGTTATTGTTTGTTTGCAGATCTTGTGTAGATATCATGGCTTCATCCACTATTGCTTCTACCTCTTAGTTGGACATTAAAAAGTTCAATGGCATGGGGTACAAATTGTGGAAGCTAAAAATGGAGGATTTGCTAGAAGAACGAACCCAGTGGTTGGCTGTTACAAAAGAGAAGAAACTTGATGATGTTGCTCTTGATGAGTGGGAAAAATTGGATAAAAAGGCATGAGGTACAATCTAGCTATGTCTTACATATTTTGTTCTACTGAATGTTGTGAGTGAGAAGCCCGCACATATCTTGTGGAAGCATCTGGGTGAGATCTACCAAGCCAAGAGTATGGTAAATAATATTTATTTAAATCCTAAGTTATTTTCCATGAAAATGAAATAGGGTGAATCAGTTACAGAGCATTTGAATTCATTTAATTTGTTATTAAGTCAACTAGCATCTGTAGATGTTGAGGTGAATGAGGAAGATAAATGTATATTATTTCTATGTTCTTTGCATATGTCATGGGAGAATTTTATTTTGGCTATCAATGCTAACCTCATAGATACAAAGTTGGATATAAATGGGGCTTTCTATAATGTCCCAACCTATGTGCTCTGCATAAAGGATGTAAGGAAGTATATACATGCACCCTTGACAAAAATAGATCATAACAAATTTAAAAATACTTAACGCCTCCTACTAAAAGTCAATGAGGCAACAAGTTAAGAAAAATACCTATTGCAATATCGAAGGGTAGGAGAATTGAAGTTTGATAAATGGGCTAACTTCCCAAATATCAAAGGAACCAAAATGGATCAAGTTGATCCTAAGTAGAATGCATGTAGACTTCATATACTTGGATCGACCCTATAAAATCACCAAGCAAGCTATTAGGGAAATGATGAGGCTATGTGATAAATGGGAGCTCCCAACAAAGGAAAAGGTAAAAACTAAACAAGTTATGGACTTGACTACCACAACATTAGATGGAAGGAACCTAATAGTCAAAGATATCACAAACCCTATTGTACGATACACAACAATGGGTATGGCACACAAGATCTACTACACTATTAGGGAGAATTTGGTGATAGGGACTGCCATACTCACCACGTATGAAATAATCATCCATAAGGAAGAGTTTGATCTAGCAGAGGTACTATGTAAAGAACTACTAAAAATTTGGAAAGAGCAAAGCACATGAACTACCAATTTATGTATGGTTCCCTAATTATATGCCTTGCATTCTATTTTATGTGTTAGTTACTAGTGTATGGGGGTGTCTGGACCGGAAACCGTTGTTGCATCATAGATAAACAAACATGTAAAGAAGATGCAGAATAGAGACCACATATCTTTGGAGATAAATAAATAATCCTATTACTCTAAGAAAACTTATTAAATAGGTACAATATCACACTTAAAATAAGGCACTATCCTCTGTGAAGTATCAATATTACACTAACACCATATCCACCTCAAAGTTTACAAATAGTTTAACTTGTTAGTGACAATTTATGAATCTCAAAAATAGATTGAGTGATATATGAAATCGATGTATTTTCATGGTTCTTATTCTAGATTTATTCCTTGTAGTAACTTTATGTTATTATTATTTGTAAGTTCTTATATTAAAGATAGTCTCACTATAAAATACCCAAGTTCAACATCTATTGGATTAAGAACTCCTTAATTACCAGATTAGAAAGTTTGACCTTTTTAATAAATAAAATAAAACATATCTAGTTATTAAATATTTGCTGCCTTAAACATTAGATTTTAAGAGGAAATCAAACAAGCAAATGAGTATGAGATTATTTTTTGGTCTAAATATTTTTAAAATCGATTCATCAAAACCTTTTCTGTTTAAAAATGTTATCCACCATCATATATATATATATATAAACTTCTTAGGATTAACTTATAAATCTCAAAAGTGAATTGAACTGAGTAATGTATGAAATCCATGTGTTGTATTGGTTCTTATTGGATTCATTTCATATAATAACTATACGTTTATTAATATTTTTTAAATCCTGATTTTAAATATAAGTTTATTATAAAATACAAGTTTAATTTAAATGAACAATGCATATCAAGTAGCAGAGAAAAATCACAGTATAGGAGTATTTATTTTATAAACATTTTCTGTACCAATTTAGATGCATGGAATGAGAGCACAGAAGGGCGGCTTATCAACAATCCACCTCTATCTAGCGCTTAAGCCAAAGACAATTTATATACATAAACTGAATTAAAATGAAAAATCTACTTCGTTCCCCAAAATTAGCCATGGAGGAAAAAGAAGAAGATAGTATGACTATATCTGAGCACCGGTAAAAGTCTGGCCAAATTGCCAGGTGGATGGAGCCACATTGTAGAAGGTAACTGTCCTCCCATCACTGGTGGTGAGTCGAAAGGAGAGAGTCTGGCCTTTGAAGACGGTGTTGCTCTGCCAATTTTGGCCCCAGTTTCGTGTCATGGGCTGCCACCCCGTTTGAGAGCCCTTTATGGAAACTGCCTTCATGTCCCCTGCTCCGCCCACGTTGGTGATCAGTACCAAATTAAAGTAGGGGTTGCCATTCATGGTGAATCGAATTCCTCCGCTTCTCTCACATGCCACTCTGCAACAGATTCAACATTAAGTTACTATTTTATTACATAATTTGTTTAACAACTATCTAGTACTAGTAGAGAGTCGAGAAAGAAACCTTTGGTAGAGAACAGGGACTATGCCTGCCTTGTGCTTTGCAATGCCGTCGAACATTGGCTCCGCCAGATCAAAATGGTGGAGAGGGGGATTACACCACCCGCCTGCATTATTAGGAAGTGCATTGTTGGGTGGGCAGAAATTGGTAGCGGTGACCACAATCGTATTGGACAGGCACCACTGTGGATCATCATCATCATTGCATTTTATTTCAAAGCATGCTCCGCAGGTCAGCCCATTATTGAATAGAGCACTGCTTAGAGCTGCCGTGTTCGTTCCGTATAGATTTACATATCCACACGCACCACCTGCATTATTTCTTATTTCTCAGCATTATTCATCAACAAATTACTTACTATATTACTATGCAATGGAAGATAAAAGAAAATTAAGTTGTTACCCATGGTGCCGGATGCATCACCGCCCCCATAAAACGTGGCATGAGCACTTGTCCACCCACAAGCAAATTCAAATCTGTTTATCCACAACAAACCCAACACAACAACTTCAATAAACGCCATTGATCAGATCCTGACTACTACTCACTACCAATTTGTGCTACTGCATTGTATAGCGAAAATTGAAGGGTTGGGTTCCAAGTTTGCACAAAATATACACACGGAGAGACAACATTAAAATCAAGGAAGAACTTAAGCATGATGGAGAAGGGATAATCGCGAACTATTAAATAGAGGCTTGAGGGAGACAAAAATAGCATCGATGGGATGAAAAAGCATCCAAACTATTTGTGCTCAACTGACGATACCCAAAATAGTTTGGGGTTTACTTAGTCTGGTTCAGCTTCCAATCTCTGCCGTTAAACTAAGTCGAGTCTCCTAGGAAAATCTATTAGTTTTGGTTTAATACATGGATTGGTTAGATGGTAAAAGGAGAGCTTATACTGCAACCTCTCACAACAAATTTTACTAGAGATCACAGATGTCTGTATCTCAACTAACTTAACACTTGTAAAAATGTAGGTTGTCCATTTTACAGGCGCTTTGCTGCAACTCACATTCCTTCCTTAAAAAGGAGGGACGGGAGCTTACAGAGTGCCACGAATTCTTTCGCTAAAACTAGTGCTATGGAACTTTATTTTCATTGGCTAACCTCTACTTAAACCCTAAATCCATGGAAAGGTCCCCGAATAAGGTTTTTCAAACAAATATCATGGAAAATAGATCAAAGTAGTTTTTACAAACACATAAGATTACTCTCTAATTCTTATAAGATAGTAATATTAAAAATGAATGGTTATTAGAATGTTAAATTTAATATAAGATATTAATATTAAAAATGAATGGTTATTAGAATGTTAAATTTAATAAATTAGTATAGATATTTTAAATATAACATATATTAATTTTGATGTATTTATTTAGTTTATTTTTAGAAATTGATATTGACATTTGTAGATATCTATGTATTTAAATATCTACATTATTAGAGACCCTGAGTGGGATTAATGGGAAGACATATCTATTATCTAGTAGAGTCACTAGTTGAAAACTCCAACTACATGTTGAAAATCCTACAAGATGGTCTATACATCTTGTAGGTCTACATATAAGTAGGCCTATTAGAGTTTGGGTGGTTTCATTTGTATGTGCACATAATGGACCTTATTTAGGGTTGTTTAGAAAGTTAAGGACAACTATAAGCTAAGTTAAGAGTGAGGACACATCAACAATTCCTCAAGACTTCTTATTAGTAGAGATGAGAAACTATTCTAGAATTATCCATATAGAAAAGGTTCGAAGCGTGTGCCAAGGTTCATAAAAATGTCTAATGTTTTGCAAAGAAGTTTGCTTAGGCTAGGTTTCTTCATTGATCTAAGATTTTTAATATTTTAGGATGTTCTCATTTTTCTTCATGTATTCCATCAAACTACTATGTTGGTTCCAAACTAGTGCATAGATGGGAGCCAAAAGTGTTGAAATTTTATTTTTTGAAAATATTCAACAAAATTAGATATTTAGTCAACTCGATTTTCAAACATCCGAACCTTACCAAATATCTAGTACAATCATTTTTTTATGGACTAAATATTTAAGCTTTATTGTATATCCATGGGACTAAATGTCTAGTGACAAGGGATCATATATAGACAAACTTCAGATTGATTAACATGGTTGATAAATTTATATTGCATTAATTATTTAATGAAATTAATGAGGTTTGTAGAAGTGGATGTCTACTTTTAAAATATTAAAAATTTAAAACTTTTTTATTATAAATTATTATCTTTTCAAACACAATATCTCATAAACCTAGAATGGCATACCTATTATTTTATTTTTTAAAGGTGGTAGATGTCACCCATACATATATTAGAGAAAGAAAATTGAGTTACATGATATCACTGTGCAATCATCACCTTTTCTGCAAGCCAAGAGAAGCCAATGTGGGAAGCATCATTACTCTTTTGACATGGAATAAAATGAACCATTTTAGAAAATCTGTCAACAACAACAAAGATAGAATCATTATCTCTCCCTGTGTGAGGCAATCCCAAAACAAAATCCATACTTATGTGTTCCCACGGTCTCTCTGGTATAGGAAATGATTGATATAAACAAGTATCATGTATGACTCCCTTAGCATATTGACAAACTCTACAACCTTGTACCAACTTCTTCACATCTGCAGCCATACTAGGCCATAAATAACCCTCACTCAATTGTGCCAACATTTTGTCAACACCAAAGTGTCCACTTAAACCACCACTATGCTTTTCTCTCAGCAAATTATCCTTCATTGACCCTTGCAATATACACAATTTCTTCCCTTTGAACAACAAACCTTCCTAAATAAAATATTCCAACCAAGGTGTTCTATCTATCTCTTCTGGACTCGTACAAGTAGCCCATGCTTCCTTGAAATCAACATCATCCTTATACAATTCTCTCATATCTAATCAAAACCAACCACACTCACCCTCATTTTATTCAACAACAGACATCTCCTACTCAATGCATCAATTACCCTATTAGATTTTCCACTTCTATGTTTCAAAACAAAAGAACAAATATGCAAAAATCTAACCCATTTTATGTGTCTCTGATTCAACTTGCATTGGCTATTAATTGAACTTCAAAGCATGATGATTAGTATACAATACAAATTCCTTCGGTAGAAAATAATGTCTCCACTTCTTGAGTACATATACAATTGCATAGAATTCTTGATCATACACAGAATATTTCTTCTTTGCTTCATTCAAATTTTCACTGAAGTATGCAATTGGTTTCCCCTCTTGACTAAGGACACCTCCAATTGTTGTTCCACTTACATCACAATCTACTTGAAAAACTTTCCCAAAATTAGGGAGTGCCAAAACTGCTTGTTCGATTACTTTACTCTTCAAAATTTTGAAACTCTCCTCAGCCGTTGTTGTCCACACAAACTCCTTCCTATTACCCTTCATTGTCTTAGTAATAGGTGTACAAATCCCATTTCAATTTCAAATGAACTTCCTATAGAAGCTAGCTAAGCCATGAAAACTCTTGGCTTCAAACATACGGGGAGGTGAAGGCCAATCCACAATTGCCTTGACCTTCTCTAGATCCATCTTCAGACCATCGCCATAAACTACAAATCCCAAATAAACTAACTCCTTCTTCATGAAACTACACTTATTCAAATTGACAAACAATTTCTCTTCTCTCAACCTCTGCAATACTGCCCTAACATGCAGCAAATGTTCTTCCTTTGTCTTAATAAAAATCAAAATATCATCAAGATATACAATAACAAACTTACCAAGAAATAGCTTCAAAACTTCATTCATCAATCTCATGAAAGTATTGAGAGCATTCATCAACCCAAAAGGCATCACTAACCACTCATACAATCCATCTTTTGTCTTGAAGGTGGTCTTCCACTCGTCCCCTTCTCTGATTCTAATCTGATGATACCCACTCTTCAAATTAATCTTTGTGAAATATTTTGCTCCACTTAGGCAATCCATCATATCATCCATTTGTGGCAATGGGAATCTATATTTGATTGTTATTTTGTTAATGGCCCTCGAATATGTGCACATTCACCATTCTCCATCATTCTTTGGTGTTAGCATTGTTGGTACTACACATGGACTCAGACTTTCCCTAATAAGCCCCTTATCCAACAATTCTTGAACTTGCCTATTTATCTCCTCATTCTCCATAGGTGTCATCCTATACGATGCCTTGTTTGGTAAACTTACACCAGGTATCAAATCCATATAGTGACTAATATTTCTCACAAGTGGAAATCCATCTAGTAACTCCATCATTATATCTGAGTATTCTTCTAGCATCTCTTCAATATCTATGGGTGGCTCTTCTTGTTTTTCTGCTATCATCAACACTCTAGGCTTTGGAATAAAAGCAAAACATGACCCTCCTTTCTTCAATTGTTTCAAGAATTTCTTTCTAGAAATCAAACAAACTCTAGGATTACTTTCTACTTCATATTTATTCTCCTTTCTAGGATTCAAAGTATACTCTTTCCCATCCTTCTTTATCCTATATGTATTTGTTCTCCCATCATCAACAGCTTGTTTATCAAACTGCCATGGTCTACCTAGAAAAATATGACATGCATCCATCAGCATTATATCACACAAAATTTCATCCTTATAACTACTAATTTGAATGTTAAATAGGCATTATTCACTTACCACCAATTGATGCTCTTTCTGCAACCAAGAAACTTTGTAAGGACTAGGATGCTTCAACCGCTTCAACTTCAGCTTGTTAACCATTTCTTCAAACACAATATTGTATGTGCTACCATTGTCTACTATCACTTTACAACACTTACCACCTAACTTACATTTAGTTCAAAACAAGTTTCTCATCTAAACAAGTCCATATTTCTCCTTCTCTGGGTTCAACAAAATCCTTCTCAACATCAAGGATTCTCCATCCTTAGGATCTTCTCCACACTTCAGTGAAGCCACACTTTCACATTCTGCTTGTGCCACATTCACTCTTGCTTATTTTCCATTTCCAGTACTCTACTAGATCTGAGGGCACTCAAATTCCCTATGTCCAATTTCTCCACATTGAAAACAAGTACTAGACCGAATCGTCTTCCCCTACCTCTACCAAAAGATCCTCTGCCTCTGAAATAATCACCTCTTCCTCTTGAGGAATCTCAGGTCTTCCTTTGATTTCCTAGGTATTAGTTTGTGATGAACTGGCCTCTTCTTGTTTATTTTGGTATCCTCTTCCACCACTATACTAGCCTCTTCCATGTGAAAATTTACCCATACCTCTGGAATTATTTTTCTTTTTGGCAAGCTTATCTTCAGGCTTGAGGGCATATCGGTAGGCTTTTTCAACACTAGTGATTCGCACCATGCTTAATTCATCTTGAATAGAGTAGTGAAATCCATTGATATATCTAGAAACCTTCTCAACATCATCATCAATATGACTAGCCTGAATATTCAATCTATAAAACTCCTCAGTATATTCTTGCACATTCTTCTCCTTCTGCTTCAAATTCTGTAATTTCATGAACAAACTAATTTTATAATCTGTAGGAAAAAACTTGGCCTTCAATTTGGTTGCCTTTCTCTCCTAGGTTTGAATTTTCTCCTTTCCCTTTCTCTGGAGTTCTATCTAAACATGTTCCCACCTTAAGGAAGCATGAGCCTTCAAATTTGTGCAGGCAAATTTCACTTTCTTAGGGTTTTCAATCAAATCAAAATCAAAATATTTGTCCATCTCTGATATCCAGTCGATTAATTCTTCTGGATTTAAACTACCATTATAACTAGGAGGATCTAAATGAGGCTTACTACTTATTCTGGACATTACCCTCAAAAATTGTCCTTCTGGTTCATCTCCTTCATTTGCATCATCTTCTCTCACTTCTGTTAGGGATAGCCGGCAGAAGATATCAATTAAATGTAAATAAAGATTAAACAAAGGAATGGAAATACACAAAAATAATAACAGCGAGAGACAAGTTTTAATGTGGTTCACCCAAACTCGGGCTACATCCACCAAACAGAGAGTCTAATATTATTATCCAGTAAATCAAACTGATTACAACTAGCAATCCTTTCAACTCAATACCGCTGCAAATGCTACAATACAATATCAATAGAAACCCTAACCCTTAGCCTCTTTTATCAAGCCTTATGTCGATTATAAAAATAGGGTTTTTTTATGTCGGCTAATAGAAAAATAACTCAAGATGCCTTTATAAAACAATAGGCAATTTTTGCTTTGGAGGCACTGCCCCCCAGCAACCCTCATTGGGGGCATTGCCCCCAGACCCCCACCATGGGCTTCACCCTCGGTCCCCGCAGGAGGGGCTTTGCCACCCCTGCACTCGCCTATTAAATAATTTGGGGGTAAACCACGCCGATAAAAGTGGGGTAAATTGATGCAGAGTGCACAATGGAAGCAGACAAAACAGATCAAATAGATCAACTCATACACATCACTTGACTTGTTATCGTCAGTTCTCATGCACCGATTCACCATCACACCCGGTCACTACTTGTATCTGCCGAAAGATACATTCTCAATGTACTTTCCCACATGCATTTGCATCATACATTCACAATATACATTCGAACCACACTTGTTGGCAGGACTTGGATTATCGGTCGGGCTTACCACGGAGTCATTGTTTCACCGATTACACCAATATCACATTCAAACACATTTGTCAGCCAGATTTCAATCATCGGCGAACACTAGGGTTTCCTACGCTACTACTCCTATACACCGTTGCACAGTCTGCCTTCACCAAACCCTAGCACATGGAGATGCTAAGTGATCTACTGTGCACATTCAAACTTAGTCCTCTGCGCCGCCGAACAGGAAAACAAAACAGGAAACGAAAAACACATATTGTACAATGAAGCCATTCCACTAATTTCAACATAAATCTTATTAGTGGAATGCTTCACATTGACATTTTGCAACAATGGGAAAACAGGAAGGAAAGGAAATCTACAGCTATGCAATTCATATTTACAGAAAATGGGAAACAAGCTGACGACACAGAAATAGTTTGATTCTCCTTAGAAAAGCTTGATTACATTCACATAATCACAATATCATATAACTGATTACAATCTCAATCCCTAATCCGTATGCATTTGATTCATTTCTCTGGGTTTTTATAGATTCACCCAAAGTAGTACCAAACTGACTCCAAGCAGCTGGGAGATCGATTCCAAGTGGCTGGGAAATACTACTGCTTATTTTTGGCATTATTGCTATTTTTAGCATTATGCGATTACAATTGATAAATGTCCCCTAAGTCACTTGGGACTTACAAAATGAACCTAGACATAAACTGAAATGCATTGGTCAATAGACCTTATTACAACATAAAACAAAACATGAACTTAAATGCCTCACAGAGGCCACTTGTGTTAGGTGCCCCTGTACCATACTCCCGGGGTTAACAGAACTCAAGTCCCTTGAGGAACCAAGTTTGAAATATGAACCCCATGCTTGATGATGTCTTCCTTGCTCATCCTGGTTGTATCCTCATCAGCTAAACCATTTGACCAGATACTGCTTGTAGGTTTTGTCTCTGATCTTCTTCTGAACCTTTGTGTCCAAAATACAGTCCAACTGAACTGACTTACTCAGTGGAAGATCATAATTCCATTTTACATCTTCTACTCCTGTCTCTGCTGCATTGGCCCCTCTGAATGGAAACAAATCTACCACATTAAAGATGGGTGAAATTGCTAAACCTGGAGGAAGTTCAATTTCGTATGCATTAGGCCCAAATTTGTGTACAATCTTGCATGGACCTATCTTCTTCATAAGAAGCTTCATTGGCTGCCCTTTCAGAAGTTTTCCCTCTTTAGATATGCCATTACCAGATCCCCAACTTTGTATTAGACATCCTTTTTTTTCTGATCAGCTCTCTCTTTGTATTTCCTTGTGTTCTTCTAGATAGTGTCCCTTACAGCATCATGGATATCCTTCATGCTGACTGCAAAATCTTCTCCTTGTGTACTCCTTTTCTCCATGTTCTGGAGATCCCTGAGCTCCAAAATTCCCCTGGGATGAATCCCATATACAACTTCAAAAGGGCTCTTTCCTGTGCTCCTATTAACAGAATCGTTATATGCAAACTCTGCTTGTGGGATGATCATATCCCATGCTTCTCCCTGTTGTTTAGTCAAACACCTCAAAAGATTACCCAGTGATCTATTCACCAGCTCAGTTTGTCCATCCGTCTGAGGGTGATATGCTGACGTGAAAGATAATTGAGTGCCCAATTTCTTCCACAAAGTGCGCCAAAAATGTCCCACAAACTTGGGATCTCTATCAATGACAATATTCAGTGGCAAACCATGAATTCAAACTATTTCTTTGAAGAATAGTCCAGCAATATGTGAAGCATCATTGGTACATTTACATGGCACAAAGTGAGCCATTTTACTGAATCTATCAACTACAACAAATACACTGTCAAAACCTCTTTGAGTCCAGGGAAGACCCAAAACAAAATCCATACTGATGCATTCCCATGGCCTTTGCGGAATTGGAAGTGGTTGATAGAGACCTGCATTAGATGAAGTTTCTTTTGCCCTCTGACAAATGCTATAAGTTTCCACAAATTTCCTAACATCAGTTTGCATCTTAGGCTAGAAGTAAAGCCTTCTCACTTGTTCCAACTTCTTGTCCAGTCCAAAATGACCTCCAAGACTACCGCAATATTTCTCTTTTATGATGTTCTCCCTCATGGAACACCTAGGCACACACAACTAGTTGCCTTTAAACAATAACCCCTGCTGTAGCAAAAATTCAAAAAAGTCAAAATGATAGGAATCTAAAAATTGTGAACAAACTGCATATATCTCCTTGAAGTCCTCATCATCCTGGTACATATCCTTGAGAGAATCCACTCCCACACTTTGCAACTAGATTTCCTGTATAGTGCACACTCTTCTGCTCAGAGAATCTACCACCTTGTTGGCTTGTCCCTTCTTATGTTTGATGGAAAAAGTATATGCCTGGAGTTGTTCGACCCACTTCATATGCCTATGATTTAGCTTCTCCTATGAATTCAGAAAATTCAAAGCATGGTTGTCAGTATAAACAATGAATTCCTTGGGCAAGAGATAATGTCGCCATTTTTTCAATGCTTGAACCATTGCATACAATTCTAGATCATATGTGGAATACTTTCTTTTAGCATCATTCAGCTTTTCACTAAAGAAAGCAATAGGTCTGCCTTCCTGACTCAAGACAGCACCAATGGCAAGGTTACTGGCATCACATTCCACAGTAAACAACTTATTAAAATCAGGCAAAACCAAAATAGGTTTCTCTGCTATTTTTTGTTTGAGAATCTCAAAAGACTCATCTGCTGCTCTACTCCAAACAAACTTACATTTCTGTCCTCCTTTTATGGTATCCAAAATGGGTGCACAAACATGACTGAATCCTCTTATGAATTTCCTATAAAAAGTTGCCAACCCATGAAAACTCCTTACATCACTTACTGTTTTAGGTGCTGGCCAAGACAGAATAATATTTACCTTCTTTGGATCCATTTTCAAATTGTCCTGGGATATCACAAATCCAAGGTATGTGAGTTCTTCCTTCATGAAGATACTCTTCTCCATATTGATCATTAGTTTCTCCTTATGTAGCTTCTTCAACACCTGTTCCAAATGCTACAAATGTTCTTCTTTTGTCCTGCTAAAAATCAAAATATCGTCAAGATAGACAACAACGAATTTGCCAATAAAATCTTTCAATATCTCATTCATGAGACACATGAAAGTGCTTGGAGCATTGGACAGTCCAAATGGCATCACCAGTCACTCATAAAGACCTTCATTAGTCTTAAAGGTTGTCTTCCATTCATCCCCTTGTCTAATCATAATCTAATGGTATCCACTCTTGAGATCAATTTTAGAAAAATACCGAGCTCCTCCCAAACAATCCATGAGGTCTTCTATTCTAGGCATAGGAAACCTATATCTGATGGTGATCTTATTTATGGCTCTTGAATCAGTACATAACCGCCATTTGCCATCCTTCTTGGGAGCTAAAACTGTGGGTATAGCACATGGACTAAGACTTTTCCTCACCAAACCCTTATCCAATAGTTCTTGTACTTGTTTAGCAATCTCCTCATTCTGATTAGGTGTCATTTTATAAGCTGGCTTATTTGGCAATGTGGATCCTGGGATGAAGTCAATCTGATGACTTATGTCTCTCACAGGGGGTAGTGTATTGGGCATATCCTCCACCATGATACCCTTATATTTGTCTAACAATTCCTGCACTTCCTTAGGGACTTTTTCCTTGTTGTTTTCAGACAAATCAGAACTGTCTTTAGGTTTCAAAATCAGAGCATACCCCTGGGTTCCCTCTTCTTTCAGAGTATGGAGAAACTCTTTCCCACTCAGTAACATGATGCTTGAACCTACATTCTTGTCTACACCCTCTTCTGGTAAAGGATCCATCTTATACTATCTACCATTCTTGGTGATCACAAAGGATTTCGACTTACCATCATGCTAGGCTTGTACATCATACTGCCAAGGTCTACCTAACAGTAAATGGCATGCATCCATGGGATTTATATCACACAAAAGTTTATCCCCATATTCCCCTATTTGAAATTCTACCCAAGCTTGTTCATCAACCAAGACTTGTTGCCCTTTGTTCAGCCATGACACTTTGTATGGACTCACATGTGGTAATCTTCTCAAATTTAGTTTCTCTACCATTTCTACTGAAACTAAATTTTTAATGGAACTAGAATCAACAATTACCTTACACCTTTTGCAGGAAACTTTACACAGAGTTCTGAATAATGTTTTCCTTTGCAGTGGTTCTTTGTTTTGTGGTACCTTCAGCATCGTTCTTCTCATCATGAGACTTTCTCCATCTTGTGCTAGAGCTGCACTTCCCATAGGTGAAGTCACACTCTGACAATCTATTTCTTGAATCAGCTGGCTCCTTCTCTCTCCTCCATGAGAGCTTGAGACTTTCTCCAGACACCTGCCTGCTATGTGCCCAATTTGGTTACAATTATAACATCTTCCCGTGAAGACGTTAGGACCTCTACCTGGTCCACCAAATCTACCTCTCCCATTGGATCTCCTTCCTCTGAAACCCCCTCTGGAACCAAATTCTCCACTATGTTCTTGCTGACTAGACTCCCCTTGATTCTTCTGGAACTAAATTCTGCCACCAAAGCTATTTCTGCCCCTGAAATTCTTTCCACCTCTACCTCTATTCTGATGTTCTCCTTTTCTTTTCAATTTCTCTTCTACTCTCAGCACCACCTTGAAACACTTGTCCACGATATCTGGTGTCAAGATGGTAATCTCATCTTGTATACTATACTTCAGGCCATTAATATACCTGGCAACTCTTCCTTTCTCATCCTCAGCATGTCCACACCTTAGAGACAATTTATGAAATTCCTCTGTATAGGTGGATACATCCATATCCTTCTGTCTGAGATTCTACATTTTCCTGTATATCTGCACTTCATAATCTAAAGGTAGGAACTGAGCTTTGATCCTCTCTACCATCCAACTCCAGGATGAGATCATGTTCTTGCCACTCTTCACCCTTTCTCCCTAGGTGTAGTTCCACCATGTGAGTGCAGCACCTTTCAATTTCGTCTTTACAAACTTGACTCTCCTATTCTTTGGTACCTCCTTGTACTCAAAGTAATTATTCAAAGCCTCGACCCATTCGATGACTTCTTTTGCATCCATCTTTCCGCTGAACATCAGAATCTCCATTCTTGATTCAGACGACTCCTTACTGAGTGATTTTATAGCCTCCAAAAATTATTTCTGGTCTGTAGATATACTTGTCTGTTCTGCGGTTGTTTCCTTTTCCCCATCTTCTTCTTCTTCATCAGACTCCTCGTCTAATTTCCTACCTTTTCCTAAGGTCTTCAACTCAGCCTTGAGTGCTTCCTTGACTCCATTCTTGATCATCTCCTCCATCTCCTTGAATTTCTTGACCACTTCGGTGGTCACTCCCTTTGGAGGCATATCACTAGCCCCTTCTTCACTTTTTCTGTCTGACATAATCATTCACAGACAATGCCAATACTTTTGCAGACCTTTCGCTGGCTCTGATACCAAAATGATGTAGAGTGCACAATGGAAGCGGACAAAATGGATCAAACAGATCAACTCATACACATCGCTTGACTTGTTATCGCCAGTTCACATGCACCGATTCACCATCACACCTGGTCACTGCTTGTATCTGCTGAAAGATACATTCTCAACGTACTTTCCCACATGCATTTGCAACATACATTCGCAATATACATTCAAACCATACTCGTTGGCGGGACTTGGATTATCGGTCGGGCTTACCACGAAGTCGTTGTTTCACCGATCACGCCGATATCACATTCAAACACATTCATCAACTAGATTTCAATCATCGACGAACACTAGGGTTTCCTAAGCCGCTACTCCTATACACCGTTGCATAGTCTACCTTCACCGAACCCTAGCACATGGAGATGTTAGGCGATCTACTGTGCACGTTCAAACTTGGTCCTCTGCGCCGCTGAACAGGAAAACAAAACAAGAAATGAAAAACACATATTGTACAATGAATCCATTCCACTGATTTTGATATAAATCTTATCAGTGGAATGCTTCACATCGACATTTTGCAACAATGGGAAAATATGAAGGAAAGGAAATCTATAGCTATGCAATTCGTATTTACAGAAAATGGGAAACAAGCTAACGACACATACATAGTTTGATTCTCCTTAACAAAGCTTGATTACATTCGCATAATCACAATATCATATGACTGATTACAATCTTAATCCCTAATCTGTATGCATTTGATTCATTTCTCTGGGTTTTTATAGATTCGCCCAGAATAGTACCAAATTGACTCCAAGCGGCTGGGAAACACTACTGCCTATTTTTGGCATTATTGCTATTTTTAGCATTATGTGATTACAATTGACAAATGTCCCCTAAGTCACTTGGGACTTAAAAAATGAACCTAGACATAAACTGAAATGAAAATGCATTGTTCAATAGACCTTATTACAACAAAAAACAAAACATGAACTAAAATGTCTCACAAAGGCCACTTGTGTTAGGTGCCCTTGCACCATAAATTTAACCTCCAGATCTGATTAGGCTCCATATAACTGTAGGAGTCCAAGACAACACTGAGAGGGGGGGTGAATCAGTGTTGTGTAAATTTTCAAATCTTTTTCAAACTTTAACTTTCAAAGCACAAGGAGAGAAGGATATCATTGATTTATCAAACACATATGCACAAAACTGAGAATGAAGAAGGAGAACAAAACCTTATAAGCAACATATTAACATACACACATTCAGATGAAAACAATATGACACATAACACAAATTTGCACGAGTGGAAAACCCTCATGGGGTATAAAAACCACTCCAAAACTGCCTCACTGGCTTAACCTTGAAAATATCTTTACAAGCCTTACTGGCTGATGTAAGTGTCTCACTGACAAATGGTCTTACTGACCTACAAGCCTCACTGGCATACTGTTGTGCCTCACTGGCATTTCTCAATAAATCAGAACTAAAAATCTCATGTGCAAGAAGTGATTGCTGCTCAATCTAATTTGCACCATTATATTACTTGTCTTCCCTTTTGCATATGTCTATTCAATTACACTCAATCTGATCTGCATATTAATCTCATGATCTCTGCACAATCAATTCCCCTGATACACAATTAATTCACACTTGTCTAGATTATCTCTCTGCCTAAACAATTCACCTGATTATCAAGACACCTAATTATTTCTGCATAAGAATTCACTTGATGTAATCAATTGCATATTGTCTTTCTGATGATCTTATCAATCTCTATATCTGTATTTGATCCCGTCAGTGTCATTCAAATTGTCTTAAAATTTTCATTTGGATTCACATCTATTTCAACTATATTATTTCATCATTGATCTGCATAAAAAAAATTCATCAAAGCACCTGTGATGTCATTTAATATTAGATGACCTTTCACATTCTGCACAGTCATCTTCATTTGCTCTCATTGAAGATCATTTTGTCCTTCCATCTTCTCCTTTCATGTATTAAAAAACAATGCATCTTATCAAGTCACCTGCAAAAATAAAAACATATATCTAATCCCCAAAACCATTCACATTCTTATTCAATTTCCCTTTCATAAATATTTCATCTTCATTAAGTTGAATTTCTTCAACAAAAATCCAACTAATTTTCTTCCAACTCTTCATGTTCTGTGTTCTTAAAAAATCTTTTTCATTTTCTTCAAATCCTTCATTTTATTTTCAACAAGACTCTTCATATTCTTCATACAAAAACCTCTACAAAGATCCATCTTAGACATCGGGCTCCACCTATTCATTCGATGGTCTTCTTTTTAAAATCAAAAAACTTTTAATATTAATCGAGCTCCATAAAACATATATGCTATTCTTAATATTCGATGACCATTGACCATCGTGAGACTTGTGCCATCGGAGGTAAGAGGCCGATCACCTTAACATCCATAGACCCCTTAAGAAAGTCACTTTTAGTGACTTAACCTGCTATGAGAGGTCAACTTGAAAGACCATTTGATATATATGACAGGGTATAATGTTTAGAGAGAATTTAGCAACATGATTAAATAAATGATCATCACCTTGTATGACATATCTACAATCTGCATTAGTACTCACCACTATCAACAAACTCTTGTAAAACATTAGTAACTCATTTTATGACCATCATATCATGAAGCATAACAACATATGAGAATCCTGATCTTCTTATGGCATGATCAACAAGGCAGACAGAGAATATTGCAAATCTCATTTCCTTCCATTGTCATGTACACTATTGTCCATTTGATCATCATGTGTTTGTAACTTATCCATCCTTGATGATATTACTATGTCCTAAGACAAAATGAAGCACATTGTTGAATATTTGTTCGGTGTTAAACTCATTGCCATTTTACCTCCTTGTCATGTGATTCAAACAAGAACCTTGCCCTGATTTGAACTGAGCATAGAATGCCACTTCTATTGCCACTTCCATTGCATGGACCAAGAGTGATATGCCATTACCACAGATGACATTGTGACCAACTCAACATGAAGAATAAGACATAAGCCAACTAAGATCTTCTTTGAACAACAACTATGGCAACTCTTGTAATGCACCATCTCCTCCTGATATGAACACACTTTTGACATCAATGACAACCTATCACCATCAATAACAACAATCTCCCACTTGGAGACTGATCATAACACCACTGACCCTGTAGCTCCCACTGGAAATAAGCACCCTGGACTCTGTTGTTCTATTTTTATTGTTTTTCATCTAAAAGACCAACCGAAGCTGAAGAGGAGCTCAGCTTCTCCCTTGTCACTACCTTTGTAAACATATCCGCTAGATTTTCGTCTATATGTATCTTTTCTAGCCATAATTGTCCATCATCCAACACCTACCAAATAAAGTGATACCTCAACTGTATGTGTTTGGTCTTTGAATGCAAGGCAGAATTCTTTGCAAGATGTATGGCACTCTGGTTGTCTGTAAACAAATAATTGTTACCCTATTGTTTGTCTAATTCTTCCATGAAAGATTGCAGCCATATCATCTTCTTGCTTGCCTCTGTTGCAACTACATATTCTGCCTCTGTGATGGATAAAGCAACCACCTTTTGCAACCTGGAAATCCAACTCACTGCTATCCCACCTACAGTAAAGACATAACCTGTAGTACTCCACCTGGTATCAATATCCCCTGCCAAATCTGAGTCTCCATAACCTGCTAAATCAGTATTACAAAACATAAATGTTTATTGGATGTACCTCTCAAATATCTGAGAATCTATTTTACTGCATTCCAATGCTCCAATCCGAGATGACTCATATACCTACTTACAACTCCTATAGCATGTACAATATTCGGTCTTGTGCATACCATGGCATACATTAAACTTCCTACAGCTGAAGCATATGGTACCTTGGACATTTTTTCTTCCTCCTCTGGTGTCTTAGGACACATCTCCTTAGTCAATTTCAAATGACTAGGCAAAAGTGTGTTGACAGCTTTTGCATTCTCCATATGGAATCTATGCAACACCTTTTCAACATAATCAGCCTAAGATAAAGTCAATTTTATGTTCTTCCTATCTCTACAAATTTTCATACCAAGGATTTATTTTTCTACCCCCAAATCCTTCATAAATAAATGACTGTGCTAACTGTTGTTTTAACTTTCTTATGTGATCTATGTTAGACCTAGCAACAAGCATGTCATCAACATATAAACATAAAATAATGTAGATAAAAGCATGTCAGGGGGTCTGGTTATTCTATGGGATAATAAAAATTGTGATGTAAATCTTATTTGTTCTACTCAAAAAAAATTATTGGTTAAAATAAACTCCCATTCCCTAAACTTCTGGTTATTTAAAGTTTATGGGCCAATTTCGACAAATGACAAAAAATGGTGCTAGGATATTTTGACTGCACTTCTCAAAAATTTATCTAGAGAAAAAGTTATCTTAGGGGGAGATTTTAATGCTATCACTTGTTTGTCTAAAAAATTGGGAGGGATTTTTCCTCCTCAGAGGATAACTGATAATTTTAACGATTTTATTTCAGATAATGCAGTGGTGGATAGCCCTTTATTAAATGGGAATTTCACTTGGTCCAATAGGAGAAAGGATTTTTTAAATATTGCAGAAAGATTGGATAGATTTTTGTTCTCTCCTGATTGGTGTCTTGATACTAAAATATTCGGTACCTCTGTTCTTCCCTTTTCTGCTTTAGATCATTTTCCCATTTCTCTTCACCTAGACATGGATATGATTAAAAAGAAATATAGATCTTCTTTTAAGTTTCAAGCTATGTGGTTTAGAGATTGTAGTTTCTTACCTCTATTGGAAACTTGGTGGAAGAATGCCCCTTTTGTGAAAGGTTCTCGCATGTTTTGGCTAAATGAGAAGTTAAAATTCATAAAAAACAAAATTAAGGAATGGAATAAAATTTCTTTTGGTAATATTTTTTCTCAAAAAGCCACTCTGCAGTCTCAGTTAGAACAGATGAATGAAGTCATTATAAAAAATGGCATGGATATTGCTTCTTTTGAATGTGTTAAGGGCATTTTCTCTCAAGTCATCACCAAGCTGGAAAATTGATTACATTTTACAATTTGGAAGGAATCTTCTTGATCATTTTCAATCATTTAAAATAGTCCATACATATAGGGAAGGTAATTTGTTAGCAGATTTTTTAGCTAATTATGCCTTTTGCATTAATGATTCTATTAAGGAGTGGGATTCAAACTCTTTGTTATTGAACCCCAGAATTAATTGCATTTTAGCTAAGGAAAGCCCAAACTAATTTGTTATGCAAATTATTAAGTATTTAGAGGAAAGATAACTTAAAAGAGTATTCTATTTAGCCGCCAAAACTAAAATCATCTCTATCCTGCGGCTCCATTCTGACAGCTGATGTCATCCCTTGGTCTGAGGACAGTTTCATCTGGTGTGTAGTACTTCTGCTTTAATTTTGCACGCAGGGTGGCAATTCTCACTTAACAGTATATCTTGTCAGGAATGATTTTATTCATTGTATTTTGAAGGAACTCTCCTTTATATTCTTGTCATCTGCCATCTCTTGTAAGTTTTAAAGTTGCTTTGCTTTAGTTTCCTAATCTATTTTATTTTCAAGATTTAAGAATTTTTGTTAGGGTATGGGCTCTGTCCAGCGAAACAAAAGAATTCTCTTGCCAATTCAGAATTGGGAGTGGCCCTCTTTTGGTCTCCTCAATCCGAACTCCATGCAGGAAGTCTTTAAGACTTACGAAGATGCTCTTGAAAGAGCCATTATACAAGTTTGTGGTGTGCAAGTTTTACATTTCCCTAGAACTTTATATCTATCCCAAGCGGTGTCACATTTCCTTTCAAATGATATGGATTTATTGAAAAGTTTTGATCTGGTAAGGAATCTAGGCTTTCTGTTTGTCCAAGATATTCATTTTCCTGTGGATGTTTTTAATGAAGTTGTAGAGGACTACCATTTTTATATGGGTTCTGCTCTTGTGGGTGGTTTGTTTGATCGGAGGGATCTTTTCTGCTGACCTGCGCTCCATTGCCTCTTTAATGCTTTGTTGCATGGACTTAAAAATAATTGTGTTATGTCTTTTCATAATTATGTCCATTGCCATAGGAGAGAGCTAGGGAGACAGTTAGTAGATGATGCTACAGATGTGTTTAATGCATTGTCTTTTCTTCTGCATTACATTCCTCCTCCACCACCTCCTCCTCCTTAGCTGGCAGAAGAGGAGGTTCCTCGTCAATAGGGTTTTATTGTTCAAGGATTGCAAGATGATAACTGATAGTTATGGTTTTTTTGGGTGCTTTTTGTTTCATTATAATTGGACTGTATCAATTGTAAATTTTGTAATAGCATCTTATTGATAAAGATGTTAATCATGTAATGTTCACAGACACAGACTTTTCTTGGTCGACTCATCTTTTTGAGTTGTTTTTGTATTAGCTATGTTTTAAAAAGGCTACAACCAAAGGTTTTCTTTGCCTGATTCTTTCCTGTCGGTATGCCTTATTGAATCAGGCTTTCTATAATTTCTCTTTTATAATTAATATAATTTTAGTGGCTATGCCACTTTTTCTTTAAAAAAAACAAAGGAACTGCTCCAGATAATTGAGGAAAAAAATAGAAGAGAAATAGGTTTT
This sequence comes from Cunninghamia lanceolata, assembly GCA_027924645.1. Lineage (NCBI taxonomy): Eukaryota > Viridiplantae > Streptophyta > Pinopsida > Cupressales > Cupressaceae > Cunninghamia > Cunninghamia lanceolata. The sequence goes on from BSBN01001153.1 coordinate 199,891, forward strand.
AGTTTCTCTCCACTCTCAGCCCTAACCCTAAAAAGGGCACTCACTCTAAACACATTTCCTTACCTTCTCTTTGTTTTCCTTTATCCTAGCTCTTCTTTACATGTCTTTTGTTGGCCGCCATGGCTAAGGGTTTTTGTTTTGTTCTATTTTTTGTGTGAGACAACATTCCAACAGCTGGTGTTGAAAGGTGAACTTTCCTTGATGAGAATCTTGTACACGGGTTCCCACTATGTTGTTTTGTTTTTATTAATTTTTTTTTGTGTTACTACTTAGGCCGCCAAGAGGAGCGATGATATCAAAGGGCTTCTACTCACACGGTGGTGGCAGCGACCCCACTTGTGGATCTATGCCCCTACTAACATGGGGAAAAGGATCTATTTCAATAGATTCACCCTGCATATCACTTTAGATACACTTTTTTTTGTTGTTTCCTGAAGCGTGTAGGTTGCTTTGGTGACCCAATCCTGCCCAGTTCTAATGAATTATTGTAGCATTAAGAACGTCTTTTTTTTTGTGCCCTTCTAGGTGACTATGGTAGTAATTTCTCTATGCCTCCAAGGGCAAATCCTATTTGCTGAGCACAGCCTCATTACCAGGCGTGTGGCCTATGGTCAAGGAATAGTTTTATATTTATATATTTCTTTATATATTTTTCTATCTAAAAACCTAATGCTATATGGGTATTTGCTAAAAGGATAGATTTATTTCTAGTTATTGAGTAATGTTGTTATAACTGTATCAAAAAGCATATAGTTTCAAGTCATTCTTCAATAGAATAGATGTTGAAACTTCTTTTATTTTTTCTGTGTTTCATACAGAGGTGTGGTGCCATCAAATGCAGATCTAACACAAGAATTTATTATATATTTATTTATTTATTTATTTATTTATTTATTTATTTATTTTTCTCACTCTTCTCTACTATGTTTATCATGTTACCCTTAGAGATTCATTAAGAGAATAGAAGGAAAGAAACATTCATTATAGGCTCTTCTATTTTTCATAGTAGCTAGAACATTTACTTTTCAAATCTGAAAACTACATTTCCATTTATGCTTATTGTTTGAATTCCTATTCTAGAACAGTATGAAGAAAAATAAATTTAACCTGTCTCAAGGATTATGTAGTGTATTAACAACTACTCTACAACTACACATTTAGAAAGGAAGATTACTTCAAATTTACAAATACTTAAGGAGAATCTGATACAATGAATATTTATTTAAGGGACTCCATAGAAAATAAACTCACAAGCTTTCTCTATTGACTCATTCTATAAATAATTAGCAACAACAATCCATATGGCTTCTTTTAAATAAACTTTTATCAGGCATAACAAGTACATTTTCCATGTCTTCAGGTTGCATGTACATTACTCAAGATGGCTACAATCCTCATTAGTTAACAAATAGGAGAGCAACATCGTACAACAACACCAGGGAAGGATTGTTATGTGGTAACATGGATAGAATACATTTTCTTTTTCACTTCGTATATAATTCCCTTAACTGCTGTAGAAGACAACACTACCACCTCAGATAGCCAGGCTCCCACAACTTGTAGAGACTTGCAATAGGACAAAGAAAATCCTTTCTTATAGCTAATAGAGGCTCACCTCCCAGCCTAGGGCAGTAACTACCCACCCTCAAGCTAGGGGAAAACACAGGGAGACCAAGGCTTCTCATACAAACAGCCAAACATAGGGAGACCAAGGCTTCTCATAGAAACAACCAAACACATGAAGACCAAGGCTTTTCATACAAACAACCATATTACCTCTAACAGAAATGCATCACAGCTAGACACAGCACAAATGAAACACACATACCTCATATTGATTGAAACACATAGAACATTATACCATGTTTAACACAATACTTTCACACAAGTTGAAAACACTCAAGTTGCACAAGGGATGCTCACCAAAAGGAGACAATTCCAAACAGCACACACTCAGATTTACACCATACAACAAGCACACAATTATACAGTAGAGCAGAAAGTAAAATCCAAATAAACACATTACTCAACCATAACATTTTCCTTTAGATTTTTTTTTTAAATAGGATTTAAGAGCCTACCTTGCTGGCTATAATGGATTGATGTAAGCCAAATAAAACTCCCAAATCCACCCCCTCTTCTCCATTTTTCAGAGAATATCTCATCCACAGTGGTAGAATTATTATAGTTACCTCCCAGAAATGTTTAACCCCCCCTCCCGCCAAAGGATGAAAATTTATAGCTGTTGGTCCCCCAAAAAGAGCAGATACAGCAGCTGGTAACTCCCCCCAAAATAAAATTTACAGTAGATGAAAAAATGAAGAAATTAGAGAGGGAGAGAGAGACTTTTTCCCAAAATAATTGAATTAATATTTCCCTCATTGCCACCTCTTATGTTGAGGGAAAAAAACTTGTCTCTTTACATCAGCATGTGTCCCTTTATATCATCTCCACTTAATTTTCACATTACTCTTTTATTTATTATATTTTTTTTATTTTCATCATATTTAAACACCTAAAAAGATGTTCAAAGTTATTTTCTTTTTATACTTATTATGCTTAACAAAAAGGTTTAACCCTTACCTATTGACTTGGCTTCTAAAAAAATATGAAACTTTTTGAATAAATGACTATAAGCAATTACTAGAACTCCTCGATACAAAAGGAGTAACTTCACTAAATCCACAACATGGTACATGCTAACACATCACGACTCACAATATCAACACCCTAATTCACATTAACAACATCACACTTAACATTAACAATATCATGATTCACAAGGACACTAACACACTTTCACATTGACATGAACACCACATATACATTACCGCACAATGGACCTAAGCCTCTCTGATAGGCTGGGTCAGTTGACTGGTGAATCACACTGGGTCTCCAGGTGTTTTCCCCATTCCCGCTAGCTTGAGAAATCCTGCACACTTGTTTTCAAATTGTCAGTTGTGATTAAGATACAATAGCCGAAGCAATGATAACAATAACAACTAACTGCATTATTAATGAATCATAGAAATCCTTAATGCATCTTATTAAAATACTTCATTCAACTAGGTAATTCAGTATGTTTCAATGTGCATGGACATAGTAATCTCTCTAGCATCTAAATAATAATAATTAATATACAATAGTAATACATAACATATCTCATAGAATAATGCAATGCTACACATCAATGAATGGTATAATCCACAAATATAATGTATGAACCATAATCCTGAAAGCATCGTATAGATCTAATGAGGATACATGTATATACATAAATATGTATCAACCCTGATCCAAGCTCACATCATATGTCAAAAATAGTGTGTGACCATAGTCATAGCCTAATAAACACTCAAGTCAAATGTACGAAGTCTCATCATAGTATTATAGTAACAAAATATGAAATCACTTCCCACCGTAACATATGTTAAAAATAGTGTGTGACCAACCGAAGCTAAAGAGGAGCTTAGCTTCTCCCTTGTCACTACCTTTGTAAACATATCTATTGGATTTTCATCTGTATGTATCTATTCTAGTCGTAACTGTCCATCATCCAAGACCGACTGAATAAAGAGATACCTCAACTGTATGTGTTTGGTCTTTGAATGCAAGGCAGAATTCTTTGCAAGATGTATGGCACTCTAGCTGTCCATAAACAAATAATTGTTAACCTATTGTTTGTCCAATTCTTCCATGAAAGATTGCAGCCATATCATCTCCTTGCTTGCCTCTGTTGCAACTACATATTCTGCCTCTGTGATGGATAAAACAACCACCTTTTGCAACCTAGAAATCCAACTCATTATTGTCTCACCTACAGTAAAGACATAACCTATAGTACTCCGTCTGGTATCAATATCCCCTACCAAATCTGAGTCTACATAACCTGCTAAATCAATATTAGAGCCTCCAAAATATAAATGTTTATTGGATGTACCTCTCAAATATCTGAGAATCCATTTTACTACATTCCAATGCTCCAATCCAAGATGACTCATATACCTACTTACGACTCCTATAGCATGTGCAATATTCGGTCTCATGCATACCATGGCATACATTAAACTTCCTACATCTAAAGCATATGGTACCTTGGACATTTTTTCTTCCTCCTCTGGTGTCTTAGGACACATCTCCTTAGTGAATTTCAAATGACTAGGCAAAGGTGTGCTGACAACTTTTGCATTCTCCATATGGAATCTCTGCAACACCTTTTCAACATAATCAGCCTGAGATAGAGTCAATTTTATGTTCTTCCTATCTCTACAAATTTTCATACCAAGGTTTTGTTTTTCTACCTCCAAATCCTTCATAGCAAATGACTGTGCTAACTGCTATTTTAACTCTCTTATGTGATCCATGTTAGACCCAACTACAAGCATGTCATCAACATATAAACATAAAATAATGTAGCTGTCATTATCCAACCTCTTAAAATAAACACAATGGTCAGAATTATACTGCTATGGTAAGAAGACATAAGAATTCTATTTATTCAATTAAAGACTCTATGGGGAATATTTTGTAAGATGATGTTCTTATTCAAAAAGAAGGAGTTAGTTTTTTTCAAAAGCTTCTTTCAAAAGAAAATATTAAGGTCCCACCTTCGATTGTCCTGTTGGAACTGGATATGTTAAAGCAAATTTTTCAAAAAATGCTCACCTTGTATGCACTTCAAGTTCAGTTTGCGAAATTGTTGCCCTTGTTTTATCCTCATTATTCTCCCTTGGGTAGGCGTCGTCATTCCATTCCTTTTTATTAATTAGTACGTCCATTTAAGTCTTTTTCTTTTACCTTCATGTATTAAGAAATTGTCAGTATTGAACCTCCGAGCTTGAACTTTCACATTAGTTCGAATGGTTCATTAGTTCAAATGGTTCATTAGTTCGAATGGTTCATTTGTTCGAATGGTTCATTAGTTCAAATGGTTCATTAGTTCAAATGGTTCATTGTTCGAATGGTTCATTGGTTTGAATGGTTCATTTTCTTTTTTGTTCCTCCAAAACCACTTATGTTTAGCTCCTTGTCCAACTTATGTCATATTTTTAAACCCCTTGGTTGAACTTTTATCAAAGTTCAAGAGTTCAATGGTTCGTCAAGTTCATAAGTACATAATGCTTGGAGTAAGTCAGTCGAGACAGAATCTTCACATCATGTTGATCTTATACTCTCGTTGTCGGGTAGATACATGTGATTGAAGTAAGTTTTAGAAATCGTCCCAACTGCATGAGTTATACCAATCGTGGAAGCCAAAGAGCCTTCGGTGATAGTCGCGAATAAAACAGATCGGCAAAGACCTTGTTTTAATATATGAGAAACTACAGGAAATGAGAATCGGTGTGAGAATGATGATCGGTGAGAAGATATTAAGAATCACCGATGAATAAATTCACACCGATGACCTTTCATCATAAAGAGATTGCGCGATCATCATTATCAGCGTAAGAAAAGTATATCGGAGAATACTCCAAAAATCACCCCGACAGTATAAGCTATACCAATGGACACATTTGACTTTGAGGACTATCTCCAACACTTCGGCGTGATTTCCCTCATTGGCAAGCTCCTTTTATGTCCTCCTGATGCACCGATATACCAACTTGTATATGCATTGCTTGACTTGCTATCACCGGTGGACTTAAAGTATCTTTAGTCTAGTTTCAGCGTTACGGCTGGTCACCCTTTGCATCTAATGAAAGATACATTCTAAAAGATACATTCTCGATATGCTTTTGTGATATATGTATGCAATGTACATTTGGTGAAACAATGTAAAACTCATGCCGATACACAGTAACATACAACATGATATACATTGCCCGAAACTAAAACAATTATAAATTAACATTAAGTCTTTGTATGTTTGCACTTTGTATGTATGTTGCGGTATACATACATTGCGTTACATACAAGGTGATATGCATAGCGCAGAACTGAAAGATTATGAAATATGGTAAAATCGTTGTATATTTCGCATATTGTATGTTTCAGGTTATACAAGGCGATATGCATAGCCAGACTCAAAAAATTTGTGAAATAAGGAAAATTCATTGTATGTTTGTGCTTTATATGTTTCGAACATACATTGCCAATATACAATGCATTAAATGCAAGCCGCGGAACCCAAGGTTTATTAAAGTTGAAACATTCGTTGTATATGTCTGACATACATTGCTGATATACAATGCATTACATACAAGTGGCGGACTTGAAAGATTATTTAAAAGAGTTAAATGCTTGTATATTCCGCACTTTGTATGCATGTTTTGAACATACATTGTATTTGATACATACAAGCCAGAATTTGGAGAAATTTAAATCTAGTATATACAATGTATCACACTGGGACTTTATGTATATCGCCAATACATATACAAGTTTATATAAGCCCGGATTAGAATGACATATTAAATATTGTGAATTTTAGCTAGGGGCCACGCTTGTATATGAAAGAAATGTAATCAATATACAAGAGAGAATGATGTTCTTACAGTGATGTAGGAGGTCTTGCCGACGCAAGATATAGAAACCCTAAAATGACATTTAAATCTAAATGGTTAATATACTCTTCTAACATTTGAAATATGGGTCTTTTGCAGGATATACACAATAGGGATCAAACTATAAAACACCCACAAAAGGATCTTGAGGAACTGAATAAAATATCGATAAGGGAAGTAATTACTTGAGTAAATACATTTGTTTAAATAAATTTATTTGGATTGTTTGATCAGACATTAATTTGTGTTTTATCTAGTCTTTTTAGGATAATAAAGAAATCCTTGAAGGAGATTAAGCGGAACTACAATTAAAGAGCTTTGTTTGATCCTGAAATGGTTATCCATTTGGTGACTAAAGACGAGTATTAATTTTCCTAAATTTGTTTATTAAGACAAATATTTTTGTTCGATTATCAACCGTCACAACTGTTGTAACTGGTTTGAAGCTTGTATGCCTCTCTTTATAAGAGATGACCAAGACCAGAAGAAGAAGATAGAATAGAAGACAGAAAGATTTTAGAATAGAATAGGGGATACTATATATTAGAATTGAACAGCAGTGCTAGTTCACTTTTAATATATTTTATTTCTAGTAGACCATGTGCAAGCTTTCTCTGATGAAGTCAAGTCTGTAAGCATGAAGCAGTGACTGCAAATTTTGGTATCAACTATCTGTTAAATTTATTCAATTATATGACTGTCTCCTTTCAAAGTTTTCTCTGTTATTCAATTTGAGTTATCAAGTATATCTTCAAGTTGTCTATGCACATTTGCTATTATAGTGTGATAAGATTAATTGGTTTCTGCTTTCAAAATTAAATCCTTTAAATCTATCATAGTAATTGTGAAGGCATTGTCATGGATCTGTAAGAAGAGTCATATAGTTAGGGTTTGTATTTTGTCTCTAGTTTTTGATAAATCTTTTACAATTGCAGTATTATTCTGATAGGTTCCTTCAAAGAGGGATTAAATCCTCTTAGATGAATGCAGGTAATTTGATTTTGTCAATTGGATAAATAAGTATGGAATATTAACTATTTCCTTGCAGGGTTGTACAAGTTACATACCTATTCTTTTCATGCCAGGTAGTTTGAGTTCTTACTAAACAAGCAATCATTTATTTCATGATCATACTGACTCTATATTCAATAAGGCACTGGTCTAGTATTTTCATTATCACTTATACAAATTCATTTTAGATTTACTTAATTAGATTGCATTATTGTTTTAGCATTACAATTTAGATCATTTAGAATTAACTTGCTGTCTTTTCATCTATTTTATAATTTATGCCATTATCAATAGTTAGATTAATTCTGATCAAAGTAGTGATCATCTCTTTATCTACTTTATTAATTTGAGGTTTACCTACCTAGGTCTGGTAGAGCCTAAAGTGAAGAGGGTTTAGCCATATCTACCTTGTGTCAGTTAGCCAAAAATGTCAAGAGAGCCTGGCAACCTCTTAGGGTTAATGACTTGCATTTTTGAGATCTAACATGCCCTTCAAGTTCTAAATCATATTCCACCTTTGATTTCACAAGAAGATAATATGGAATTGATGAAACACTTTTCTTTAGAAGAAATTAATGCAGTGGTTTTTTCTTTAGATCCAGATAAATCTCCTGGCCCAGATGGTTTTACTCCACCTTTCTTTCAAAAGTGTTGGGACTTTGTAGGTAAAGATATATGGTTGGCAGTAGAAGAAGCTCATAGGAATTGTACTATTTTAAAAGAGATTAACTCTACCTTCATTTCCTTAATCCCTAAAGTTGCTACTCCTTTTGCTGATTTTAGACCCATTTCTCTTTGTAATACTTTGTATAAAATCATTTCTAAAGCAATTACTCTAAGACTTGTTGTTTTGATTCCAAAAATTGTGTCAGAAGAGAAAGGAGGTTTTGTCCCAGGTAAGGAAACATCTGAAGGTGCATTGGTGGCTCATAAGGTTCTGCATTCAATTCATGATCATAAACTTTCTACCATGTTGGTTAAATTGGATATGTTAAAAGCTTATGATAGAGTGTCTTTGGATTTTTTGTTTCAAGTTCTCCTTAAGTTTGGTTTCTCATCTAAGTGGTGTAAGTGGATTACTTCTTGCATTTCTGGTTCAAACTTTTCAGTTTTGATTAATGGTTCCCAATCTAATTTCTTCGAATCCTCTCAAGGGATAAGACAAGCTGATCCTTTGTCCCCTTTTCTTTTTATAATTATGGCAGAAGGTTTGAGCAGATTAATTTTGAGGCAAAATTCCTTGGGAAATTGGAAAGGGATTAAAATTCCTAGAGTTCCTTTTGCTATTACTCATGCTTTATTTGTAGATGACACTCTGTTGTTTGGTCAACCTGTGATGTCAGAAGCTAAACATATGAAGGATGTAATTTTAAAGTATTGCTTAGTATCGGGTCAGAAAGTAGATCAGGAGAAATCTAAAAAAATATATTTTTTATGTCCTCATTAGTTCAAGAAAGGGTTGCAAAATATCTAGGGTTTAAGGTGGATGTCCTCCCTTCAAGATATTTGGGGATTCCTCTTTTCTCGAGTTCAGTTAAAAATATGTTTTGGGATAAACTTATTAAAAGTATCAAGTCCAAAATCTCTTAATGGAAGGGCAAATGGTTAACTTTGGCAGGCAAAATCCTTATGATTAAATCAGTTTTGTCTGCAGTGCATGTGTATATGCTTTCAGTGCTTATGGTGCCGAAGTCCATCCTTTCTTGCCTCGTTAATATCTTGAGGAAGTTCATGTGGAACGGTTCTAACTTGAATGGAAGAAAGATTACTCTAATTTCTTGGGATAAAATCTATATTCTGAAGCAAAAGGGAGGATCTGGGATCCATAACATTGAAGCTCACAATAAGGCTCTTGGAGCAAGTTGGTTTGGAATTTGTATGAAAAGCCAGACTCTAAATGGGGAAAAATTATGCTAGTTAAATATCTAGATTCATCTTAACCTGAAAGAATCTTCATTATTCTTAATCCAAAGATGGGTTCTCAGATTTAGAATTTTTTATTAAAATATAGAGAGGTGATTTCCCCTTTTTTATCTTGGGTTATTCAGAATGGAAATTTAGCCCTTTTTGGGAATGATTCTTGGAATAGTTATCAGCCGTTGTGAAATATTGAAGGTCTTCAAGATATTAAGTTATTCTTGTGTCAAGTTTGTGGAACAAAAGTTAAAGATTATATTGTGGTTGATTAGGATTCGGTTATTAATAAAGTTAGGTGGAGAAATTTTGATGATTTTTCGTTTCCTTTAGAACAGAAGGACTTGCTTACGATTCTCTTGAAGGAGAGAAGAATTTTTATATCAGGAGGAAGGGATAAACTCATTTGGGTCCCATCAAAGTCTGGTCGGTATATAGTCAAGCAAGGATATCTAAGCATCATTAGTAAGGATTCTAATTCAGTTATTGATTGGCCTTATAAGCTTTGTTGGAGTGGTCCTTGCCTACCTAAGGCAAGGGCTTTTGCTTGGTTAGCTTTGAATTATAGAATCCTTACTAGTGATAGGTTAGTCAGGCTTGGGGTTGCTAATTCTTTCTTTTGTCCTTTTTGTTCTAAAGTTGAGGAATCTATGGATCATTTACTGTTAAATTGTCATTTCTCTTCAAAAGTCTAGTATTGGTTAATCTCAAAATTGTGTTGGCAGGGCCCCCTTCCTTTCTCTCTCCTTCAAGTTTTTCAAAGCTGGCCTATCTTGTTCACAAACTCTACCTTCTCTGCTTTTTGGTTGGTCTCGCTGAGTATTGTGATTTGGATTTTGTGGCTAGAAAGAAATAGTAGAATTTTTAGAAAAACTAATAACTCTTTTGATGCAATTATTGTAAAAATTGAGAAAATGATTTCGGAAGTAGTCTCAACTTCTCTTCTGTTCAGAAAAGCAGGTTCTCTAGTTTTTAATTCTTGGGATGATCTAATGTTAAAAAGATGGAAATTTTTACCTTTGCCTAAATCAAATTGCTTTAACATGGGAAGCAAGATAGACAGGCCTCCATTAAGTGGATCCCTCTGCCTGTTTCTTTTGTAAAATTGAATTTTGATGGTGTGAGTAGGGGTAATCCTGGCGTCTCTAGTGCTGGTTGTGTTTTAAGAGATCGCAATGGTTCAGTTTTAAGAGCTTTATCAATTAAGCTTGGTTTTTGTTCAAATAATGAGGCAGAGGCTTTGGCATTAATAGCAGGTTTAAAGCTTGCATTAAAATGTGAAATTTCAAATATTATTATGGAAGGGGACTCTTTGAATATTATAAGGGCATTTTCTCTCAAGTCATCACCAAGCTAGAAAATTGATTACATTTTACAATTTGGAAGGAATCTTCTTGATCATTTTCAATCATTTAAAATAGTCCATACATATAGGGAAGGTAATTTGTTAGCAGATTTTTTAGCTAATTATGCCTTTTACATTAATGATTCTATTAAGGAGTGGGATTCAAACTCTTTGTTATTGATCCCCAAAATTAATTGCATTTTAGCTAAGGAAAGCCCAAACAAATTTGTTATACAAATTATGAAGTATTTAGAGGAAAGATAACTTAAAAGAGTATTCTGTTTAGCCGCCAAAACTAGAATCATTTCTATCCTGCAGCTCCATTCTGACAGCTGACGTCATCCCTTGGTCTGAGGACAGTTTCATCTAGTGTGTAGTACTTCTGCTTTAATTTTGCACGCAGGGTGGCAGTTCTCGCTTAACAGTATATCTTGTCAGGAATGATTTTATTCATTGTATTTTGAAGGAACTCTCCTTTATATTCTTGTCATCTGTCATCTCTTGTAAGTTTTAAAGTTGCTCTGCTTTAGTTTCCTAATCCATTTTATTTTCAAGATTCAAGAACTTTTGTTAGGGTATGGGCTCTGTCCAGCGAAACAAAAGAATTCTCTTGCCAATTCAGAATTGGTAGTGGCCCTCTTTAGGTCTCCTCAATCCAAACTCCATGCAGGAAGTCTTTAAGACTTACGAAGATGCTCTTGAAAAAGCCATTATACAAGTTTGTGGTGTGCAAGTTTTACATTTCCCTAGAACTTATATCTGTCCCAAGCGGTGTCCCATTTCCTTTCTAATGCTATGGATTTATTGCAAAGTTTTGATCTGGTAAGGAATCTGGGCTTTCTATTTGTCCAAGATATTCATTTTCCTATGGATGTTTTTAATGAAGTTGTAGAGGACTACGATTTGTCTATGGGTTCTACTCTTATGGGTGGTTTGTTTGATCGCAGGGATCTTTTTCGGTGACCTGCGCTCCATTGCCTCTTTAATGCTTTGTTGCATGGACTTCAAAATAATTGTGTTATGTCTTTTCATAAATATGTCCATTGCCATAGGAGAGAGCTGGGGAGACAGTTAGTAGATGATGCTACAGAGGTGTTTAATGCACTATCTTTTCTTCCACATTACATTCTTCCTCCACCACCTCCTCCTCCTCAGTTGGCAGAAGAGGAGGTTCCTTGTCAGCAGGGTTTTATTGTTCAAGGATTGCAAGATGATAACTGATAGTTATGGTTTTTTTGGGTGCTTTTTGTTTTCGTTATAATTGGACTGTATCAGTTGTAAATTTTATAATAGCATCTTATTGATAAAGATGTTAATCATGTAATGTTCACAGACACAAACTTTTCTTGCTCGACTCATCTTTTTGAGTCATTTTTGTATTAGCTATGTTTTAAAAAGGCTACAACCAGAGGTTTTCTTTGCCTGATTCTTTCCTGTCAGTATGCCTTATTGAATCAGGCTTTCTGTAATTTCTCTTTTATAATTAATATAATTTTAGTGGCTATGCCACTTTTTCTAAAAAAAAACAAAGGAACTGCTCCAGATAATTGAGGAAAAGAATAGAAGAGAATTAGGTTTTAGTTTCTCTCCACTCTCAGCCCTAACCCTAAAAAGGGCACTCACTCTAAACACATTTCCTTACCTTCTCTTTGTTTTCCTTTATCCTAGCTCTTCTCTGCATGTCTTTTGTTGGCCGCCATGGCTAAGGGTTTTTGTTTTTGTTTTTTTTTTTGCGTGAGACAACATTCCGACAGTTGGTTTTGAAAGGTGAACTTTCCTTGATGAGAATCTTGTACACGGGTTCCCACTGTGCTATTTTGTTCTTCTTAATTTTTTTGTTTTGTGTTATTGCTTAGGCCGCCAAGAGGAGCGATGATATCAAAGGGCTTCTACTCACACGGTGGTGGCAGCGACCCCACTTGTGGATCTATGCCCTTACTAATGTGGGGAAAAGGATTTTTTTCAATAGATTCACTTTGCATATCGCTTTAGATACTCTTTTTTTTTGTTGTTTTATGAAGCATGTAGGTTTCTTTGATGACCCAATCCTACCCAGTTCTAATAGATTATTGTAGCATTAAGAACTTTTTTTTTTGTGTCCTTCTAGGCAACTATGGTAGTAATTTCTCTGTCTCCAAGGGCAAATCCTATTTGCTGGGCACAGCCTCATTACCAGGTGTGTGGCCTATGGTCAAGGAATAGTTTTATATTTATATATTTTTCTGTCTAAAAACCTAATGCTATACGGGTATTTGCTAAAAGGCTAGATTTATTTCTAGTTACTGAGTAATGTTGTTATAACTATATCAAAAAGCATATAGTTTCAAGTCATTCTTCAATAGAATAGATGCTGAAACTTCTTTTATATTTTTTTTATGTTTCATACAAAGGTGTAGCGCCATCAAATGCAGATCTAACACAAGAATATATTATATTATACATACATACATATATATATATTTATTTATTTATTTATTTATTTATTTCTTTATTTTTCTCACTCTTCTCTACTATGTTTCTCATGTTACCCTTAGAGATTTATTAAGAGAATAGAAGGAAAGAAGCATTACCCAACCATAACATTTTCCTTTAGATTTTTTTTTAAATAGGATTTAAGAGCCTACCTTGCTGGCTATAATGGATTGATGTAAGCCAAATAAAACTCCCAAATCCACCCCCTCTTCTCCATTTTTCAGAGAATATCTCATCCGTAGTGGTAGAATTATTATAGTTACCTCCCAGAAATGTTTAACCACCCCCCCCCCCCCCGCCCAAGGATGAAAATTTATAGTTGTTGGTCCCCCAAACAGAGTAGATACAGTAACTAGTTGTATAAGCCTATACCAGGGGCAAACTGGGGCATGTATCACTATCAGACTATCGACTTCTTTGAAACAACGCTATAAACAGTATTGCATCAAAGAGGGGCAAAATGTATACGTCTAAAAATGACACGAATCATCCTAAATAAATATTCTAAATATTTATTCCATTCTTCTATCAATTAAATAAATATTCTAAATTTATTTAATCGATTCACTAATCCATAATTAAATAAATTCAATTTATTTAATTAAAATTCTTCTAAATATCCTACACAATTAAATAATTCTAAATTATTTAATTAATCCAAATTCCTCTATCCTAAGTTCTAAATTCAAAAATCCACCTCACCTTTACACCTCACCTTTTCCACCTCACCTTGTCCACCTCATCAGGTTGCACATGTAATTAAATATATTTAATATTTAATTACCTTATTTTCCCTCACCCACATGGCCTATTTCTTCTCAAATCAGAGGTTAGTTAACTAATCAATCAAAAGTGTTAACTAACTTGTCAATTGAGTCAATCCCTCAATCAATTCAGTCAATCCCATAATCCACTCTTCTAACTGATCAATCAAGTCTGTTAACTGTTCAGTCAATGGAGTTAACTCTCCAATCAATTTTGTTACATCCCCCTTTTCATGATGGAGCTGGGACACTTGTCACATTTCCACTAGTTGCACATTCCTCAACCATCCTCAACCATTGATCTTCATATCTCCTCTCAACTGTTGATTCTCATTCTTCTGAGTCTATAAATGAAGCTTCATCCTTCCATTCTAATCATCCAGGCTTTTGACATCGTTACTCTGCAGAAATATCACCAGCGCGCCTTTGGCACCCTTTTACCATCCACAAGCTTGAGATCACATACTTGCTTTAGAGCTCATCTTCATTGCATATCACTATAGCCATTTACCATCGACTTCCTACAAACAGCTAAAAGAGTGCACTCTCTAAGGGCTCACTTCATCTACAAAAGGATGGTTGTAATAGGCAAACAACAGAAGCATCAATTTCAGGAAAGGTTTGCTTTGTGTTATTCATTACCATTTACTTTCAATCTTTCTTGTTATCTCCTATTCTATTGATGTTTGGGTCTTATATAATTCATTTGATTGATCCGCATTTTACCCTTACATTTTTGGTGCCCAGCGTGGGGCCTTTGCCCCTTTATCTCATCAAAATCTGAGCTTTTTTGAAGGTAGGTTCCATACAGGTCACGCAAAGTCACACACAGGTTACTTCGGCGCATTTAAACATTTCCGCGGCGCATATAAAGACTGTTATAGCGCTTCTATCATTTCTGCGCATCTGTGTATTTTCGCTGCGCTTTTGCGCACTGTTACGGCGCTTTTGATTATATTGCGCATATGTTCCTTTTTACTGCGCATTTACAATCACTGCGCATCTGTTCATTTATATGGCGCATTTGATCAAAATTACTGCGCATTTGTTCCTTCTACACTTCTGTGTATTCTTGCTGCGCTTCTACACACTGTTGCGGCGCATTCATTATTGTTGTGCTTCTGTTGATTATTTCTGCGCATCTAATCACTGAAGCTGCGCATTTGTAATAGGCTATGGTTTTAGTACTTTTCTAGGAGAATACTGCTAATGCTAACCTTTTCACAGGTGTTTGCTGGAGCTATTTTGCAGGATAGGCTCGGGTTTAGTTCCATATAGTTGCATTTAAATAGTTCACATTTCACTTTCCAAGGGATAGTAAAACTGATGTGCATTCAAATCCTCACCTAGCTCTAATTAGGAAAGCAGTAACTGGATCATTTGTTTCTTGCATTGCAACACTTTTCAAGTTATTGCTATCTGGGATTAAAACTGAACTCACCTTTGATTTTGAGGTTAAAAGGAACTATTGCTATATCGTGAGACCAAAACTTTAAAGTTAACTATCTCGTGCTACGCGGTTTAAAACTGAACTCACCATTGATCTTGAGGTTAAAATGAACTATTGCTATATCGTGAGACCAAAACTTCAAAGTTAACTATCTCGTGCTACACGGATTTAAAACTGAACTCACCATTGATTTCTGGGGTTAAAACTGAACCATTGCTATATTGCTAAAATCACTTCAAAGTTCTGTGTTTGAGTAGATTAGCCCATTTAGTTTTTTCACTTTTAACTAGGGTGGATTAATCAGTGTATTCTGTGCTTGCGAATGACAATAGGCTTATGCTCTCCCTTCTTCTAGGTGATCAGAGTGCCAGACTTGTCATTCTATTTGTTTAACCTTTAGGAGGGGCCTGCCCTTGGATGCACACTTGTCCAAGTGGGAATGACCCTGAGTGGTAACAGGCTAACGCCAAGCCCTACCAAGCCACTTAAAATAAATTGTGCTTGAGGTGAAAACTTCCTGCAATGAGTGCTGTTATGTTACACCGACGGCCAACCTCCCCCAAAACCCTCTCAGGCGCAACCCTTTGAGGCTAGGAGACTCCATAACAGAGAGTAGTGCCGCCACACGTGTAACCACTTGAACGGTTGCCCCGCATTAAATACCTCTTGTTCTAGTGGCCCAAATCCCTTATAATCCATTTCTTGCCTAAGATTTTTGTGCTTGCTTTTGTTCAGTTTAGTCCAAAATAGAGTCGAAAAAACTACAAAAACAATAAAAAACTACAAAATATTCTTTGTACTTGCTGTGTTTTCTTGTTGTTAATTCATAATATCAGATCAGGAAGACCTTTTCCAACCAAAAAATACCAAAAACAGAAGAAAAATCCAAAAATTTTGCCAAAAATATCAGAGCTGCACATATACTCCTTTCTACTACGCATTTGTAGCGACTTGCTGCGCTTCTGTAACGACTTGCTGCGCATATGCACTGTTGCTGCGCATATACACACTGTTGCTACGCATTTATACTTAACCAAAGCTGCGCTTATACTGAGACTTACGGCGCATTTGTCCATTTCTGCTGCGCATTTGTTTCGGCGCATATACGACAGTGAGCACTTGCCCTATTTTTGAGAGAATATTTTCACTTGATTGGAACACCTATTTCAGCCTAGTTTCACTTTCTGAGAACGAATTCAACCTTGCAGTCAGTCTTCATCCGTTTCACCCAAGTCTCTCTTTCATCCATCATTCCATTCGCTTTCTGTCCAAATCCCTCTTGTCCCAAAGTTAGTTTGTCCCATACCAATTCGACATAGGCCCCTTTTTCGTGTCATTAGTGAATTCACGTAAGCCTAGTAGGTCATCATACCTTTGCTAGTAGTCTTGTTGAACGACTAAGCCCTACACAGTAAGACTGGTATTGACTACCCTTACTAGCGGCCAACGTCTTGTGTCAACCGTCTTACTTGAAGTCATTGAGCGAGAGAATCCTTTGTCCAAGTCTTGTCCTAGGTATCCCATTCACAACAGTCTCAGTCGGCACCTCGCCAAAATTTCTAATCCTAGTCCACTTCATCCCACCTCCCCTTGCATGGTTCTTACTCGATCCCAGTACAACAAGCAAATTGAAATGGCCGACTCATCTAATCACCTCGCCCCCCCCACGTGGTGGTGACGAAGAAATTTCTCATGAAGAATTAGTAGCGCACATCCAAGATAGAAAATTCCAACGCCTGGCAGAGAGGGTGCTCCTTGAAGACCCCCATAAATACTTCCACCATCTTGCTAATCTCAGAGTCAAACTCCCTGCAGACTTTGACATAAGCTCCATCATGGAAAATGTAGACAATGATCATGACCAGAGATGTGATGATCATGAGAGGGGCACGAATGACACAGTCCCACATGCAAATGAGAGAGATACGAAAGATAGAGGCAAGAAACCCATAGATCAAAATGCTCCTATGGAAGACGTGAGACAACAAATCGAAAGTCTAAAGCAAGAAATATCCAACCTTAAGACCAGTACAAGTTCCAAGCAATACTCTTTGGAAGATATAGCTCCGTATCCTTTTGACAAAAGTTTGGTCTTGAAACCCTTCCTCTTTTAGTTCGGAGTCCCAAAGTTTGACAAATACAAAGGGAAGGGGGACCCTAGAGATCACATCTGGGAATTCAATGCCGCATGTTTAGAAGTAGCTCACAACGAGACCTACTTGATGAGACTGTTCCCAAGATCCTTAGGTGGTCAAGCTATGGAGTGGTTCTCGTGCCTCCCACCAAGAATCAAAACTTTTGATGAACTTGTCAATAAATTTATAACACACTTCTCTTACAACATAGAACACGAGGTATCTATGCTAGATCTATGCAACACCAAACAAAAGAGTGGTGAGTCATTCACCACCTTCCTACAACAATGGAGACAACTAGCTAGTAAGTGTTCTTATGATATACCTGAGAAGCAACTATTGGAAATGTTTGTCCACAATTTGAATACTGATCTTAGCTATCAAATTCAAATACAATGCCCTACATCATTCTCAAAAGTCATCGAAATGGGCTTATTCATCGAAAAGGCTATGATCACTAAAGGAGCTATCAAGCTATACAAGGACATGCCTAATTCCAATTACACAACGGATAAATCAAAGTTTTGGACCAAGAACAAGAATGTGGTCAATGATTTGGTAGTTGACGCCAAGGCGGCAGCTCCTAAACAATAACCCATATTCACTCTTAAGGGAGAAACAAACAATGGTGCACTCAACAAACCACCCTCTCAGGAGCCTAGACCTTGGTTCAATTCAAACCCAAGGAGAAAATTCACACCGTTAGGTGAGTCTCAAGAATCTGCACTAAGGAAGTTGTTGGCTACTAACAAAATTTCTCTACTGCCAACAAGTGATTACGAGCCTATAGTCAAACCTCCCTACTGGAAGGACACAGACTATTGTGAATATCATCGAGGAAGGGAGCATACAACTAACAACTGCATTCGCCTCAAAAATGTCATACAGGATATACTGGATCAGAATCAGGGAGGGACACAATAGCATACCTCTAATGAAACTCATGTGGCCTACAGGGATCCACTTCTGAATCATAACAGGCCATATAACAACCACAACAACAACAACAATGGCCACAACAACAACGGCAACAATAGCAATGACAACAACAAATAATCGCAACCGGCCAAATCAGAACAGCGGGACGAGTAATGCTAACTATGCAAGTGTTCCATTTGACTACACCAAAAAATGCATTTCTGAACAAATGTCATACAGGATATACTGGATCAGAATCAGGGAGGGACACAATAGCATACCTCCAATGAAACTCATGTGGCCTACAGGGATCCACTTCTGAATCATAACAGGCCATATAACAACCACAACAACAACAACAATGGCCACAACAACAACGGCAACAATAGCAATGACAACAACAAATAATCGCAATCGGCCAAATCAGAACAGCGGGACGAGTAATGCTAACTATGCAAGTGTTCCATTTGACTACACCAAAAACTGCATTTCTAAACATATTCCACAAGTCAATATCATCTCACCCAACCAACAACCAGGACCTAACCAAACTGGTTGTAGTATAATTACCCGCAGTGGTAAAGTCATGCTCAATACCATTCCTCCAAGGTCGTCACCATCTCCATCTACCTTCTGTCAGTACAATGTCATCGACCAGTTACAAAAAACTCCAGCTCACATTTCCATATTGGAGCTATTGCGTCTATCTCCTTCTCATAAGGAGATTCTTGAGAAAGCCTTAGTGGAAACCACTGTCCCCACTAACCTGGCTCAAGAGAAGTTCCAGACCATGGTAGGCAATCTGACATCCTCCAATTCCATATCGTTTATTGAGCAAGATGATCTTTCTGTATCTCAACCCCACAACACCCCTCTGCACAAAGTCGCATTCATACACAAGCACCGCATCAAGAGGGTTCTCATTGATGGGGGTGCCAGTTTAAATATTTGCACATTGAATCTAGTCCTTGCACTGGGGTTCTCTGAACAAGCAGTTGATCCAAGGAGGAAAATTACCATTAAGGCATATGACGAGGAAGAAAGAACCACAAAAGGAACGGTTGTCCTACCCATTCAAGTGGGATCGGTAATTAAAGATGTGGTGTGCCAAGTCCTTGATCGGGAGCTTGCTTATAATATTCTACTAGGGAGACCATGGATCCACGCCATGAAGGCGGTCCCCTCAACCTATCATCAATGCATTAAGTTCCCGCACAATGGCAAGCAGGTCACCATTCAAGGCGACCCCGACCAGTACCAACACTGCAATTCTTTCCGTGCAAAACCTGAATGTGTCATACCCAACAACAGAGCCTACATTTCCCCTACCCCGCAATAGGACCATACCGCTGAAGCTTCCTCCTCAAGACCCAAACCACTGAAACTTACCATAAAAGAAAGTGGCATGGGGGAATACTCCATTGAGCACAACCTCAACCTTGCCAAGATGCCTTTGTCTCCTCGCTCTTTTGGCCAACCCAAACATTTTCCAAAGCCATCTGCTCCTCCTGTAGCTCCCGCAAATCCCTTTGTAAAATGGGGGACCTTATCTGATGAAACAGAGGAGCGAGATCTCCTACAATGGCTTTATGCTGAAGAAGAAAACACACCCCAAGAACCGCCCAGACTCCCTACAGAACTCTATGGGCGGGGTGAGACTATTTTGCACAGGATGGGGTACGAAGGATAAGGCCCCATAGGCCTCAGAAAAGAAGGAATCATTGAACCTATACAACCTTCTTCATCCTCTTCGGCTAGAAACACAAGTGGCCTAGGATACAAAGGCAAGGGTAAAGCCAAGGAAAATGCCTGCCTTGTGGAGACAATCCAAACGCTCCAAGTGGACAGCGACACAGATTCAGATGATTCAAATGAGTATGAGTGGGACGAGCTAACAGAGCACTCCTACGATGATAAAGAGGTTGACACCATCCAAACTCTTAGCCCCTACCATGATGGATGAACGCAATGGGACAGACCACTGGAGTCTGATTTGCCAATCCCGGAGATTATGGATTTCGAGGAATGTTTAGATTCCATTGCGATAAACAACTTGGAAGAAAGTACCACCCTAAATTCTACCCCCACCAGTGCTCCTAACATTTCCATTCACACCATCAATGAATCAGGTCTCTCATCTAACTCCCTTCCCCTCTTACACCCTAAGCTTATTGACTGGGATCTGCAAGGAACCCCCCAATTAGATATGTTCCAGAATGATGATGCTTACATTGATTATATGGAACTTAGGGACCACTTGCCAAAAGAAGATCATAAAGCTAGTTTTGCTATCGAACTGAATACCGTAGCTTACTTCGGGGAGGGTGCCAAGCCTTCCAGTCACAAAAATATCAAGATCAAAAATGGATCTGACAGTGAAAACCGCCTTGCGGCAGTGTTAGATCATAAAACAGTAAAAAAAAGGACGCATCTGACAGTGAAAACCCAACTGTGGCACCTGACGATGGAATGCTTGACACTCTCCCTAGTGATATGTACTAGGAAAGGTCACAGATTGTGGTAGAGCCGACAGAGCCCGTGAATATTGGAACCGAAGAGCAACCCAAGATTATCCACTTTGCCAAATCTCTCACACCACCAAAGAAAACCAGATTTGTACCATTCTTTAAGAAGAAGAGAGGCAGCTTTGCTTGGTCATATGTAGACATGCCAGGTTTGGACCCAAACCTAATTCTACATCATTTGCCATTGGATCCAGGAGTAAAACCAGTAAAGCAGAAGCTGAGAAAAATGCATCCTCACATAGCACTTTTGGTCAAATAACTCAAAAAATTGTTAGATGTGGGGTTCATCAGAGCCATAGATTACCCAGAATGGATATCCAACATTGTGCCAGTGTCTAAACCGGACGGCCGGGTTCAACTATGCAATGATTTTCGAGACTTAAATAAAGCATGCCGCAAGGATGACTTTCCATTGCCAAACATTGATATCATAGTCAACCTAACTGCAGGACATACAATGCTATCACTCATGGACGGATTCTCAGGGTATAATCAAATCAAAATAGCACCAAAGGATCAACACAAAACAACTTTTACTTGCCCATGGGGTACCTTTTGCTGGAATGTCATGCCTTTTGGGCTAAAAAACGCAGGTGCTACGTATCAGCGGGCCATGACAACTATATTCCATAACATGATGCATGTAACTATGGAGGACTATGTTGACGATATCTTAGCAAAATCTCTCACAAGGGACTCACACCTGGATGTCCTAGAAAAAGTCTTTCAATGGTTGGACCAATTCCAAGTCAAACTGAACCCGAAGAAATGTGTGTTTGGGGTAACTTCAGGCAAGCTGCTAGGCTTCATCGTGTCGGCAAACAGAATAGAAGTAGACCCTGCCAAGGTCAAAGCTATAATGGACATGCCATCGCCCAAGACTCTAACTCAGTTGAGATCCCTATAGGGCAAGCTGCAGGCCATCCGCAGGTTCATCTCACAGCTGGCGGACAAGTGCCAACCTTTCAGCCATCTCCTACATAAGAACATTCCATTTAAATGGGATGAGCGGTGCGAAGAGGCATTCAACAAGCTAAAGGAGTACCTTATGAATCCTCCCATACTCATGCCTCCGATCCAAAGAAAACCTTTAATTATCTACATATCTGCTACACCCACTGCTCTTGGAGCTCTTCTAGCGTAGCAAGATTACGAGAACAAGGAGAGAGTTGTATACTACATCAGTCGAACCTTAGTGGGCTACGAGTTACAATACTCACAAGTAGAAAGATCATGCCTTGCGGTAGTTTTTGCTTCACAAAAACTCTGATATTACATGTTGGCACATCCTGTCAAACTCATTGCAAAAATTGACCCACTGAAGTATCTCCTCAGCAAAGCAGCTCTCACAGGTCAACTAGCAAAGTGGGTAATGCTTCTCAGTGAATATGACATAGAATATGTGGACAGAAAAGCCATCAAGGGACAAATCATAGCTGACCAACTGGCTGAGGCACCATTACAAGACACTTCACCAATGCAGTTTGAGTTTCCCGATGAGTCTTTATTCACTCTGTCAACATCTCCTTGGAAACTCTACTTTGACGGATCTTACACCAACCATGGATCGGGGGCAGGTATCCTATTTATCACTCCCCAAGGCGACACAATTCTGAAGTCCTACCGGTTGTTATTTCCATGCACAAACAACATAGTGGAATATGAAGCCTTGGTAATTGGTCTCAAGATGGCCACGGAATGGAAAATCCAAGCACTATATGTCTACGGTGACTCTCAGCTTATCATAAATCAAGTCAACGATGAGTATCAAACCAAAGATGAGAAGCTCATACCATACAAACGGATGGTCGACGACTTCAAAGAACACTTTGGGACCATCTCCTTCACACAAATACCTAGGATAGAGAACAAAGCAGTGGATGCAATGGCTACCATAGCCTCTCTTCTAGAAATTCCTGAATATGAGTCACGGTATGAGTTCTTAGTGGAAACCATCCGGCAACCAGCTTATGATCTCCTTGAAACCCATTCCATTTGCTTCCTAGTCGGATCTGATTCACCTTGGTACGGTAAGACTTACACTTACCTCAAGGACAATATTCTCCCACTGGACCTCTCTTCCAACCAAAAACAAACTTTCATCCGACAAGCCTCTCGTTACACCATCATAGCCGATACCCTTTACCAACATGGTCTAAATGGTACTTTGCTCCGTTGTTTGGAACAAGAAGAATCCATAACTGCCTTGCGGGACGTACATGAAGGGATATGCAGAACACACTCCAACAGTCCTTCCTTAGCCAAGAAACTCATGCATTTGGGTTATTACTGACCAAATATGGAAATGGATTCATATCAATTCGTCAAAAAGTGCAAACAGTGCCAAATACACGAGAACCTGATCCATGCACCTGCTCAAGAGTTGAGACCTATAACGACACCCTGGCCCTTTTGTCAATGGGGACTTGACCTTGTGGGAAAGATTCACCCACCCTCTTCCAACGGCCACAAATTCATCATAACCGCCACTCAGTATTTCACAAAGTGGATTGAAGCCGTTCCCCTAACCACCGTCACAGGAAAGCAAATTTCCTCTTTCATTCTGAATTACATTATCTGCAGATATGGCATCCCTTCATCCATCATAACAGATAATGGAAGACCATTCAAAAATCAGGATGTCCAAGAACTCTGTGAGCGTTTCAGAATCCAACATCGTTTCTCCACTCCATACTACCCCCAGGGTAATGGCCAAGCTGAGGCATCGAATAAAACCATTCTGAAAATCCTAAAGAAGACTGTCAATGAGGTTGGCCGTGATTGGCATGTCCAACTCAACCCTGCTCTGTGGGCCTACAGAACCAGTATACGCACTCCCATAGGTGCTACACCCTACGCCCTTGTCTATGGTTCAGAAGCCATCCTCCCCATTGAGGTCGAACTACCATCCCTCAGGGTGTCATTGAAAGGTCTCATATCAAACGAAGAATACAGAGTCTCCAGGTTGCAAGAACTAGATCTACTAGAAGAAAGGCGCCAGAAAGCCTTCGATCATCTTAAAGCATATCAACAGATGATGTCCAGAAGCTATAATCACAAGGTTCGCCCAAGATGCTTTAAGGTTGGGGACCTAGTTCTAAAAGAGAACCCTCGCAATCAACAAGATAGAGAAAAGAAAGGTAAGTTCGAGCCTAACTGGCTTGGACCCTATGTGATTGTAGCTGCTTACGGATCGGGGGCATATCAGTTGGCCACTTCAGAGGGTGAGTTGTTAGATGATCCAATCAACAGCATGCACCTTCGCCGGTTCTATACCTAGGAGAACCCCAATGCAAGAGGGCACAATAAAATCAAAAATCAAAAAATTTGAAAAGAGAAAAAACAAAAAAAGAAAAATAGAAAGCATACAAAAAAAAATTGTCCTTTGGTGAAAACCTGGCAAACAGGCACCTTGGATAGGTATCATGATGAAAACCTGGCAATCAGGTGTCATGTTACTTTCTAGCTTCTCGTGCAAATAAAAGCAAGTGATGAAAACCTGGTAAACAGGCGTTACTTGTGATAAACTGCCTTCTCCATCTTTGGGAATCCAATCACCTTGAGTCCATTCTTTCTCCATTTGCCCCATTCGACCCATATCTATCCCACAAATAAACACTTGACAGTTACCTATCATGGCTTGATACTCTCCTTGTGGCCTTGTCAACCAAGGTTTTGTCCCATACCGTCTCCTCAATGTGAGCCTAGCATAGGGTCTCTTGTCAGTGTCCATGGTCCAAGTCCGTGAACTACGTTGCCTCTGCGCCGTCACGTAGGCAAGGTCATTATTCTAATGCGCCCCCGAGGCTTCCATTTCTTCCATGGTCTGATTCATCCCCTTTCTTGTCTTCATTCTTGTCGTCTTTCTTCTAGTCCATCCATGGTCCATTAGGGTTTACCCCGAACTACGTTGCCTCTGCGTCGTCATGTAGGCAAGGCCATTTAGCAATGAGCCCCGAGGCACTAGGTCAGTCCCTTAGGGTCTGTCTCCCCAATAAGGATTGTGCAATCTTCTCACCAAACAAGCAAATGCAAGCAGAACCCGCACCTCAAGCAGAAATCTTAACTGTGAGCATCTTAGCCTATCCAATGCAAAGCAACTAGCCAAGGTCTTCTAAATGATTTTATGCAAATTAAGGCAAGAACTAAACACATATCAACGCAAATATGCTTTGTAGATCAGAAACATGGTTAACAATTCGAGTCCAGATTTTTGCTATCATACCTTCCTATGCTACTCGAGGATGCCAAAAGCTAGAGATGCTATGATGGGAGCATGATTATTTTCTTTGTTTGCTATTTGTGGATTAAACTTTAGTAATGTGAAGCCTTGTCTAAGGACATGATTGGCAAAAGATCATAGAGGACATCAAAGGTCTAATATGAACGGGGGCAATCCTTGTTTGTTGACACGCAAGAAATATCAGGTCATCTAGATTCAATTTTGACTAGATGCTTGTATTAAATTGTTAAACCACAATCCATGTAAGCGATACTCAGGTCATCTCGGTTCAATTATACCAAGATGCTTGTATTCACTTACAACATCTCAGAAAATGTACCAAAAATAAAATGCCCAATGATGAAATGAAGCACTCTAAAAGCAAAACATCCATCCTATATCCATATACACATCCATGCATCCATATCCCATGCCATCCTCATTATCCAAACTATGCAGAGTAACAATATCAAATGAAGTTTCTAAGTCATTCTATCACAACCCTTCTTCTATCATGTCATTCTTGTGTCGATAGAGTACATTTGGACTTCACAAAAACAAAGCATATAGGAGCATATCATATCATATGTAGGGCTAGTCATGAACATGATTAA
The DNA here is from genome assembly GCA_027924645.1 of Cunninghamia lanceolata. Taxonomy (NCBI): domain Eukaryota; kingdom Viridiplantae; phylum Streptophyta; class Pinopsida; order Cupressales; family Cupressaceae; genus Cunninghamia; species Cunninghamia lanceolata. The sequence continues at coordinate 225,764 of BSBN01001153.1, forward strand.
GTCAGTAGAATACATCACCCAATGCATTAGGTCATCAATACATCAGCATTACGTCACATCTTAAAGCACATAAAATCAAAAAACAACATAGCTAAGTGCATCGTATACAAAGCTGCATCATCACATAGAAATCATATTACATTTGCATTCATTTGAAACATTAGATCATATGGACATCCCATAACATCATACACAAAGCTGCATCATCACATAAAAATCCGGTTACATATGCATACATTTGAAGCATTAAATCATATAGACATCATATAGCATCATATCAAAAAGCATCTCATATAGCATCGGATAGACCATCTAACTCTACACATACATCACATCATATAATAGAAGTAAATCATCATCTCATAACGCATGTAATAGATACACAAAGCTGCATCATCATATATACTATCATATAAAAGGTCCAAATGTATAATATCACCATCTCTCTCAAAAATCAAAGTGTCATATACAATATACATCCAAATGGACGGTGATACATGTCCCAAAATGTACAAAATCTGGTCTGTGTCTATCCCTGCTGCTGTGGGCCACCACTGCCAGCTCCTGACTGCTAGGGACCCATCATGGAAGCCCTTGACTGTGATGGACCTGCTCTATGAGTAGCCCCAGACTGACTCCTGAAGCTCCCCGCCCTCTGACTCGATGCCACGGCACCATGGTATAATCCCCGGTAGTACTGAGCCTGTGACTGTGCTCTGGCAAGCTCTGCCTGTACCTGTGCCAACTGCGTCTACAACTGGCCTAACTATGCATGTGCCTGCTGCACCTACCCAACCAAAAAAGAACTCGCTGCATCTGTCCCCATGGCGGCCATAGCAGTGTCCTGCTCTACACGGATAATACGTAACCGTGCATCTGCCATGTCTCTCCCACAAGTCAACCCAGCGATAACTACTGCATCTGTCTCTTGCCTGCCATCGGCCCTCCTCAGCTGTGCCTGCAGCGCTCGCACCTATCCCCTCAGGCTGGCTATGGCCCTCTCATGCACCTCTACCTGCACTGGCCCCTATGCTGCCTCTGCCTGTCCTGGCCCATGTGGCTGGGGCACCTGCTGCTGTGGTACCTGCTGGGGTGGCGGCATCTGCACCTGCTGAGGTATCTGCTGCTGTGCCTCCCGTCCTTGCACTGCCTGTTCAGCCTGACCTAACCTCCTCCACTGTCTCGGCCTCTCTCCAGCTCTACCACCTCGTCCTCCTCGTCCTTGTCCTCCTCTAACTCCCCTCCGACCTGGGCCAACCTGTCCCTCCTCCTCTGAGTCTGCCTCATCAATACGAGGCACCAGCATGCCAGGTCCTGAATATCTCGGGAACGGGTGTGCAGTCATCCAATCTTCATAATTCTGTGTCACCCCTACATCCGCTACTGTCTGCATATCCCACACCACATAGGGGATCTGACGGAACTCTGCTAGGGCCTCCTCATACAAAGCCATCGGCCCCCATCGGACCCTCTCTGCATGTGTCTGCGCACAAAAAGTGCCTGCCCCTGTGGCATGCCCTGCCTCCTACTGAATTGTCTCAGCACTCGGCCCACCATCTGCCTCTCCAGTATATGTCGTGTATGGCCTATCAGCCACCTGGTCTGAAAGCAATACGATAGCTCTTCTCCCTCGTCGTCCTAGGGCTCGCAATCCAGATATGGTCGCCAGACGACCACATCTACCCCATCCAAGGTGTGCCTCCAATACTCTAACTTCCCCAGCCTGTGCTAGGAAATCACTCTTGCATAGCCATAACTGTATGGCTCTCCTCGCTGCCTCGCGAAGACACATATCGGCCTAGTCACCGCTATGTGCTCCCACAGCTAAAACTGTAGCAGTAATACCCCAGCCGATAGACTCGTGCTGCGATGGTACACCACCTGATGCATGTCGTGGTATAAATGGGCCAATACGCAGACTCCCCATGCGTATCAAGTGCCCTCAGTCAGCATCCACTCCATGATCCTGCCCCATCCAATGAGGAACCCATGCGATCTCCTGTCCAGGCATACAACACCCCCGATCAATCTAGCCACAATCCTCAGGAAGTAGTCATAGCAATCGTATATATCGTGCCACGGGATGACCTCTCCAACCAGCTTGGGATCATCAAACACTCGCTGGCACTCGGCGAGTCCCGCGTCCTGCTGTGCATCGTACTCTACTACCTCACCTACCACGAGTAAGTGCAGTATCCGGTAGACGTCCTCCAACGTCACAGTCATCTCTCCAGTAGGAAAGTGAAAGGTCCCATCCTCGCTATGAAATCTCTCCACAGCGGCTGTCAGCAGTCCACGGTTCGCCCGCACCTCGGGCATGAAGCAAACATAGTCCAAACCCATGGCACCAAGCGCCACTCTGTCAGTCTCTGTCAGCATGTATCTCTGCAATAGGGGCATGGGAAATGTCTCCCTCGACTGCAGTGTGTCTTAAATATCCTCCTGTAAGCAAGCAAGGCAACGCGTCAGTCTCAAACGGCATATACCATACTCAACATACCTACTGAACTATATCAACTCAACTTAGCATCTCAGATTAATCAAAACAGCACACTACATCTCTTGACTAGATTCCTGCAATCTCAGAGATAGCTCATCGATTCCTGCGTCAAACAAGATGCTAATCAAATCCATTTGGCTAAGTACATTGGCTATCCAAGGCAAATGCGCCACTACAGGTGGTACAAGCACCGTTTCTTGGTGTATGCGCCGCTAGAATCAGCATATGCACCGCCTAAAAGCAGATGTGCCGCTACAGTGCACATATGCGCAGTTTCAGTACATGTGCCACAGAACTCAGCATATGCGCCGCCTAATTATGAAAGCGCCGCTAGATTCATCATATGCGCGGCTTTCACGCATGCGCCGCTACATTAAACATATGCGCCGCTTAAATACACATGCGCCACCTAATTACAAAAGCGCAGCTACAATGCACATATGCGCCGTTTTCATGCATGCGCCGCCGAAATAGGCATATGCGCTGCGAAATGACAAAAGCGCCGCTTCGCGCAGCATACGCGCCGTTCTACATTTCGGCGCATATGTTTGACCTATTTTCTACATGCATTTATGACACCCTAAATCGACCCTAGGAGAAATTTTTTGAAGCACATACTAGGGGTCCTACCTCTGCTGGCCGCCCGAATCGACGGACTCGCTCGAATCGATGCTCCTCGCGTGGAATGTCTGCTGCTCTGGCTGCCATGCTGCTCCAAGTTTGCTCTAAGCTCTCTCAATCCAATCCAGATCAAACAAGTGTACAAATGACTATTCTTGTGGACCCAGCTCCTATTTATAGCCTCCAAACCCTAATTCTGGCTAGGTGATGACTGTGACTACTTCCCGTGCCCGTTTTTCCTCTAGTTTTCTTCCCGTTTCCCTGAAACACGTCCTTTTTCCTCTTGCCTATCCTAACCCCTTCGTCTTCGTGAGATTGTCCGTCTCTGATTCTTTCGCCCTTTTCCCATCCAATCTCCCAAGGGGGCATCCTATCGTCAATAAGCATGTACCAGGGGCAAACTGGGGCATGTATCACTATCAGACTATCGACTTCTTTGAAACAACGCTATAAACAGCATTGCATCAAAGAGGGGCAAAATGTATATGTCTAAAAATGACATGAATCATCCTAAATAAATATTCTAAATATTTATTCCATTCTTCTATCAATTAAATAAATATTCTAAATTTATTTAATCGATTCACTAATCCATAATTAAATAAATTCAATTTATTTAATTAAAATTCTTCTAAATATCCTACACAATTAAATAATTCTAAATTATTTAATTAATCCAAATTCCTCTATCCTAATTTCTAAATTCAAAAATCCACCTCACCTTTACACCTCACCTTTTCCACCTCACCTTGTCCACCTCATCAGGTTGCACATGTAATTAAATATATTTAATATTTAATTACCTTATTTTCCCTCACCCACATGGCCTATTTCTTCTCAAATCAGAGGTTAGTTAACTAATCAATCAAAAGTGTTAACTAACTTGTTAATTGAGTCAATCCCTCAATCAATTCAGTCAATCCCATAATCCACTCTTCTAACTAATCAATCAAGTTTGTTAACTGTTCAGTCAATGGAGTTAACTCTCCAATCAATTTTGTCACATCCCCCTTTTCATGATGGAGCTAGGACACTTGTCACATTTCCACTGGTTGCACATTCCTCAACCATCCTCAACCATTGATCTTCATATCTCCTCTCAACCATTGATTCTCATTCTTCTGAGTCTATAAATGAAGCTTCATCCTTCCATTCTAATCATCCAGGCTTTTGACATCGTTACTCTGCAGAAATATCACCAGCGTGCCTTTGGCACCCTTTTACCATCCACAAGCTTGAGATCACATACTTGCTTTGGAGCTCATCTTCATTGCATATCACCATAGCCATTTACCATCGACTTCCTACAAACAGCTAAAAGAGTGCACTCTCTGAGGGCTCACTTCATCTGCAAAAGGACGGTTGTAATAGGTAAACAACATAAGCATCGATTTCAGGGAAGGTTTGCTTTGTGTTATTCATTGCCATTTACTTTCAATCTTTCTTGTTATCTCCTATTCTGTTGATGTTTGGGTCTTATATAATTCATTTGATTGCTCCGCATTTTACCCTTACACTAGTAACTCCCCCCAAAAGAAAATTTATAGTTGATGAAAAAATGAAGAAATCAAAGAGGGAGAGAGAGACTTTTTCCCAAAATAATTGAATTAATATTTCCCTCATTGCCACCTCTTCTGTTGAGGGAAAAAAACTTGTCTCTTTACATCAACATGTGTCCCTTTATATCATCTCCACTTAATTTTCACATTACTCTTTTATTTATTATATTTTTTTTTATTTTCATCATATTTAAACACCTAAAAAGATGTTCAAAGTTATTTTCTTTTTATACTTATAATGCTTAACAAAAAGGTTTAACCCTTACCTATTGACTTGGCTTCTAAAAAAATATGAAACTTTTTGAATAAATGACTATGAGCAATTACTAGAACTCCTCGATACAAAAGGAGTAACTTCACTAAATCCACAACATGGTACATGCTAACACATCACGACTCACAATATCAACACCCTAATTCACATTAACATCATCACACATAACATTAACAATATCATGACTCACAAGGACACTAACACACTTTCACATTGACATGAACACCACATATACATTACCACACAATGGACCTAAGCCTCTCTGATAGGCTGGATTAGCTGACTAGTGAATTACACTGGGTCTCCAAGTGTTTTCCCCATTCCCACTAGCTTGAGAAATCCTGCACACTTGTTTTCAAATTGTCAGTTGTGATTAAGATACAATAGCCGAAGCAATGATAACAATAACAACTAATTGCATTATTAATGAATCATAGAAATCCTTAATGCATCTTATTAAAATACTTCATTCAACTAGGTAATTCAATACGTTTCAATGTGCATGGACACAGTAATCTCTCTAGCATCTAAATAATAATAATTAATATACAATAGTAATACATAACATATCTCATAGAATAATGCAATGCTACACATCAATAAATGCTATAATCCACAAATATAATGTATGAACCATAATCTCGAAAGCATCGTATAGATCTAATGAGGATACATGTACATACATAAATATGTATCAACCCTAATCCAAGCTCACATCATATGTCAAAAATAGTGTGTGACCATAGTCATAGCCTAATAAACACTCAAGTCAAATGTACGAAGTCTCATCATAGTACATAGTAACAAAATATGAAATCACTTCCCACCGTAACAGCGGTACCAAGGAAGGGTCCTACATCGGTGGAGACGCAGGGCCTTACACAAAGTAAAGAGACCTTGGTTGAAAGGATATCTCAATACTTTGGATCATCCCCAAAAGAAAACCAAAAGTAGAGGAATTTTAAAAAGGAGATAGAAGAATATAATGAGTCGATCAATTGCACTAAAGAGAGAAGACAAACAAATCAATGGGGAGAAATCAAATAAAGAGGAGTATGTGACTCTAGTACTAGCTTTCTCTGTCACTAGGGGTCATGTAAATCAATATATACTCATGGATCATGGGCTAGAAAGCTTCTTTATGCTAGGTGACCATGAGTTTAGGTCATATGAAGCACATAGGCTAGCAAGTTGTGTTATGCTCGGTGGCTCATAGACTATACGGATCACATGCTAGAAAGTTGTATTGTGCTAGGTGACCATATATTATCAATGCCTTAGGGAGAAAGAATAAAAACACGTCAGGGAGCATATCACCTTAGGGAGCACAAAATAAACAACACCTCAGGGACACTATAAAAGAACACCGTTGTGGGGGGCACACCAATAGGCTATGGCTCAAGAGGAATGAATAAGGGTGCATGTAGGTATGTACAAGTAAATAGGGAATATATATCCACCCCCTTAAAATGTTTACATGTATAGTATGCAAATGTTTTAAGGTAAAGAAGAGGGGAAGGTATAAGAAGATGGGGGATCCTTTAGTTATATTTCCTACCCCTTTAACAAGTTGTCCTATTTCCCCTAGAGTACGGGTGAGAACAACCATGAAAAAGAGAAACATTGTGTTATTAGAAAGAAAGAAATAAGATTGCATCACCATGCATAGCAATGAGCTAGTAAGAAAAAGCTACAATTGACATGTCAATAGTGAAGTTATTAATGAAGTCTATATCACAAGGAGAGCAAGAGAGATCTCCAAGGGTAGAGCATAAAGCATGAATGAAAGTAAAAGTTTTAGTAGGGTCACCATTAATGGACAACTTCTTACCACCAAAAAGTGGAGAAGTGTATCACCATAATTGAGGTGACTAATGTTAATTGCGGAAAAAGCATAAAGAAGAGAATTATGTTGGTAATGAATAGTGGTGGATTCTAACACAATGTGATGGAAAAAGGTGCACAAATCCATAACAAAGGAGACTCAATCATGTATAGAGAAGAATGTTATTTGAAGAGAGAAGAGGTGCAACAATAGAAAGGGAGGTCTAAGCACATGTGCCATGAAGATGTTTGATTTTGTCACACAAGGTCCAACATTCACTAGTGGAAAGGCCAAGCACTCGATGATATGTACGAAAAGGGAGAGTTGATTGATTGTTTTGTGAAAACATTTTGTGTGTTGGAGGATGAAAAGTGATCAAGTGGTCTTTGAGTAGACTCAGCATAATACACTCTTGTTGAGATAGACAAGAAGAAGCAGGTGGAGTAGGAAGAAACCCTTTATCTTCTGGAGAAAGGTTTGATTTCTAAATAGAAGGGGCCATTGCAACATTAGAGAATGGTGGAGGGGATGTAGACATAGGAAAAGGTTGGAAACATAAACCTCCTTTAGAAAAGTGTGGTGTAGGTTTCATAAGAACCTCAACTCCTTGTTCCTGACGACCTAAACCATTTCCATTGTATCCATGTTTAGAAAGAATTTTGAATCTAGGCCCATAATGTGTCTCCAAATTAGATAGAGGAGGAGAAGCAACATTATGAGTTTTGTTGAAATGAGAAGAATGATCACATATTGAATAAGTAGTAGGAGAATTGATATGAAGAGGAGGATCAATCCTTTTGTAAGGATGCAGATCCTTGTTGAGTGTTGAGATGTAAGGGCGAGGAGGGTTGATCTTAGATTTAATAGGCCCATGTGGGTTGAAATCTAAAGAGACCCGATCATCACCAAGACATGCATTAGAAGAGCGTATATCATCATGAATATAATGTTGAGAATTTATCAAATTAGAAGAAGGAATAGAATGTGTAGAGTAAATTGAATCCACCTTCAAGATCTTGGGTTTAGATTGAGGGATTCTTTACTCTCCAATGAATGAGGGTGTAAAATCTAACGATCCCCAATCATCACTGAAAAAAGCACTTGAAGGCAAAGCATTTTTTTTATCATCACTATTGTTAGTAGTGGAGCATAGTGGGTCATATTTTATTGAAGAAGAGATCAAAGTGTTGAGAGATTTTGAGATGGGAGGTTGATATCTAAATTTTGCTTGCAAGCAACTTTTCAGATTTGGATCACCTTCAACTATATAGAGTTTGTTATTATAGATGATATTTAATTTATGATGAAGAGTAGATGGGACTGCCCCATGGTCTACCGAGAAGATTATATGAAAGAGAATCAGGCATGACATGGATAAGAGTAGGTAAGGTCATAGGTCCAACCTCAATTGGTAGTGTGATTGTCCCTAGTGACTATTTACTAACACTATCGAAGCCACGAATAGAAAGAGTATTAGGTTTAATGAGAGATGTATCTACACCAATTTTTCATAACAAGTCTATGCTACAAACATTAAGACCTAATCCTCCATTGATTAGAGTACACTTTATTCTATTTTTATTAATGATGATCAAAATCATGAGTGCGTCATATTGATTTTAAACTTCAATAGGAGGTAACTCATGTGTATGAAAGATGATATCCAAACTCATTGCATGCATACAATCAGATAGAGATGCTACATAATTAGGTCTATAAGAAGGTGGAACAAACACCTTTTGTAGATCCTCCTGGAGCATCCTATGGTATGTAGGCAAGGTTTGTATTAAATCTCAGAGTGAGATCTTAGCTGGAGTAGTACGAAGCTGCTCAACAAGATCATATTCTATTTTAGCATGTTGAGAAAGATGAGGTGGTGGAGGAAGAAAAAGTTGTGAAGGTGGAATAGAAGTAGGAACAATTCATGTTAGTTTATTTTTTTGTTGCAAGTATCATATGTGTGATAAACCATGTGATAACTAGGTTGCTGCAACACATGTTGAATAAGTTGGAATTATTTGGACAAAAAAGCACAACAATCTTAGGTTTTGCAAGCTCTTTTTGGGAACCAAAAAGTTAAATTGTGTTGATTTGGTTGTTGTAATCATGTATCCGTGTGGAGTTCAATGTGATCTTTGAGTCTTCCTTTGCAGAAGCTTCATTTCCATCACGGAGAATATTGGAATAAAGAGTAGGTAAATTAATGTTGAGATAAGTATCTATGATTATATTGTGAGTGATAGCCAATGGTCTTGAACATGCAATCAAAGGAGGAAGAGTAGAGGTATTCACATCATTTGTGATAGCCAAGGAACTTGAACATGCAACCAAAGGGGGAAGAGAAGAGGTCTTCACATCCTTTGTGATAACCAAGGAACTTGAACATGCAACCAAAGGCGGAAGAGAAGAGGTCTTCACATCATTTGTGATACCCAAAGAACTATAGCATTAAACCAAGGGAGAAATAGAAGAATTCTTCATACCCTTTGTGATATCCAAGGATCTTGAACATACGACTAAATAAGGAAGAAAAGAGGTCTTCACATCCTTAGTTCAATATCCAAGGACTTTGAACATGCAACTAAAGAAGGAAGAAAATAGGTCTTCACATCATTAGTGATATCCAAGGATCTTAAACATGTGACTAGAGAAGGAAGAAAAGAGGTCTACACATCCTTAGTGATATCCAATGATCATGAAAATGTAACTAAAGAAGGAAGAGAAGGGGTCTTCACATCCTTAGTCATATCCAAGTATCTTGAACATGTAGCTAAAGAAGGAAGAGAAGAGGTCTTCACATCGTTAGTGATATCCAATGATCATGAACATGCAACTAAAGAAGGAAGAGAAGGGGTCTTCACATCCTTAGTGATATCCAAGAGTCTTGAACATGCAACTAAAGAAGGAAGAGAAGAGGTCTTCACATCATTAGTGATATCCAAGAGGCTTGAATATGTAGCAAAGGGATGAAGACAATTAGGATGAGTTATAGAGTTATGATGGACTATGGAAGATGTGGTAGAAGTAGAGGTAGATGTGGATGGAACAACTTTTTGAAGTAGAGTGGATAGTGATGAAAGAATAGAAGAGGTCATGTTTACATTTAGAGAGTTTTATTTATGTTTTTGCTTTCAACTCTTGAAGAAAGATAGATGTATGAATATTCTTGCTTTCTAGATTAAACACAAATGAAAAGTATGATATTCTACAACAAATTTTAATCAGATTTACCAACTAATAATCATAGCAAAGATCTGAAATAAGATTTGCAATCATGACCACTATGTGGAAGACTAGCAAGGTTTACTAAAAATGTGAGATTTTTGGTAATCACCACAATGAAGAAGCATAAATGCAAGATGTACAAATAGGAAATGTTTAATAACTTCAATACTAATTATATCTGATAGAGAATAGTAGAAAATTTCAAATGTAAGATGCGTTGGAGTCACCAAAATGTAGGATTTTGGTAACCACAACAATAAAGATCTACAACTGTGTAGTTTTGTACATTAAATGTATGAGATAAATGAAGATATGCAACCTAAACGTGTAATCAGATTTATCAACTAATTAAACACATCTACAAATATGAGAAATGAGATCAGTAAGTGTAAGTGTAGGATACGTCAGCTTCACCAAAATGTTACATAGAAAAAGAGAGCCTAGTAATTTGTACACTAACTAAATCAACCTTTCCTATACAACATTAGAACACAAGCCAACCAAGACTTGTGTACTTGGCTATAGTCTTCAAAGGAGAGCCAGATGGTCTAGGGATTGCTTCTTTTTTTTGTAATAGATGAGATTGAATATTGAGGATAGATCTAGGGTTTCTATGATGAATTGTGATAAAATAGAACTTACTGACCAATCGGGACTGAAAACCTAGAAACTAGGACCTGAATTGAGTAGAGAAGGATTGTAAGGGGCCACTGTAAGAAATATGGCCCAGATCTAGAGGACTAGGGCACCCAAGTACTAGTGTCCTAGGGTTTGGGGCTTTTGAAAGTCTGAGACACTTCTGACACTTGTACTTTCATCCTTTTGTTGCCAATTTCTATCGGATATTTCATCTTTCACTTGCACACATAAAAGAGGGTAAATGGTGGTGTTGTATAGAGGCTTTTCTTAGTCAAACCTCCGTGTAAGTGTTCCCACTTCCACAATAGCAAGGATTAGACCAAGAGTGTGTGCCCTAGGTAGCAGAGGCAAATTTGAATAAATCAAAGATAAAATGTAAACAAACATGAAGGAAAGATCTGTTACCATGAACATGAAACCCTTGTTGGGATGATGTCCTTATCAAATAACCACAAATAGAGATTAAAGGAGGAAGGAGATTCCTTGAAGATCTACAACAAAGGTTAGTACACACAAAAATAATCTGCAGAAATAGAGATCTTGTGGATAAGAGCTTGTTAGAGAGCAATATCATAAGGAGAGTCACTAGCATAAATACCATCTAGTGTAAATGATTAAAAGAGACTTGTTTATATATGCATCTCAATTACTTTCCAAGGGCCCAATTGCGTTGAGGCCGACAAGGTGGATCACTTAAGTCATAAGGCTGACATTAAGATATGATTTATTGGAGCCAATTTTCTAGGACTCTAGTGCCTTGGTGCCCTAGTCCTAGTAATTTGGGCTCTCCAAATGTGATGTGAAAGAGGAGTATTCCTTGTTTATCATCGAAGTACTGGAAATTGCATACTGTAAACAAAGATGATCATATAAGCCACAACGAGTGCTAAACCTAGTGAAATTGTAAAGGGGTATACAATTTTTGACAGTACAATAAACTTAGAGGGGGAAATTGAATTAGATAATAGTCATTATAGTACTAACAACAAAGATATGATAGAATCATGTTTTCTTAATGAGCTAGAAGTAAGGGCTAGAAGAGTTTTAGGGGTTAGAAAAGTGAAAAAACTTTAAAAAATTACAAAACAAATAACAACAATACTATAAAAAGAAAACTCACATCATAACTAATAGAAAACAATAAAGCAAGGGAAGTAGTAACACCACAAACCCCTAGGATATATCACATTACAAAGGACATGTCTCATATAAAACTACCTCACTATTCTAGGGTAGGAGACTTACTAAGATACTTAGATGTTATGGAGAGAAAATTTGAGATGAAAGACCTTAGAAGAGAAGCCTTAGACAATACACTAGTATGTAGTGTGGAAAGATGGTAGTATACTCATAAGCCTAACATCCCTACCTGGACAGCATTAATAATATTAATTATTTAAACTAGATATTTGAAGGAAGAAGGGGAATGGGTATGTATTAAAGAGTATGATGGCACAACTAGCCTTCAAGAACACATTCAACACTATGTCACAACTTGGGATGAAGAGATAATTTGATGAAAGACTTCATATATAACTATTTTATTAGACATTTTCACCAATTTTTAAAACATGGTATATAATCTAGGAAAAGAGAGTAGAAATGAGATATTGGATAATGATTGAGGAATTTTGTAATACATTCTAATTTACTAACCCTAATAAACAATTGTACACAATATCTTACAAATAATGAAACAAGTAATTACCCTTCCTACTGAGGAAGTCATTAGGGAAAATTTTGGACAAAAGAAGATAGTGAAAGCACTGTAAAAAGAACAATGGATATGGAAGATGGTAGAATAGATGAACAAAATTTAGATAGAACCGAATAAGAATTATTACAAAATAAAGAAGATAGTAGTTTCATAAAATTAAGAAGATCCTAAGACTTTGAAAGTACAAGTGGGGGAAGGAGAAAGAGAACTAGCAAGACAAAACCTAGAAATCCCCAATACTTTAAACAACTATTAAAGATAAGAGAAGAAAAAATTGCAAGTGGGGACAACTAAGTTAGCAAGACTTGGTAACTATTAGGGGGAGAATGAATTTTTTTCGGCAGTTTAAGTGTTACAAGAATATGAAGATCTCTTCCCCAATCTACTTTTATAGATCTAAAAGGCATTTAAAAATAGGCCAATGTAAGGAAGATACAATTGAAAGAAGGTACAAAAGCCATTATAAAAATACCTTATCACCTTAATCCTAATGTGATAGTCAAAGTAAAATAGGTACGAGATAAGATGTTTCTTGAGGGAATTGTCAAACCTATAGAAGATTCAGAGTGGGTAATTATGATGGTTATCCAACATAAAAAAAAGATAAAGGTAATATGAATTTGTGTCAATTTCAATGAGTTAGATAAATAATGTGTCCATGATCCTTTTCCCACACCATTTGCTGAAGAGATTCTTGAATTAGTGTCTAAAAGAGAAGTATACTCACTGATAAGAAATAATGAAAGTACAGGAAAGAATAAGTATAATAAGATAGAAATAAAGAAAGTACAGAGAAGAATAAGTATAATAAGATAGAAAATTTGAGCATATGTCCACCACAAATAATTTGTTGCAAGAAATAAGGTAAGACAGAGATAGAACAAGACTGAACAACACTAAAAACTTAGCACTTTATATAAATCAATGCAAGCCATAAATTATACCACAAAAAATTTGGAATGAGTAAATATAACCTCCACATACACCACAATGGATCTACAATACCTTACAAGAAAAATTTCACATTTTACAAAAAGATGGAAGAAGATTGTGCAACATCACACATTACACTAAGGAACTAGTGATACCAAACATGAGCACTAGAAACTTAGTAAATGTTAGAAATTAGGATCTTAGGATACTAATCATTATAAGAAAAATAGAAAATAAATAGAATGAGCATTATACAAGCATATATTTAACACATTGCACAAGATATACATGGAGAAAACCCTTTCAGGTAAAAAACCCCATAAATCATCATTTTATTAAAACACTTACAAAATAGTCTATTAAAGAATAGACTAAACCTGGCCAAAAATACCTCATGTGCATAGTGATATAATTCACTATAAAACTCCAAATTCGCACACTCTCAAATGAGATAGAACCTCCTTAAATAAAGGAGAAGGGGTGGCATAATACCTAAAGAGGTATTAGTCACACACATTCAAAGCAACCATTCATAACTAATTAGTAATCTAATAGTTATTAGATTATTAATTATTAAATGGTATATGCTTTATAACATAAGTTTTTATAACCTTATATTAGAACATTATATATATGTTATAAGCATATGACCATTAATAACATTATGTTCTAACAATAAAGGAATATAAAAGGGAAATGAAATCACTATGTACAAAGCAATATGATTAATGGGATGAAGGAAACTCAGACAAATAAGAGTATGATAATGGATCAACGGAAAAGTATAATTTTTTATTATAACCACAATAAAAACATTGCATCATAAAATAAAGATAACAAAAAATGGAGGGAAAGAAGTAGATGGCACAATAAATTCAAAAAGTATAATTGGAACTATATTTAAGCTTAGATAGCCAACAAAATTATTCACCTAAACTCTAAGTGTGGAAAATTGGTCTTAGACAAATCTAAGCTAAGGGAAGAGTGACGTGAAGAGAAAAGTTATAAGGAGTAGATTGCAAGAAGGGGTTGAACAAGTGCGAGCAAGGGAGGAAGTGTAAATGAAAAAAAAACATAGTTAAATAAATGGCAACTCCAGTTCTCATTGATGTAGAGAAAAACCCCTCAGCCAAATATAAGAAGTATCCATTGAAGGTAATGGAGGTGGATATAAATGGGGCTTTCTATAATGTCCCAACCTATGTGCTCTACATAAAGGATGTAAGGAAGTATATACATGCACCCTTGATAAAAATAGATCATAACAAATTTAAAAATACTTAACGCCTTCTACTAAAAGTCAATGAGGCAACAAGTTAATAAAAATACCTATTGCAATATCGAAGGGTAGGAGAATTCAAGTTCGATATATGGGCTAACTTTCCAAATATCAAAGGAACCAAAATGGATCAAGTTGATCCTAAGTAGAATGCATGTAGACTTCATATACCTGGATCGACCCTATAAAATCACCAAGCAAGCCATTAGGGAAATGATGAGGCTATGTGATAAATGGGAGCTCCCAACAAAGGAAAAAGTAAAAACTAAACAAGTTATGGACTTGACTACCACAACATTAGATGGAAGGAACCTAATAGTCAAAGATATCACAAACCCTATTGTACGATACACAACAATGGGTATAGCACACAAGATCTACTACACCATTAGGGAGAATTTAGTGATAGGGACTACCATACTCACCACGTATGAAATAATCATCCATAAAGAAGAGTTTGATCTAGCAGAGGTACTATGTAAAGAACTACTAAAAAATTGGAAAGAGCAAAGCACATGAACTACCAATTTATGTATGGTTCCCTAATTATATGCCTTGTATTCTATTTTATGTGTTAGTTACTAGTGTATGGGGGTGTCTAGACCGAAAACCGTTGTTGCATCATAGATAAACAAACATGTAAAGAAGATGCAGAATAGAGACCACATATCTTTGGAGATAAATAAATAATCCTATTATTCTAAGAAAACTTATTAAATAGGTACAATATCACACTTAAAATAAGGCACTATCCTATGTGAAGTATCAATATTACACTAGTGTTCCCTAATTATATGCCTTGTATTCTATTTTATGTGTTAGTTACTAGTGTATGGGGGTGTCTAGACCGGAAACCGTTGTTGCATCATAGATAAACAAACATGTAAAGAAGATGCAGAATAGAGACCACATATCTTTGGAGATAAATAAATAATCCTATTATTCTAAGAAAACTTATTAAATAGGTACAATATCACACTTAAAATAAGGCACTATCCTATGTGAAGTATCAATATTACACTAGTGTTCCCTAATTATATGCCTTGTATTCTATTTTATGTGTTAGTTACTAGTGTATGGGGGTGTCTAGACCGGAAACTGTTGTTGCATCATAGATAAACAAACATGTAAAGAAGATGCAGAATAGAGACCACATATCTTTGGAGATAAATAAATAATCCTATTATTCTAAGAAAACTTATTAAATAGGTACAATATCACACTTAAAATAAGGCACTATCCTATGTGAAGTATCAATATTACATTAACACCATATCCACCTCAAAGTTTGCAAATAGTTTAACTTGTTAGTGACAATTTATGAATCTCAAAAATGGATTGAGTGATATATGAAATCGATGTATTTTCATGGTTCTTATTCTAGATTTATTCCTTGTAGTAACTTTATGTTATTATTATTTGTAAGTTCTTATATTAAAAATAGTCTCACTATAAAATACCCAAGTTCAACATCTATTGGATTAAGAACTCCTTAATTACCAAATTAGAAAGTTTGACCTTTTTAATAAATAAAATAAAACATATCTAGTTATTAAATATTTGCTGCCTTAAACATTAGATTTTAAGAGGAAATCAAACAAGCAAATGAGTATGCGATTATTTTTTGGCCTAAATATTTTTAAAATCAATTCATCAAAACCTTTTCTGTTTAAAAATGTTATCCACCATCATATATATATATATATATATATATATATATATATATATATATATATATATATATATATATATATATATATATATATATATATATATATATATATATATATATATATAATCTTCTTAGGATTAACTTATAAATCTCAAAAGTGAATTGAACTGAGTAATGTATGAAATCCATGCGTTGTATTGGTTCTTATTGGATTCATTTCATATAATAACTATACGTTTATTAATATTTTTTAAATCCTGATTTTAAATATAAGTTTATTATAAAATACAAGTTTAATTTAAATGAACAATGCATATCAAGTAGCAGAGAGTCAATGAGTTCAACTTATCTAGTTATTAATCTATTGATTGCAAACCAGTCAAAAGATAGGATTATTTTTCTTGTCGGACAAATTTGATTTAAATTTGTACTTTTCCTATGTGAACATGATAAATTTTTAACAAAAAAATATTTAGAAATGATTTATCTGTATTGTCATTCGCTAAAAAAAAATGACCTCTTCTCTGCAGATTGTCAGTTTGTCGGGAGAGTGCAACAAAAAACTATAAATGCGGAGAGAATTTTGATTTGAAGGGAGTACATGGCAAGTAAACAAATTATGAACACAAATTTTGCCAGAGTGCAACAAAAAACTATAAATGCATAGAGAATTTTGATTTGAAGGGAGTACGTGGCAAATAAATAAATTATGAACACAAATTTTGTCTCCCACTAGTTAAGTCATGCCTAAATGGATGGCGATTAATTTTTTGATTCATTAGCTAAAAGTAATATAATTTTAATTTAATTTTTAGTGATCTACAGATTTTATTTTATGTAATTAGATTATTTATTTTATTTAGTCAAAACTTTAAAATCTATAGTATCATGAATTTAATTATATTTTTTATTTTATTCTTCAAACTTACAATATTTTAATGCATTTTAAATTATAAAAGTATTAGTATTATTACTATACTTTAGGGTTCTACACATAAATAACCTAATTTCACTAAAATATTTCTTAACTATTCATTTGATCTTAACCATTGATGTCTAATTAAATGGAGCTAAACTACATACTTTTATTAAATGAATGCACCCAAAATTATTACTAAACCATAATATTACATTAATTAAAATAATTAAAATCATGTTGTTAAAAGTACTTACTATTATTACTTAAATAAAAAATTAAGTTACTAAGATAAAATACTGTAGTGATGTAAATATGAATATGTTTTTGTTATTATATCATATAATTATTCTTCAAACTTACAATATTTTAATGCATTTTAAATTATAATAGTATTCAATATTATTACATTTTAATATTTTAGGCAGACATTTCAAATCTATCCACACTGTTATTATATTATGTAATTATTTTTCAAACATACAATATTTTAATGCATTTTAAATTGTAATGGTATTCAATATTATTACATTTTAATATTTTAGGCAGACATTTCAAATCTATCCACACCCAGGGGTAGGGTTCTACACATTTTATTTTATGAAATTAGATTATTTTTGAGATTTCAATTTCATTTAGTCAAGAGTTAAAAATCTAAGATTTCAATTTTATTTAGTCAAAAGTTAAAAATCTACATTATCACAAAAAATATTTCGCCATGTTATTACATTTTTTATTTTATTCTTCAAACTTATAATATTTTAATGCATTTTAAATTATAAAAATATTAGTATTATTACATTTTAAGGAAACATTTGTGTTATTTAATAGACTTTGTAAAAGTTTAGTTTTATAGTTAGGAAATATTTTAGTCCTATTTTATTTTTACCAAATTAGATTGTTTTTGAGATTTCAATTTTATTTACCTAAGACATTTCAACACTCTTCAAAAATTAAATTTTCAATTATTGGAATGCAATTTGTCTATACAACCAATACCTAATCAACAAAAAAATTACAACTAAACAAATACTATAATAACAACACTACAAGGCAGGTACTAGCCACTACGTGGCACTTGTTTTATAAACATTTTCTGTACCAATTCAAATGCATGGAATGAGAGCGCAGAAGGGCGGCTTATCAACAATCCACCTCTGTTTGGCGCTTTAAGTCCAAGATATTTATATACATACCGTAAATTAAAATGAAAAATCTACTTCATTCCCCAAAATTAGCGATTGAGGAAGAAGAAGAAGATAGTGTGATTATATCTGAGCACCGGTAAAAGTTTGGCCAAATTTGCTAGGTGGGTGGAGCCACATTGTAGAAGGTAACTGTCCTCCCATCACTGGTGGTGAGTCGAAAGGAGAGAGTCTGGCCTTTGAAGACGGTGTTGCTCTGCCAATTTTGGCCCCAGTTTCGTGTCATGGGCTGCCACCCCGTTTGAGAGCCCTTTATGGAAACTGCCTTCATGTCCCCTGCTCCGCCCACGTTGGTGATCAGTACCAAATTAAAGTAGGGGTTGCCATTCATCGTGAATCGAATTCCTCCGCTTTTCTCACATGCCACTCTGCAACAGATTCAACATTTACTATTTAATTACATAATTTGTCTAACAACTATATAGTAATAGTAGAGAGTCGAGAAAGAAACCTTTGGTAGAGAACAGGGACTATGCCTGCCTTGTGCTTCAAAATGGTGGGCAGAAATTGGTAGCGGTGACCACAATCGTATTGGGCAGACACCACTGCTTAGAGCTGCCGTGTTCCTTCCGTCTAGATTTCCATATCCACACGCACCACCTGCATTATTTCTTATTTCTCAGCATTATTCATTAACAGATTACTTACTATATTACAATGCAATGGAAGATAAAAGAAAATTAAGCTGTTACCCATGGTGCCGAATGTATCACCACCCCCATAAAACGTGGCATGAGCACTTGTCCACCCACAAGCAAATTCAAATCTGTTTATCCACAACAAACCCAACGCAACAACTTCACTACCAATTTGTGCTACTGCCTTGTATAGCGAAAATTGTAGGGTTGGGTTCCAAGTTTGCACAAAATATACACACGGAGAGACAACATTAAAATCAAGGAAGAACTTAAGCATGATGGAGAAGGAATAATCGCGAACTACTAAATAGAGGCTTGAGGGAGACAAAATTAGCATCGATGGGATGAAAAAGCATCCAAACTGTTTGTGCTCAACTGACGATACCCAAAATAGTTTGGGGTTTAATTAGTCTGGTTCAGCTTCCAATCTCTGCCGTTAAACTAAGTCGAGTCTCCTAGGAAAATCTATTAGTTTTAGTTTAATACATGGATTGGTTAGATGGTAAAAGGAGAGCTTATACTGCAACCTCTCACAACAAATTTTACTAGAGATCACAGATGTCTGTATCTCAACTAACTTAACACTTGTAAAAATGTAGGTTGTCCATTTTACAGGCGCTCTGCTGCAACTCACATTCCTTCCTTAAAAAGGAGGGACGGGAGCTTATAGAGTGCCACGAATTCTTTCGCTAAAACTAGTGCTATGGAACTTTATTTTCATTGGCTAACCTCTACTTAAACCCTAAATCCATGGAAAGGTCCCCGAATAAGGTTTTTCAAACAAATATCATGGAAAATAGATCAAAGTAGTTTTTACAAACACATAAGATTACTCCCTAATTCTTATAAGATAGTAATATTAAAAATGAATGGTTATTAGAATGTTAAATTTAATATAAGATATTAATATTAAAAATGAATGGTTATTAGAATGTTAAATTTAATAAATTAGTATAGATATTTTAAATATAACATATATTAATTTTGATGTATTTATTTAGTTTATTTTTAGAAATTGATATTGACATTTTTAGATATCTATGTATTTAAATATCTACATTATTAGAGAACCTGAGTGGGATTAAAGGGAAGACATATCTATTATCTAGTAGAGTCACTAGTTGAAAACTCCAACTACATGTTGAAAATCCTACAAGATGGTCTATACATCTTGTAGGTCTACATATACGTAGGCCTATTAGAGTTTGGTTGGTTTCATTTGTATGTGCACATAATGGACCTTATTTAGGGTTGTTTAGAAAGTTAAGGAGAACTATAAGCTAAGTTAAGAGTGAGGACACATCAACAATTCTTCAAGACTTCTTATTAGTAGAGATGAGAAACTATTCTAGAATTATCCATATAGAAAAGGTTCGAAGCGTGTGCCAAGGTTCATAAAAACGTCTAATGTTTTGAAAAGAAGTTTGCTTAGGCTAGGTTTCTTCATTGATCTAAGATTTTTAATATTTTAGGATGTTCTCATTTTTCTTCATTTATTCCATCAAACTACTATGTTGGTTCCAAACTAGTGCATAGATGGGAGCCAAAAGTGTTGAAATTTTATTTTTTGAAAATATTCGACAAAATTAGATATTTAGTCAACTCGATTTTCAAACATCTGAACCTTACCAAGTATCTAGTACAATCATTTTTTTATGGACTAAATATTTAAGCTTTATTGTATATCCATGGCACTAAATGTCTAGTGACAAGGGATCATATATAGACAAACTTCAGATTGATTAACATGGTTGATAAATTTATATTGCATTAATTATTTAATGAAATTAATGAGGTTTGTAGAAGTGGTTTGTAGAAGTGGATGTCTTGATCATACACAGAATATTTCTTCTTTGCTTCATTCAAATTCTCACTGAAGTATGCAATTGGTTTCCCCTCTTGACTAAGGACACCTCCAATTGTTGTTCCACTTACATCACAATCTACTTGAAAAACTTTCCCAAAATTAGGGAGTGCCAAAACTGGCTGTTTGGTTACTTTACTCTTCAAAATTTTGAAACTCTTCTCAGCCGTTGTTGTCCACACAAACTCCTTCCTATTACCCTTCATTGTCTCAGTAATAGGTGTACAAATCCCATTTCAATTTCAAATGAACTTCCTATAGAAGCTCGCCAAGCCATGAAAACTTCTGGCTTCAAACATACAGCGAGGTGAAGGCGAATCCACAATTGCCTTGACCTTCTCTAGATCCATCTTCAGACCATCGCCATAAACTACAAATCCCAAATAAACTAACTCCTTCTTCATGAAACTACACTTATTCAAATTGACAAACAATTTCTCTTCTCTCAACCTCTGCAATACTGCCCTAACATGTAGCAAATGTTCTTCCTTTGTCTTACTAAAAATCAAAATATCATCAAGATATACAATAACAAACTTACCAAGAAATAGCTTCAGAACTTCATTCATCAATCTCATGAAATTATTGAGAGCATTCATCAACCCAAAAGGCATCACTAACCACTCATACAATCCATCTTTTGTCTTGAAGGTGGTCTTCCACTCATCCCCTTCTCTGATTCTAATATGATGATACCCACTCTTCAAATCAATCTTCATGAAATATTTTGCTCCACTTAGGCAATCCATCATATCATCCATTTGTGGCAATGGGAATCTATATTTGATTGTTATTTTGTTAATGGCCCTCGAATATGTGCACATTCTCCATTCTCCATCCTTCTTTGGTGTTAGCACTACTAGTACTACACGTGGACTCAGACTTTCCCTAATAAGCCCCTTATCCAACAATTCTTGAACTTGCCTATTTATCTCCTCATTCTCCATAGGTGTCATCCTATACGATGCCTTGTTTGGTAAACCTACACCAAGTATCAAATCCATATAGTGACTAATATTTCTCACAAGTGGAAATCCATCTAGTAACTCCATCATTATATCTGAGTATTCTTCCAACATCTCTTGAATTTCTATGGGTGGCTCTTCTTGTTTTTCTACTATCATCAACACTCCAGGCTTTGGAATAAAAGCAAAACATGACCCTCCTTTCTTCAATTCTTTCAAGAATTTCTTTCCAAAAATCAAACAAACTCTAGGATTATGTTCTACTTCATCTTTATTCTCCTTTCTAAGATTCAAAGTATACTCTTTCCAATCCTTCTTTATCCTATATGTATTTGTTCTCCCATCATCAACAGCTTGTTTATCAAACTGCCATGGTCTACCTAGAAAAATATGACATGCATCCATCAGCATTATATCACACAAAATTTCATCCTTATAACTACTAATTTGAATGTTAAATAGGCATTATTCACTTACCACCAATTGATGCTCTTTTTGCAACCAAGAAACTTTGTAAGGACTGGGATGCTTCAACCGCTTCAACTTCAGCTTATTAACCATTTCTTCAAACACAATATTGTATGTGCTACCATTGTCTACTATCACTTTACAACACTTACCACCTGACTTACATTTAGTTCAAAACAAGTTTCTCATCTGAACAACTCCATATTTCTCCTTCTCTAGGTTCAACAAAATCCTTCTCAACATCAAGGATTCTCCATCCTTAGGATCTTCTCCACACTTTCACATTCTTCTTGTGCCACATTCACTCTTGCTTATTTTCCTTTTCCAATACTTTGCGGGATCTGAGGGCACTCAAATTCCCTATGTCAAATTTCTCCACATTGAAAACAGGTACTAGACCGAATCATCTTCCCCTGCCTCTACAAAAAGATCCTCTGCCTCTGAAATAATCACCTCTTCCTCTTGAGGAATCTCAGGTCTTCCTTTGATTTCCTAGGTATTAGTTTGTGATGAACTAGCCTCTTCTTGTTTATTTTGGTATCCTCTTCCATGTGAAAATTTACCCATACCTCTGGAATTATTTTTCTTTTTGGCAAGCTTATCTTCAAGCTTGAGGGCATATTGGTAGGCTTTTTCAACACTGGTGATTCGCACCATGCATAATTCATCTTGAATAGAGTAGTGCAATCCATTGATATATCTAGAAACCTTCTCAACATCATCATCATTATGACTAGCCCAAATATTCAATCTATAAAACTCCTCAGTATATTCTTGCACATTCTTCTCCTTCTACTTCAAATTCTATAATTTCATGAACAAACTAATTTGATAATTTGTAGGCAAAAACTTGGCCTTCAATTTGGTTACCTTTCTCTCCCAGTTTTGAATTTTCTCCTTTCCCTTTCTCTGGCATTCTATCTAAACATGTTCCCACCTTAAGGAAGCATGAGCCTTCAAATTTGTGCAGGAAAATTTCACTTTCTTATGGTCTTCAATCAAATCAAAATCAAAATATTTGTCCATCTCTGATATCCAATCGATTAATTCTTCTAGATTTAAACTACCATTATAACTAGGAGGATCTAAATGAGGCTTACTACTTATTCTAGACATTACCCTCAAAAATTGCCCTTCTGGTTCATCTCCTTCATTTGCATCATCTTCTCTCACTTCTGTTAGGGATAGCCGGCAGAAGATATCAATTAAATGTAAATAAAGATTAAACAAAGGAATGGAAATACACAAAAATAATAACAGTGAGAGACAAGTTTTAACATGCTTCACCCAAACTCAGGCTACATCCACCAAATAGAGAGTCCAATATTATTATCTAGTAAATCAAACCGATTACAACTAGCCATCCTTGCAACTCAATACCACTGCAAATGCTACAATACAATATCAATAGAAACCCTAACCCTTAACTGCTTTTATGAAGCCTTATGTTGGTTACAAAAATAGAGTTTTTTTATGTCGGCTAATAAAAAATAACTCCTGACGCCTTTATAAAACAATAGGCAATTTTTGCTTCAGGGGCGCTGCCCCCAATAGCCCTCTTTGGGGGCGTTGCCCCCAGACCCCCACCATGGGCTCCGCCCTCGAGCCCCGCAGGAGGGGCTCTGCCCCCCTACACTCCCCCATTAAATAATTTGGGGAGAAACTGCGCCGATAAAAGTGGGGTAAATTTAACCTCCAAGTCTGATTAGGCTCCTTATAACAACAATCTCCCACTTGGAGACTGATCATAACACCACTGACCCTATAGCTCCCACTAGAAATAAGCACCCTAGAATCTGTTGTTCTATTTTTATTATTTTCCCTCTAAAAGACCAACCGAAGCTGAAGAGGAGCTCAGCTTCCCCCTTGTCACTACCTTTGTAAACATATCCACTGGATTTTCATCTCTATGTATCTTTTCTAGCCTTAACTATCTATCATCCAACACTAACTGAATAAAGTGATACCTCAACTGTATGTGTTTGGTCTTTGAATGCAAGGCAGAATTCTTTGCAAGATATATGGCACTCTGGCTATCCGTAAACAAATAACTGTTAACCTATTGTTTGTCCAATTCTTCCATGAAAGATTGCAGCCATATCATCTCCTTGCTTGCCTCTGTTGCAACTACATATTCTGCCTTTGTGGTGGATAAAGCAACCACCTTTTGCAACCTGAAAATCCAACTCACTGTTGTCCCACCTACAATAAGGACATAACCTGTAGTACTCCACCTGGTATCAATATCCCTGCCAAAACTGAGTCTACATAACCTGCTAAATCAGTATTAGAGCTTCCAAAACATAATTTTTTATTGGATGTACCTCTCAAATATCTGAGAATCCATTTTACTGCATTTCAATGCTCTAATCTGGGATGACTCATATACCTACTTACGACTCCTACAACATGTGCAATATTCAGTCTCGTGCATACCATGGCATACATTAAACTTCCTACAGCTGAAGCATATGGTACCTTGGACATTTTTTCTTCCTCCTCTGGTGTCTTAGGACACATCTCCTTAGTGAATTTCAAATGACTAGGCAAAGGTGTGCTGACAGCTTTTGCATTCTCCATATGGAATCTCCACAACACCTTTTCAACATAATCAGCCTGAGATAGAGTCAATTTTATGTTCTTCCTATCTCTGCAAATTTTCATACCAAGGATTTGTTTTGCTACACCCAAATCCTTCATAGCAAATGACTGTGCTAACTGCCATTTTAACTCTCTTATGTGATCCATGTTAGACCCAACTACAAGCATGTCATCAACATATAAACATAAAATAATGTAGCTGTCATTATCCAACCTCTTAAAATAAACACAATGGTCAGAATTACACCGGCTGTAACCTTGCTCGGCCATAAAACTATCAAATTTTAAATATCATTGCCGAGGTGCTTGTTTCAGGCCATACAAACTCTTCTTCAATCTGTACACCAGTTTCTCCTTACCTTTGACCTCAAATCTTTGGGGTTGTTCCATATATATCTCCTCCTCCAAATCACCATGGAGAAAGGCAGTTTTCACATCTAGCTATTCCAAATACAAATCTTCAGCAACCACAATACTTAAAACAGTACGAATAGAAGTCATCTTAACAACCGGAGAAAAAATCTCATCAAAATCAATGCCCTTTTCTGTGCAAATCCTTTTACAACTAACCTAGCTTTAAATCTTTTCTTACCTCCATCTTCCTCTTTAAGCCTATAAACCTATTTGTTTGGTAAAGCCTTTTTACCTGCAGGTAACTTACAGAATTTTCAAGTCTAATTTTTCAGCAAGGAGTTCATTTCTTCTTTCATTGCAAGCTCCCACTGAACCTGTGTATCCACCTACATAGCTTCATCATACCCTTCCAATTTACCAGCATCTGTTAACAAAATAGAATACAAAGAGGGAGAAAACCTTTCAGGAGGTCTACTTAGCCTTGTTGACCATCTAACATTCACTGGAGTTTGTGGTATTTCTTGTTGCTATTGTGGAGCATGAGGAACCACTGGAACATCACTAATTAAAGTATCATCCAGCACCACGTAATCTTTTTTTTTCTTCTCATGCTACTGCAACTAATCTTTATACAACACATTCTCATTGAATATAACATCCCTGCTTCTCACAATTTTCTGATTTTCAAAATCTAAAAGCCTATAACCAAATTCATCAATACCATATCCAACGAAAGTACATTTTTTTGATTTTGCATCCAGCTTGGTTCTATTTTCAGAATCTACATGTGCAAATGCTTAACAGCCAAAGATTTTGAGAAAAGAATAACTCACCTTCTTACTTGTCCATGCTTCCTCTGGAATACCACAGCCCAAAGGAACTGAAGGACCTCTATTAATTAAATATACAATGGTGTTGATAGCCTCTACCCACATATTTAAAGGCAGCCTAGCATGCAATCTCATGGTCCTTGCATGCTCCATTATTATCCTATTCATGCGTTTAGCCACTCCATTTTCCTATGGAGCCCCTGGAACCATTTTTTGCCTAAGAATTCTATTAAAGGAACAATAATCCTTAAATTCTTTGCTGCAATACTCACCAGCATTATCAGATCTGAGACATTTTAATCTTTTACCTGTCTCATTCTCAACCAAGCTTCTTCATTTCTTAAATGTTTCAAATACATCAAATTTCTACTTAAGGAAATAAATCCATACCTTCCTAGTTGCATCATCTATGAATGTAACATAATACTAAGAGAAGATACCTAAGCTGGTCCCCATACATCTGTATGCACAAGCTCCAACTTTTCATCTTTCTTTTGCTTCCCATCCTTGAGAAAACTGACTCTCTTTTGTTTGCCATACACACAACTTTCACAGAAATCCATATTAATACATTTCAGACTGGTAAAACTTTCTTAGAATGAACTACCTTCATACCTTTTTCACTCATATGTCCAAGTCTGTTATGCCACAGTGTTGTCTCAGAACCTGCAGCAACTGTTTTAGTCTCTTTCTGCGAACCTGTAGTAATTGTTCCTGAACCTGTTTATTTTTTCTCTATAATAGCTAAAGTAGAAGGAACAATATGACCTATACAAAGATATAAAATGCCTACTTTCACACCTTTTGCTACTATTAAGGCACCTTCTGAAACCTTCCAATTTTTATCAGTAAATGTAACAATGCAACCTTCTTCAGCTAGATGCCCTGCTGAAATTAAATTCCTACTGAGCCTTGGAACGTACCTTACCTCTTGTAGTACTAATGATTCCCATTCTGCAACTTAATCATAATTCTTCCCTTTCTAACAATCTGACAGGGTTTGTTATCTCCCAAATAAACTAGCCCAAAATCCTCTTGGACATAATCAAGAAAATAACTTCTATGGGGCGTAGCATGAAATGAGGCCCCTGAATCTAAAACCCATGAATCATTAGCATTATCTAAGGAAATAATCAAAGCATCATCTTCAGATTTATTACTTACCACATTTGCCTCCTTATTGCCTTCTTATTTGTATCCTTCTTTATTCTTCCGAGACCAGCAATCTTTCTTCAGATGACCTAGTTTTCTACAGTACCAGCAATCCTTTTGTCCTCTAGATTGGGATCTCTTTTCCTTTAATTTTCTCCGTGACTTCCCATGACCTCCAGAACCTTTTCCTCTCTCCTTTGATCTACCCCTACTTTTTGCATTCAAAACACTACCTGATGTGGATCCACCTGAGCTTTTCCTATGAATTTCCTCACTCAGAATAACACCAACAACATCATCAAATTTTAGGGTATTTGAACCATAAACAGAGTTACTAACCGCCATTACCAAACTATTCTAACTTTCAGGCAAAGAACATAATATCAGGAGAGCTCTAACTTCTTCATTGAATTTTACATTTACAGAATCCAATTGACTAGTAATCGTATTAAATTCATTTAAATGATCTGTCACAGATCCATCTTCAATCATCTTTAGATTAAATAAACGCTTCATGAGAAATACCTTATTTGAGGCTGCGGGTTTTTCATACAATTTAGCCAAAGCTTTCATCAGACCATCTGTTGTCTTCACTTCTGTTATATTGAATGCCACAGATGGTGCCAGGCACAGCCGAATGGTTCCCAGTGCCTTTATGTCTAGAAGATTCTAATCCTCATCAGTCATTGCTACTAGTATCTTGGCTACTCCTTCCAACAGCCTCCATAAATCCTTTTGATAGAGATAATCCTCCATCCACATCTTCCATAATTGATAGTTCTACCCATTAAATTTATCAACCTTTAATTTACCCTCATCCGCCATTGCTCCCACTCAACTGTGAGACCTTCCTGAGATAATAATTAAACACAACCCACTCTGATACCACTTGTTAGGGATAGCCAGCAGAAGATATCAATTAAATGCAAATAAAGATTAAATAGAGGAATAGAAATACATAGAAATAATAACAGCGAGAAACAAGTTTTAACGTGGTTCACCCAAACTCGGGCTACATCCACCAAATAGAAACTCCAATATTATTATCCAGTAAATCAAACAGATTACAACCAGAAATCCCTGCAACTCAATACCACTACAAATGCTACAATACAATATCAATAGAAACCCTAACCCTTAGCCTCTTTTATCAATCCTTATGTTGGTTACAAATATAGGTTTTTTTATGTTGGCTAATAGAAAAATAACTCCTGACACCTTTATAAAATATTAGGCAATTTTTGCTTGGGGGAGCTACCCCGAAACCCCCACCATGGGCTCCGCCCTCGAGCCCCTGCCGGGGGGATAAGCCCCCCGAGCCCTGCAGGAAGGGCTCTGCCCCTACACTCCCCTGTTAAATAATTTGGGGGGAAACTGCGCTGATAAAAGTGGGGTAAATTTAACCTCCGAGTCTGATTAGGCTCCATATAACAACTTCAACTTCTTCTTCATCCTCACTAACATCTTCAACATGTACTCCTCTACACTACACCATCTCAATAGCATCTAGCTGTGAGGTTATTCCTCTCAACATTTTTGCAATCTCCATATCCCCTCGTGGCCCTCTTCTACCACGTCCTCGTTGTGCCATGTCTTCTTCAGATTCTCTGCAGTTGTAGGTCTAGACTCTCTCTCCTTTACCGATAACAAAAATATTAGAATCTCTTCTTTGACACGTCCACAATCTCTTCAGGAAACCTTCTCTGATACCACTTGCTGCAAGTCTAAATTCAGGGGTCTTACTAGACTACTAAATTAAACAACAAAATACAAACAGTAACACAAACAACCACGCCACCACAAAATGAATCTATTTATTCTTAGCAACAAAATGATTATAGGAGTAAAAATATGCATTACACAGTCTCAATGGGCATCAATCTTTGTTTACAAAAATTCTCCAACATCTTGGTTCTCCAAGAGATCAAACTAGGAAAAATCTAACTAAACAAACAAACCCCCCTCAGAAGAAGAAGAAGAAGGTATTTATGATAATCTATCCAAAACAATTTAACTAACCCCATCCATTAGAAAATTTACTAAACTATTAGAACGGAATGAACTACTCCATTAAACTCCTTTGACTATACAATAATCACCACTGTGTACACTCGACAGTTGATACATATTCAGGTTCTAAACAGTCAGTGGTGAAACGCCCTTTCCACGAACCATAGATTCTATTATCGGCTTTTGTTCAAGATCACCAACTTCAATATTCTCCAACATATCAAGAGGAAGACTATCGACAAATGTATCCTTCGCTAACTTAAGAGTTCTCCATCATATGCTATCAACAAAATATTGGTTTCACAAACTAACCACATGCCAGTGTAAGCCTTCAGTTATCCACAAATTGTAACTTTTTCGAACCTTGGAATTGGTCAACAATTTGACTTCAACATTATTGGCAATATCACCAATTGGTGAACTAAAACAATCATGAACTTCATTCTTAAATCCTTTATCGGCAAATGGCTTATCGGTGAAACTAAGGTTTCACAAACCACCAAAGTTACCGATATCATACTTTAGCTGACACTCAATCTTTCTATTGGAGATCTGCCCATTCTGCGAACTTTGGAAACTCATCCTTCAAATCATGCAATCAGTTTTGAAAAAGTTTGAACTTTCCTTCCAAAGCTTGTCAGCGATGAGGCTTGTTGGCAAACCAAGCCATTGACAAACCTCTTGATTGGCAAACTTAATAGTTCATGAACAAAAAAATTTGTTGACTGAAATCTCCCTTTCGTCAAATTTTGAAAAATGCAAACTAGCCTTTGAAGCTTGTAGGTGAAATCTCCCATTGACGAACTGAGGCATCGATGAACTTAAGAGTTTGCAAACTCGGGAATACTCTGACTGGCTATAACTTAGCCAATTTTGTCCCAATCTTCACCAAAATGAAACTGGAGATACCCAATTGGGTCTTCTATAAGATGATGTCCTAAAATAGACCAAATAAATCTGAAATTGTTCCTTAAACACAAAAACCAACTTTGCAAGGAAAAAAAGCCAAAAACAACTTAGGAAATAAAACATAATTTTGGTGACATAGGATTGCCAGTGATCTTGGATGCTCTTGCATCAGTTTCTTTTTGTGTCTATGTATTGCAGGTTCATTTTAGAGCATGTTGGTGTAAATCTAAGCTCACAATTGAGTTTAGAGTGTCCAAGAAGGTCAATTTAGCCTTTTTATTTATTAAAATTACAAATTAAATAGAAGATATACAAGGGTTTGAAGTTGGGAAGTGGTTGCCAAATCTAAGAGGTGGCTATAATTTTGAAGCATTTTGGGTCAAATATAACCTTTCCATTATGTTCAAAAGACCCAAGAACCTAAAGATTGGCTGTCAATTCACCATATTTGAAGCATTTTGCCCTGGGCACTCAAAACAATTCCCCCCCCCACCACAATACTAAATCAAAATATTCCACATAATATTCCTTGCAGAAATATTCTATGCAAGTACTCTTTCATTTTGTGAATAAGAAAAATATTTATGAAAACAAAAAAAATTACAGATGTTTTAAAAGTTTTTTAAAAAATCAAACAAATTTTATACAGTATTGTGGGTATTGGCAGGCCTGCATAGGCCTTGTCAACCCTATAATAATTGTATTGGGAGCCCATAGGGCTTAGGAACTGGGCCCCTTTATGTGTAGGGTGTGGGACCATTGCATGGTAGGGGTAACCCCCCACCCTTGTGGACCCTTGTTCACATGCCCATTCTACCTTAGAAAAATAATTTAATATTCTACACAGATTCTCCTCTACCCATGTGGCCTATTTGCCACATTCAAAAGTCAACTTGGCAGAAATTTTAGTGACTTAGCCAGATTTTGGCAGTTCCTACAAATATGGTGAGATTCCAAACTAGGTGGTTGTTCACTAATTTTGACGAAGTCCCAAATTTAACTGGTAGATCTCTATAGTTAGCGGTCCCACCAAAATTAGTGGCAGTTCTACCAAAGTGGTGGTGATGTTGTGCTAACATCGGCAAAGGATTTTCAATTAATGCCCTATTCACCATTGTAGTTTTCAAATTTATAGTTAAACTTTGAAGGTTGATAACTTGGGCTCAAGACCTCTTTTTTCTGAGAAATTCTTTTGATTTGGGTAGAATTTTACAAGATTTATAGTGTTGCAATTATTTTTAATTTTGGTATCTAGTTTTTCTAGAAATTATATATTTTCATAACTACTGTTGAGCAGTTCTCATTTTGGAAAATTCCAAGGCTCTGTTTGGACTCATATGGTAACAATTTTGGGTGCATTTTTTGAAAGTGCATAATTTTTTGTTTACTTCTCATTGATGTAAATAGATTGATCGAGCATTCTACATCAAAATTGTACCTTCAATTTGTGGCCTAATTTTGGCATTTGCAATGTACTGAGATGAAGACCACTTTGTTATTTTGGCATTTTTAATGTACTTGTTAATGGTAAAATTTTCATTTCACTAACAACAATGGGAAATCTTGAAATGTGGGACTTTGTGATTGAGATAACCTTCAGGATTTTAGAAGTTGGCTCTTTGTAAGGTCTTCAATAGACTTGTTTTTAGATTTTAGAGAAAAGGGAAGAGAGAGAACTTGAAAATAAATTCTATCTAACATTGCGATTTGTCAATCACAACTCTCCAACTTGAACAAATGTGCACAGGATTTGATAAAGAAGAGACAAGCCAAACACAATACAATGAAGGAAAAGTGAAGATCACATAGTCATTCAGCTACATAAGGTTTTACAGTCTCAGATTTACAAATGAAGGCCAGAACTGAGAAAGAAAAAGAAGATGCACTTCAACAGAAAATAATGCACAAAATGACCATCTTCCCTTCATGGGTGAATCAGAAATGGAGACACGAAAGGCTCCAAAGCACAATACATCAAATTTGTTTGACTGGGAGAAAACCCACCACAAGGCCTGCAACAAATATTATGTCTCTGATGAATATTTCCTCTATATCTGTTGATCTATGATGATCCTCTGCTGTGGTAAAACTCCTCCTTTTTGCTGTCATAAAAACTTTGTATATAAAGGAAAAGAAATCCCAAAAGTATGCCTTTGATTGCATGACAATCTGCCAAGTCGACTCCCTATTTTTCTACCTCTCTATCCATGCAAAAATCCCTTCTTTTGTTGCATGTAACTCACTAAGAGTAGTTTGTTGTAGCTTTTCCTTGTTTTTGGTGTGAGAAATAAAGCATCACTTTATTATCTATTTGTTGTAGCTTTCTTTTAATAAGGTTTCTATTATTAATGAAACTTATCCTTTCATTCCCCCATGAGCTTTTATTTCCATGAGATTATTTTTAAATAAATCATTTAGCTTTATTAAACTGAGGGGCCCACCACCATAGTTTTAAGACTTGGCTTTTATCTTTATGACTCACGTGACTTAATTTTATCTTAAATGACTCATTATAATAATCTTTAATGAAAAGAATAAAATAAATAAATATTGCCATGAGTTCATGAAAACAAAATAAAAGAGTTCACTCTTTATCTGTTGTGCCACACAGAGCCTAAGCACTCATTCTGAAACATAAACATCTGACAACTCCTCAAAGTTGCACCATTGGCTCTCCTTTACCACATGGTTGTTGGACACACCTAGATACTAAGAGGGAGGGTTGAATTCGTATACAAACAAACTTTAAACCCTCCAGAGAAAATGAAAACTTAATCTTTACAGCATTAACAGAAACATAAAAGATCAACACAATGCACAACACCACATAACACTAGATGTACATGGAAAACCCCAAAGGGGAAAAACCACAGTGAGGATTAACTCACAATATATATATGAAGCTCAAAAATTACAACTTTGTTTTAGGGCTACAACCCAAGGAAGCTACTACTCCCTGCAAACTTTGTTTTAGGGTTTCAACCCAAGGAAGTGTTGCAAGTATGAGCAGTAAGTGTTGTCATTGATGTCAACACCTAAGGTCAGCATCTAAGGAAGTTATTTGGATAAGTTTGAATAAGTGTCTGAGAAAAATAGTGTAGTGTTTTGCTCCGCATATCCTATAGATTGAATATCTTTGTCTACGGTTTGAAAGTTATGACAAGAGATGTCTGTAGTTGCTACGTTTCAAGTTTGAGCCTCCGACGTGAAGATTTGAGTGAGTTATGTTCACCAGAGTAAAAATTGTTTTCTAAGTATTCAATGGTGAAAGGGAGAATGCATTCAACTCCGCATTTCTCTGCATTTAAGTTTTGTAGTCTACGATTCTGAGATTAAGTCTAGGATGATGTTATGTGCTTTCAGTTCAAGTGGTTCATGATTTGGTACTCCGCAAGCGATCTTTTCTTTATGACAATGGTTGGTAGTAATATTTAAGTGCTCTGGTTTGAAGAATCTTCTAGATAGAGTGTTTGGGGGTTGTGCAGAAGTTCCTCGTGATTGTAATGTGCTTGTGGATGTCTCTAGATCATGTTCTTGCTTTATGATTGGTTACAAAATGTAATTTGGAGCGTGCTTGAAGCGTATTCGTAAAGGTCTTAGTGTTAACAACAGTTTTAGCCAACTTGGTTGTTTTCACTACTTGCGATTATGCTTTGGAGTTTGTGATAGTGTGTTCTAGCATGGAAGATTGCATTTGAGTCCCAGCTAAGCCGTAGTGTGGTCCACATTCATTCTTTTCCTCCACAAATTTGTTTAGGTCCAGACCTATCCTAATGTATGTGTGTATGCTAACCTTGGAGATTGTTCCAATGGTTGATGATTGTAATGCCAACCTTGATCTACATTCCAAGGTTGATGAATTGTATAAATACATGTAATTAAGTTGTGAATAAGGATGATGATGTGAATATGCGAAGATAAGTGTGAAGTGAAAAAGTAGAGCAAAGCAGAGGAGATTTATTGTGCTTCAATGGAACTGAACCTTGGCATAGTGTAGATGCTACTATCTCAATTCACCAACTTCTGACAGTGAACCCTTTTGGCAATCAGCCCCTTGTCTTGGTAGTGAGCCGCTTCTTTTGCAGTGAGCAGTCTAGGTAGTGATCCCTAAGGCAGTGAGCCTTGTTGTAAATTTTAATATATCATTTATATTGTGAGCTAACACTCACTGTGGTTTTTCCCTTATTGGGTTTTCCACGTAAAATCTAGTGTCTTATGTGTTGAATGTGTGGATGTGTTTAAGTTTCTAATTTCATGCTTTCATGGTTAAATTACAATATCAGTGATTAAGTGGTTGATGTGTTGATGGTTTTAAAGTTTTGGTTACAACTGATTCACCCCCCCTCTCAGTTGTCTTGCACATTTCAACAATTGGTATTAGAGCGAGGGTTCCTTGGAAGAAAGATTAGCAGCTTGAAGTAGATCTGGGATGGCGCACTAGAAGGTTGCTCTTGAAGATCTAGAAAGAACTGAAGAAGAAATTAGAGATTTGAAGGAGAATGTCAAGGAAGCTGATGAGTGCATCCTGAAGCTAAGGGAGCAAGTCAAGAAATCTAAAGACAGGAGTAAAGAGCTAAAAGAACAATTGAAAGAAGCAAATCAAACCCTAAATAGTTTATCTATGCTAATTGAAGAAAAAGAAAAGGTTGAGGAGCATCTAAATCAAGTTGTGAAAGACAAGTTTAAGGAATGTGTAAAGCATGATCTGGATATAGCTAATAGTTACAAATAAAAGTTCAAAATAAGCTCTGCAAAGCTTGTTGAGTTGATTGACAGTCAGAAAAATCCAGATGATAAGAAAGTTTTGGGATTTGATAGAGGAGAAAGTTCTAAATCAAGACAAGTTAACACTGAGATGAAGAAAGGCAAAGGCAACCAGGTCCAAAATCAAATAAACAT
The DNA here is from genome assembly GCA_027924645.1 of Cunninghamia lanceolata. Lineage (NCBI taxonomy): Eukaryota > Viridiplantae > Streptophyta > Pinopsida > Cupressales > Cupressaceae > Cunninghamia > Cunninghamia lanceolata. Next base: position 260,819 of record BSBN01001153.1, read on the forward strand.
ACCTAGAAGACCTCTGGTTAGGCAACCAAATGCTCAAAGGTACCCATCTTTCAATGGCTATTGTTTCAATTGAAATAAGTTTGGTCATAAGGCTACTCAGTATAGGAGCAAAATGAATCAAAATGTTACATCATTCTCTAGTTAGTGTTTCAATTGCAAGAGAATTGGTCATAAATCAAATGAATGTAGAAGTCAGATAAGGAATGGTTTCAACAATGGAAGCAATACTCAATCTTTCAATGGAAAATGCTTTATATGCAATAGATTTGGGCATAAGGCTAACCAATGCAGATAAAGAATTAATCCAATCAATGAAAGGAACCAAGGATAGAGGAATGTTGTTTTCTACAATTGCAATAAACCTGGACACGTTGCAAAACTCTGCAGAAGCAAGAATGTGAAAAGAAATAATCCTACAGAAAAAAGGAAAATAGAGCAGAGGGAAGATAAAGGAAAGAACAAGGTTGATCCAGTAGAAACCAAGAAGGAAATGAGAAAAATCTAGATTAAGAAGGATGTAAATGAGGTCAAGGATGGATCCGCACCAGCCTCTGGTGCAGATACTTCCTCCGGGAAGTAAATTGGGAGCTCTAGCTCAAGGGGAGCTTTTATTGAAAATCTTGATCCCCTAGCCAGATAGTTGATGCTGAGATCTAGCACAACGATATGAGTTAATGATCTATTTGATGAATCTTTTGAAGTTACTGGCAGCCTCAGTAGATTGGAGTTGATGAAGACAGGGAAAGAATATCAAATCTAAGTGGCTATGAATTAGATGGACCTGCTGATAAGAATATGATTGGAACTAAATGGGTTTTCAGAAACAAGTTGAATGAAAATGGAGAAATAGTAAGAAATAAAGAAAGAATAGTATGCAAAGGATATTCTCAAGTTGAAAGCATAGATTTTGAGGAGACTTACGCTCATGTGGCAAGGATTGAAGCAATATGAATGTTTTTGGTATTTGTAGCACACAAAGATTTCAAAGTGTACCAGATGGATATAAAGTCTGCATTCTTGAATTGAGAGCTGGAAGAAGAAGTTTACATTGAACAACTAGAAGGATTTCAGTCATCATACCAAGGTGACATGGTGTGTAGATTGAAAAAAGCCTTGTATGGACTAAAGCAAGCTCCTAGAGCCTAGTATGCAAGGTTGGACAACTATTTGTTGCAATTAGGGTTCAATAAAGGCATTGCAGATAGTAATCTCTATTTCAAAGTTAATGATCAAATTCTTATTGTTGTAGTCTTTGTTGATGATATTATCTTTGGAGGCAATGAAGTTATGTGTAAGAGATTTGCAAAGGAAATGCAAAAGGAGTTTGAGATGTCTATGTTTGGTGAAATGAATTTCTTTTTAGGACTGTAGATTACTCAATCAGAAAAAGAAATTTTCATTTCTCAGTCTAAGTATGTGAAAGAGTTGTTGAAAAAGTTTGGAATGGAGGATTCTAAGCCAGTATGTACTCCTATGATAACTAGTTGCAAGTTGAGAAAGAATGATGAATCACCTAAGACTGATCAAAAAAAATATAGGTCTATGATTGGAGGACTACTTTATCTAACCCATACAAGACCAGATATAATGCATGCAGTTTGTCTTGTGGTAAGATTTCAAGAAGATCCTAGAGAGTCACATGTGATGGCAATTAAGAGGATCATGAGGTATTTAAAAGGCACTTCAGAATATGGATTGTGGTATCCCAAAGATACTAATTTCACTCTTAGTGCTTATACAGATGCAGATTGGGCTAGAGATGCTGATAACAAAAAAAGTACATGTGGAGGTGCTTTCCTCTTGGGTAACAGATTGGTTTCATGGTTAAGCAAGAAGCAAGAATCAGTTTCTTTGTCTACTACAGAAGCAGAATATATAGTTGCAGCATGTTGTTGCACTCAAGCGTATGGATGAAGCAAACATTGAAGGATATAAGAGTTGTGTATGAAGAAACAATTTCAATCTTTTGTGATAATACAAGTGCTATAAACATTTCTAAAAATCCAGTGATGCACTCAAGAACAAAGCATATATCAATAAGGTACCACTTTCTAGGAGAAAAGGTAACAGAGAATGAAGTAAAGATGGAATATGTGTCTATAAAGGATCAGATTGCAGATATTTTCACAAAGCCTCTGCCTAAGGATACTTTTGAGTATCTCAGGGAAAAGTTAGAGGTTATTACCCCTTCTTCTCTAAACTAAGATGTGTTAGGACCCTACTTAATTTCCTAAACTTTCATGGCCTACGCATCTAATTTAGGGTCTGATGCATGAATGAATGCTAAACCTTGTTCCTACCAGCTACAAGCCTAAACCCTTAATGGTTGTGGCTCTTTTGTTCTAAATCTGCAGTGACTGCCTATCACCTGTGAAAGCCTTTAAGTCATAGACTTGAGCCTAGGATTGACATTCCTTTACCAGCCCCAACTTCTTAGTTACCGCTTGCCGCCCATGCCCTTAATATCTTGTAAACCCATCACCTCAAGTTAAAATTTAAGCCCCCCTGTGGTTGTTTTCCTAGTGTGGCCCCCTTTTAGAACAACCTATTGTGCACATGGTTTGTCTAGGTCTAAGAATTTCATATGGTTGTATTTCACAGCGTCACAGAGCCTTTAAGTTGATGTCATCATCCTCATGTGCAGTTGTGAAATGGTGACACGTGGCCATCTTTTAAGGAAGAAAGTAAAGGTATGTACTCAGAGGGACATGTGGAGGCTTTGTGTAAGCATGCAGAGCCTAAAGGTGGTGGCCTATTTCCCTCTGCACAACCGCAACATGGTGCCACGTGGCCACAGAGGATGGAAAGAAAGAAAAGTTAATGAAAGGGCATGTCTGAGATGGATCAACCTGATTGGTTGATGGCTTTTCAAACAAGTTGGTAGTCAATTCTAGACCGTCGATATCATGGTATGAAGCCTGCATCAATAGTGGAGTTTGAATCTCCTGCACCAGTGGTAAGATATGAATTACAACCCACGGCCCTGCGATGGTATGCTAGATTGACTTCGACATGGCGGTCTGTGTCACGATCCAAGGAGGCTTGCTAGTGTCTTGCGGAGGCTCCTATCTTTTGCAGAGTCCATTAGAAGACTCCAGGAAGATTGCAAGTTCTGAGGTGGCGTCATGTTGGCATAAATTGTTTTGGTCATTCCAGGCAGTGGTAGATCTGATTTTGGGTTCTGGGGTGGTTGTCTGTCAGTGTCATTCTCATGCACCTTCACTCTGCAATTAATGAATCTTCAGCACAACTGAGGCCAAGATATCAAATCCACCCACTCTAATGAAGTCCAGGTTGTTTTATCGGCGGGTCTTCACCAAGAAATTTGACTGCTTTATCTACTCTCTTAATTGGAGATCTGATTATTTCATCAAAAATCTATAAGGATCTGATTATTTCATTAAAAGTTTGTCAAAATGTAGGTGGCCAAAAGCTTGTTGCTCCTTTAAAAAGGAATTCAGGGCCATTCTACGGGTAGTTGAGAAGATTGTGAAGCTTTTGAGGAGTGAATAAAGACTCCATCTTTGACTGGTTGCCCTAGTTTTGGTGCTGTAAGTTTTATTTTCTGTGTTGTATGCATTTTTATGAGCAGTTCATCAGTTTCAGATTGTGTTAAATGAATAATGTTGTGGCATTGTATTTCTATTTGTTGTCTCCAATGTTATCTATGTTTCTCTTTTGTTATCTATGTTTCTCTTTTGAACTAAGTTACTAAGGGTATCTAAGTTCTTGAATACTCATTTGTTGTATTGCATATTTGGTTTCTTACCTCTGTTTAAGGAACAGATTAAAAGTTTTAAATCAAATATGGAGAGGAATGTTTGATAGTAGGGATGTTTGTAAGAAGAGTCAATAGAAATACTAATTCTTGGGTGTTATCTGTAAGGCAGATGAAAGCTAAACCCTCTGAAATCTGTATGTGTGTTTTGCTCATGAGAAATGCTCTGCATGCTGAAGATTGATTTTGAACCCAAAGGTAGGCACCGGTCAATAGTTGGACAAATTTTATGATTCAAGCCCTAATCTTACAACCAAAAATATAAAAAACAAAATCAATACATCATTCAAAAACTTTAGGATTTTAAAGGTAGGATTTTAGGTTTTGAATCCTCTGACACATAACAATGGACTAATGCCCAAAGCTAGCCACTTTACAATTATCATATAGTTTTCATCTACATAAAAGAGGATTTGTTTGCTTTTGTGTCAATACCTAGTTGAAGTCAAGGTTTATTATACAAGTATTGAATAAGGGAACACCCCATAGGTCCTACAAAGCCTGAAGTGCAGAGGAGACAAAGAGTCAGTCTCATGTTTGTTGGCCATTGATCTGAGGATCCTAAGGATGAAAGATGGCTACTTTTTAGGGAAACTCAAACAATCAGTTGGGAACAACAACAAATTGGTGACTCCTTTAGGGAATCAGTGCATTTTTTTACGAAAAGAGTCAGAAAATTAAAGAACCTGAATATTTGTTTCAAATATTGAAGGTTTCAGACCTGGACAAGTTTTCTTGCAGCATATTTGAAGAAGTTTCAAGTGACTCTACTATTGAGGAGAACCCAGAATAAAAAAAAGGTTGTAAGGAGCTTCGTGTTGCTTGAATATTAGTCCTTTGCTAAGAGGTGGTGACTCTTTTTCAAGAACCTGATAAAGAATACAAGGAAGTTCTAGCACTCATAAATTCCAATCAGAAAAGGGTTAGCATTTGCTGCAATAGCTCCAGGTATTTCTATTTTGGTTTTCAAATGAGAGCTTAGTGAAAACCATAGTATGTGAGTTTTAATGAAGTCCCTTATCAAGTGTTAGAGCACTAAAAGAGGGAAAGCGTAGTGATAGTTTGGCATACTTCTAGGTTATTAATTACAACCTCGTATTGTAAGATGAAGTATGTGTTTCCCACATTCCTAGAATTCTGCTCATTAGAAGATCTTAATGGTAGCTGTAATGAGTTATGTTCTTTGTAATTTTAAGATCATGTTGTAAGAGAGAGTTGGTGAAAACTCCAGCATCATGATACACCAATGTATGTATCCTTTCATGTCTCAAAGTATAACCATGACAGGTGATCAGCCCCATCCATATAGTCAATGAAATTTCTGTAGGAGTCCAGGACAACACTGAGAGGGGGGGTGAATCAGTGTTGTGTAAATTTTCAAATCTTTTTGCAAACTTTAACTTTCAAGACACAAAGAGAGAAAGATATCATTGATTTGTCAAACAAATATGCACATGACTGAGAATGAAGAAAGAGAACAAAACCTCATGAGCAAAGTATTAACATATACACATACAGATGAAAATAATATGAGACAACACAAATTTGCACGATTGGAAAACCCTCCTGGGGTAGAAAAACCACTCCAAAACTGCCTCACTAGCTTAACCTTGAAAATATCTTTACAAGCCTCACTGGCTAATGTGAGTGTCTCACTGACAAATGGTCTCATTGACCTACAAGCCTCACTGGCTAATACAAGGCATCACTAGCATAAACAATCGCCATCACTAAAACATAAAAACTCTATGTGCAAGAATTGATTGCTAATCAATTTGATTTGCACCATTATACAACTTGTGTTTCATCATACACCCTTATACCTCCTATTTGATTTTCAAGTCAAGACCACACAAAATAAATCTTTTTACACACCTTTACAATACTCTTATCTCTGCAAATTTGATTCACCTGATGCATATTCACTTGCATTTTATCTTTATGGTTCAATCTGTAAGTTTATTGCATGATGTCTTCATACTGTGTTTGATCCATTCCTGCACAACCATAATCTCACATACAATATCATGATACATCTGTAAAATATCTTCAACACTCCATATTAATCCACATTACCACACACAGAGACCAATGTACCTGAAACTTCATTATATACAAATTTAATGGCCTTTCACATTCTCTCTTCTGCAACATTGTCTGCATAAAAACATCATATATTTCTTCACTGCATCTATGAAGAATCTAAAAAGAAAAATAAAATGAATTTTCTGTTTATTCCCATAACCATTCATTTTCTTCTTCTCCATCCTGCAAGAAAAAATAAAATCAATCTTTCCTCTATTTCTCTGAATCATCTGCATAAGTCTTTTCATATTCCTTTAACAATTTATTCTTCTTCTCTGCAAAATATCTTCAATTTGAATATTAGTCCTCCAAAAAATCAAATCTTCAAAAAAACATTTTGCGCTTGCATAAAAAATATCATCTGTACATTTTCTAAATACATGAATGACTTTCATATTTTTGAAACCTTCAATCTTTTTATCTGCAAAATACTTCTCTCATTCATCTGCAAAAAAATAAAAAGACTCAAAAAAATCATTTGAATCTTTCCACAAAGTAGCTAATAATAATACTCTTTAAAAAATCTCTTTCCTTAAAAAAACTTCTCCTTATTATCTTTCTGCCACGACATATAGAAAATTAGAAAGGAATCCTTTTAATATCTCACAAAAAATCTTCTAAAAACAACTATAGAAATCCCAAAAAATATGCCTTTCTAATCGGGCTAAAAAGCCTCCATAAACTGCCAAAAATAGCTTATTTTTTAACTTCTCTCAGCAGATGACATCTATAAGCATGTCAAATTATGATCAAAAGGAATGTGATCGGGGTTTAAATGCTATCCACTGATTTGAAAAAGCACGCTCACATAGATTTAAAGCAGACCATTGATTTTATTTTGGCGCCCATGCGCTCAAGGTTAAGATCGGTGCAGAAGGTAAAAAGTATGGATGGGCCAGTCACCTTGATGACTTAAAACCCTTCAAGCAATGACTTTTAAGTTATAAACCCGTTATCCCAAGTCACCTATGTTTTAAAACATAAAGTGCATGTTTAGTTTACGGGCTAGAGTTATAACTTAATAACAATGATTAGGGATTTAGATAATGTGGGTTTGAGTAAACAAAACCCTAGATGAATCAACCCCTTAGATTTATATCATCAAAAGAAACTTTTATGATTGAAGAGATTACTAGGACTTTAGATATCTTTTAATCAACTCCATCTTAAGTCATCAATATCAAACCAACATTCTACCTCTTTGTAGCACTCATATCACTGCATGAACTCCTGTAAAAATGAGCACACTGAAGAAGATCTAATAGCATCAAGTTCTAAGTTATCAAACAATCTTGCAAGATCATTGAAGCATCATGTCATAACATATAGCTATCATCTAGCATGAATGATTGAAGTAAGGTGAGCTCACTATTGGAAGCATGAAGTATGGGAATTTCCTCAACCATCAACACAAACAAATTAGCATCAATATCTTATGTGATCAACCTGATCAAATAAGTCCTGTGATCATGAAAGAAGATGATGATCAATGATTAACATCATAAACCAAAACTGATAACTCCAAGGACCAATATGAACACCACACATCAAGATCATGAGAAACCATTTGAAGATATCCTAAACAAACACATCCTTGATAGATCTGACACCATCAAACAACTTGATTTCTGCCATATACTGCTGCTATATCCTTGAAGGCACCATACTATATGAAAAATATACACTTATCAAGTCAACATCCTTAATGAAGACATGATCAACACACTTATCCTGATTGAGTGAACAACTCCTGATTGATTCCTTCCATAAGTGAACAACTACATGATCATGAACAACCTTTGTCAATAGTGCAAGTGATCCTCAAATGTCCTGCAGTCCTGATGATACCTTGTGAAGATGCACAGCAACTCAACACCCTCAATACCTTTTTGACATCAATGACAAACAACTACCATAAATTTCAGCACTAAAAGGTACAGAGCTATAAATTTTAATGGCATTTGTGGTTTGCCAAATGTCATACTGTCTTAAATCAGAGATAAGCTACCAAAGTATAATGGTACAAAGAATGAGTCTACAGACAAACACTTGCAAGAATTCAATAATCTAATGGATGACTATGAGGTAGATCATGAGGATGTGATCATGAGGCTATTTGTTTAGTCCTTGAAAGGAGATGCAAGAGACTAGTTCTCTTATTTATCAGCATGCTATATTTATACTTGGGATGAGTTTTAAGGCAAGTTTTCTGAAGTAGTTCGGTGAGAGAATTGATGCAAGATCAACAATCAGTAATTTTATGGGCATTCAGAAATAAAAGGATGGGTTAGTCCCAGCATTTAACCTAAGATTTGCAAAAACATTGAGGGACATTCTTGAAGCTATTAGACCAAATGATGCAATAAGTCTAGTTGTTTATTTAGGGGCTTTTGACAGAAAAATGAGCTACCAATTGAGAGATAAAAGTCCTATGACTTTGCATCAAGCTTATGAAATTTCCATGGATAGTGAAAACAACTGGAAATATGGAATGTTCAAGGGCTACTTATCTACGAGTGTTTGTGACCCTAAAGCATTTTACACTAATGAAAAGTGTAGATCATAAAACAACAATGACTGTCAAAGCAACTGTATCCCTACTGTCCCAAATTATACATCAGTCCATAATGTTAATCATGTAGAGCCCCGAACAAATTGTCAAGAAGTTGCATGCATTGATTTATTTTGTGAAATGTATGAATCGGGCTTAAGTTCATTGCCTCAAGAATTGAAGCCAAGTAGTCTTGCTCAAATGGCTGATTGGATAGACATGGTAGAGAATGCCCATATTCATGATGATAAAAATGGTAAGCTTCATGTTGCTGATCACACTTGTCTTATGGCTATATATGATTCGAATAATGATGCAATGTTTGCAACTGAAGAAGACATGTTCCAAACTAAGATTATTTCTCATGATGATGAGGAAAATATTGTCAAATATCCTAGAGATGTGATTTTACCCCATGTTGAACATCTGAATGATACATTATTACCATCATCCGGTAGTAGTCTTATGGAATCAGAGGAGTTTTCTGACCGTGCTATCTCAGATTATGTGGATATGGCAAAAATTTTAGTTATGTGTGTTAAACAATCAGAGGATGAAATGAAAGACTGTATTGGCTGTTATAATTTCAGGGTTGATTGTGATTATACCTGTGAAGAAGATATTGACTGTGGTGTTTTAGATTATAGTGATGCTGAGGAAGATTTGGAACTCTATGTGGAGGAGGCTTAAACATTTGTAGCAAAAATGAATATAAGGCAAAACCCCTTATTTAATGAGCCTCCTTCTTCATCAAATGATAGAAATGACAATCCTTATTGGTGTAGAAATAATCCTATCTTTTCAGATCACCTGGACTATGAAGAGTGAGAAGAACTTGAGGAAGACCAACCCAAGAGCACCAGAGTACATAACAAAGTTGGTGATCTACAACACTTGAAAGAATGTAGGTATGATACAACCGAGAATGGAGGAGTGGTTGGATATGGATCTTTTCAGTTAAAAGTACTTGAGAATTGTCTTTTGTGTACACAAAATGATTCTGACCATGCATATCTCCTTGTGCCTAATAGTAATGAGACAAATTTTGAGGGCATTGTTCCTGATCCCAAAGAGATGGGTGAGCTACTATGTTATCATAATTCCCACAGTTTAGTTCACATGGCATGTGTTTCTGATATTTTACAGTCTAATTCTTCAGACTTGGGATTGAATTGTAATTTTAAATCAGAGCAACAATGTGCAAAAATGTTCCCTCAACATAATGCCCATGGAGGTTTCAAGTTTGACATGAATGTGAATGGTGAGGGTATGATGGATGAATGTGTTGTTTGCATAACATATGGAGGGATACTTCAGTTAGAGCCTAATTATAAAGATCATAATAGCACAAGACATTTTCACAATGGCGGGTTTAAGAGTTTTGTGAGAAATATAGGCATTCATGTCTGTAATTAGGTGGATTATGGCAATATTTTCAGCTGTGGTCTGGGGCAATCATCTGAGAACTAGGTATTTGATAGAGGAAGGTTTTGGTTCTTCATTTTTGGGGGGCCTAGGGACTCCTAATGAAGATAGATCGATGTCTCTGTAGGTTGCAGGTTGATTCAGATTTCAGAGCCGCCCAATGGAGTAGGCACCTGGTCTATGTCCCAGAGATCTGGGATCTCGCCATGCCCACAAGGGGCATGCATCCCTGAACATGAGCCACTGTTAGGACCCTACTTAATTTCCTAAACTTTCATGGCATGTGTATCTAATTTAGGGTCTAGTGCTTGAATGAATCTAAACCCTATTCCTAGTAGTTAGAAGCATAAACCCTTGATGGTTATCGTGCTTTTGTTCTAAATCTGCAGTGACCTCCTATCGCTCGTGAAAGCCTTTTAAGTCATAGACTTAAGCCTAGGATTGACATTCCTTTACCAGCCCCAACTTCTTAGTTACCACTTGCCACCCATACCCTTAATATCTTTTAAACCCGTCGCCTTAAGTTAAAATTTAAGCCCCCCTGTGGTCATTTTCCTAGCACGCCCCCTTTTAGAACAACCTTTTGTGCACATGCTTCGTTTGGGTCCAAGAATGTCGTATGGTTGCATTTCGCAGCATCACAAAGCCTTTAAGATGACATCATCATCCTCCTGCGCAGTTGTGAAATGGTGACATGTGGCCATCTTTTAAGGAAGAAAGTAAAGCTATGTACTCAAAGGGACATGTGGAGACTTAGTGCAAGCATGCAGATCCTAAAGGCGGTGTCCCATTTCCCTCTGTGCGGCCACGACATAGTGCCACGTGGCCATGGAGGATGAAAAGAAAGAAAAGTCAATGAAAGGGCACATCTGAGATGAATCAACTTTATCGGTTGATAGCTTTTCAAACTTAGCAATCAATTCTAGACCATTGATATCATGGTATGAAGCCCACATCAACAGTGGAGCTTGAATCTCCTGCACCCACGGTAAGATATGAATTACAACCCACAGCCCCGTGACGGTTTTACACAGCAGTAGAGATGGTATGCTAGATTGACTTCAACGTGGAGGTTTGTGTCACGATCCAAGGAGGCTCGTTGGTTTCTTGTAGAGGCTCCTATCTTTCATGAAGGCCATTAGAAGACTCCAAGAAGATTGCAAGTTCTGAGGTGGCATCCTGTCGGCGTAAATTGTTATGGTCATTCCAAGCGGTGGTAGATCTAATTTTGGGTCCTGGGGTGGTTGTCTGTCATTGTCATTCCCGCGCGCCTTCACTCTATAATTAATGAAGCTTCAGCGCGACTAAGGCCAAGATATCAAATCCGCCCACTCTAATGAAGTCCAAGTTGTTTTGGCCGCGAGTCTTCACAAAGAAATATGACTGCTTCATCTACTCTCTTAATTGGGGATCTGATTGTTTCATCAAAAATCTATAAGGATCCGATTGTTTCATTAAACGTTTGTCAAAATGTAGGTGGCCAGAAGAATGTTGCTCCTTTAAAAAGGAATTCAGGGCCATTCTATGGGTAGTTGAGAAGATTGGGAAGCTTTTGAGGAGTGAATAAAGACTCCATCTTTCACTAGTTGCCCTAGTTTTGGTGTTGTAAGTTTCATTTTCTGTGTGTTGTATGCATTTTTATGAGTAGTTTATCAGTTTCAGATTGTGTTAAATGAATAATGTTGTGGCATGTATTTCTATTTGCTATCTCTAATGTTATATATGTTTCTCTTTTGAACTAAGTTACCAATGGTATCTAAGTTCTTCATTGCTCATTTGTTGTATTGCATATTTGGTTTCTTACCTCTATTTAAGGAAAAAATTTAAAAATTTAAATCAAATATGGAGAGGAATGTTTGGTAGCAGGGATGTTTGTAAGAAGAGTCAATAGAAATACTCGTTCTTGGGTGTTATCTGTGAGGCAGATGCAAGATAAACCCTCTGAAATTTGTATGTGTGTTATGTTCATGAGAAATACTCTGCATGCTAAAGATTGACTATGAACCTAAAGGTAGGCACCAGTCAATAGTTGGACAAATTTTATGATTCAAGCCCTAATCTTACAACCAAAAATATAAAAAACAAAATCAATACATCATTCAAAAACTTTAGGATTTTAGAAATAAGATTTTAGGTTTTGAATCCTCTGACACATAACAATGGACTAATGCCCAAAGCTAGCCACTTTTCAATTATCATATAGTTTTGATCTACATAAAAGAGGATTTATCTTCTTTCATGTCAATACCTAGTTGAAGTCAAGGTTTATTATATGTGTATTGAATAAGGGAATACCCCCTAGGTCCTGCAGAGCCTAGAGTGTTGCAAGTATGTGCCTAATCGGTGTTGTCATTGATGTCAACATATCCTTGTTGCCATTAGTGTCAACTATATCATATTCTATTGTGTGTTTAGAATACTTGTATGTTGAGGATATTGAGAAAATTAGCCTCTCCAGAAGAAACTAGTGAGCTCCAGATAAGTGCAGTACAGACAATGAGTTGTATGCTAAAGAACAGTCTGGTAAACTGCTCTGCATTTACTTTTTCTTGAGGATCGTGGTCTATGGATTGGAAGTAAGTTAGAGATATGACTAAGGATGTCGCATTCTAGGTTTGAGCCATTTGCATGAATATCTGAGTGATTTGTGTTCACCAGAGTGAAACCTACTTTTTTTGTAAGTTTAGTTGGGACAGGAAGAAAGTATTCTGCTCTGCATTCCTCCGCAATAAAGTATTTGGATTTGTGGTTCTAGAGGGAAGACTGTGATGATTATAATTGCCCACAGTTGCAATGGTTCATGGTTTGGTGGTCCACAAGCTATCTTTCTTTTATGACAGTGAAGACAGTGAAGTCCATGTGTTCCGGTGAGAAGATTTCTATGGATAAAGTGGTTAAGGTTCGTGTAGTTGCTCCTAATGATTATAGCTTGCTTGTGGATGTCTCCTAATCATGTTCCTATCTGGACTTTGGTCTGCATTAAGAAATTGATATGGTGTGTGAAGATTGTTCCTAGATAATGTAGCGTGTAACCAGTCTTGGCCGATCTGGTTGATCCCAGTGATTGCGGAGATCTCTGGAAGATTGTGGAAGCATGTTGTGGCATGGAAGATCATGTTTGAGTCCCATCTAAGGCATGGAGTGATCCATATTTCATTCCCTTTGCATAAAATTGTAATAGGTCAGGACCTATTTTGTAAATGTTTGTAATACCGACCTTGGAGTCTGTTCCAATGGTTGATGATTGTGTTGCCGACCTTGATGATTATTCCAAGGTTGATGTAGTATATAAATACTTATAGTTGAGTCATGGAAAAGCTATCCTTGAGCAAAAATGAAAACATATTAAGAAAGGTCCAAAAGGTAGAGCAAAGAAGAGGTAGAGGAAAGAAGAGGAAGAGCAAAAAAGAGGAAGAGCAGAGTAGAGCAAGAGAAGAGTAGGGGAATTATTGTACTTCATAGAAAGGTGTTGATCATGGCAATGAGTCTGGCAGTAAGCCACCAGTAGGGTTTAATAGCCCTCATGGTTTAACAACCCTTATTGTAATCTTGCTAAGTTTAGGGTTGAGGCAGTGAGCTTGCTACACCTAGTTGTTCTTCATGGCAGTAAGTGTTGCAAATAGGTGCCTAAGCGGTGTTGTCATTGATGTCAACATATCCTTGTTGCCATTGATGTCAACTATATCCTATTTTATTGCCTGGTTAGAAGACTGAAATGTTGAGGATATTGAAAAAATTGATGAACATCTAAGTACGTGGACCAAATGACTATGTAGAGGATTATCTGAAGTAGCTCCAGTTAAGATTTGAGAGGTCCGCATAAAAATTTGAAGAAGTTATGGCCATCTGAGTGGAACTGGGTTTTGCAGTGTTCAGAAGAGACAGAGTGACAAGAAATTGGTCTAGATTGCTTTGCAAATGAAACACTATGATCTGCAGATCTAGAGACATGTTTGGGAAGTTAGTGTGTGTCATCAACTCAAGTGGTTCCTGGTTTGGAGGTCCACAAGCAATCTTTCTAGTGTGACAGTCATGGAAGACAGTGTTATTAGGGTACCAGATGAAGACGCAAGTGATTCTGTTGATTTGGAATAGTGTGGATGTTATTACTAAATTCAATGAGCTTGTGGAGGTCTCTGGATCATGGGCCTTCTATTTTGGAGGTCTGCATTGAAGATTGAGCATGTTGTTGAAGATTTCTTCTTTAGTGTTGTTGTTCTTCCCTGTATTGGCCGACCGGATGATTCAAGCATGTTGCGGATGATCTAAGAGCAATCTTATGGAGTGTGGCGTGTTGATCAAGGAAGATTTGAGTCCCATTTATGCTTGTCCAATAGCTTAGTGATTCACATTAAGTCAAATGCTTGTAGTGCCGACCTTGATGTTTATTCCAAGGTTGATGAAGCATATAAAAGAGTGTTGTTGAGTTGTGGAAAATCATCCTTGTGCAAAAATGATAAAATCCTAAGAAAGGTTCAAAGGCAAAGCAGAGAAGAGGAGAATTAGAAGAACAAGAGTAGCAAAGGATGAAGAGATAGTGAAGAAGTGTTTGGGGTAAAGAAGAAGTTTTTGTGAGCTTTCAATGAGACTAAACTAGGCATGATGAAGATGCTATTTCTTAGTTAAATCTTTCTATATTAATTATAAATCCCTATAGGTAGTGAGCCTCTTTGAGTAGTGAGCTCTGGATAGTGTGCCTGAAGGCAAGTGCCTTCCCATTTCTTTCAAGTACTTTTAACAGGGTACGAATCTTGTGGGTTAACCCTCACTATAGTTTGCCCTTAACCGGTTTTCCATGTTAAAAATCTTGGTGTCAAGTGTGTTTATTTAATATGCTACCCCTAACTTCTGCCAGAGAAACTCAAAAGTATCCTTTGCAAGAGCCTTTGTGAAAATATCTACAATCTGATCCTTGGTTGGAATATATTCCAACTTCACTTCTTTCTCTGCAACTTCCTCTCTCAAAAAGTGATACCTGATTGATATATTCTTGGTTCTAGGATGCATCACTAGATTCTTTGAAATATTGATAGAGCTAGCATTATCACACAAAATAGGAATAGGCTCATCATACTGTATCTTGATATCCTTCAATGTTTGCTTCATCCACAACACTTGTGTGTAGCAAGATGTTGTAGCAATATACTCTACCTCTGTAGTTGATAAAGATATTGAATCTTGTTTCTTACTCTGCCATGAAACCAATCTGATTCCTAAAAAGAAAGCACCACCACATGTACTTCTTCTATCATCAACACATATAGCCCAATCAGCATTAGTGTAAGCACTCAAATCAAATTCACCACCCCTTGGATGCCATAAACCATAATCTAGAGTTCCCTTCAAATATCTGAATATTCTTTTTACTGTCTTCTCATGAGTTTGCTTAGGATTAGCTTGATATCTAGAAACCAAACATATTGCATGCATAATATTAGGTTTAGAAGCAGTCAAGTACAATAATCCTCCAATCATAGATGTATAAAGAGTCTAATCAACCTCAGGTGACTCATCAGTCTTGCTCAAGTGACAACCAGTAACCATAGGAGTACTTACTGGTTTGGAATCCTCCATACCAAATTTCTTCAACATCTCTATAACATACTTAGCTTGAAAAACAAGATACCATCATCTAGCTAAACAATTTGAAGCCCAAGGAAGAAAGATATCTCACCAATCATAGACATCTCAAACTCTTTTTGCATCTCTTCTACAAACCTCTTACACACATCATCATCTCCACCAAAGATGATGTCATCAACATATACAACAACAATCAAAATCTTGTCTCCCTCTTCCTTGATGTAAAGATTACCATCTGTAGTACCTTTCTTAAAACCTCGATGAAGTAAGTACCTATCAAACTGAGCATACCAAGCTCTAGGAGCTTCCTTCAGTCCATACAAAGCTTTCTTGAGTCTGCACATCATATCGGGATCTTCTGATACCTGGAAACCATCTGGTTGCTCAATATAGACTTCTTCCTCTAAATCACCATTCAAGAATGTTGAATTGATATCCATCTGATAGACCTTGAAGTTCTTGTGAGTAGAAAAGGAAAGAAACATCTTGATTGCCTCCATCCTGGCTACTAGAGCAAAATTCTCTTCAAAATCAATGCCTTCAACTTGTGAATAACCCTTACACACCAATCTTTCTTTGTTCCTCACAACTTCACAATCTTCATTCAGTTTGTTCTGAAACACCCACTTTGTTCCTATAACATTCTTATCAGCTAGTCTAGGAACCAATTTCCATGTCTGATTCTTTTTTTATTTTATTCAATTCTTCTTCCATTGCCTTCATCCATCCATCATCTTTTCTGGAATTAGCAAAGGTTTTGGGCTCTATCTTTGATAGTAAACACAAATTCACTTGCTTACTCGCTTTTGCAAGCCTTCTCCTAGTCTGCACACCTTCATTCTTATCCCTAATGATTGGATCTGTTGAATGATTCCTCTGAACATACTTTGCTGGAGTCTTAGGGATCTGCTATAATTCTTTTTCTTTCTCTTCTTTCTCCTTTTCTTCTTCTTCTTCAATGCAGGGAGGTATATCAAATCCACAATCCTCTAGTTCTTGTGAGATCTGATACAAATCTTCATCTACCTTAGCATTTGTGCTTTCAATCATCTTTCCCAATCTCTTATTGTAGCATCTATAGGCCTTACTTCTGGTTAAGTAACCAAGAAAGATCCCTTCATCACACCTTGAATCAATCTTTCCAATGTCTTCTTCATCTCTCCTGATGTAGCATTTTCTACCAAAGATTCTAAAGTACCTAACAATGGGAGGTCTTCCATACCATAGCTCATAAGGGATCTTAGTGCTATTGACCCTTAATTGTAATGTGTTAAGCAGATAGACAGTAGTGTGAACTACTTCCTTCCAATACATATTAGGCAAATCTACATCTTACAACATTACCCTAGCCATCTCTTACACTATCCTATTCTTCCTCTCCACTACCCCACTCTACTAAGGGGTTCTAGGAGCAGACAGATGTCTCCTAATACCATGATCTTCACAAAACTTTTCAAATTTATTTAAAGTAAACTCACCTCCTCTATTAGATCTTAAGCATTTGATCTTAAAGCATCCATTTCATTCTCAACTATTGCTTTAAAAATTTTAAACTTATCAAAGGCTTCTGATTTTTCTTTTAAAAAGGTAACCCAAGTCATTCTAGAGTAATCATCAATAGGCAACATAAAATACCTTTCACCTTGTTGAATCTTTGTTCTTATAGGACCACATAGGTCAGTGTGAATCAACTCCAAAGGCATTGTAGAAGAATACTCCTTGCTTTTGAAATTTCCCTTTGTCTACTTTCCCATTTGACATTCCTTGCATAATGTGTTTGTAGCCTTGGTTATCTTAGGCATATCTCTCACCGCATGAATAGAGTTGATCTTTACCATATTATCAAAGTTATTGTGTCCCATTTGCTTATGCCACAACCAATACTTACCAGACTGATCCAATAAATAGGTTCTTCCATTTACCTCCTTTAGATGATAGATATCTCCATATGTCTTAATACCTTCTACACCTAATCTTCCAGACCCTGCCTTCCTGATCTCACACCCATTGACATGAAATGTAAGATTGTATCCTTTATTATACATATGACTGACACTGAGGAGATTGTGCTTCAGCCCTTTGACATAGAGGACATCCTCAGTCTTGTTCTTTCCATCAATAGTTATAGATCCTTTTGGACAAATTTGTGCTGACTCATCACCACCAAACTTAACAGCTCCACCATTCCACTTCTTAAGGCTGATAAACTTCTCCCTGTCACCAGTCATGTAGTTAGAGCAACCACTATCAATTACCCAAGCATTGGCTTCTTCTCTTGCATGAAAGGCAGTCAACACAACCATTGATTTTTCATTATCTTGGTCAACCTACAAGGTATTGGACTTTTTATAATTCCCAATATCACCTCTTTTGTCACCAACATTTAAGGCCATGAAATGTGTTTCATCATTTGAATCATCATGATCCTCATCTTCTAAAGAGCAGTTGTTCTCTATGGAGTAAAGACCCTTTTTGAACTTCTCTCTCTTGTTACTACCCCTTGATTCTTTAAAAGGACATTTAGAGGCAAAATGACCAAATTTCCCACAATTGAAGCATTTGAAAGGTAACTTACCTTTGTATTTTATAGTTCCCTTCTTCAATCTTCTCACAAAGTTTGCCTCTACCTCATCAAGGTCATCATCTTGATCGGCTATTTCATCTTCTACCTTCTTACTGACATTGAATGTTGCTTCCTTCTTTGGAGCTCCTTTGTCAAATTATCTCATTTCAAAGGCTATGAGAGAGCCAAACAATTGATCTACTATATAGTGATCCAAATCCTAAGTCTCCTCAATAGCAAATACCTTATGACTGTAAGATTTAGGAAGAGATCTCAGAACCTTCTTCACAATCTCATCTTCTTTCACTGTTCCATCAAGACCTCTAATGCCATTGACTATTTCATCCACTCGGAGCATATAATTGGCAATGTCTTCATCTTCTCCCATCCTCAAGGTCTCAAATTTGCATCTTAGCTTTCTTCACTTTACTATCTCCTTCATAAATGATGCTAAGTTTTACCCAGAAATCCTTAGCAGATTTACAACCCATTACCTTCAGAAGTTTTGAATCAGCTAGCCCACTCATGATAGCATTCTTTTCCTTGACATTGTTATCATACAACTTAACCTCATCTAGATCTATAGGATTAGTAGTAGAAGCAGTGTAACCATCCTTAACAAATTACCAAACACCAAACCCTAGAGAAGATAGATAGTTTTCCAAGCTTCCAACAGGAATAATGTGTTCCATCAAACATAGGTGTCCTGTGAGATCTATTATGAGCCATCCCAGACCTTTATCAAGTGGTTAAGCTTCTTCTAAGTAACTTGGCTCTGATACCAATTGTTGGACACACTCAGATATTGAGAGGGGGGGTGAATCAGTATACAAATTTCAAACCCTCTGGAGAAAATTAAAATTTAATCCTAATAGCATTAAAAGAAACATAAAAGATCAACACAATGTACAACACCACATAACACTAGATGTACGTGGAAAACCCCAAAGGGGAAAAACCACGGTGAGGATTAACTCACAATATGTGAAGTTCAAAAATTACAACTTTATTTTAAGACTACAACCCAAGGAAGCTAATACTCCCTGCAGACTTTGTTTGAGGGCTTCAACCCAAGGAAGCTAATACTCCCTGCAGACTTTATTTTAGGGCTTCAACTCAAGGAAGCTAATACTCCCTGCAGACTTTGTTTTAGGGCTTCAACCCAAGGAAGCAACTACTCCCTAAAGAAATTTTTTAGGGTCACTCCCAAGGAATCTACAATTCCTTGCAGACTTTATTTTAGGACTACAACCCAAGGAAGCAACTACTCCCTAAACTAAGAACAAACTTAGAAATTATTATAGCATGACAATCATGACAATCCTTCTACTATTTGAAACTGGCAATGAAGCTCACTCCTTTTGATGATTGCAATTCTACTTTTTCACTCCTCTTTTGATGATTGAATCAGTTAGGCACACTCTTCACTTCCCTTCTATCATAAAAATATCTTCACGATGAATCTAGATAGGTTTCAAAGTTTCCAAGCTTTCTTTGCATTAGCTTTCATTGTTGTAAAGTTTCAAATTTCCCATAGGAGGAAATTTCATTTGTGCATCCAAGCTTTGTAGGTTTTTTCTCTCCACATAGCATTCTTATGCTCACGTAGGACTTATGAGCCTTTTATTTTCTTGTTGAAATGCCAAGGCTTTGCTAAAAGCTTCTCTTTGTGGTGCTACACTGCTCGTTTTGCAATCCATAGTTCTCTTTAGCTCACATTGATCTCATATTTCAAAGCTTTCTCAAGCTATTTTGCATCCCTTCCCTATTGTTGCCAAGAGGAGATCCCCGTTGTTGTAAGAGGATGAAGAGGTTGCCTACACAAAGATTCTTGAGGGTAGTGGAGGCTTGTGCATCACACATTCCAGGTTCTTTAATATTTTTATCCATTGTCATAGTAATTAGATAATCTCAAAATTGCTCTTGGGAATAGTGAATTCATGTTACAATTTTCTTGAGAGGTTAAATAGAATTTGTATTGATAAATTAGTTTATTTCCAAGTTCTTTTGCATTCTTAGATTAGTTTGTTTTTTCATTTCCTAGAGTAATTAGATTCAAAATATCAAAAATGCCAAAAAAATAGATAAAGATTGCATTAGGTAAACACATTTTAGAATTGCATTCATATTTAAATTTTAGATTAATTAAAGCATTCTCCTTTCAAAAAATCATAAAAAGAACAAAAACACTATCTTGCATATATATATAGAATGCATACATTCAAAAACAATAAAAACATAGGCATAACACGAAGTTCATAAACCCTCGATTCATCACGAGGTCAACCAAGGTTAAATCAAAGTGAAAACCAAAGGAAACCCTCGATTTCATCACGAGGTCAACACTAGTCAACACTAGATCAATCAAAATCAAACAACTCAAAGCAAAGCAAAGCAAACCTTAGGTCATAGCCCTAAGTCAAACTTAAGTCAACTCAAGGTTAACTCTAACCAACTCTGTCGATTCATGCTCACGAATGTGCCTTGGGCTTAGCAAAGGAGATCAAACAACTGTACCCTAGGCCTCAACACAACAAATTAACAATCCAAGAACAATAACATATGCTAAGATTACTTCAAACACAAGTCATCATACAACGATTTGAAGAAAGAATCCAACTTTATAGAAACATAAACGAAAACAATCAACAACCCACTCAACGTTGAAATCTCTAGAAACCAAATAGGAGAACAATAACTAGTGACCCTTCAGGTCATATAATTATCTCAACTACAACGGTCATTGAAACACCACATAAGAAACAAAATCTAGGAAAGGCCCCAAGACCGATCAACCACTCTTCACAAAGTTCAGCTCTCAAACGAGCAGGACTGCCCCCATGTCTTACCTCCTCTCAACTTGCTTCTACCATGAGAGCGAGAGTGACGTAGAGGTTCACCCCTTGGCAAGGAGAGTGTCCTGTGTGCTCCATAAAAGTTGACTTAACCACCTCGTGCAACCGAGTCATGTTTTTGAATGTACAGAGACTAACCCCCATGAGGGGCCTGAACTTGAGGTGGTAACCTATTTTGTACTACATCAATAAGTCATTGTAATGCTTGCAAAATTTGTGGTCCCTGGTCAATGGGTGTCTCTTGATGGATTGACTCAGACTGGACAGGTTTAGACGGTACTGTATCTTGTGAAGGGGTATGAGTTGGGCCCTGAGAAAGCTTACCTCTACGCTTAGACGGCATCCTACACTAACTAAAAAAAATAGACAGTAAGTTGCCCAGAGTTCCCAAAGTGTTGGAAACTTGGATCTGATATCAAATGTAATTCCCACCCATCCACTTATGTACAAGTGGGCACATGTAGGTAGAATTTTTTTAAGTTAAAGTTAAGAAAATAGAATTGAATTACAAAGTTTACTTATAGAGTCTCTTGAGATCACGAGAAGCTAGAAAGGATTGCTCCAGAAGGACACTCTTAAAAAAAGTATATGATCCAAAATCCAAAGGCCATTTAAGTTTAAAATAGAGTCAGAGGGTTCTAAATTCACATGCACGATGATCTACATTGTTCAAAGTTAAGACGAGCAAAAATTTGGTTCCCAAAAAGGTTAAAATTACGATCATGGTTAAAATCAATTAGTAAATCGAATAGCTAAATATTGTTTTCGATATCTATTGTATTTAACTAACATTCCCTAATCTTCAATTTAGAATAAAAGCAATTTATAAAACCATTTGTTATAAAACTAAATGCAAACAATTTCCTTAATGAATCTAATTAAATAGACTTAAGTAAATTTATCTATCAACATTATGTGCTTTTTATGGAAATTAAAGAAAATACATAAATAAGAATAATGAATTTAAAATTATTTAATTAACTACAAACTAATGAACAAATTTAAAATAATAAAAGCAATAAAATTTAATTTGATTCAATTGCTAATTAAAAATAATAATTTAAATAATTAATTAATCTATTTAAGGCAAATAAAACAAGTTTATATCTATACTTAAATTCTTTTTGCTTTTATTTGTTTTCTTCTTAATTTCCTAATTTTCTATCATTTTATGTTTTATTGTTTTTCTTATATCTATTATGAAACACAATATACATATAATACAAATGGTTAAAATGAGTTTCCAAAAATTAGACTTGCAATTAATTTTATTTATGCAAGTTACTATTTTTTTCTAATGCAAGTTTGACAAGTTGAAAGAAATCTTCAGGTTTACAAAATAAAATATAATTACAGGCAGTCATATATATATATATAATTTATGTTAAAATTATTTGTTTATTGTGCAGGCCACTAGTGGATTCACAGAAGTTTAAAGACTGTTATAAATCTTGTTGAAAGACAGAGATTAAAAGAAATTTAAAAGAAATTTTCACTGGAATTTTTGTTAAGGCTTTGTGGCCTAAGGGGAGGGTCGCAGCCTCCCCAATGGGGAGTCGTGGGCTCCCACAGCCTTCACAAGGCAGCATTTGTGAGGCCGTGGGCTCCCATGTGTTGGAAATATGCATCCATATAGACTAATTCCCCATAAACCAATGAGAGATTAATGTGCAACAATAACCAGAAATCCATATGCAAAAGAAATAGACAATCATACCATCAATGGGTGACACAATATATACCTTGGGAAAACCCTCCATGAGGGAAAACCCCAGCCTCCAAAAGCATACATCTATCATGTATTATTCAGCAATAAAAATTACAATACATAATTAATACCCTTAAGCATCAAGCTTTCTACCTATTGGTGCAGTCACGATTAGGAGGGTCCTCAAAGAGAATAATTCAGACCGTGCAGCTCAAGTAAACACAACGGAAACAACTCAAGGATATGAAGCAAATGCAGATTCAGTCATTCAATATATCATAGAATTCAAATACAAACTGGTCGGCAACATGCAGGCTTATAATTAGGGCTCATATGCCTAATTTCAGAATATCACAATATGTACAAGATATAGCTTTGAAGCTCCTTTGCGCAAATTCAAACTATGAACCTATGCTAATGATCCTAACTATCGAAATCTACTTTCCTAAGGATCTATTACATCATTATATATCATCTTCAGTACAAAAGCTCCCTCCGCGTCATCTAAGGAAGATTACAAACTCTAATGAAGAACTGTAATGTGTGTACACAGATAGGTCGAACCTATTTGAATAGAACTCTACAAATGAATGGAATGATGTGCAGATCTCGGGGAAGGTCGGGCACGAACCATAGATCATTTAATGATGTGTCATTAGGATCTGCAACTTAGGAAATGCTTCACAAGTCTTCTTCAGTTGATTGATTGAGATTGTCAGGATGCTCTGTTCAGAGAAAACGGTCGATCTTTTGTTAGCGATAACTTTTCAGTACTTGATCCAAATGCTCTAAAATTTGGATATGATGTAGGTGAATGAAACTAGATGCTAAGTCAAACTCCGCAAGGTCTGAAATGCAACTGTGGTAGAATGCGGACTAAAATACAGAAACTGCTACTGACTGAACTACTTGAACTAAACTAGAGAATGAAAATAAACAAACTAAAATGCAAACAAACTACAATGCAAATATTTTTGGTTGATGCAAGATTGCTCTTGAACCAGGGATGCTCCTGCATCAAACATCTGGTGTTATTGAAAAAGTGAGTCCCTCACTTTGGTGGGGCTAGAGGAAAACCAAGATGGTCCACCTCAGCCTAAGAAATCCATGATGAATCTTCTTCCGGTCTACATTTCCACTTCACAAGGTATTCTTTGTATTGTCTTCCTCTAGTGCTGCATTAAACTCTGCTATCCAAAATGTCTTCAATCTGCTCCGGTGCTTGTTGTGGTAACTGCCTCTTCATGTTTTATTCGATGCTATCACTGAACTCTACTTCCTGATACTGATATAAGTATGCAATGTTGAAAATAGGTGATATACCCAATGTCTCTAGTAACTCCACTTCATATGCATTTCCTAAATCAAATTTTCTAATTATCCTATAAGGTCCAAACTTCTTCATCTTCAACTTGTTATATGTCCCAACTAGAAATATTTATTTTCTCAAGTATACCATCACTTCATCTCCAACTTCGAACTCTTTATGTCTTCTCTTCCCATCAATCTGCTCCTTGTACTTATTGTTCATCCTCTCAAAATGCTTCTTCACCTGATTATGCACTATCTCCATATGTTTTGCAAATTCTTCTACTTTTGCACTTCTCTTCTCTTCCATGCTGATATCTCTCAACTCTGTTACTCCTCTAGGGTTTAATCTAGTAACAATCTCTCATTGAATTATTGTATGCAAACTCTACTTGTGAAAGAATTGAATCCCAACTTCCTGTCTTCTCTCCAACCAAACATCTCAACAAGTTTCCCAAACTCCTATTCACTACCTCTGTCTGTCCATCAATCTGTGGATGAAATGCCGAACTGAACTTCAAATCTGTCTTCATCTTCTTCCAAAGTGTCTTCCAAAAGTATCCAAGAAATCTTGTGTCTCTATCTGAAATTATACTCTTAGGTAATCCATGCAATCTTACAATCTCCTTGAAAAATAAATAAGCTACATGCATTGCATCAATTGTCTTCTTACAAGGTATGAAATGTGCCATCTTTGAAAATCTGTCCACCACTACAAATATTGAATCATGTCCTCCCTGTGTCTTAGGCAATCCCAACACAAAATCCATACTTATGTCTTCCCAAGGTCTCTCTGATATTGTCAAAGGTTTATACAATCCAGTATACTGAATACTTCCTTTTGCAACTTGACAAATTCTGCAACTCTGCACAAATTTCCTAAAATCCTTCTATATCTGAGGCCAAAAGTAGTTTTCACTCACCATTGTCACTATCTTGTCAATGCCAAAATGTCCTCCAAATCCACCACTATGCTTCTCTTTGATCAAATTGTCTCTCATTGAACTCCTAGGTATGCATAACTGATTTCCTATGAACAACATATCTTCTTGAATGAAATAGTCCAACCACTTACTCCTATCTATCACAATAGGTTCCTTACATGCTTTCCAAGGTTCTACAAAATCAATGTCTACCTCATACATATGTTTTAATTCATCAAATCCCAATACTTCAATCCTCATCTCTGTCAGCAAGTTCCTTCTCCTACTCAATGCATCTGCAACTTTGTTTGATTTTCCACTCCTATGCTTCAACACAAAAGTATAACTCTGCATGAACTCTACCCACCTCATATGTCTCTGATTCAACTTTCCTTGACTATTTAGATATTGCAGAGCTTGATGATCTATATACAACAAAAACTCCTTAGGCAACAAGTAATGTCTCGACTTCTTTAAGGATTGAATTATGGCATAGAATTCTTGATCATAAATGGAATATCTTCTCCTTGCATCATTCAACTTCTCACTCAAATATGCTACAGGTCTACCTTCTTGACTTAATACTGCTCCAATTGCATTCCCACTTGCATCACAATCTACTTCAAATACCTTATTGAAATCCGGTAATGCCAAAATAGGTTGCTCTGTCACTTTCTGCTTCAACAATTCAAAAAATTTATTTGCTTTTGATGTCCACTTAAAGTCTTTTTTATCACCTCTCATTGTCTCTGTCATAGGGTTACAAACTGAACTGAAATTTTTTATGAACTTCCGGTAGAAACTAGCTAATCCATGAAATGATCTAACTTCTCTAATGCTCTACAGTGTAGGCCATTCAACAACTGCTCTTACCTTCACAGGGTCCATCTTCAATCCTTCCGCAGAAATCACAAATCCAAAATATACTAATTCTTCCTTCATGAAACTACACTTCTTGATATTTATCAGCAATTTCTCTTCCCTCAATCTCTGCAATACTTGTCTAAGGTGTTGCAAATGTTCTTCTCTTGTCTTACTGAAAATCAAAATGTCATCCAAATATACAATAACAAACTTACCCAAAAATTTCTTCAAGACTTCATTCATCAATCTCATGAATGTACTAGGTGCATTTGTCAGTCCAAAAGGCATCACTAACCACTCATACAATCATTCATTTGTCTTAAAAGCAGTCTTCCATTCATCTCCTTCTCTGATTCTAATCTAATGGTATCCACTCTTCAAATCTATCTTTGTGAAATATTTTGCTCCACTCAAATAATCCATGATATCATCCATCCTAGGTAAAGGGAATCTATACTTAACTATGATCTTGTTTATAGCTCTAGAGTCTGTACACATTCTCCATTCTCCATCTTTCTTAGGTGCTAACACTGTAGGTATTGCACAAGGACTCAAACTTTCTCTGATTAAACCTTTCCTCAACAACTCTTGTATTTGTCTATTCAATTCTTCATTCTCTGTCGGTGTCATTCTGTGTGCTACTTTTTAGGCAAACTAGCTCCAGGTATAAGATCCATGTGATGACTAATAATCCTGATTGGTGGCAATCCTTCAGGTACATTGTCTAATATGATGTCTTCATACTCTATCAACAACTCTTTTATCTCCTCCGATTGTGATTCTTCGGTCTCCTTCTTCAATGTTTGAGGCTTCTTAGGGATCAAAGCATAACACTTGTTCTCGTGTCTCAAACCATCCAAAAGTTTTCTTCCATCTACCAAACAGATTCTAGCATTTCCACATACTTCACTCTTAGGATCATCTTCTAAAGGAATCAAAATAATTCTCTTTCCATTTGATGTTATAGTGTATGTATTCTTTCTCCCATCATGTATAGATTTCCTATGATACTGCCAAGGTCTACCCAACAAGATATGACATACATACATAGGCATAATATCACACAAGACTTCATCATGATAAGATCCAATATGAAATTTCACCAGACATTGTTCACTCACTAGTACCTTATGATCATCCTGAATCCATGCTATCTGATAGGGCTTAGGATGTTTCAACCTTTCCAACTTCAACTTAGTCGCCATCTCCTCTGAAACTAAGTTATCAGAACTACCACTATCAATAACTTTACAACATTTACCTCCTGATTTGCATCTGGTTCTGAACAAACTTTTCCTCTGTGGTGGTTCTTCATCTATCTCTGCTTGAAATAGTGCCCTCCTCATGACAAGTGATTCTCCTTTCTCAGGTTTACTAACTGAACTGGGTCATCTGACAGGTTCTTCTTCAGCATAGGTTGCTCTTCCACTATTCTTTGTTCTCTTTCTTGTACTCCCCTGATTACATTCAAATGCTCTATGTCCTTCACCTCCACACTTGAAACAGGTTCCTCTAAATGTTCTCCTATCAGGTCATCTTCCTTCTCTTCTACATCCTTCACTCCAGTATGGACTAGGGTTTCCTCTGCGGTAGAAATTTATGTCATATCTTTAGTATGCATTGTTATCTTTGTCCTCTTTTTTGAATGTGTTCTCTTGTCTGTTCTTCTCCACTTATGATCTTTCTCCTCCGAAAAATGTTCTACCTCTAAGAAATTTACCTCATCTACCTCTCTGTCTCTAATCGTGCCTCTTGTTCAACTTCTCTTCAACATTCAAGGCAAACTGATATGCTTCCTCCAAAGATGTCATCCTCAACAAACTCAGTTCTTCTTGAATGTTCAATCTCAGTCCATTGATGTATCTAGCCACTTTCTCCTTGCTTGCTTCACTATGTCATGTTCTTATGATCATCTTATGAAATTCTTCAATGTACTCCATAGATTTCTCCTTTTGTCTCAGGTTTTGCAATCTTTTATATAGCTCCAACTCATAGTTAGTAAGTATAAACTAGCTCTTCAACTTTGTCACCATCCTATCCCATTTTGTAATCTTTTCTTTCCCTCTTCTATTTCTATCCAATTGAACTTCCACAGAAACTGCTACTGACTGAACTACCTGAACTAAACTGGAAAATGAAAAGAAACAAACTGCAATGCAAATATTTTTTGTTGATGCAATATTGCCCTTGAACTAGGGATACTCCTGCATCAGACATCCGGTGTTATTGAAAAAGTGAGTCCCTCACTTTGGTGGGGCTAGAGTAAAACCAAGACGGCCCACCTTAGCCTGAGAAATCCATGATGAATCTTCTTCTGGTCTACCTTTCCACTTCACAAGGTATTATTTGTATTGTCTTCCTTTAGTGCTGCATCCAACTATGCTATCCAAAATGTCTTCAATCTGCTCTGGTGGCTATTGTGGTAACTGTTGACCTATTTTCCTCTGTACAAAGTTAAATAGTTCACCTTGTATTTTCTTGAAAATCCTTTAGAAATGACCCTATAGGCTTAAATCCTTCAAAGAATTTATGCTATGCCTTGTCAAAAATCTCAAAAATCTCACCTTAACAATCTTTGTTGAAAACCCAGAAACCCTTTGTCTTCAGGTGCTTTCCATCGCAGATAAATCTCAATTTTATACTTAGTATTTATATATGCATTTTTGAATGTATGTTCGCATTTACATTCGCCATTGTATGTTCACATATACAAAGAGAAATGTATATCGGCAAATATGTAAGGGTCAATATGCAAAAGATGGAATGAAAAAAGGTGAATCTATGTTCGCATGTACATTTGCCATTGTATGTCACCAGATACAAAGAAAGGATACAAGGCGAAAGATACAATGCCCGATGCATATACAAAGGCAAAAATATGCAAGGGCGACATACATCGCCAATATACAAGTGCCATATACAAAGAGAAATGTATATCGGCAAATGTACAAGACAAAGATACAAAGCTGATATACAAAGGTCATATGCAAGTCATACATACAAGGGTGAATGTACATTTTGCAATGTACATCGGAGCATATACAAGGGGAAGTATGCATCGGCAAAGATACAAAGTCAAATGTACATCGGCGATATACAAAGGTCAGATACAAGGAGGAGATACAAAGCTAGGGGCCCACCAATTGCATGTTTGCGATTGTATGTTTGCACATACAATCGAACATACAAGGACATATGCATTCCTAAGATACAACCCCCGGACCCGAAAAGATATGCATTTTGATTTACAAAAGCAGAGATGTTTGTATGCATCTTTTGTTTGCATATTCGCATTGTATATTTGAACATACAATGGGGTACATACAAAGGAAATATACAACGCCATATACAAGGGTCAAATGCATGCTTGCAATGCACAAGTGTGATTGAATACAGTTCTGCTTGTATATTCGCATTGTATATGCGATGTACAAGGCCGAGATACAATGGTGACATACAACCCAGACGCAACTGAGGAATCAAATACAGCGGATAATCATTTGAGGTCCACAAGAATGAATGTACATGCGATTGGATGTGCCGAGGTACAACGGCGATATACAAAGGCCATTTCAAAAGATAAACACCTATGTTTGTATACAGGCGCATGCATATTCAAATGCATATACAAAGGCACTTCAAAGGCCGATTTAAATGCCAATGCAGCACAAATTCAAAGGGTCTTTCAGATGTCAATTCAGGTTGCAAATGCAAAGCGGTATACACAGGCAGTTGACCGCAACTTTGACCGCGAATATCTTGTGCATCCTGGCGAATTTCTACATGCTGCAAAAGGTAAAAATGCTTGTTTTTGCCTCCTCTTTCATTTGGCGGGTTTTTTGGAGGATATCTTCACTTTCAATTTTTGGATCTAGATTTGCATGTTTTAGCGACTGGACGTCTCAGCGGCCATTTTTGGGCAAGATGCAGATAATTTTTGCATTTATGAGTGCAGGTTGATGATGCAGCAGCTTGCATTGAAGACTCAAAATATCTTCTACCTGTCCTATTCCAAATATTTTACGCCATGAATTTTTGTAGGTAGACGTCCCTTCAAAGGGAGATATTTTTTTACAGCGCCCATGGGCAAATCGTTTGTAACCAATTGAGGTCAAAATGTAAAATGTTATATATACATGTAAAACAGATGTATTGTTGTTGGTTGTTCTTCTGAGCTATTTTGTAATGGCTACTTGGCCTCTATAATCAATATAAACTGGTATTTTTGCCTCTTCTATTATTTTTAGCATTATGTCTACTCTTTGGATTACTATAGGCTGTGTATTGTGGACAGCAGTCCCTTTCATTCCTCCATTATTCTATCTAGACCTCTTTAGAATTAATATGAGCCTGTGCAAGTCTTTCCAGCTGTGAGATTATTACTATGTTGATTCAGTTGCATCCAAGCACATTTAAATCTGGTGTATCACTTTCTTTTTATTTTCAGCATTCCTTCTACCCCTTTTCCCAGCAAGCACTAGCACTAGGTTTAGATGCATTTCTCTAAGCATTAGGCTTAGAAAGAGGAAGCCAGCCTTCTCTGGAGGTCTAATCTCATTTCGTGAGGTCTCACAGTTTGAGATCATTCCCATGTTTCTCCAGATTGCTAAAATTTCATAACTGCAGCAAAGGGTGCAGACAACAGTTTTTGGCACACCCGGTGGGACAAGTTTGATGAACTTCTCATCAAGATACTAAGAGATTTGGTGTTTCTC
Organism: Cunninghamia lanceolata; assembly: GCA_027924645.1. Lineage (NCBI taxonomy): Eukaryota > Viridiplantae > Streptophyta > Pinopsida > Cupressales > Cupressaceae > Cunninghamia > Cunninghamia lanceolata. The sequence goes on from BSBN01001153.1 coordinate 291,177, forward strand.
CTAGTATTACCAGCCTTTGGAGGTAATACAAACAACACCATGGCGACTCTATTGAACAAATCAGCTGGTTTCAGCAACCCAAGTATCTAAAATTTCATTAAAAATTAGGATTTTGGTGATTTTCCTAGTCTATTTAGCTTCCAAAAGTATCTTAATCACCTGGCGACTCCCTCTCTGGTATGTATCTAGTTTCTCTCTAGTTGCAAACCTATTTCGCTTTAAATTCTGACATTTTCATGATTATCCAGCATTTAGATGCTACAAAATGTCAGAATTTTATGGGAATCATGACTATTCCCCTACCCCTAATCCAAATACAGGATATTGGCCCCCATATCAACAATACCAGGCCCCAAATGCCTCTAAATTTATTCCAAACAGCTCTTTGCCTCATTATGATCAGCATTACCAGCGGGAGCATTTTTAGACCACTCCTGCTTATCCTTGTTCGCAGCCCATTCATGCCTATAGTCAGCCTTGTGAAACCCATTCTACTCTAAATAAAACATGCAACCTCCCTAGTCAGTCCCAAAATGATACTGATTTGGGTAGCATTAAGAGTTTGTTACTAGATTTCCAAAGGCAAATTTTAGAAATGGATAGAGAAGCACAGTATAACATGTAGCAAGAAGAGCTTGCATATCAAGCTTATTTGCACCAACAAGAGGCAGAAAATAGAAGGGTGTATGAAGAGGAATGCTTGAACATACAACTTGTAGTTAAAGAGAAATGAGACAAACTGTTGCTTACTCAAGTGCAAGAACTCAAAGTAAAACATTTCTCTCCTATTCCTAGCTTCAAACAATTTCATCCTTCAAATCAAAGTGAATCTATAAAAAAGCCTCAGACTTCTCTATCATGGCAGCCTTCTTGGACCAAGCATCCTGGTTATAAAATACCAAACCTTGTGAAGGCCAATCCTCTCATACCAATTCAAAATCAAGAAGAGGATTGTAGAATCCAAGCCTATCATAATTCCAAGTTTCAGGCAGTCTTCTGCCTTTAAGGTTCCAAGTTGGAAAGGGCCATTGTTTTCACTCTGTGAGGACCCTCCACCAAACATGCAAACAGAAACATGCTCTAGCATCCAGCTAGCAGAAGAAGAGCAAAAGAGGCTTTTGTTGGCTCTATTTCAAAAGTTGGAAACTCAATCAGATATTTTTTTTCCAAATCCATTCTTTGAAGAAGAGGTTTCTAGGTTCAGAATACCAAGCTTCAAGCAAGCCGATCAAGCAAATAAGGTTGAAATGCAGAAGGTGCATGGGGAAAACTTTCAGCTGCAGAGGCAACTTAACCAAAATACGGCAGAGCTGTAGCTAAGGGATGGAGGCATAAGGAAAGAAGTTGTTGTGGTCACTTCAGAGGTGGATGATGCTACCCTACTTCATGAGCTACCTGACTATGTTCAAGATGAAGAAGGTGGGCAGCTGGTTGTGGATATGCAGCAACAAGAGAATAATGAAACTAATGACAAATTGCTGTAGTTTGAGGCTAATGAAGCTGATTTGCAAGATCTCAACTTGTTGGAGGAGCTTCCTTTCTATCGTACAAAGGAGTTTAAGGCTGATATAACAAATGAAAGTTTGTTGGAAGAGACTGCCTTGAAATAGGACAGCCATGAACAAAAAATAGAAAGGTTTGAAGAATGCAGCCATGATGACATTATATCAACCTTCTTGGGTTCCGTGAAGGAAGAAGGACAAAAACATGAAACCCCAAGTCAGTTGTTTCACACACAAGAGCAACATGAGAGTCAAATGGAAGGCACCATCATGCGAAAAGAAGAGCAAGAAGAGGAAGAATTAGAACAGAGACATGAGATCAGACATGTTGATTTGCATATCATTTCACGGGGATGCCCAATCAGGCATCTAGCCCAGCTGAAAAAGCATCAAGAGAAGTCACCACTTGTCATGCTTACCTCTAAGCATGAAGTTGAGTATCAAAATGAGTGGGATCATCCCATTTATTCACCACAAGTTAGCAACATCAGCAATCAATCCAGGTGGATAGGTGAGTTTATTTCTATTTTGTGGGGGGTGTTTTATCGATTTGTTATATGCCCATTCCCCCCTCACCTCTTTATAACTGCCCACATGCATGAGAAACATTGTAAATTGTTAAGAAGGGGCAGTTACTTTCAAGAACCAGTTAATGGCTTTGTTTAAGGTCATCTCTGACTAGTTAGTTTAGGATTAGTATAGGTTTTATTTCAATTTTAGGTTTCCTTTCAATAAGTGCTCTTGCATTTTGTTGTGTTCTCATTAGGAGATACATGCTTGCTTGTTGTTTTTGTTTTGGCTTGGTAGCTTGCTCAGTGTTCCAACTCCTCTGTTCTTGTTGCAAGTCTCTTTTGACTCCATGCCTAATGGAATCTTAAGGCCACTGGTCTAATTGTTTAGCAGGCAAACATCTCAAAGAAGTCGCCAAATTGTTGACCTATTTTCCTCTGTACAAAGTTAAATAGTTCACCTTGTATTTTCTTGAAAATCCTTTAGAAATGACCCTACAGGCTTAAATCCTTCAAAGAATTTATGTTATGCCTTGTCAAAAATCTCAAAATCTCACCTTGAGAATCTTTGTTGAAAACCCAGAAACCCTTTGACTTCAGGTGCTTTCCATCACAGATAAATCTCAATTTTATACTTAGTATTTGTATATGCATTTTTGAATGTATGTTTGCATGTACATTCGCCATTGTATGTTCGCATATACAAAGAGAAATGTATGTCGGCAAATATGCAAGGGTCAATATGCAAAAGATGGAATGAAAAAAGGTGAATGTATGTTTGCATGTACATTTGCCATTGTATGTCGCCAGATACAAAGAAACGATACAAGGCGAAAGATACAATGCCTGATGCATATAAAAAGGCAAAAATATGCAAGGGCGACATACATCGCCAATATACAAGTGCCATATACAAAGAGAAATGTATATCGGCAAATGTGCAAGACAAAGATACAAAGCCGATATACAAAGGTCAGATGCAAGTCATACATACAAGGGTGAATGTACATTTTGCAATGTACATCGGAGCATATACAAGGGGAAGTATGCATCGGCAAAGATACAAAGTCAAATGTACATCGGCGATATACAAAGGTCAAATACAAGGAGGAGATACAAAGCTAGGGGCCCACCAATTGCATGTTTGCGATTGTATGTTTGCACATACAATCGAACATACAAGGACATATGCATTCCTAAGATACAACCCCCGGACCCGAAAAGATATGCATTTTGATTTACAAAATCAGACATGTTTGTATGCATCTTTTGTTTGCATATTTGCATTGTATATTTGAACACACAAGGGGTACATACAAAGGAAATATACAACGCCATATACAAGGGTCAAATGCATGCTTGCAATGCACAAGTGTGATTGAATACAGTTCTGCTTGTATATTCGCATTGTATATGCGATGTACAAGGCCGAGATACAATGGTGACATACAACCCAGATGCAACTGAGGAATCAAATACAATGAATAATCATTTAAGGTCCACAGGAATGAATGTACATGCGATTGCATGTGCCGAGGTACAACGGCGATATACAAATGCCATTTCAAAAGATAAAGACACGTGTTTGTATACAAGCGCTTGCATATTCAAATGCAAATACAAAGGCACTTCAAAGGCCGATTTAAATGCTAATGCAGCGCAGATTCAAAGGGTCTTTCAGATGCTGATTCAGGTCGTAGATGCAAAGTGGTATACACAAGCAGTTAACCGCAACTTTGACCGCAAATATCTTGCGCATCTTGGCAAATTTCTACATGCTGCAAAAGAAAAAAAATGCTTGTTTTTGCCTCCTCTTTCATTTGGCAGGTTTTTTTGGAGGATATCTTCACTTTCAATTTTTGGATTTAGATTTGCATGTTTTGGCAATTGGACATTTTAGCGACCATTTCTGGGCAAGATGCAGATATTTTTTGCATTTATGAGTGCAAGTTGATGATGCAGCAGCTTGCATTGATGACTCAAAATATCTTCTACCTGCCCTGTTCCAGATATTTCATGCCATGAATTTTTGCAGGTAGACGTCCCTTCAAAGGCAGATGTTTTTTGACAGCGCCCATGGGCAAATCGTTTGTAACTGAGGTCAAAATGTAAAATGTTATATATACATGTAAAATAGATGTATTGTTGTTGGTTGTTCTTCTGGGCTATTTTGTAATGGCTACTTGGCCTCTATAATCAATATAAATTGGTATTTTTGCCTCTCATCTATTATTTTTAGCATTGTGTCTGCTCTTTGGATTACTGTAGGCTGTGTATTGTGGACAGCGGTCCCTTTCATTCCTCCATTATTCTATCTAGACCTCTCTAGAATTAATATGAGCCTGTGTAAGTCTTTCCAGCTGTGAGATTATTACTGTGTCAATTCAGTTGTAGCCAAGCACATTTAAATCTGGTGTATCACTTTCTTTTCATTTTCAGCATTCCTTCTATCCCTTTTCCCTGCAAGCACTAGCACCAGGTTTTGATGCATTTCTCTAAGCATTAGGCTTAGAAGGAGGAAGTTGGCCTTCTTCGGAGGTTTGATCTCATTTCGAGAGGTCCCACACTCCAAGATCATTCCCATGTTTCTCCAGATTGCTAAAGTTTCACAACTGCAGCAAAGGGTGTAAATCTGAGAGACAACAGTAACTTCCTCTCCAAGTTTTCTTCAATGCTATCACTGGCCTCTACTTCTTGATACTGATATAAGTCTGCAATGTTGAAAATAGGTGATATACCCAATGTCTCTAGTAACTCCACTTCATATGCATTTCCTGAATCAAATTTTCTGAGTATCCTACAAGGTCCAAACTTCTTCATCTTCAACTTGTTATATGTCCCAACTGCAAATCCTTCTTTTCTCAAGTATACCATCACTTCATCTCCAACTTCGAACTCTTTATGTCTTCTCTTCCCATCTATCTGCTCCTTGTACTTATTGTTCATCGTCTCCAAATGCTTCTTCATCTGATTATGCATTGTCTCCATATGTTCTACAAATTCTTCTACTTATGCACTTCTCTTCTCTTCCATGCTGATATCTCTCAACTTTGTTACTCCTCTAGGGTTTACTCTGGTAACAATCTCAAAAAGTGTCCTTCCAGTACTCCTATTCACTGAATTATTGTATGTAAACTCTGCTTGTGAAATAATCAAATCCCAACTTCATGTCTTCTCTCCAACCAAACATCTCAACAAGTTTCCCAAACTCCTATTCACTACCTCTATTTGTCCATCAGTCTATGGATGAAATTCTGAATTGAAATTCAAATCTGTCTTCATCTTCTTCCAAAGTGTCTTCCAAAAGTATCCAAGAAATCTTGTGTCTCTATCTAAAATTATACTCTTAGGTAATCCATGCAATCTTACAATCTCCTTGAAAAATAAGTCAACTACATGCATTGCATCAATTGTCTTCTTACAAGGTATGAAATGTGCCATCTTTAAAAATCTGTCCACCACTACAAATATTGAAACATGTCCTCTTTGTGTCTTAGGCAATCCCAACACAAAATCCATACTTATGTCTTCCCAAGGTCTCTCCGGTACTGTCAAAGGTTTATACAATCCAGTATTCTGACTACTTCCTTTTGTAACTTGACAAATTTTGCAACTCTGCACAAATTTCCTAACATCCTTATGTATCTGAGGCTAAAAGTAGTTTTTACTCACCATAGCCACTATCTTGTCACCAAAATGTCCAAACAATCCACTATTGTGCTTCTCTTTGATCAAATTGTCTCTCATTAAACTCCTAGGTATGCATAACTAATTTCCTTTGAACAACATATCTTCTTGAATAAAATAGTCCAACCACTTACTCTTATCTGTCACAACAAGTTCCTTACATGCTTTCCAAGGTTCTACAAAATTAGTGTCTCCCTCATACATATGTTTCAATTCATCAAATCCTAATACTTCAATCCTCATCTCTATCAGCAAGTTCCTTCTCCTACTCAATGCATCTGCAACTTTGATTTTCCACTCCTATGCTTCAACACAAAAGTATAACTCTGTATGAACTCTACCCAGCTCATATGTCTTAATTCAACTTTCCTTGACTACTCAGATATTGTAAAACTTGATGATCTGTATACAACACAAACTCCTTAGGTAACAAGTAATGTCTCTGCTTCTTTAAGGCTTGAATTATGGCATAGAACTCTTGATCATAAACGGAATATCCTCTCCTTGCATCATTCAACTTCTCACTCAAATATGTTACAGGTCTACCTTCTTGACTTAATATTGCTCCAATTGCATTCCCACTTGCATCAAAATCTACTTGAAATACCTTATTGAAATATAGTAATGCCCAAACAAATTACTCTGTCACCTTTTGCTTCAACAATTCAAAACTTTTATCTGCTCCTAATGTCCACTTAAAGTCTTTTCTATCACCTCTCATTGTCTCTGTCATAGGGTTACAAACTGAACTGAAATTTCTGATGAACTTCCGGTAGAAACAAGCCAATCTATGAAATGATCTGACTTCTCCAATGCTCTTCATTGTAGTCCATTCAACAATTGCTCTTACCTTCTCAAGGTCCATCTTCAATCCTTCCACAAAAATCACAAATCCTAAGTATACTAATTCTTCCTTCATGAAACTACACTTCTTGATGTTTATCAACAATTTCTCTTCCCTCAGTCTCTGTAATACTTGTCTAAGGTGCTGCAAATGTTCTTCTCTTGTCTTACTAAAAATCAGAATGTCATCCAAATATACAATAACAAACTTACCCAAGAATTTCTTCAAGACTTCATCCATTAATCTCATGAAAGTACTAGGTGCATTTGTTAGTCCAAAAGGCATCACTAACCACTCATACAATCATTCATTTGTCTTAAAAGCAGTCTTCCATCCATCTCCTTCTTTGATTCTAATCTAATGGTATCCAATCTTCAAATCTATCTTTGTGAAATATTTTGCTCCACTCAAACAATCCATGATATCATCCATCCTAAGTAAAGGGAATCTATACTTAACTATGATCTTGTTTATAGCTCTAGAGTATGTACACATTCTCCATTCTCCATCTTTCTTAGGTGCTAACATTGCAGGTACTACACAAGGACTCAAACTTTCTCTGATCAAACCTTTCCTCAACAACTCTTGTATTTGTCTATTCAATTCTTCATTCTCTATCGGTGTCATTCTATGTGTTGCTTTGTTAGGCATACTAGCTCCAGGTATAAGATCCATGTGATGACTGATACTCCTGATTGGTGGCAACCCTTCAGGTACATTATCAATATGATGTCTTCATACCCTATCAACAACTCTTTTATCTCCTCTGATTGTGATTCTTCGGTCTCCTTCTTCAATGTTTTAGGCTTCTTAGGGATCAAAGCATAACACATGTTCCCATGTCTCAAACCATCCAAAAAATTTCTTCCATCTACCAAACAGATTCTAGCATTTCCACATACTTCACTCTTAGGATCTTCTAAAGGAATCAAAGTAATTCTCTTTCCATTTGATGTTATAGTGTATGTATTCTTTCTCCCATCATGTATAGCTTTCCTATCATACTGCCAAGGTCTACCCAACAAGATATGACATACATCCATAGGCATAATATCACACAAGACTTCATCATTATAAGATCCAATATGAAATTTCACTAGACATTGTTCACTCACCTGTACCTTATGATCATCCTGAATCCATGTTATCTGATAGGGCTTAGGGTGTTTCAACCTTTTCTGAAACTAAGTTATCAGAACTACCACTATCAATAACAACTTTACAACATTTACCTCCTAATTTGCATCTGGTTCTGAACAAACTTTTCCTCTGTGGTGGTTCTTCATCTGTCTCTGCTTGAAATAGTACCCTCCTCATGACAAGTGATTCTCCTTTCTCAGGTTTACCAACTGAACTGGGTGATCCAACAAGTTCTTCTTTAGCATAGGCTACTCTTCCATTGTTCTTTGTTCTCTTGCTTGTACTCCCCTGATTACATTCAAATGCTCTATGTCCTTCACCTCCACACTTGAAACAAGTTCCTCTGAATGTTCTCCTATCAGGTCCTCTTCCTTCTCTTCTATATCCTTCACTCTGGTATGGACTAGGGTTTCCTCTGTGGTAGCAATTTATGTCATATCTTTGGTATGCATTGCTATCTTTGACCTCTTTTTTGAATGTGTTTTCTTGTCTGTTCTGCTCTGCTTATGATCTTTCTCCTCTGAAAAATGTTCTACCTCTCTGAAATTTACCTCCTCTACCTCTCTGTCTCTGATCATGCCTCTTGTTCAACTTCTCTTCAACTTTCAAGGCAAACTGATATGCTTCCTCCAAAGATGTCATCCTCACCAAACTCTGTTCTTCTTGAATGTTCAATCTCACTCCATTGATGTATCTAGCCACTTTCTCTTTGCTTACTTCACTATGTCATGTTCTTATGATCATATTATGAAATTCTTTAGTGTACTTCACAAATTTCTCCTATTGTCTCAGGTTTTGCAATCTTTTATATAGCTCCACCTCATAGTCAGCAGGTATAAACTAGTTCTTCAACTTTGTCACCATCCTATCCCATTTTGTAATATTGTGGACAGCGGTCTCTTTCATTCCTCCATTATTTTGTCTGGACCTCTCTAGAATTAATATGAGCCTGTGTAAGTCTTTCCAGCTGTGAGATTATTACTATGTCGATTCAGTTGTAGCCAAGCACATTTAAATCTAGTGTATCACTTTCTTTTCATTTTCAGCATTCCTTCTACCCCTTTTCCCAACAAGCACTAGCACTAGGTTTAGATGCATTTCTCTAAGAATTAGGCTTAGAAAGAGGAAGTCAGCCTTCTCCAGAGGTCTGATCTCATTTCGTGAGGTCCCACACTTCGAGATCATTCCCATGTTTCTCCAGATTGCTAAAGTTTCGCAACTGCAACAAAGGGTGCAAATCAGAGAGACAACAGTAACTTCCTCTCCAAGTTTTCTTCGATGCTATCACTGACCTCTGCTTCTTGATACTGATATAAGTCTGCAATGTTGAAAAAAGGTGATATACCCAATGTCTCCAGTAACTCCACTTCATATGCATTTCCTGAATCAAATTTTTTGAGTATCCTACAAGGTCCAAACTTCTTCATCTTCAACTTGTTATATGTCCCAACTGCAAATCCTTCTTTTCTCAAGTATACCATCACTTCATCTCCAACTTCAAACTCTTTATGTCTTCTCTTCCCATCTATCTGCTCCTTGTACTTATTGTTCATCATCTCCAAATGCTTCTTCATCTGATTATGCATTGTCTCCATATGTTCTACAAATTCTTCTACTTCTGCACTTCTCTTCTCTTCCATGCTGATATCTCTCAACTTTGTTACTCCTCTAGGGTTTACTCTGGTAACAATCTCAAAAGGTGTCCTTCCAGTACTCCTATTCACTGAATTATTGTATGCAAACTCTACTTGTGAGATAATCAAATCCCAACTTCATGTTGTCTCTCCAACCAAACATCTCAACAAGTTTCCCAAACTCCTATTCACTACCTCTATTTGTCCATCAGTCTGTGGATGAAATGCCGAACTGAACTTCAAATCTATCTTCATCTTCTTCCAAAGTGTCTTCCAAAAGTATCCAAGAAATCTTGTCTCTGTCTGAAACTATACTGATTGGTGGCAACCCTTTAGGTACATTATCTAATATGATGTCTTCATACCCTATCAACAACTCTTTTATCTCCTTCAATTGTGATTCTTCGGTCTCCTTCAATGTTTCAGGCTTCTTAGGGATCAAAGCATAACACATGTTCTCATGTCTCAAACCATCCAAAAGTTTTCTTCCATCTACCAAACAGATTCTAGCATTTCCACATACTTCACTCTTAGGATCATCTTCTAAAGGAATCAAAATAATTCTCTTTCCATTTGATGTTATAGTGTATGTATTCTTTCTCCCATCATGTATAGCTTTCCTATCATACTGTCAAGGTCTACCCAACAAGATATGACATACATCCATAGGCATAATATCACACAAGACTTCATCATGATAAGATCCAATATGAAATTTCACTAGACATTGTTCACTCACCAGTACCTTATGATCATCCTAAATCCATGTTATTTGATAGGGCTTAGGGTGTTTCAACCTTTCCAACTTCAACTTAGTCACCATCTCCTCTGAAACTAAGTTATCAGAACTACCACTATCAATAACAACTTTACAACATTTACCTCCTGATTTGCATCTGGTTCTGAACAAACTTTTCCTCTGTGGTGGTTCTTCATCTGTCTCTGCTTGAAATAGTACCCTCCTCATGACAAGTGATTCTCCTTTCCTAGGTTTACCAACTGAACTGGGTGATCCAACAGGTTCTTCTTCATAATAGGCTACTCTTCCACTATTCTTTGTTCTCTTGCTTGTACTCCCCTGATTACATTCAAATTCTCTTTGTCCTTCACCTCCACACTTGAAACAGGTTCCTCTGAATGTTCTCCTATTAGATCATCTTCCTTCTCTTCTATATCCTTCACTCTGGTATGGACTAGGGTTTCCTATGCGGTAGAAATTTATGTCATATCTTTGGTATGCATTGCTATCTGTGTCCTCTTTTTTGAATGTGTTCTCTTGTCTGTTATGCTCTGCTTATGATCTTTCTCCTCCGAAAAATGTTCTACCTCTCTAAAATTTACCTCCTCTACCTCTCTGTCTCTGATCATGCCTCTTGTTCAACTTCTCTTCAACTTTCAAGGCAAACTGATAGGCTTCCTCCAAAGATGTCATCCTCACTAAACTCAGTTCTTCTTGAATGTTCAATCTCAGTCCATTGATGTATCTAGCCACTTTCTCCTTGTTTACTTCACTATGTCATGTTCTTATGATCATCTTATGAAATTCTTTAGTGTACTCCTTCACAAATTTCTCCTTTTGTCTCAGGTTTTGCAATCTTTTATATAGCTCCCACTCATAGTCAACAGGTATAAACTGGTTCTTCAACTTTGTCACCATCCTATCCCATTTTGTAATATTTTCTTTCCCTCTTCTATTTCTATCCAACTGAACTTCTTTCCAGCATATAGCAGCATGTCCTTTCAACTTTGTCTTTTCAAATTTTACTTTCTCTAGATCTTCAGCTTCTTCATATTCAAAGTATTCTTCCATGTCATTTATCCAGTCAATCAACTCCTCAGGATTCAAGTTGCCAATATAATTAGGTGCATCAACCCTAAGTCTTTTTTTAATCTTTGAAATAGCTCACAACATCTTCAGTTGATATGATTCCTCTTCTTCATCACCCCCTAGGGTTTCTTCATTTTGATTTGCAGATTGAAATTCTTCATAATCACTCTCAATATCAATTCTAGGGCTTAGTCCTTTTCTTCTATCTTCTTCAACAGCATCCAGTCTAATTTGCATTGTTTTCATCATTTCCATCATCTCATCCATTCTTCCAGCCATTGTTCCAATAGCAGGGATTCTCCTCAGCGACATCTTCCTAGGATCAAGTGCAAACTATCTCAATTCGACAATCAGGTCACAAGGTGACAACTACCTCACAATCGGTGATCAGTTACAACACAAGTAACTTGCCTCGGATTCGGCGATCTATCCACAGCAAGATCTTACAGAATTCCTTTGCCAACTTCACTCAATTTGCTCCCAAAGATTCAAACTTCCGCTCTGATACCACTTAGTGCAGTCATGGTTAGGAGGGTCCTCAAAGAGAATAGTCCATACTATACAGCTCAAGTAAACACAACATAAACAACTCAATGATATGAAGCAAATGCAGATTCAGTCATTCATTATATCATAGAAATCAAATACAAATTGACCAGCAACATGTGGGCTTACAATTAGGGCTCACAAGCTTGATTTCAGAATATCACAATATGCACAAGATATAGGTGTTGGAGTACAAACAACACTAAGAGGGGGGGTGAATCAGTGTTGTACCAAAAACTAGGTTATTTACTTTTATCAACCTTAAAAAGAGAAAATAGAAGAATCAAACTTAACAATATGTTTCATCATATGGAGTCAAATACTGAATATGTAAACATGAAGGACAAATCAAATCACACAAATTTGAAACCAAGACACAATACTTTTCACGAGTGGAAAACCCTCTCAGGGATGAAAAACCACTCAAAACTGCCTCACTGGCTTAATTATGGATATCAACAATTACATAGTCTCACTGATATACATGCCTCACTAGCAACAAATAGGTCTCACTGACCATGCAAGCCTCACTGGCTATACTATGTGCCTCACTGGAAAAAATACAATCTCGGATTAATACAAAAATACAGAGGGTTTCTCTGTTTCAATTCAAACCCATGAATTTGCATATCCTCTTACAATCACACCCAACTCAATCTGTATTTTCTTCTCATTATCTCTGTACAATCAATTACATATTGTCTTCATAATTGACATGATTCATTCTGTAAATTTGTTGAATCTGTGTTTGTTTGATTCCTACAAAAACATCTCATACATCTTACAAAATATTCACCTAGTTCATCTTCATTTTCTCTTCAAAATCCTCGCAGAAAAAATGTCTTCAATCCTACATTTTGTCCACAAATCAAAATCACATTAAACCTACAATAAAAATGACCTTTTCTTTTCTTACTTCTTCTTCAATCACCTCTCATACACTCAAAATTCTCATTTCAATTTGAACCATTTAAAACCACATCTCTTCAAAACCTTTTATCTTCCATCTTCAAAGCCCTCTCTACATCATCATTTTCTCTGCATAAACCATTTAAAAAATCCATTCACCTGCAATAGAAAAGACTTTTCATATTCCTCTGCATATATATTTCCTCAGCTCTTCAATAACCCCTTCAATCTATATAAGAAAATGACTCCCATAATTAAAAATAATGTCTTCAAAAAGACATTATATATTGCACAAAAAAACTCCTCGGTCAAAATAGAATATCACCTGTTCACCTTCCCTGTATTGAAGATTTCTTTTCAAAAAAAAAAAACTACTATATGAACTTTCCTTTTAAAAAGACAATTTATATTGCATATAAATCCTTAAAAGGAATCTCCTTCTTTATAGCTTTTAATGCCTCGAATGGCCCACAAGTAAAAACTTAAAATTAGAAAAAATCTCCCAAAAATAGCATTTAAGTCTAACAAAAATCTGTCCACAAACTGCCTTTGAAAATTGACTAAAAATAACTTTTAAAAAAATAAATTACTACAGTCTAATAGATATGACATTCTAATGACCATCAAATATAGAGCATAGTAGTCGGAGTCTGAGTTTCAAATGTCAACCATTGATTTCCATTTGTGTGCTCCTCATGGTTTAAATGTGATCCATTGATCAAGATATTCACGCCCATGCGCTCAAAGAAGGTGACCGGCGGTGTTGGTAAGGAAAGGTGAAGAGGTCGGTGGGATAACATTCTAAAACCCCTTCAATAGGTCAACATTAGTTAATGTGACTTAGGATAGTAAGTCAACAGAGAATTAAAGAAAAGTGCAAGACTTGTATGACGGGTAGATAGGGTTTAGCTCTTATTAAAGACCCTAATTCATAAGAAATATCTTCATGCACTGCTATAAAGACACTTAGAGATTATGCATGTGAAACACTTTATATAATTGTATCAAATTTGTCTTATGAAGCTTTAAACCCTGCTCACTCGAGACAAAAACTTTGAAGAACAACTAAACCAAAACCTTAAAGATCAGTGGACTAAAAAAACTTTTATGTAAGCTCCCATTCTCTGCAACTTCATGACATACCTTGAAAGCACATCCTGAGAAATTGAAGATGACTCTGCATCTAACCATGAAGAAAGACAATACAACACTAAAAAAACTTTCACTTCTCACTCCAAATAGGAGCTCACACTTGTCTCTTGTTATTGAACATAGATGATCATGTGTTTCTGCATGTATGACCATGTGTCTGCAACTCTTCTACTACCCTGTCAGCTATATGTGCACTTTCAACCTCACATGAATCTTAAGAAGACTTTTCATGCTACAATAAACCAAACACAATATACACCATGTCATAGAGCATTCTTGACATGATTTTGAACACTTTTCCTTGTATCAATACAAGCTTTGATCAAGCACCAATTTTGTAACTCTGAATGAATAGTATCAACATCATTTTCCATCATGCATTGTGTCATTTCCTTAACACCATCCTCTGAGCTTTGACATGAAAAACCAACACCCATTATTGGTATCCAAACTCACCTTGATATTACAACTTCTCAAATCTTGAAACCATGACCAATGAATATCATCACATCATCCTCAACACATCTTATCAAGTCCTGAGAGCTGATCAATACAAGCTTTGATCAAACACCAATATACGCGTGTGAGGGGGTTCCTAGGGATAGGTAGAAGAGTTTTTCGTAGTTCATGTCATGACCACATGGCAAATGTGGACATGACACGTGTGTTTGTGCATTGTGACCGCATGGGAAATGCGGGCATGACACCATGCTTGATCTCTATAATGTCACCCTCTATGAAATGTGGGAGCTCTTCAAACATATCCGTGCCATCAATTTCTGCATTTTCAGTATAGGGCTGCTCTCATTCTTTTCTTCACAAGCTAGGACCTCACTATTATGCTTGGGCCTCACATGCCAACAACTTGCCATCATTTTCATTGCCCTCATGTTGTTACAAATCCTTTGCTTAAGATACTTCCTTCCTCAAAATAGGATTGCCATCATGCTCTTGCCAATTCAAAAACACAAATTCAGCCTACATTTGCCTTTGTCCTCTCATAGCCTATTGACTAGGTCCAATCTACTGTTTTGGAATTGCTGACGGATTCTGGACCATTGAGGCTTGATTAAATTCTTCATTTCGGCCTGTGTTTTGGCTACGAGACTGATTGCATGGATGGTGCCACTCATAACCCTGAGCCAGGTTGTTCTGAATTGGAAGAAGTACTCCTAATGTACTTACAACAGGTGATTTTATGGAGTTCAGGGGTCTAACATAGCTCAGTTGATTTTGTCTTTGATTGATCCCCTAAAAAGGTTGCCTGCTAGGCTAATAGGGTTGATTGGGAGTTTGGAATGGTCCATTAGTTGTACGAATTGGTGCCATAATTCATTGAATGACCTTGGCTTCTAGGAATAACGACATTGGAAGTCTGGGAGCAATCTTTTTTGCCAGAATCAAACAATTCTCTAACCTAGTAGCTTCCTCATAGGCATCAAGTAGCATATCTCCTCCTAGAGACTTGATCATGACAACAATATTACTAGTTAGGGATCTCAAATAATACAAGAAGACAACATTAGGGGAAGTTCTCACCAATGGTGGGATTCTGTACCAAGTCTTTTGAAACCTAAAATTAAAATCCACCATGAATTCATAAGGAGCCCTTTTAATAGTGGCCAATTGCTCTATCAGAGACAAATAATCATTGTTATCTTTAAAACACTGACAGAGCCTATCTCGTAACTCATCCCATTCGTGAATAGAGTTTGCAGGTAACCCCCTATACCACTGGAGAGCCTTTCCTTTCAAGGAAGAAGCAAGGAGCCTTACTACGACATTATTTTGGGTAACATTGTGAATAGAACATACATTGGCAAGGCCTTGGATATGCTCGACAAGGGTAGTTGAATCTTCACCAGTGAAAAATGGAATAGCCTTTGGAACTGAAACTGGGATGCCATCATACTGTGCAAGGTCAAGGGGGCTTCCACCATCAAAGGCCACAAAGGTTCTGTTTCTTGGCAAAGCAATGACAATGGTGTGAAATCTATGATGGGTATATGGAAGCCTATTCTTGATGGAGAGAAAATACCATGACTTCCATAATAGATTTACATACTAGAGCATTGAAAAGTAGAGATGCATCAAAATATTCTTTTGGGACAGGGCTAACAGGTCTGCATCTAAAGAAAACTAGATACATACCAAGAAGAGTTGCCAGGTGATTTGGGAGCCCTAAAGGCTAGAAAAGACCAAGAGCATCACCGAACTTTGATCTTTGATGAAGATTTAATCAGTAAGAGATTTGATCAGTAAGAGTCGCGATGGTGTTGAAGGAAACTTGTCCTAAATGACAAGATACACTGAAGAACACACCAAATCCTTCAATGAATGATAAATCTCATCAAATTGGTCCCACCGGGTGTGTCAGAAATTGTTATCACCTGGAATTGCACCTTGCTTGAAGCCCATTCAAGCATTCCAATGACACAATGAGACTCATCTCAAGGTGTGGGACCTTGCAGATGAGATCTGACCTCCAGAGAAGGCTAGTTCCTCATTCTGAACTTAAGGTTCAAATAAAATAACTAAACCTATGCTATTGATCACAAAGGAATAGGGCAAGAAGGAATACCAAAAATAAAATGGTGATACACCAAGATTTAGGGTGTTTAGCTGAAACTGACATAGCACAATTTTGATCTCAAACGCTGAAGGGAACTCACACAGACTCATGCAGGTTCAAACAGAGGTTAGGGTAGAAAGATAAAACTATGAAAGGGATCGTTTTATCCACAATACACAACTTACATCTATCAAATAAACACAGTGTAAGAACAATGAGAGGTAAAAAATTAGTTTATATTAATCATAGAGGTTAAATAGCCATTGCAAAGAGAAGATAGACTCATTACAGGTGTGAAATAGACACAAAGTGATATACTCTCCTTCATTGATGAATTGATATAGATACATGAGAGGCTCATAAGGGAGCATAATCCATCAAATCCGCTTAGTTATGGAGAAAACCACAAGGTCTAAACCTGCGAATGAATCCTCTGCCTATGAAAATGACCTAGAGCAACCAACAATAAGAAATACATCTTTAATACATGCATACATAGCTTTTTCAAATCATACTATAGTATCCATGGGGGCGTGGAAGAGTGGTCAACAAGGAAAACCAGTCGCCCATGTTGCAATAAATTCATCTCTGTGTCCTCGGTGTGCATCCACATGGCTTTGCCATGAAAACTCTGTTGCAAGTATGTGCTTACCGGTGTTGTCATTGATGTCAACATATCTGTGTTGTCATTGGTGCCAACTGTGCTCTTGTTTTGATGCTTTCTTGTGTTGAGATAATTGCTTTGCATTGGCTTATATAAGTGTTGAAGATAATGAGAAAGTGTTCATGATATTGAGTTTCCAAGTGCTTTTGAGAAAATTTGCTCTCCTAGTGGAAACAATGTGTTGCAGAATATCTTGGCTTATAGAAGAACATTGCAGTGTTTTGCTCCGCATATCTTGTAGATTGAATATCTTTGTTTGTGGTTTAGAAGTTATGTTAAAGGATGTCTATAGTTGCTATGTTTCAAGTTTGAGCCTCCGGTATGAAGATTTGAGCGAGTCTTGTTCACCAGAGTAAAAACTATTTTTTTGTGCATTTAGTGGTGATATGGAGAATGTATTCTGCTCCACATTTAAGTATTATAGTCTGGGATTCTGGGATTAATTTTGTAATGATGATATGTGCCTTTAGTTCAAATGGTTCATTATTTGGTGCTTCATAAGCAATCTTTCTTTTATGACATTAGCCGACAGTAATGTTCAAGTAATGTTCAAGTGCTCCGATTTGAAGAATCTTATGGATAAAGTGTTTAGAGGTTGTGCAGATGTTCTCGGTGATTATAACGTACTTGTGGATGTCTCTAGATTATGTTCCTGCCTTTTGATTGGTCCGCAAAGTGTAATCTGGATTGTGCATGAAGCGTGTTCTTAAAAGTCTAAGTGTTAACACCAGTTTTAGCCGACTTGGTTGTTTTCACTACTTGCGATTATGTTTTGGAGTTTGCGATAGCGTTTTGTTGCGTGGAAGATTGTATTTGAGTCCCAGCTAAGGCGTGGTTTGGTCCGGATTCATTTTTCTTCTTCATAAATTTATTTAGGTCCAGACCTATTCTAATGTATGTGTGTTTGCCAACCTTGGAGAATGTTCCAATGGTTGATGATTGTAATGCCGACCTTGATGATCATTCCAAGGTTGATGAATTGTATAAATACTTCTAATAAAGTTGTGAAAATGTATCCAAGTGCGAAGGTGTGAAGATAAGTGTAAGGTGAAAAAGTAGAGCAGAGTAGAGGATGTTTATTGTGCTTCAATGGAACTGAACTTTGGCATAATGTAGATGCTATTATCTTAGTTCACCAAATCTGGTAGTGAGCCACCCACCAGTAGTGAGCCACCCCATTAGCAGTGAGCCTCTTCTCTTGTAGTGAGCAATCTAGGCAATGAGCCTCTAATTTTTCGGTATTGTTATTACATATTATATTGTGAGCTAACACTCATCGTGGTTTTTCCTTTATTGGGTTTTCCACGTAAAAACCAGGTGTCTCATGTGTGAATGTGTGAATGTGTTGAAGTTTATGATTTCATTCTTTCATGGTTAAATACAATAACAGTGATTAAGAGAATAATGTGTTAATGGTTTTGAAGTATTGGTTACAACTGATTCACCCCCCCTCTCAATTGTCTTGCCCTTTTCAACAAACTCGTTGAAGAAGAACATTTGGCCATGTCCTGGGTACAAGAAATTCAATGCAAAAGGAGCTATAGTGGCATTGGGGCATGTGAAATCAGTTTCCACAAGCAATTGAGCTATGAAGAAGCATTAACGGTGGCCAGGAAGGTCATTGAATAGTCCCATCGCATTTTGAACAGTGGAAGGAGTAGGGAGGGCAAAATAGTCGGGCCCTGACCAATAGGGCTTACACCAGGAAATTAGCCTCTAAAAGGGTGAAGAAGGAAACATCGATCTCCAAAGTCTGAAAGGAACAAAGGGAAGCCATTAGGTTTTGGAGATCGGGCCTTCACCATACATCGTGCATTTGGAAGAAAAGAAAGGAAACTGCTCGATCCTTCGATCTTGAAATACTTAGAAGAATTTGAAGATTGTCGGTATTGGGCATTGGACCTTGCCACTAATGCTTGTAACCTGCAAGCGAACAATAAACTCTTTGGAGTCTGCCGCCTAAACACTTGGCACCCTAGAAACGATCAGGGATCAGACCTCAAACCTTCACCCTTTTGCCTTCAAAAGGGAAAGAGAAAAAGAAACTTCCCGATCTCTGACACCCAAAAGACTTATAAATTTTTGGAACTTCATTGGACTTTAGTGATCGAGCCTTCCACTTATTTCCTACTCGGAAGAAGAAGGAAGACTGCCACCCTAACCTCTGATGCCCGAAAGACTTGAAAACATTTTGGAGCTTCGTCGAACTTCGATGATCGGGCCTTCCTCTTACTCCCTATTTGGAAGGAGGAAGACCAACGCCTCAACCTTCGACGCTCAAAAGACTTAGGCAATTTTAGATTATCAAAGTGGAGTTTTCAAAGCCGACATGAATGGCATGATGGAAGAGAGAACCCCAAAACTTCGAAGCTCTGAAAAAGGCAGAAAATACAAGGGAAAAGCCAGGAAACTTTGGACTTAGCTTTTTTGGGCTTCTTCCTTGCACTTCAAAAGGAAAACACTTAGAATTTTCCAAGATTTTTTGGGGAGAAAACTCCTTCCATTTAAGGTGTCTCAGATCATATTTCTCTGATGGAAGGAATGCAGGATTTAAGGGAATCTTTGGGCTATTTGGCATGGGCTAAAATAGGACAACAATGACTTTAGACTTTGTGGATTATATTCTTTCATATTATGTTGGAACTATTATTCTTAGAGTAGAGGACTATAGAACAAGTGTTTGGACATGTCATATGTAGTTGAGGTTATTGGATTTATATGTTTGGAAAATTGATGGTTAGAGAAACTATATGGTTAGAATATTTATATGTTGGAGTGTATGGAATTTTTTAGATAAAATGATACTATTATATTAAATTGTGAAAATAAATGTTATGTAGTTAAATGGATTTTTATAAGAAATGACTAGTTAATAATTACTTGTATGTTTTACTTTAATGTTGCTTCAGCTATTTTTACCAAGATAATCTGATATTTGAAATCTAAGTTTTGTAGTGGGTGGCCAAGACATTAGAAATTGGAGATACTTTCAAGAAAAAAATTTATGTGCTAAACCTATTATCATAAGCCTATTTTGCCTTGAGGAATAATAACTTATGTGTTAGTGTATGTGTTGTAATTGTTGTGTGCCAATTCTTAATTATTATTTTATATTTTTGGTGAAATTAAATTAATTTTATTAATTTGAATTTTGCATGAGTTTTTCTTGTGGATAATTGACTTATTTTCAATTGAACTTTCTTGTTTTAAATTAATTATGTGGAATCTTTAACTTTGCTTTAGTGTTTATTTTTAAATTTTTTATGGATTTTATTGAAACTTTATTTTTGTTTTTAATTAATTATTTTTGGAGGAAAAAAGAGGGCTTTTTGAGAAAAGATTACTTATTGATTTTTGGTTTTGGAAAATTTTTCTTGGATTTTTGGAAAAGAAGAAATTCTTGGATTATTGGAGAAGGAAGACTTGCTTGGGATTTGTTGAAGGAAAAGTTTGTTGGTTTTTGGAAGGAATCTTGCCATTTTGTGCTTCTCCTAACTTGGAGAGCAGAGGGTAGGATCTTAAATTTATGGTTGTTATGATTTTTCTATTTGTTGATTTTGATAGTAGTTGTGAAAATTGTGAAGCATGTCTCAGTTATTTTGTTTGAATGGTAATTAGGAGTTGACCTTTCCTTTGGGAAAGAACCTCCCTTGTGTGGGATTTGAGAGAGGTGATGAGCCTCTCTTGGGGGACCATATTGTAGTTGGGTTTTCTACATAAAGGGTTGATGCAAATTATAGTTGGATATGTGGAAGAAGTATGAAGGGTTGAAGGAATTATTTGTCCCTCAAGAGGGAAGTTATGCCCTCTTTCCCCCTTTGAAGTATCCTTCTTGGAATTCTTTGTGTTTGTATGTTTATCCCCAAACTTGGATGAGTTTGTGTCTGTGCATTTTTTTGAGAATTTGGTTGTTTTGTGAATCCCTATTCTTGGAAGTTTCTCTCGAGCTCGGGGGTGTATTGGTTTTCCAATCCTACAGTAGCAAGGAGAGCATGCCGGGCCATTCATGTTGGTTTATTGTGTGCATGTTAATTGCAAGAGTTTGAAGAGTTGTGTGTTGTCAAGGGTTTCATGGTTTTACAGAACTTGGAATTTTTCCTTGTAGATCCTTTTGGTTGAGTTGAGAAATATGGGTTTTACATCATTTGTCAAGTTTGAATTGTCAAAGGGAAGTTGGCTTATATAGTTTCACTTTAGTCAAGTAGTTGCAAAATTTAGACATGTATGATCATTTATTGCATTGCAAAAAAAAATTTATTATGCGTACCATTTTCATTTTTATGGAGATGTATATTTTATTTTGAAAACATGTAGTTATAGAAATTACATTTGATCAAAAATTGTTTAAAAGTTTTTACTTCAGTAAATTTTTTATATCAATTAAGCTTTGAGAGTTGTATTTTTTCTTATTGCGAACTATATATATATATATATATATATATATATATATATATATATATATATATATATATATATATATATATATATGTTTTTTTATGTTCTTGAATATATATCAGTAGCTATGAAATTTCTATATTTAGCAGTGATATATATGAAAAATTATATAGAAAAAAAATAAAAAATAAAAAATAAAAAAAATTTGTTTAGGGCGTGGGCCTTGGAAAGCCACGGCCTCACATGCGTTAGCCTGAGGGCCATGTGGTGTTGGAGTAGGTGTGTTGTACACCCTACATAACATTGATATTATTTATTTTACAATAAAATAAATATTTATTTGTGGTGCATCCATGTGATGTGTTTAGCCACATTAGATATTTATTTGGTACCACTTGTAATTGTTGTATGTAACATTGGGTTAATTATTTTATGTGTGGGACACATGGAGTAATTAATTATTTATTTGCAATTATTTAATTATCAGGAAAACTTAGTACCAATAATTAAGTGTGGGGGTCAATGGTTTTGTAGACTCATGGTTTTGGGGAAGATGGTTTTACCATATCACATATTGTATTTGTGTGAGCTTATCTCTATAAAAGCAAACACACAGGTAGTTGTTGAGGTTGACTGTTTGGCTTGTTAGCTGTAGGTTGGGTTTGGCTTGTTTGACAATCTCTTGCAGGTTGCATTTGCGAGGGTTTGAAGCATGGCATTTGATGTGTGGTTATATGCTTGTTCACATGGAGTGAAGGTGATGCAAAAGCATCCCTAGTTCAAGAACAATCTTGCATCAACCAAAAACATTTGCATTGCAATTTGTTTGCATTTCAATTTGTTTCTTTTCATTTTCCAGTTCAGTTCAAGTAGTTCAGTCAGTAGCAGCTTCTGTATTTTGGTCTGCATTCTACCACAGTTGCATTTCAAACCTTGTAGAGCTGGACTTAGTATCTAGATTCATTCACCTACATCGTATCCAATTTTCAGAGCATTTGGATCAAGTACTAGAAAGTTATCGCTAACAGAAGATCGACTATTTTCTCTGAACAGAGCATCTTGACATTCTCAATCAATCAGCTAAAGGAGAAGACTTGCGAAGCATTTCCCAAGTTGCGGAGCCTAATGACACATCATTCAATGATCTAAGGTTCTTGGCCGACCTTCCCCAAGATCTACACATCATTCCATTCATTTGCGGAGGAGTTCTATTCAAATAGGTCTGACCTATCCGTGTACACACGTTACATCTTTTCATTGGAGTTTGTGATCTTCTTTGGCCGACACGGAGAAATCTTTTGTACCGGAGATGATATATAATGATGTAATAGATCCTTATGAAAGTAGATTTCAATAGTCAAGATCATTAGCATAGATTCATAGTTTGAATTTGTGCGAAGAAGCTTCAAAGCTATTGATGGAGATTGATTGTCATTGATGTCAAAATAGTAAAGGTGTTGTGATGTGTTGAGGTCCTAAATGTTGATGATAGTCATGTGCTTCAGGAGATGATGTTGATCATACAGGTGTTCAAGCAATGATAATGTAGGTATGATGTATGTATGATGCAGATATGATGCAATGCATATGTCTTGTGATGCAAGGTAAGATGATATGCATGGTTTTGGATACCTTCATGATGGCTTTCTTTATGACCATGATCTTCAAGGATATGTTGATGCTCAAGTCTCTCAGCACTTGTTGTCAAAGAATAGAGTTGATTGGAGTTTGCTTTATCATGTTATCAAAAGTAGAAGATGACAAAGGAGTTGGTTGTCAAATTCATGATTGTTTGTTAGCTTCAAGGATGCTTGTTGGCAGTTAGGGTTCTTCATGACAACTTTTTTTTAGGAAGAGTTGTCATAAGATGGATCAGCATATTGAACAACAGTGGTGTCTTATTCCTTCAATACTCAAATAATCATAGGTTGCTGATAAGGTTCAGCTCTCAGGGCTTGATAAGATGTGTTGAGGATGATGTGATGATATTCATTGGTCATGGTTTCAAGGTTTGAGAAGTTGTAATATCAAGGTGAGTTTGGATACCAATAATGGGTGTTGGTTTTTCATGTCAAAGCTCAGAGGATGGTGTTAAGGAAATGACACAATGCATGATGGAAAATGATGTTGATACTATTCATTTAGAGTTACAAAATTGGTGCTTGATCAAAGCATGTATTGATACTACAAGGAAAAGTGTTCAAAATCATGTCAAGAATGCTCTATGACATGGTGTATATTGTGTTTGGTTTATTGTAGCATGAAAAGTCTTCTTAAGATTCATGTGAGGTTGAAAGTGCACATATAGCTGACAGGGTAGTAGCAGAGTTGCAGACACATGGTCATACATGCAGAAACACATGATCATCTGTCATGCCCGCATTTCCCATGCGGTCACAACACACAAACACACGTGTCATGTCCACATTTGCCGTGTGGTCATGACACAAACTACGAAAAACTCTTCTACCTATCCCTAGGAACCCCCTCGCACGCGTCTGCATGCTTGGTGGCAATACGCCTAAGGCGTAAACATGTCAACATAAGCGATAAGGTGAAGGCCGTCTAGGGGGGTTGCGACACGTAGGGTGTCGCGTCTAGGGTTAGATTGGTTTAATCTGAACCCTAAGTTTCCTAGGTGAAGGTGATTTCAACAACGAACCTTAACTAAACTCAGATCAAAAAGTGATAAGTGGAACCATGGCAAGATGGCGTGTGATTCAAGTGGAAGGATGGTATGGAGTAAATAAAACATCTCATAAAATGAACTCTAGGAATCTAGCAAAATTTCGGCAGCATAACGCGTTTTTGATAAACGCAAAATAAAATTTAAAATAAATCCTAAAGAGAAATTAAATAAAATTTAAGGGTAAAATTAAATTAACTTAAGAACGAATTCCAACAATTTAAAAACTAATAAAATATTAAATAAATATTCTGCCAAGGTCGAATAAATCGACCCGGCATAAGGAATGAAAATTCAAAAATTAAAGTAGTAATAACTAATGACAAGACGCCAAATAATTCCAAGGAGAAAATTGAGTCCATTATTAAATACAATTTGACAATTATATTTAATAGCTAACTCAAAATTAATAGGAGGAGAGTTTAAATAACTCTCCCCGTAAAATAATAATAATAAAATTTAAAAGAATTCAACAAGATCAAAAGAAAAATCCCGCTAAGGTAAAAATAAATTCAAGTGAAAAATTCCCCGTAGGGAACATAAAATTAATTCTCCAAATAAAATGCAATCACAAGGCAAATGAAATAAACAACTAAAATATTAATAAGAGAGTAAGACCAAAGAATTAAGATACATGGCAAAAAGAAAGTTCTCAAAGCAAAATAAATAGAATTAAATCAAATCCTCAAAAACTCTCCAACTAAAATAAAAACAAAACTTAAATGTATTTTATTATATCTCTAAGTTTGGTTGCCCTAATCTCATGTTTTCTTCTCTCTTGGTTTTGTTTTCTCTTCTACTAATTTTGCCCTAACTCATTCTTTCATATCTTTTGTTTTGTTCTTGTCTCTTCTTGTAGGCTAGGGTTTCTCCATGGCAGCCACTGCCAAACTTCACGAAGGGATGAACACAGGGGTGCAAGAGTCTCTTCTAACTAGTAGTTTAATCCTGTATATATAATCTTTTTTTTTTTTTGTGTATATATATATATATATATATATATATATATATATATTCCATTAAATAACTGTGTAAACATTCTGATGTGGTGCACGGGGTTGAGGAGTGGCGGCTAAGGAGCCGACGGCGGAGGGGAAATGGACTACTGGCCGCAGCCGCTGCGGCGAAAGTCATGGCGAGGCGGAGGAACGGAGTGAGGTCCGACAAGCGGCGGAAATTGAGCTGGTAAAGGGGTATGGGGGCTGCAGAGGACAGCGGAGATCCGACTGCGAGCGGCAGAGACCGGGCTGCAGGCGACAAAGACCGGTGTTACAAAGTGTGGAGACAAAGTGGGGGTTCCGCGGACGAGGGTGCTGCGGAGGGGTTAGGCGCAGCAGGAGTCATGGTGGTTCTGGGGGTGTGGGTGGAGGCACCGCCTCCCCCAAACCCCTTCCCTCTGTGATACCCAAGGACTGTGGGCAACGCCCTCTATTATTTTTTTTAAATATTTTTTTTTGTTTTGATTTGTTCTACAGCAGAAACTTTACCATACACGCGGTCCGTCCTTCTACTCGAACTCAACATTAGAAATTTTCTTTTATATAAATTTCTTCTCAAACATATAATTAATATGTATGTTTATATACATACAAATTCATATAGTGTTATTTCCAGTGTAATAAAATATCATAGTATCTATTTTTCTCTTCTATATTTCCTATATATTCAGAGTGGCAGGGAAATTAATTTGAACGGCATTATGTATTTTTTTTTAAAACATAAAAAAAAAAATAGCAGATACATTGATATGCTTATAAAATGCAGAGTTATATAAGTCCTCATAGCATTCATTTTTTCAAAAAAAACATTGTTGAAATTTCAAAAAAAAGAGTACTATCATTCTCTTCTAACTTCAACTCATACTTTTTTTGTTGTTTAAACATTTCATTTCTGCAGGGTAAGTAGAAAACTTGGTAACAAACTGTTATTTTCTCTTTAGCATTCAATGACAGCAACAAAAGTCTTTGTTTGAAGCAATTTATTTTTTTTTTGTTTTTTTTTTTTTTTAATGCGCCTGGTAAACTTTTTAACGTGACCGGCGACGCTGGTGCGACACGCCCTTTGGCTCCACACGAATGCTTTTGCCCGGAGCAATGAACCGGTGAGGCCACAACTGGGGGACCTCATCCCCTAGGAAGAACACTTCAAACCCACGAGCTCATTGGCCCAGCGAAGGCGTAAAGCCTTGCAAACTCGTTGGCCCAGCGGGGGTTTGAACTCTGGTGGCCGCCACTACATCCTGAGCGACTTAACCACCGAACCATGCCATCATCGGCTTGTTTGAAGCAAATTAAAATATACAAACATATACATTTTTTTTTAACAGCATTTAAGGGAAAAAGATACATTCTAATCTAGTTTATTTTCTTTCAACAACTAAACTTTTCATTGGGCAACACTCTTATGAATATATATATTTTTTGAAAGCATGCTGACAGAAAGTAGAGTAACTCATATTCTTCTTAACTCAACCAACTTCACAAAATAGGATATAAACTGCATTAATTAAAGTAATAGTGAGTATACACTTCACTATACATCACGGCCAACTCTATGACAAATAACCTAAAAAAATCTTTCACAAAAGTAATATACATTGAGGCCACAATGGCCATGGCTCCAACAGCTATTAAAACACTACAAAGCCACATGAAGAGGAGATCTCATCCTCTTCATTCCTCCACTCAAAACCTGCAAACAACACAACAACAAGAACAACAAAACCAGCCACTTCGAAAGCTCTCCTCCCTACCGTAGACCCGCAAGTGGGTCACCCCCGAGCTGGGGAGGTAGGGTATTCACACAGGTGAAGAACATTCTACAACAAAATCAATCGCAACAACACAAATACAGCCCATAGGTTTAGCACAAAACTCAACCCATAAAAATGAGTTGGTGAGGGTAGCGAATGGACCCCTCAACTTCAAAGGGCTCCCAAATGATAAAATGTCAAGCTCATGGCCTCAAGCCAAATAAAATCTCCAAAACACCTCTCCACAATATCACAAAAATGACCTCCATGGCACTCTTGCCATTCAATAACCTTCTCAACAAAATAAAAGCCCTCAAGGCATAAATACATAGTGTGGGAGAGACCTCAAGGAGGTTCCTTTCCCCTACCCATACAAGTTGAGCATTACCTCCATTGGAGGTGCTCTCACCATAACTCCCATCCCAACCAAACAAAACAATGCAACAACCAAAAACTATAACACAACACATTAAATAAGCTAGGGTGAGAAAACAAGTTAAAAGGCCTACCTTCAAAGCCTTTATGATGGAAGCAAGTTGGTGAAGAGCTCCAAGCCTTCCAATCCTTCAAGCAATCCTCTAACTCTCCCAAAAAAATAGCAATAAGAATCAAATTGAAGAACCCCACACTCCTCAACAAGAGGAAATAATATAGGCCATGAATTTGGCCTTAAGGAATGAGAAGGTGACATTTGTCACCTCCTCCTTCCTCCTCCCATGCCACTTGCAAGGGAGAGGAAGTGTGAGGATGACAAGTGTTGTCCTCTCATTCCCTCTCAATCCTCACCTTATCTACTTGTGCTCTCACACGTGTGAGAGGACAAGTGGTGAGGTGGCAAACCCACTCACACTCAAGAGAATAAGGGATGCCATATGGCATCCTCCTATTCTCTCAAGGAGCCATCTTCCTCCAAGATGCTCTCACATGTGTGTGAGAGTCTTGGGGAAAACTCCCACACACTTGGGAGTCTTGGAGACCTCCCAAGTCTTCCTTAGGAAAGGGTTCCCAAACTTTGGGAAGGGAGATGAGTCTTTCCCAAGGCATGACTCATCTCCCACTTCCCTTAATTCAAATTTTCGTCACTCTTACTAAACCATGGTTTAGAGTGACCAAACTTGAGTCAAATCTAGGGTTAGATAGTCCAAGTTGACCCTAGGCTCATGAGTAACCACCTATGGTAGCTTTTGGGACTCTAGGGTTCACAAAGGGGGTTAAAAATCACATTTAAATGGCCTCAAAATAAAATAAATACCAAGTGTAAATCAAGTAAAATTATACAACACTTATTATTAAATAAATAGACAAGGGGTACTAAGGCCGAAATAACCAAATTAAATCAAGTACTTAAATCATCATTCAAATTCAAACGTGATCCTTATCCCTCTTGGGAATGAATCGGTTTACAGGGATAACATAGTGTGAATTCTACCTCCGATTTTTCCGTGGCTAGGGAATGTGAAACCTGCACATCTCGATCAAGTGTCAGTCATATCATAGAAATCATAGCCGAAGCAACTGGAATTAAATTCACGCAATTCGAATACATCAATAATCATCAATACATAACTCCAATTTAAACTGCATTTTAAATCATATGTCAAATAGTCGACATCACATAATGAATTAGAAACTCATGAAATATCATCTAATATATCCCATGTGTCAAATCACAAAATATCATCCACTATGATCGAATCAAATCACATATGTCAAATCAAAGTCCTATCATAATCAGGAGATAAAAAAAAATAAGTCTGCATAATAAAACCATAGTCACTAAAGGTCTGATAATGTCATCACAAAATAGCATAATCGATCAAAATAAGGGAGGTGAAATAATCGGTCTCACACATGGGCAAGAAAAAATTGAAGATTTGTTCTTAATTATCCAACAGGGATATCAACTCCTTGGTGAAGGAGATTTCACCATTGAGCAGGTTCGAGACTTCTTTTCAAAGCCTATTTCAGATGGCCTCCCTGAACAGCATGAACACAAGGTGGAAGCGGCCATATTTCTAGTTGAGCCACAAGAGCCAGAGATTTCAGACCAGCATCAAGAGGTTATAGAACAGAGGCATGAGAACAATCATGTTGATTTGCATGTCATCTTGAAGGGATGCCCTATCAGGCACCTGGTGTAGTTGGAGACATTAGAGGAGGAGACACCACTTGTCATGCTTACCTCTGAGCATGAAGTTGAGCATCAAAATGAGCAGGATCAACCCATTTATCCACTTCCCAGCAGCTACATTTCTAATCAATTCAAGTGGGTAAGTGAGTTTGTTCCTATTCTAGGGGAAGTGTTTTTCCAATTTGTTGAATACCCATCCCTTCCCCACCTCTTGTTAGTTGCCCATAAACTGGAAAGATATGTTAAATTGCTAAGGAAGGGCAACTATTTTAAATAACTAATTAATGGCTTTGTTTAAGTCTGTTTCTTGGTTGGTTAGTTTAGGTTTAGGTTAGTTTTGGTTTTTTTAGGTTCCCTTTCAATAAGTGCTCTTGCATAAGTTGCATCCTCATTAGGAGCTTGTTTGCCTTGTTTGTTTTGTTTTGTTTTTTGGAGGCATGTTCAGTTGTGTTGGTTTGGCCCATCTTAGCTTTAGGTGTTGTTGACCCCTTTTTGACTTTGTGCCCAATGAATTGCATAAGGTCACTGGATCCTTGTGTTTAGTAGGCAAACACCCCTACATAGTCGCCAAAATGTTGTCCTATTTTAGCCCAGGCCAAATAGCCCAAAGATTCCCCTAAATCTTGCATTCCTTCCATCAGAGATCCGATCTAAGACACCCTAAATAGAAGGAATTTTCTCCCCAAAAAATCCCAGAAACTTCTGAGTGTTTTCCTTTTGAAGTGCAAGGAAGAAGCCCAAAAAAGCTAAGTCCAAAGCTTCTTGGCTTTCCCTTGTATTTTTTGTCTTTTTCGGAGCTTCGGAGTTCAGGGTTCTCTCTTCTATCATGCCATTCATGTCGGCTCTAAAAACTCCGCTTTGATAATCCAAAAATTGCCTATCTTTGGGGCGTCGGAGGTCGGGGTGGCGATCTTACTCCTTTCGAGCAAGCAGTAAGGAGGAGGCCCAATCGCCGAAGTCTGACAAAGCTTGAAAAGGTTTCTAAGTCTTTCAGGCGTCGAAGGTCAAGGTGGTGGTCTTCCTTGTTGGCAGTGAGCTACCCCCTTGTCAGTGAGGCGTTCAACGCTGACCTTGGGATTCGTGACATGGCAGTGAGCCTCTCGTGGATCTGGGTTAAGTCTGGCATTTGTAGCGAGCGTTGATAGCTCGAGCTTTTGGCGCAACGGCAAATGATTCCAACAATTGGTATCAAAGCCATGGGTCACGGGTTCGAATCCCTCAGGTTGCGTTGAGGGGGGGATTGTTGGCAGTGAGCTACCCCCTTGTCAGTGAGGCGTTCAACGCTGACCTTGGGATTCGTGACATGGCAGTGAGCCTCTCGTGGATCTGGGTTAAGTCTGGCATTTGTAGCGAGCGTTGATAGCTCGAGCTTTTGGCGCAACGGCAAATGATTCCAACATTCCTCCTTCTAAGCAGGCAATAAGCGAAAGGCTTGATCGCCAAAGTCTGACGAAGCTCCAAAAATTTCTAAGTCTTTCGAGCATTGAAGATCGGGAAGTTTCTCTTCCTCTTTCCTTTTTGAAGGCAGAAGGGTGAAGGTCCGAGGCCTAATCCCCGATCGTTTCAAGGGTGCCAAGTGTTTGGGCGACGGACTCTAGAGAGTTTCTTGTTCACTTACAGATTACAAGCATTAGTGGCAAGGTTCAATGCCTGATCCCGATGATCTTCAAATTCTTCTAAGTATTTCGGGATTGAGCAGTTTCCTTTCTTCTCTTCCAAATGCATAATGTATGGTAAAGCCTCAATCTCTAAAACTTGATGGTTTCCCTTTGTTCCTTTTGGACTTTGGAGATCGATGTTTCCTTCTTCACCTTTTTAGAAGTCGATTGCCTGGTGGAAGCTCGATTGGTTAGGCCCTGATTGTTTTGCCCTCCCTGCTCCTTCCACTTTTCAGAATGGGATGGGACTGTTCAACGACCTTCCTGACCACCATTAATGCTTCTTTAGAGCCTGATTGCTTGTGGAAACTAATTTCATGCGCCCCAATGCCAATATAGCTCCTTTTGCATTGAATTTCTTGTACCCGGGGCATGGGCAAATGCTCTTCTTCAATGAGTTTTAATGGCAAAACCATGTGGACACACACCAAGGACACAGAGATGAATTTATTGTAGCATGGGCGACTGGTTTTCCTTGTTGACCACTCTTCCCCACGTCCATGGTTGCTACAGTATGATTTGAAAAAGATATGTATGCATGTATTGAAAATGTATTTTTGTTGGTTGGCTACTCTGAGTCATTTTCATGGGCAGAGGATTCATTCGCAAGTTTTTCTCCAAAACTGAGAAGATTTGATGGACTGTGCTCTCTTCTGAGCCGCCTCTCATGTATTTGTACCAATTCATCAATGAATGAGAGTCTATCACTTTGTGTCTATTTTACACCTGTAATGAGTATGTCTTCTCTTTGTAATGGCTATTTAACCTTTATGATCAATATAAACTAATTTTTTACCTCTCATTGTTCTTACACTGTGTTTATTTGATAGATGCAAGTTGTGTATTGTGGATAAAATGGTCCCTTTCATAGTTTTATCTTTCTACCCTAACCTCTGTTTGAACCTGCATGAGTTTGTGTGAGTTCCCTTCAGCGTTTGAGATCAAAAATATGCTGTCAGTTTCAGCTAAACACCCTAAATCATGGTGCATCACCATTTTCTTTTCAGTATTCCTTCTATTTTTTCTTGGTGATCAGTAACATAGGTTTAGTTATTGTCTCTTAACCTTAAGTTCAGAATGAGGAACCGGCCTTCTCTGGAGGTCTGATCTCATCTGCAAGGTCCCACACCTTGAGATCAATCCCATTGTGTCATTGAAATGCTTAAACAGGCTTCAAGTAGGATGCAATTCCAAGTGATAATAGTCATGAAAGCAATAAAATGTCTAAGTAAATAGGCGGGTCTTACATATAATGTGATTTTGCAAGGGATTATGTTGCTGAAATTTATCCAGAATTGTGTTGGTTCTCCTATGAAGGTTTTAGCCTATTAATTTATTGTATTCAAATTGATTCTATGAATACATAGGTTTAAGATTTAGAGGTTGGGTTTTTCCTAAATGGCCTTTCCCAAGATAAACGTTGTGTCACTATGGCATAATCTTTTGTGTGTATATTTTCTTTTGAAATTGCTAGATCATATTTTATATGCATTTCCCTCCTCATTGATTAGTGTAGTATAACTTGACTCATAATCACAAGAACATTAATAGCATATGAAATATCTTTAACATTCATTAAAACACTTCAAACATTGATGTCTAATGAAATTAGAGAAATAATAGAACTCACAAGAACACTTGAAACAATAGGCTAGAGATTTAACACTTTAGTACAAGAACATCCACTTGAATAGCCTCTAAAGTAGCACCTACATGAGTCCTTAGAGAGCATCACCCTTGAAGAAACTTCTCTAATTTCAACCTCTACTTGGCCTAGAAAATCTCATAACTTTCGTCATATTCTTTCTCATCCCTTGTGTGTGTTTTTTTGTCATACTACAAGGTTGATTTTGCTTTAATATAGGAACATCCACTCAAATAACCTCTAAAGTAGCACCTACAAGAGTCCTTGGCGATGGCATTGCCCTCAAAGAAATTTCTCTTATTTCAGTTTCTCCTTGGCTTGGAAAGATCTCATAGCATTCATCAACTGCTTCCTCATATCTTAGGTGTGTTTTTTATCATACTACAAGGGTGAGGTTGCTTTTATAATCCAACCATTCTTTCATAGACCTCTAAATATCTCCAAGAGGTAGCTTGACATCTCGCTCATCAAGAAATTTCTCCATATCAATAGGATTAATAGAGTTGAGTTCCTTCTCCATGATGAGCAAACTATCGACCCTTGTTTTGCTCATTAAATCTTCATCATATAGACTATACCTATTATATTTATCATCTGCAGGCTTCTCATCATGTCTATAAGAGAGATTCTTAACCTTTCTTTGCACAAGAAACTACCTACTTTTTCTTTGGATCATAACACCTATAAGGTGTCTGATCAAAGCTAAATAACGTAATAAAATTATACATTTCACCCATGAGCTTGAATGGAGTGGCAGGAATAACCCTATCTTTATTTGGCTTAAAATGAATGAAATTGAATTGGATAATTGGAAGCAAATTTTATACTTGGAAGCAAATTTCATAATTGGAAGCTTTTCAAACACGAGCAAGCAAGTAAACCAAAGACTAAAAATATCTTAGGTATAAAATTGCTTCAATAAATACAAAGTTAAATCTAAACATGAGATGTTGGATATATTTGGTTTAAAACACATTCTTGAGTCAGTATTGCCTTGTCTTTTGAATTGATAACTTGACTCTACAAAACATGGACTTGAGACATGGTATTTATAGGAACAAGGAAGGTTTCTCAAGTCCACAAACACCTTGGATGTGAAAAGTTAAAGTTTCAAACATGAGTTACTTATGAGCTCTAGATTATCACAAACTCAAGTCCAACACCTTTTCAATCAATACCTCAAATTATGCATGACTTAACTTGCCTCAATGATGTTGGAGCATAACTTCCAGAGGCCATAACTTTTGATCCAAGAAGAAGATTGAGCACATCTTTTAGAATGAAGATATTAAAGACTTTGAAGTTGCTATAATTGGCTTGCTCTAGTTAAATGTTATTTTGAGTTTTTTGGGGCCCAATTCAACCGTCTAAGGCCTTAAAAGTGCATTTCAAAAAGAAAACATAACATAGAG
Source organism: Cunninghamia lanceolata (assembly GCA_027924645.1). Lineage (NCBI taxonomy): Eukaryota > Viridiplantae > Streptophyta > Pinopsida > Cupressales > Cupressaceae > Cunninghamia > Cunninghamia lanceolata. Next base: position 324,843 of record BSBN01001153.1, read on the forward strand.
TCTCTAGAGAAGACGATAAATATGAGGTAGAGAAACTACAATAGGTGTTCGATATAGTGGGAAGGATTACACGAAGTTAACACTCAGATCTCAAAATGGGAATTGAAGAAACTTGATAAGAGAAAATGGCAAGAGTTTAATCAAAACAACTCACAAGAGCTAAGTTTTTTCAACCACAAGAGAAGAAGAATGATGCGAGAGTATAACTTTTGGAGGCCATAACTTTTAACCTAGGAAGCTAATTGAGCCTAATTTTTTAGAATGAAGATCATTATATTTATATATATATATATATATAGTGTTGTATAAATGAAAGGTTCAAGACCACATCATTCATATGAGTGTAGTTTGGATAGTGAGGTTTGTTCTATTGGGAGACATTTGACTCATGATTCCATATAGACATTATATTTGATATGAATAAACATTTTATTTTATGTTATATGTAAGGACCCAACTCCTTAAGTAATCACACTAACTCTGATTTTGAAAAATACAGAGGACAAAAAAAAATTGACCTAACAGATGCAGAAAATACAGATTCATAAAATTTTACTATTAATTCTAAGAAGTGTTCAATAAATGTTATGGTAGTTAGACAACTGGAGTTTAGTTTTCTAAAGTCATCAAGTCCTAAAAAGTTCACCACTCTTAATCTAGTGAAGAAAGAAAGTACATTACGAGAGAAAAACATTACGCAAGATAACGTACAAGAACCACTGATCAACACATATCTTAAGTCCTTCATTACATCCTGCCTTCATTTCTGATAATTTGCTTTTCCTCCAGCAACTGTATTCTTATCGTCTGCACAAAACTAACTAGACATTCTTATGTTAACCTGGTTCAGAATCATTATACAAAAAAGTTAAGGTCACAATATTTGTAGAAGATAAGAATCAAATACCTCATCAATTCTTTGAACCTAAGTACTGGAGGCTTCTTGTTATCTAACTTGCTCTATTATGTTTTTGAGATTACGATGTTAATCATAAAAGAATACCCTATATCTATGGGACCTGAGTACTGGGGGCATCTTTCGCCTTCCAGACTGCCTACATACCCTGTATCCACGGGATCACGGCCCCCTCCGGATACGACTGACACTGAGGTTTGCAAATATGTAGTTTTGTCTTGCACTATGTTTGATGCAACTATGAGTGGGCATGCAGCCCTTTCTAGGGTTATTCCCTACCGCAAACAGTTCTTCGTCGGCTGCCACCCACTCAGGTGAAACAAGGACGAAATTAAATCTACTATCACAAACACCTAGAAGGGGTGTTTGTCATTCATCCCTAGTGTTGAGGAATCCCTATTAGGTGTTTACTCAAGAAATTAGGTTTACTTTCACAATCCAACTTGGGTATTCTAGTGACTAAGTCCATTCAAAATTCCTTAGTGATTTCTGGTCACCAAGATCCACGAAAGCGAGGTGAGAGCATACGACAACTAGGTTTTCTTGTTTGGACTGGTTTTGTTGGCCAACACCATGCAATTTTGTTCCAGAGATAGGTTTCCCACATCTTTAAATCATGCAACAAGATATGTCTTACCCAAGACTTTAACATGTTATCACAATACACTGTTTACCATGAGCAAACTAGCTTATACCAAAACATCTTCTAGATTTCTTCAAGGAGAATTTATAAACCATAATAGATTTATCATAATTCAATTTACACAAGTAAGAGGTACAAAATATTTATTGAACTACACAGGGACCATTACTATTAGTAAGAACCTTCTTGTACTAAAACAAAAGAGAATCGCTATAACATTTCGGCATGATAAGAGCACTTATTCAAGAAGACATAAAATACAATAGCAACCTTATGTAAAGAAATGTAACAACTCTATCTACTTAACACCAGTACACATAAAAATGGAATGATAACTTAAGATAAAAAAAACATAATATAGCTCTTTCCTACCTAATCATCGTTACATAGATGAAAAATACACTAAAATTTACAAAATTGATGTCATAGAAGATAAGATATTACATGCTCAATATCTAATAAACCAAGAACTATAAGGTTAATTGCAGAAAAAAGGTAATGGAATCAAGATCTTACCATAGTCAAGTGCTTAGTTGTCCCGGCCTAGATCCCTCAATACTCTACAACCTACACTCCATTAGTTATTTATACGTATTCAAATGCAATATGCTTAGTGACAAATTCTCCTATGACATTAGTACAAAATCGAGGAAGACTAACTTAATGATGAGGCCTAATTTGACTCAATCTCTTCAATCATCACTATTAGGAAGAATTAAAACCAATAATAAGAAATATAGAAAACATTCATTCATTTTACAAGGCATAGAATTCATGTCTCTCAACATAAGATTCGATCTCGTAGCACTTTATAACCGACTTAAGAAGCCACCACTAATGGTTCAAGAAAGGCTTTAGTACTTATTCAAAATTTGGACATGCAAATATGGTAATAGTTAAACTATTGGGAACTTCCACACCTCATAATGCATACTCGTTGAAACCAAAGATTAGGATTAAAATAGTTAATATTCTAAAGAAAAGTGTATCCCTAAAATAATATGATTATCCTTAAAAATGTCTTACACTAATCCAATAAGTTTGCAACGAATACTGCATTTCTTAGTTGAAGACTAACATGGGCTGTCTTCCAAGCTAGGTGTGTCCCTTGGGCGATCTCTATAAGGATACATCTTTATTAAGCCAACAATAGCAGCAAAAATGAATGGGGCCTTGATGCAATAGTGTGGTACCCCTTCCATAACGTTTCATGACAATCAGGGGACATCCACCCAACACAACCTCGCTACATCACTAACTAATCCAAACAAACATTAAAATCCTATATGATATGATTAAATCATTACATATATTTGAGGGTGTCTGCACTAGGGGATGTTTAAACTAGGAGATGTTTGCAATTGAGGTGCCTACAAAGAGGAGTGTCAGTCCCATCAACTCATAATTTGACATAATCAAGTTCACATTTATTTCAAGGTCCAATCACACATTATTTATCAATTCAAACCTTCATGACCATACCCAGTAATTAAATTGAAACCCATCTCCAGGATGGCACTAAACAATTAACATTTTTACTCTATTTGTGGAGAATATGAAAGGCAGTTTTGATTTGTTTTTTTTTAGTAATGACCTTTAGAAAACATACTGCAATACCCCTCAAAGACATCAGCATATAGTGTGCAATTAGTAAAGCACCCTTAGTATCTTCCAAAATCTGGTACATATATGTTTAGCAAACTTCCATCAACAGGTTAGAACAAATGAGAATAAGCCAAAGTAGATAGAAATTAGAATGATCACAAAATAGTTGTGTGTCTATGTGGTAATTGTTTAACAGAGGAAGTACAATCAGGCATATCAGACTCTTTTAGACAATTGACATCAGAGCATACTTTTTTTTGGCTAGTTGCATGGAATTAAGTTGTTTGAATAGTTTGTTTTTGGTTAGCAAGGACGCATCCATAAAAATGAAGTTGACATAGTTTAATTCTGGCAAGAATGCACATATAAGAAAATGTTGTTGTGTAGTAGATAGATCACATCATAGACAAAGGGGATACATGCAAAGTTGGAGAAATTGGCTTGGAAGATGAAGGCAGCAAGGTATTTTCCAGATTCGAGATATTTACACTGTGGAAGAATAGGAAGGAGAATTATTTCTGTGTCACCATAGTGAAAATTGCATTTGGTTTGTTAAACATGTCCCAAGGGATAACTATTAGGGTTGTTAAGAACCTTCAAGTACGTGTTGATTGCCACACTGCAACAAAACTTATCTCCAAGATTGATTGCAAGAGATATTGTTGTGAGAGATGTGAATCATTTCCATCATTTTAAACAGGGACAGTTTTCTTGTGGGGATTATTGGTGATGCTAGATGAAGCAATTTGAAAAATAGGCTTCCACCATAATACTGTACAGTGTCAGATCTACAGTAATAATGAAGGAATATCCCGAGAAGCATAACGTAAGGGAAATTTTTGTAAGATGTCATTGTAAGTGCCCTGCATAATGTGGAAGCATAGAATAGGCACGTGAGCTGTTTGACAAAATTCTTGAAGTGTGGTCTCATAGACTGCAGTGATCGCAAGATATGTACAAAATGGATTTGTTGAAAAGGCTTTAGAAAATTTCAAGCAGATGCAATTGACAGGTGTAAAGTTAATTTCCACAACCTTTGCCATTGTCCTCCCTGCCTGTGCCAAAATGGAAACTTTCGAACAGGGTATGGGCATCCATCAAAGCATAACAGAAGGGGATTTTTTGTCAGATATTATGGTTGGAAACGCTCTGGTAGACATGTATGCAAAATGTGGAAGCATAAACAGGGCAAGTGATCTGTTTGACAGAATGCCTCAAGAAATGTGGTCTCATGGAATGCCATGATTGCAGGATATATTTTAAAAATGGATTTACAGTTGAAAAGTATTTAGTAACTTTTTTTAAGCAAATGCAACTGGCGGTGTACAGTCAAATTCCACAACCTTGTCAGCGTCCTCCCTGCCTGTGCCCAAAATGGGAGCTTTCGAACAGGGTATGAACATCCATCAAAGCAAAACGGCAGGGGATTTTTGTCAGATGTAGTAGTTGCAAGTGCCCCTATAGACCTGTATGCAAAACGTGGAGTCCTAGACAAGGCACATGAACTGTTTGACAAAATCCTATAAAGAAGTGTGACCTCATGGACTGCAATGATCGCAGGATATGCACAAAATGGATTTGTTGAAAAGGCTTTAAAAACTTTCAGGCAACTGCGATTGGCAAGTGTAAAGTCAAACTCCACAACCTTTACCAGTGTCCTCCCGGCCTATCCCAAAATGGGCGCTTTCGATCAGGTATGGGCATCCATCAAAGCATAACGGAGGGGGAATTGTTTTGTTAGATATGGTAGTTGCAAGTGCCCTGGTAGATACGTTTGCCAAATGTAGAAGCATAAACAATGCACATGAACTGTTTAACAGAATGCCTCAAAGAGACAACTCATGGAATGCAATGATTTCAGGATATGCACAAAATGGATTTAGATATAGATATATATAAATAAACAAGGCTGTCTAATCAATTCCCATTCACAAAACAGAATGCTAAACAGAAAAACATAGCCACTAATTTAGAAACCCTAACTATTGAACAGAATTGTTTTCTACATACAGCTGAAACTATTTATCAAATCCTTGTGCTTTGAGGGCTTAACAACTACTCCTACATCGAAGACCAACGAAGGCGAATGGAGTAATTCTAGAAAATGCAAATGGCGGTTGCAAAACCGAATTCCACAGCTGATACCAGCATCCATTCTCTGCGTCTCCCCTTCCTCCCCAGTTCCCACTGATTAACACTATTTTTTCATCCTCTCCATTGAATTGGGTCTCCCCAAAAAAAATGGTCAACATCCTGCCTTAGCGTGCAAGGAAGGACCTCCCATGACAACCGACTTCACACTTCTGTCATACTGCGAAAGTTTAGTCAAAGAAGGAAAAACCCCAAAAAAAAATAAACATTAAATTGCATTTAATATGATTTGATGACAGCGTGAGAAATCTCCAAGATGGAGATATGAAAACAAATCTCCATCCTTTCATATCAGATCGGATCTCCTTCAGGCGGTGGCTTGCATGGGAGGCTCACCTCCATACTCCATTTAAAACTTGTCAAAAAATTTTGCTTGCATGCCACGCCACTCCATTAATGTTCCATTGACTATATGCATCCAAATATATATATGCCCATATATGATATTATATACTAATATATAGATGTTTAAATAAGATATTGTATAATAATATATATATAGATGTTTAAATAAGAGATTTTATATATATATATATATATTCACATTTATATTCTTATATAAAATATTATATAAAAATTCATGTATTTAAATACCTATATTTTATTCCTAAGGGTAATTTCATCAATTACGGAGATTTCGTATGTGCCCAAAAATAAACCTTAACGCACAATTTTCGTGAATTACACGTCATATATATATATATATTCAAATATCAATTCAAATGACAACAATTTATAATATTAAATGATAATTAAATAATAATAATTTTACTAGCAAATTAGTAATTAAAACAAGAGTCGATGAAAAGGCTATAAACGTGCAGAAGCATTTAGAATAATTAATATTAATAATTAGATATCAACATTTTGAATTGCAAACAAATAGGGTTGTGACATTATATATATTTGAAGTTCATTTTCTATGTACATGTACATGTGAACTCGGCATATTTCATTCATGTTATGCACAATACATTATATTTTCAACTTCGGTTACATGTTCATAACTGCTCTATGTAAGAAAATTATGTCCACAAACTACACTAACAGCTAAACTCAAAACAAAACTTATATACTAAATGAAATACATATGCAAATACTTCCAACATTAATCCCATAAGAAAAGAGTTGCAAATTATCCAATCTAAGTAAATTTCAGCAACATTCAAGCATGTAAAACAACACTTCAAAAGAAAAAGAATGAGAGAAAAATAATAGAACTACAAAATAAGAGCGACAAGGATATATCATGAAAAAACATTTTCAGAAAAAACTCAGCCTCCAAAACACACACACCCAATGTATTGACTACAAAATAAGAGCGATGATGATATATCATGAAAAAACATTTTCAGAAAAAACTCAGCCTCCAAAACACACACACCCAATGTATTGTTTAGCAACAATGTGTTACAATTAAATATCAAAGCCTCTATGTTTCAATGAGAGCAACACTATTCAATCCTTGAAAATTTTCTGCAAAATGACTCTCTACAAATTGAATACTACAACCTCCATCCCAAACCATCAATATATAGGCTTAAAGAGGCCCAAAAAACAATCATAAAACAATACCACGAGCCCAAACATGGCACTGAAATACCATGGTAAAAATTTCCATCCCCCACTTCAAAAGAATGGCTTCCAAAACAGAATGTAACTTCTTTTCAAGTTGCATCTGACCACCATGACCAAAGGTGTCATAAGTAACTCCCAAGATCCCCCCATAAAACACTAATTATTTCTACACTCCCTTACACACTATTATTAATCATTCAAAGATGCTCTTACAAATCCACTATATAACCGACTTTTTGCAAACTCTTACATACATCATAAATTCTTTTAGGCATCTTACACACGTCATAATACAATGTTCAAGTGGCCTATGAAAATCTCATAGGTTCCCCAACGGGTGGTGCCCCTTCCTATGAGGATCCATCTACAAAACAATATTGAAATATCAGCATGTCTAGCTAGCTTTCAGACATTACTATAATATCCCAACATGTTATAGTAAGAATTTGCGAAGTGTACAACACACCTAGTCCTAATAAAAATGTCAATAAAACAAAGCTCTACAAACTTTCAAATTAATTTCCTCCACATTATAAATGCAAGCTAACACTTAATGAATTAACAACTTGAACTAACTGATTCAAGATTGTGGCTGACAATATTTGCAATGATATACCAATATCAAATCCAGCTTTTAATACCACAGTACAGTAGAAAACTGACTTCGTAGAGATAACTAGTTAAAATGGCATTACCGGTATAATTTAAGGAATTTCAACGTCATGCTCCACAGAAAGTTCGAATTCCTATTGAGTCTAACAACGTCATAAAGAAAATTTGAAGATTTCTAACCAGGCTTATAAAATCTTAAGAAAATACTCTTCAATACTTAATTTTTTATAGTCTTCTGTATTTTCTGCTTAAGAGTAAAATAAGTCATATTATTTGTTACTTAAAGTAGCTTTAAAGTATTATCAGCTTAAAACATAAGTATTAAAAGACCATTGAAACTTAGAACAGAAAATTTCTAGGACAGGTTGAATGTGGATAGTCTTGTCAGGCCAAGCACGGTACCCATACTGCCCTCAGAGGGTACTCCACCTGAGATGGCAATCATACATTCTTCGGAAGTTTCTTTTAATTTTTGTTCTAACTAGAATTGTTCCAACTCCAAGGATAATGATAAAGATGGTTTGGATTTTTTTTCTGGTCTTGTTATCGACTTCCTTTGTTGTTCAGATGCTGTAGGGTTTTGGTTGCAACAATTTTTAAATCAAGATCCAACCAGTTGTATAGAAGCCCATTACTCAGGCTTCAGAAATTCAAATTTTGGTTTTAAGAAATTTAGATTTAATATTTTACTTTTGTTCTAGAATTCCTGTCTTCAATATTTTTAGATTTCGGCTGCCAGTTTTCAGAAATCAGCAATTTCCATATTTGGAGCCCAAGCAATTAAAAAGACTGGTTACTCATTTATCTCAACACAATGTGGATTCTCAGTGTTGCAGATTCACATATCCCAACTTAGGTTTGATTCTTCAAGATGTGCAGAAGTTGAAACAGTTTCCAAATTACATGCCTTCTCCATTTCAAGCGCAAGACAATCAGAGAGGAATGAGCAGATCTCAACAGATTTTCTATCCAAGTTGACAATTGAGTGGCATGGACAATTATAGGAACATATCGAGTCAAGATTAGTAATTGTTGATTGTTTTTCGACTTCAAGTCCCATTAATAGGTATAGCCTTCCAAGTGGTCAGGGTCTATTTCGGATTCGGATTCGGATTTGCTATCAGTGAGAAAAGAAAGTGATAAAAGAACCTAGCTTTGGTGTACCTCCTAGGGCTGAAGGTAGAGACATGGATTCATGTGTTGGACTTGAGTTATTTTATTGATATACGGTCCATTTTGAGTTATTGTCAATTTATTTGTTACTTTTCTATATTTGATTGTTTATTGAGATGCTTTGTCAATATTTTTATTGCATTGGCGTTGGTGACACTTGTATATAAATTCATCACAATTAAAATCATGGTTAATAGGGCCAGGTGGCCTTATTTATTTTACCATCAACATTAATTAGTTTTGAACATTCTTCTAACTTTTTATTGTTTATATTAGCGCCTTCTGTAGGAATTTGCAGGAGCATCATCAAAGTGAGATGATGAGTCAAATCTCCTATGTCCACTTGACCCACACTAGGCAAGAATGGCGTTGAATATTTACTAAGTTCTTTTATTAAAATGGACCTTCATCTGTCACATGAACTTTTCCCTTGTCTGTTGTTTAAATCTATGCATCCTGCAATTTGATGTTTTTGATTATGGTAAATAGGTTTTGAAAGGACCTAAAACCTTGTACAACTACAAGATAAAGCATTGAGAACAAGCAGGACAAACAAAAACAAAAGCAAGCCTAACACTCAGTAAAGGCCAAGTAGGAGGAACAAAAACCACCAAAAAGTTAAAAACCAAGGGACGGCAAAAGAGCTTCCCCGAAGAAAAAGGCAAAGACCAACAGTCATCAGTCAAGGCACACAGCCCAAGGCTGAAACTCTTGAACCTTCTCACAAAGGTTTGAAACCGAATTTTTCTAAGCACTGAAAAGGCCCAAAAACTTTAATAGGCCTAATCAAGCATCTACTTTTTTGGGTGGGCCCAGGCCAACAACCCCATCCAACGAATTAGACTTCTAAATATCCTTCTTTGGAAAGCAGCAATGGTGCCACCTTATCCAACAACTCAGGTCTCTAAAAAAATGCCATCCCTTCTTGCACATACCAATGTCTCAGGGTCATCCATTACCCCTATCTCAGGACTAGCAAAAGGAGGCAGCATCTTGCTTTGCTTTCTTTTCCAGGTATGTTGCTGCTTTTTGTTAGCCTGGCATGAAGAAGTGTGATCAACTTTCTAACAAGTAAGGCAAGCCATCGAAGAAGATTTGATCTAAATACTTTGTTCCCATATTCCAAACTTAGAAGTTAACTGATCACAGAGGGAATAATCGAACCCACCTCTACACTCACACATAGCCTAGCAAAGACAAAGCGCTTCATGAACTTAGTCACACCATCAATAGCCATGAAATATAGGGAAGGATGTTGTCTTTTAGTACGCCTTGTGCCCATTGTGTTCTACCAACCTCGCAATAGTCATAGTATGAACTAGAATTTGTGGATTTCCAACACATTATGGACAGTGGTACAACTCAATGTTAAATAGGGAAGGATGTTGTCGTTTAGTACACCCTGTGCCCATTGTGTTCTACCAACCTCGCAACAGTCAGAGTATGAACTAGAATTTATGGATTTACAACACATTATGGACAGTTGTATTTTTAACGCTTCATGATTAGGCAAGGATTTGTATACATAACACATTTGCATTTGCTATACATCTATACATTCATGCAGGTAATTTAGCGTTTTCATACTCAGCAAGCTCAAGAATATTGGTAAAACATGGGGAAAAATTGTAAAAAGATGTATTTGCAAACACACAAGTTTGTAATCCTGAGTATTAAAGAGTGAAAGTATCAACGAGTATGTCTCATTAAAGCTTAGGTTTAACAATATGAAGACAATTACTCGCCAAAGGTTAACAATTGAGGAATCTAGGAAGTTACATTCAAAGACTATTGTAACTCTGGTCAAAACGCACCTATGCTCCCCCAAGTTTCCGAGATGGGGACGGGCAGGGACGGCGGGATGAGTTTCCTGGACGCCATTTTTTTTGGGCCATTTTTTAGGGGACGGCAGGGGACAGCTACTAAAAAAATAAGAGTTTTTTTAAAATATAGAGAAATTTCAAATACTTATATTTATATCAAAATGCCCAAAGGCTGCAAGTTTCAACAACAAAATGACAAAAACATAGCGAATATATGGCTGTCCCTAATCAGCCTCTGCTAAGACTGCATCAAAATCAGAATCCGAGTCCGAATCACTGCCACCATTAGAGTTATACTCATTCACTAATCAAACCAACTAAGAATGCAACTTGAAACGCTATCAAACACTCATAAGTCAAAGAATTTAAGTTAAGTACAAAGTATACAAGTTGTTCAAGGGCCTATGGACTTTCTAGACAGTTCTCAGTTCTGAGGTAATTTGACAGCCTTGGAGTCAACTGTCAAACTTAACTGAACAGGATTCCTCAGAACACCGAGAGAAATGAGGTAAATTTTTCAGTAACAAAAACACTAAATGCAGCAGACTGTTGGTTTTGTTTTTGTCATGGCTGTTCTGCTTGTGTCCTGGTGGTTTCACTTGTCATGGCAGATCTTGCATGTGGTGATTTTTCTCTAATGCAAGACGTCATATGGCCCAAGAGATATAAACAGGCATAGACTAACAGTTGTAGATGGCATCTCTTCAAGTTTTTGGCTTTTGGCCTCTTAATTCGAGCCTAACTTGGTGTAATTGTATAAATTCACCTTCAAGGGTCATTTTAAAGCATTCGTTTGAATTATTTCTTCCTATGTGTAAGTTGTAGAGTAATTACAAGAGTTAGGGACGATGTAATTGTCACCGGTACCCTTGAAAGCCACAAAAAGCCAGTAAGCTTCTAATTTATAGATGAGACAGTAGCAAGAAAACGAAAAGCCTTACTCTTCTAGATTTTTTCCAACAATGGGTTTATGTACGATAAACAATCTTTGTGTTCTGCTCTATTTTTTTTACCAAATGAAGGCAGATTAATAAACAGAAGTGCTGTTCACCAATGCAAAATGTGAAAATGAGTTGTGTTTTTTTTCTTTTTGGTTGATATGATCCCTATTTTAGGTTTAGGGTGTGTTTAAAGGGATGTGGTGGTACTTATGGTCTCCCCCATCCCTTCTTTTTTAATTTAAAATGTGTTTTTTTTTAAACTGCATCCAAAAAGGCACTGGGCTGTAGGGGACGGTTGGGGGACGTCCCGACCATCCCTGGGACGGCTAACCGTCCCCTGCAGTCCCCTGTTTTTCCAGGGACATCCCCGGGACATTTCCTGGGATTGCAAAAAAGGGCGACGGGTAGGGGGCGTTTCCTACCCGTCCCCGTGTCCCGGAACATCCCCTGTAGGGTATGGGGGCTTTTGGGCAGGGGACGCGTCCCCGTGGAGCATAGAAACGCACACTATTAGTAATGTACTCATTACTTTCAAAATGCAAATATAGTGAAGAATTGATGGGCTTTGAATTGATCCTACAAATCTGATCATCTATACTGCTCATTGGTTTAATAATGCAAGCAATGCGCAGAAATGAAATTGTATGAAAATCAATAAATCCTAAAAACATAAACTCACGACATATCATGAGATCTTGCGTCTAGTTATCCCAACTAAATTTTTTGCTGAAAAAAGTGCAATATTTGTTGACCAATATTTTCCCGCGTTTGACCAAATATACTCCCACAATATCGCAATTTTTTCAGAAATATTACAATTTCATCCACGTTTTTCCAATTTGAATATTAATATTTAGGGTTTCTTAAACATCGTTTCTGCCATTAAGGGTCTTAAATATTCAAGGGCATTAATCAACTATTACAAGTATCTAAATTTTTATGATTATGCGGAGAGGCATTCTACAGTGGCAGCAAGGTCAGACCATGTGCACATAAAAACCAAAACACAGTCAATATATTTTTTTTTAAAATCAAAACTATAAAATTACTCTTAAGTAAATAAAAATAGTTCTTCAAATAAAAATAAAGTAAACAATGTAAATAAAATAAAATAATTCTTAAATAGTTCCAAAGTACAATAAAATAACTCTGAAGTACATAAAATGTGTTTTTAGATAGGTGTATTTAAGATATCTTAGTTCTTATTTATTTAATAACAAACTTAAAACCTTAAACCTAAATTATTTTTAGGGTATAGGGTTAGGGTTTTTTAATTAATAATAGTAAGTTATCCTAATCCCTAAAAATAAATTAAATTAATAATAATATTTTTTAAATTTTAATAATAATAAAACTTTGAGATATGTATTTTAATTTTTAATTTTAATAACAATAAAAATCATAGTAGTTGAAAAAAGACACACAAGCAACTAGAAGAGATGCAGTAAAAAAGCAAAAACCCTAATCTAGGTGTAGCAAAGGCTATGGTGTATAGGGAAAATCTTGTTTGAAGGGCAAAAGAAGCAGAAGAATGGTTAGGATGTGAACGTTGAGGATATTCGGCTGGTCAATACTAACGCAAAACAAGTTGTCCCATGCACTCCATGCAAACAAGATGGGGAAATCACTAAACAAGGTTTGATTTCAATACAAAAAGAAAGAGTCCAAAATGGTTAAATCCTATGCGACTGCAGTAGGCGGAAAGTCTCTTTAGCCAGGCCCAAAAAGAAATGTCTGTTTTGGGCAGGGCGGAGAGAATAGGGGGTGCAAGAAGGGCTGGAGTTGTAGAGAAGATGTTAACATTGGAACTGGGAGAAGAAGTGGAGGAAGATATGGAGCACTAGATGGAAATGGCATTGATATGTTTGATTCAGCTCCCTTTGGCCAAGCCTTTCGAAGTTAAATAAATGGGTAAAGCCTACTTGGCTGCCTTTTCTAGAAAGCCTTTGTGTTTATTTATCCTTATGTGCAAGGTTTTTTGTGATTGTATGTGATTCTCTAGAGAATAGAGGTAGGATTCTTGAGAAAGGCCCTTGGTCTTGGTATATGGCATCCTTGTTTTTAAAGCCAGGATATCAAAGATTTTATTCAATTATAAAAAAAGGATTCAGGTTTCTCCTATACGGGTAAGAATGCTCAACTTGACTCTTCATTTTTGGCAAACTTCTATGGAAAAGTATTGGTAACTCTCTGGGAAATTTTCTATCAATTTCCCCTTAAACTCAAAGGCATTCTCTTACTTCCACAACTCATATACTAGTAGAATTGGATTTTTCTCATGGTCTTCCTGCAGCATAAGGTTGAAGGTAGAGGAGGAGGTATGGAAGCAGCCACTGGATTATGAGAATCTAGCTTTTCGTTGTTGGAATTGCTTTAATGTGGGTCATTTAGCGACAGGATGTAAAAAAGTGAAAAGGGCTCTTGAAAGGGCTCCCCGGTGCAAGAATGCTTCCCCACATCATCAGCGAGTAGGAAGTTCCTTTTCGGAGCCTAGCCCAGCGGACCAACAAAATGCTAAGGTGGAGAAGAACTACGGCGATGCGCAAGATCACTTTAAGGTAAGATTAGAGGACACGGGATTTTGAAAAAAAACGTGAACAAAAAGCAGGGAGACGAGAAAGGTGAGAAGGTATCCAAAGTGCACAAAGTGCCTTGTGGCAAGCTGATATCGGGTTGCTTTGAGCTTGAAACAGACGACATTCTAAAATAACATTATGTTGCATCCCTAAAAAAAAAGGCGAATGGACTAAGTAGATCGAAAGGCATTTGTATTTTCAAATTTTGTAGATTGTGATTGATTTTGAGGGTTCAACTTTGAAGTCAAACTATGTAGTGTGCACCATAAGCATGGTTTCAACCTTGAGCTGCTGAGGCTCATCACAAGCTTATTAGAACACTATAATTCAAAGATGAAAACTTCGCCAGCAAGCATCTCATGCAAATCATCTGAGACGGACAATGCAGAAAGCCTGAGGATTACGTCTGACTGCAAGTGGAACAACCTCAACATTGCCAATGATAAAAACACAACAGTCTTTCCACTGAGTACTCAACAGCTGGATTCTCCCTACTTGATTGGGCACCCACATGGAAATATTGAATTCATAATCCAGATTTGCTTTATTTGAGTTGAGCTTTTGCACTTTCAGGGAATTCAGAGGGTTACATTATAAAATATATGCAAAATCCATCAATTAATTCCTTGTAGGGGTCAAAGCTAACTTTCTAATGAGCCATTATTTGCCTCTATTGGACTTGTTATTTTTTCCCTGAAATTTTACAGGGTTCCTGAACTGCCATTGTTAGTTTTCTGACTTCTAAAGAGTCGGACACTTTTGTTGAAAACTGACTCAAGCATATAATTATTGATTGCCTACTGGATTAGGTGTATGAAATTAGGGATTCATTTTTAATGTCTAGATTTATTTTCTTTGAATAGCTGTGCTCTTATGTCTTCTGAAATTTGGAAGGACTTAAATAAAATAAATTCAAAACCAAATTGATGAATTTCTATGTTCCTGAAACCTTATAAAGATTTCTGAACTGTTGTTTTGGGGTTTTCTGAATTCTAAAGGGCCCCCCTGCAGCTGAACAATAATTTTTTTAAATGAAATCAGAAGAAAAGCATATCTGAGCTTACACAGTAAAGTTGGAATAGACCCTCAAAATGAAGAAAGCCCTGCAAGACTCCGAAATTTCTCATAAGAGACCCAGAAAACAAACTGCCATGGCCCCAACCTTGCCCACGTTGGAAAGAACCCCCTCCACAGAGCCTTCAGCCCCTCCTTTCTCACAGTCTTTGCTATGCAATCAAGAGAACCCCTGTACTGTTCCCCGGCCTGGTTCATCATCCTCGTCTTCACCACATCAGCAGGACAGCTCAGCGTGGTGGCACACAGGCCCGACATCATGGATGCCAGTGTGTGCGCATACACATTATCGTCGCAGATTCCATGTCCAACAATTGATCTCTTGGCCTGATCATAGCATGCTAGCTCACCCATGTTCACTAAAAACGCTCTCTGCACATTAGGCAGCAACCCTCTCCACAACCCCATCATGCCATCAGCCCGTAAAATCTTCACAAATGCATCTGCAACTCCACTGTACCTGCAATTCTTAATCCCCATGCGACCATCAGCTTGCATCCTTACCTTGATGAGATCAGCAGGGCTGGCCACCACCTGCAGGGCGATGACAGCGCTGAGAAGGATTTTGGGGTATCAGAGCTCCAGAAGAGACCTTGAAGATACAGCAATTGAAGATGCAACAAAATCTATCAGCATTAACTCTTGTACCACCATAAAAAGCTTACAAGTAGAAAACTCTACTCTTGAAAAATAAAAATGAAGCTCACGATGCAGTTACATTTAATTGAAACGGGAAATTGGAATGTGATGAATAATAATGAAGGTTAGAATATCGTAAATGACAAAGATACTAACCCCATATATGATTTAGATCTAGCAAACTATAATCAGGCGGAGGCATAATATAATGTTTACCAAATGCGTTTACACAACATTTGGCCTTCCTGCAAAAGAGTTCTCAACACATTTTAAAAATTTTGTTTTTTGAGCAGTTGTTTGCAGTGAACTTTGTTTTTGAGGGGATGTTTGCAATGTGTAGATTTTCTGGAAACAACTGCATAGGATTTAAGTTGTCCAACATTGGGTCCTGCAGAGAAATCCAAAACATCGGACTACTTAAATCCTAGACAATTGGTTACAGAAAACCTACACTCAAATTTGGAAATTACGAGAAGACATATTTAGTTGAACTTGAGTACCCCAGTAATAGTTCATAGCAGCAAAGAACAGCAAACCCCTATATCATGAAAGCTGTCAAATAGTATAAATAGTTAAAACAACGATCATTTAGATTAAATATGGACCGTGTCTTGAAAGTGTTTTTAATTAAAAGTGGTGCAGTCAAAAAGAGAGCTCAAGTTTAAATTGCCACATTGCAATACGGCGAACAGTAACTGCTAAAATGCCCATCTAATAACATGTCCAGGACTAGAGCCTGTTCATCCCTAGAACTGGATGTTTCGATTGCCCTTGAAAATTAAAAAATAGGAAAGCATTGCTAAACATCCAGACTTAGACCCTATCCATCCTTAGAAAGGTCTGAAAATTAAAACATCAAAAAGCATTGCTAAACATCCAGACCTAGACACTGTCCATCCTTAGAAAGGTCTGGGCTAGTTAATGTTCTAATTAACCTTTCACAGACCGAAAAAAAGAAAGAAACAGATTCTAATCACACAAATACCACATCAACCCGCAGAAGGGCAATTACAGGCATATAACTCTGTACCGTTCATGTTTCAGTTACCCTTAACAAATTGTGGGGAAAAAAAGGAATATAGTAGCTAGCGGCGTGAAACTGGAGGAGGGCTAAAGAAGCTTTGTGAACATTTTTCGTACCTGGCCGAGAATCCCCGAGAGGCCGCCAAAGAGCGCTCTGTTGAGGACGTTAATATGGTCGCTTTGGTCTAAGAGGAATCTGTTGCGGAGCTGCTCGTAGGAGAATATGCGAATTGTGGTGTAGAAAATGTGGCGAAGGAGTGCAGGTGGAAGGCCCCTGTAGAGGCCTGCTAGGCCTTCTTGCTGGGCTATTCCCAGGGCTGTTTGGAATGAGCCCTTCGACGACGATTGAAGTTGGAGGCGGGTTTTTGTAATGTCAATGGGGAAGGTAGATGTCTCCGCTACAATGGCGGATGCACAGGTCAGGCCCAGGCGAAGAGCCATTGAATTAGGATTGGGAGTGAGACCCTCTTTTGCTTTGTCCCTGCGCTTCTCCTCCGCCATTGTTGTGTCAAGAGGGCTGGCAGGAGAGTCAAATTCGGGTTCACAAGCGGTGTTTCTTATTAGTCCCTGTCTTTGGAGGATTACTAATGTATCTCTTGGATGTAATTATTTCAATTTATTTAGCCAATAGGCATGTAGGGACAAAAAATCTGAACAAAATATTATAGTCTTTGATTTTTTTGGCTATTTTTATAATTTGATAAATGTCATTTATCTGCTTTGCTATTGGTTAACCCTGTGAACAGTAAGGGTGAAAAATAGAATTATCTTTAAATTTAATTATATTATTAACATTCAATATATATGTATATAAAAGTACCAAGTACTCTACAAAGACAGCGAGTTTACATTGCAAGTTTCCCTTTACTCGAGAAATAGGGCTCGGAATTGTCTCACGCCATAAAAAAAATTCATGCCAAGAAAGTTTCTACTCTTTTCCACAACCATTCGGTTTATTTTGAGACAGCCGACGTTAACTTCCATCAATTATATTCCCCCACACGCTTATAATAAATCAGTAAATATATTCCTAGCATTCCAAATATCTAACTAGAGTGCTACAAAAACAACCGGCAACTTCTGGTAAACCCTAATCAAAGGGCAGTTCGACAAAACCCTCAAATTATTTTGAAACAGTTTTCAGAGAGGGAAACATAGGATGAGCCATGGAACCTCTGTTCTTTTTAGTGAAATTCTATAGCTCTTTCTGTATCATTTGAGTTCAGGTAGTCTTTATTCCAAGCTAGTAAAAATCTAACTCATTTATTTAATCTATTATTATTAAATATTATTGTGATTAGGGTAATGAAATCCTAAACCTAAACATGTCATGGCTGGGTTTTGCATGTTAATGGTTGATTATCTGCTGAAGCCCCAACTGCGACGAAGTGATTTAGATCTCAATGCCTTAGACGGTGCACAGCGGCCTCCAAAGTCTTTCATCATAATTTTGACCCTGGTTGCTGGCATACGCGGATTTCTCTTTGGATATGATACTGGCTAGTCTTTGGCTATTCGGATCTTGTTAATTTAGTCTCAAAGTCATTGCCATCTCTGTTGCAAGCCATACAAAATGTGCGTCTGAATTAGGGAAATGTTTGTACGATTTGAGGTGAAATATTATAAAATATCCAATGAGTTGGGTCTTGAGGATAACGTGTTGTGCTAATCTCAGGTTTGGCTTTTTTAATGACCCAAAAGTATAAGCTTTTTTTTTAATAAATATACTAGGCTGGGAAACCCTATAGAACGAAGGAATTGTTTACCATTAGGTCATCTTGTATTATTAGATTTCGGGCTTCCTTAGACTCATTAGCAGTGTGTTGATTACACGTTAGCATATGACGACAGGGAAAATTTCATAAACAAATGACCCTTTGAATAGACAGTTCTGAGGAAGAAGATCCTTCCTTGTCAATTGAAAAGTTGGTAGTTTTAAGGGCACTAAAAGCATCCAGTAGCTTAGCTCAATGACCACTGAGCATTTTTAAGAATGCAATTATAGTGAATAAAATAAGGTGAAATAGTTAAAGAACATAGGTCAAGATTCATCATTTTGGGTCTCCTTGTTGGAGTTTCATGCACCATTTCTACTACTATTGTAGGTGGTTCTAGAGACAAAGGTTGTGACTGGAGATGGCAGGGATGTCCTCGGCAATGCCATGAAGGACTACAATGTTGATATGCTAGTGTTGGGGAAATGGACCTATTAAGAGGTATTATTGCAAGCCAGTTTTCTAGATTTACTGTTCACTCTGCATAGTAGTTGTACTTGTCATTTTCTATGTCATTTGTCTATTCGATTTCTACTAAGATGTACTTGTCAATTGTCTATTCGATTTCTACTAAGATAAAAATCCATGAGTTATTATGAGTTTGGTTAATGATTTGAATCTCATAATTTTATAGGTTACCTTTTGGCAGTGTGAGTGAACATTGTGTTCGGCGTGCACAGTGCTCTGTTGTTGTTGTCAAGAACTAGAAAAGCAGAGCTCAGTGATAATACTATATTTGAATTTATCGTCTAGTAAGTCATGGTCCAGCTTGTGGGTGTTCTAATTGGGGGTTTATCACTTGTCAATTGGGATGTGGTGAAAAATTAGAACATTATCATTATCCAGATATTCCAGCTTTGGTTACGGTTGGAGCTTTAAAGTTGATTTGACAAATTTCATGTCTGTGTCCAGTTTTTGTTTTGAAGATTGTAGGGTTTATTTCTATTTATGGATGGTTATGATTCTTCATTCTCAATCATACATAAAATTTAGGATCTTAGTTTGCTTTAATTTAGGATTTTAGTAAATGAGATGAAAAAGAGTGGTCCTTTATTCAAACTATTGTTATATGATCTTGATTTGGAAATTTGTTGTCTTCCAGGTGGGTTTCGTGCCTGAAACACATCATGACAGCTATTCCTTCTTAGTCATGGTTACTTAGATATTCATTTTACTGAAATAATTTAATAATTGTCTACCAGATCCCATCAAATAGAGCTAGCCTAATTGTGTATAGAGCTCATCCTTTTTGGGTGCAGAAATACTGCCCTAAACATGAACGCGATGACACACCTCTCTATTGTAGTTGTCATCGCATGGAGGTGAGGAAGCATTATATACTCAGTGACACAGTTGTCTCTTTTGTTGTTGAAATCTACATTTATTTACAAAAACATTTTACAAGATTAACCTGACTGGGACGTAGGGCTCGGTTATCAACCTGCATATAGTTGAAGTAGCTAGCATCCTGTTTTTCTAAGCTCTACTCTCTACTGGTTTGTCCATCAATTTTCCACTCTAGCTCATTAATCCATCAAAATTTATTTAGAAATTGGAAAACATTAGTGTTGGTCTAGTTCCTTTTCTTTGTATATTTGAATATCATAAATTGTTCTGTCAGTCTTTGGCAGGAACTTCGTTGCTCAATTTGTTTGGACTTATTTGTGCTTGAGTGAAGGAGAAGAGAGTTGCAAAAGTGGGCATCTGGTGAACATTTTGCTTTAACCCTGTGAAGTTGCATCTGTGATAAGCCTCTGTATGGACTTCTATTTCATAAATCTTTTCACTGTGAGGAGAATCCATGTATAATACCAGTGCAAATTAAATTTGAGTTTTTTTAAGCATTTATTAAATATTGTTGTGATTAGGGTAATGAAATCCTGAACCTAAACATGTCATGTCTGGGTTTTGTAGGTTAATGGTTGATGATCTGTTGAAGCCCCAACTATAATGAAGTGATTTAGATCTCAATGCCTTGGATGGTGCACAGCTGCCTCCAAAGTCTTTCGTCATAATTTTGACCCTAGTTGCTGGCATATGCGGATTTCTCTTTAGATATGATACTGGCTAGTCTTTGGCTATTCAGATCTTGTTAATTTAGTCTCAAAGCCATTACCATCTCTGTTGCAAGCCATACAAAATGTGCGTCTGAATTAGGGAAATGTTTATGCAATTTGAGGTGAAATATTGTAAAATCTCCAACGACTTGGGTTTTGAGGATAACGTGTTGTGCTAATCTCAAATTTAACAGATTATTTCTTTGGCTTTTTTAATGACCCAAAAAACTATAATCTTTTTTTTAATCAACATGCTAGCCTGGGAAACCTTATTTCTTGGGGAAACCTTATAGAACGAAGGAATTGTTTACCATTAGGTCATCCTGTATTATTAGATTTCGGGCTTCCTTAGATTCATTAGCAGTGTGTTGATTACACATTGGCATATGACGATAGGGAAAATTTCATAAACAGATGACCCTTTGAATAAATAGTTCTGAGTTAAAGAACATAGGTTAAGATTCATCATTTTGGGTCTCCTTGTTGGAGTTTCATACACCATTTCTGCTACTATCATAGGTGGTTCCAGAGACAAAGGTTGTGACTGGAGATGCCAGGAATGTCCTCTGCAATGCCATGAAGGACTACAACGCTGATATGCTAGTGTTGGGGCGTCATGGAAATGGACCTATTAAGAGGTATTATTGTAAGCCAATTCTCTAGATTTACTATTCACTATGCATAGTAGTTGTACTTGTCATTTGCTATGTCAATTGTCTATTCGATTTCTACTAAGATATACTTGTCATTTGCTATGTCAATTGTCTATTCAATTTATACTAAGATAAAAATCCATGAGTTATTATGAGTTTGGTTAATGATTTGAATCTCATAATTTTATAGGTTACCTTTTGGCAGTGTGAGTGAACATTGTGTTCGGCACGCACAGTGCTCTGTTGTTGTCGTCAAGAACCAGAAAAGCAGAGCCCAGTGATAATACTATATTTGAATTTATCTTCTAGTAGTCATGGTCCATCTTGTAGGTGATCTAATTGGGGGTTTATCACTTGTCAACTAGGATGTGGTGAAAAATTAGAACATTATCATTATCCAGGTATTCCAGCTTTGGCTACAGTTGGATCTTTAAAGTTGATTTGACAAATTTCATGTCTGCATCCAATTTTTGTTTTGAAGATTGTAGGGTTTCTTTCTGTTTATGGATGGTTATGATTGTTCATTCTCAATCATACGTAAAATTTAGGATCTCAGTTTTCTTTAATTTACGATTTTAGTAAATGAGATGGAAAAGAGTGGTCCTTTATTCAAACTATTGTTATATAATCTTGATTTGGAAATTTGCCATCTTCCAGTGGGTTTCATGTCTAAAACACATCATGACAAGTATTCCTTCTTAGTCATGGTTACTTAGATATTCATTTTATTGAAATAATTTAATAATTGTCTTCTAGTTCCCATCAAATAGAGCTGGCCTAATTGTGTATAGAGCTCATCCTTTTTGGGTGCAGAAATACTGCCCTGAACATGAACGCGGTGACACACCTCGCTGTTGTAGTTGTCACCGCATGGAGGTGAGGAAGCATTATATACTCAGTGACACAGTTGTCTCTTTTGTTGTTGAAATCTGCATTTATTTAGGGAAACATTTTACAAGATTACCCTGACTGGGACGTAGGGCTCGGTTATCGACCTGCATATAGTTGAAGTAGCTAACATCCTGTTTTGCTAAGCTCTACTCTCTACTGGTCTATCCATCAATTTTCCACCCTAGCTCATTAATCCATCAAAAATTATTTGGAAATTG
Organism: Cunninghamia lanceolata; assembly: GCA_027924645.1. Classification (NCBI taxonomy): domain Eukaryota; kingdom Viridiplantae; phylum Streptophyta; class Pinopsida; order Cupressales; family Cupressaceae; genus Cunninghamia; species Cunninghamia lanceolata. Next base: position 347,191 of record BSBN01001153.1, read on the forward strand.
GAAAACATTAGCATTGGTCCAGTTCCTTTTCTTTGTATATCTAAATATCATAAACTGTTCTGCCAGTCTTTGGCAGGAACTTTGCTGCTCAATTTGTTTGGACTTATCTGTGCTTGAGTAAAGGAGCAGAGAGTTGCGAAAATGGGCATCTGGTGAACATTTTGTTTCAAGCCTGTGAAGTTGCATCTATGGTAAGCCTCTCTATGGACTTCTATTTCATAAATCTTTTCACTGTGAGCAAAATCCGTGTATAATACCAGTGCAAATCAAAGTTGAGTTTTTTTAAACATCATGTTGTTTCATCTTCTCACTACAATCTTTCCATTGCTATTGTAAATCGTACTATTCAAAGTGAGAAATGCTCATATGGTTTCAATCTCTGACTGGTTTTCAGTATTTTGTAAAATTTTATGCCTATATGTACATAAAACCTCTCAAGGAGGATATCTTTATTTTGTCGATTTCAAGTTCAAGTTTTCTTTTTGTTGGAGATCATGGAGCAATTTTCTTATAAGTTGGGCTTAATTATTGTGACTGTCAATTCGTTCTTGTTGAGTTGTTCAAATGGGTTTTCTTGCAAGTTAGGTGTACATATTTTCTTGCAGTTTTTTAGGAATGAACACACATTTCCCTTTCTTCCAGGGGTTTTTATCATTGATTTTTTACATTTGCCACTGGAAACTTACGAAAGAATACATCTCATTCTTCTTATTTTAAAGTAGATGCTATACATGCAGAGCTAGTTTTGTATGTTTTTATACAGTTTTATTTGTTGATGTTTGTGGTCTTAATGGATAGGTTGAAATTTATACTAGGTAAAAGTTTTTTTTTTTTAAGTTTTAAATGCCCTTTTGAATAATACAATAGCTAAAGAAAGGTAAATGTGATTAAGTTTGCTCTGATATGGCTGGCATTCCTCAAGATTTTTAGTTTTGTTGGCATGATATGAAGATGCCTTGTGATGTTGAATGTTAACGATATATGTTAGGAAAGAAACTTTGTTTGAAATTCACTGAATTCTGAACTTTTCTGATAGATTGTACGATTGATCCTCTTTTTTTATACTAAGCATCAAGAAATTGATGAAATTTTAAGCAAGAAGCCCATGTTTTCCTAAAAGAGCTGGAAACTAGAAGGAATTTCAGACTTAACTGATGAAAGCCAGGGGGTATTGGGTGTGTTGAAAACAATATGTATTATTTGTCACTTTGAACTAATTAATTTTCTGGGAAAACCAGGTGGAGAATTTGGTTCAAGGGCACCTATTTATTCTTACAGTATAGGTGGACAATAGATTAACTTTCTTCAAGGTCTCACTATGTAGTTTTCTTTAAACAACGAGTTAGCTATTTTGTGCATGTTCAAAGCCCCCATGATAAGGTGGCACATTACTAGGTACAAATCTCCCCACCACAATAAAGAAACCCATAACTCGTACTATTTAAAATAATTGGGCTTGAACAATAACTATGGTCTTATGTTAGAGATGGCAACCAAAGAAGTCCAAATGTACCATTTCACTTTACTTCCCATTGAGACTACAATTTGGACAGCTTAAAGGTCAACATCTAATTTAAATCAAAAGTGGCTTAGAATTGTATTTAGGTATGCTTACTAATAAGCATACGTTTAAGAGATATAAATTAAAATGTTTATGATTTTAATTAGAGTTAATATACTATCTTTCATCTATAGGAATCAAAATCTCTATTTATATTCTTTTCAGGTCACAGTAGTTTGATTGTGTGGCAAATTTTTAATTCTCTCTCCCCTTCTACACTAGAAACATACAAGATTTTGTTTCAAGAAAGGCTAATATTCTTAGCTATAATAAACTGTTATGGTAGCTAGTGGAAACTACTTGAAAAGCATCTAAAAACAATTATTCTCTTTTTGGTACTAACACTTAGAAGAAGTAAAATGCTCAATTTATGCAATTAAATTCCACTACAAGGTTTTTAAGCTCAAGAATTTGCAATATAAACTAGTAAGTTTTACTTGTCTGTTATCAGTTAAACACTTTATAGAGGACCATGTGTGAGCATACACAATTTGCAAGTCTTTTATAATAGCTAATTTGTTATCGGTTAAACACTTGTTATAGGACTATGTATGAACACACACTATTTGTAAATCTTTTATAAGGCAAAATTAGATACAATTTGAAATTTGATTATTATCTTGTGATGTGAATTTATGGAACCATGTTGTTCTTATTGCTGCTGATGTTTGTGAAGAAAATTACAATACTTGTAATTTTGACTTTAAATATGTATGGCATCCAAGTCTTATAGGAATTTATGTAGAAATTCCTTTAGAATCATTGTTAACAAAAATCCCATAAAATTCACGATGAAAGTTGGAATTGAACAAATAGACATTGCTTTATCTACTCCAACAAACTTGTCCTTATCATCCATGGTCCATGAACATTCTTGGGCAATAATTTTTTGTTTGGTAATGCATATGGACTATTATTTGCTTTGTTGCAATGCATATGGATAGTGGTTTGTTTTGTCTTACAACATGCATACGGACTTAACTTGCCAGATGCTATTTTTTTTGTTTCTTTTCTGTGGGGATATACTATGTATGCTTACAACATAGATATAGAACAAAAGACCCTAAGTTCATAGGTGGATGTGCATGGCCAATTGGAACTTTGGGACTTAAGCACATTTTGGGAGTTCAAGCTCACTCTAATTTACTTGTAAAGCACTTTCTATCTTGGTAGCTCATTTCATTGCGATACCATAACAAAATGCCTTTTTGTATATGATGTCTTTCTTCCTCATAAGCAGGGACCTAGAGTATTAAGAATTGCATGTATTCAGGTGTTCTTAAGTACGGGATTGAACATTTGTCCCTAGTTAAGCATATGAACGAGTGCATTCATTCTATTTAAAATGAATTGTTGCTTTTTAAAAAATTCTACTAGTTTTCTATGCTTTTTGCTTTGTACATTGCATATCTTTTGACTTTTCAGTTATATGAGCATCATTCTTCACAATCCTCTATTTGATGATTTGTAGATGAAATCGGATATATGAATTCATTACTTGCACTAACTGTTCACATGTCATCAGGTTGCCTTTTCATAAAATTATTGCTTAAATGGATTTTCTAGACCAGCTCACTTCATTATTCCATTTTTTTTTACCTTCACTCAACTTTTGTTCCCTGATGATAAATTACAACAACATTTAAAACAAACAAGCAGGAACCTGACATAATGTGTCTCTTGTTTGCATTGAGTTTATAGTGTTATAGTGTATTAAACTAGCAATCGCACATTGGTGTGCAAGGGGTACGTCGAAGAGTTGTGGAAGTTCAATTGCCATGTCTTTTAGTGAATGATAATTGTCTTGTATCCCTATGGCCCATTTCATTATTTAGCATTAAAAGAGCTTCCTGTATTTAATAAATCCCATGAATGATAATTCATGATTGTCCACAATCACTACTTGAATATACTTTTTAGTGGGATCACCTATGTTGGCCAATGCATCCATAGCCTTCACCTTCACCATAGGTATTACCACCTGCATACAACACAAGTGACCAATCTTCCTCATCTACCAAAAATTGTGGGCTCCTACTACTCAATCCTAGAATTTCATTCGATAAACGTAGGCAATGAATGCTTTCAAACATATAGATGTTATTTATCCGTAGGTGCCAATAGTTGGAAAATGTTGATCCAAAAGTTCTCCTTGCTTTCCACGTGTATAGATGAAGGTAAAGGGTAGAATGAACAACCATGATTATTTGAATAGTCTTGCATGACTTTAGTAAATTGTTAGCCATCGATCTCTCAAAATAGTTGATGTCATCTTTGGATCGGTGGCATGAAATGACCGATTGAAAATCACTCTTTTTTATTTATCGTTGGATCATTGGCATGAAAAGTAGCATTTCATGAGGCTTTAGTGGCGCTCAATGATCTAGACCAACCCATACTAAGTTACATGATCTTGAATGTAGTACTAACCTCCAATTTGGAATGCTCATTACATGTGTCATCTTTTGATTGTTGGTATGAAATGATTGATCAAAAGACTCTCTCTCTCTCTCTCTCCATAATTTTCTTGCTAACCTCTTCAATTTAGGGAACATGACTATGAAAAAACCAAAATTACTAATCTATTTAAGTGCAAACAAGTACAAAAATAAAGAATTCATTACCAGAAAACCATATGAGTCTACAACTAAATCATATATTAAAATTAAAAATTTATTTATAATTTAATTGTATTTATTTTATATATAACATGTAATATAATTATATTTATTATTGTACAGTATATTTTATATAATGTGAATATGTATTGTAGATGTATAGATATGTAACTATACACATACATGTATATACATATGTAATTGTATTAAGGCATTCCATCAAATGGGCCCAAAACTAAATGGGAATTGACATGGGTATGCAATCCACTAATGTTATAGCCTCTGTGTTAACACTTTAATAGCATGTCAATACTTAGACCTAAACTAATAGCTTACAAATCCCTACACTAAAATCCAAATGATATCAAAACACTATGTCAAAGGTTATATTTATAGTTTTTTTCCATCCTATAAACCACTTGTCAGTTCAAAAAAGCCATGGGCTAATTTTTAGACCCCTCATGAGAAGTGTTGGAGAGTTCAGGATCGACTAGACAAAAATGTTGATACAAGTTGACCACGAGAGATTAACAAACACACGCCCTACAAAATTAGAAGAAAACACATAATGCAAGCATATAAAAGCACATGAAAATGGAAATGTTGGATGAATAATATTATGAACAATGTTTGTACATATAGTGTGAAGTGATTGAGTTGCATAAGAAGATGACTTATACACTCCAATAGTGGTGGTGAGTTTGTTCCTCCAAAATAGCAAGAGGGCATGCCACATACTAAGAGGTGGTGCCACATACCTTGGAAGAATTTGACCAACTCTCCAAGTTGCCACATAGCCACCTAAGATGGCTTAATGCCAAGTGTTGAAGTGCATGTATAATTACTTATTAAATAATAAGTAATAACAATAATCTTCTACACAAATACCCCCCTTAAGCATAGCTTAGGTGGGTACAAAGAAGGATGGGTCTCGGCAACTAGGATTGATGAGGTATCCATGTACAATGCAATCTCTCATAAAGTGGAGAAAGGAAGAAAACCCAGTGGGAAAAACTTCCCTCCAAAAGAGAGAAAAATATGAGAAAGTGTACTAGACACTATACAAAACACCGGAAGGTGATAGTCTTGAAATCCTTGCAAGATAGGGCCCATGTAAATGTCAACAAGGAATACCGCATGGTAAATGTTGTAGTAGGTCCCTCTATAACACATGATGCTTCTTCCTTTCAGAAGTTAGAAACCCTGAGCTGTCAAACTATTGAATTCCCACTCAAGTGGAATGTATGAAGGAATCAAGATGTATGGTTCTGGAAGCTACTCATGTTTCCCAATGTTGATGCTAAAATGTGTCACAACCAAATCAAATCTAACTGAAACATGTGAACTCTCAAAGTCATGTGAAAACTGATGAAGATCAAGATCCAAAGAAGTGATGTGCGGAATGTCATTGCATGCCATGTGGCTATAATCCAACTCCCACATGAAGTCCTATTGTAAACAATCTCTATAAGTCCTCAGTGAAGCCTCTCTAAACTTTGTAGTAGCAAAAGAACTATCCCAATGATCTAGAAGATTGATATCAATATCCTGCTACAAGGAATCTTTGGAAGCCCACTGTGAAGCAACTCAAAACTCTGAAGTAGCAACAGGTGATGGCGGAAGTGATGTCAGACTTGTCCTAAGAACATGAAGGTTCAAGTGACCAAGTTGAGCCTCCGATGAACTATCCATACTAGATGCATGACTGTGAACTATAGAGAAGGAAGCATCAGGAACAAAATGTGAGAAGGTGTAAAGATGAGAGAAATTATCAACCTTGCCAACTGCAACATCTCTGCTCTACAAATCTTGAACAATCACCGAATCTGATGTGAACTCTATTGTCTTCCCTATCCCATTAATTGTAATCTGATATATGGAAAGAAGATTGTTGGACAATTTAGGAACAAAAAAGACATTAGTGAAACATCCTTCACCAAAGTCAATAGTTCCTTTCCCACAAACACTCATGTAAGTGTTGTTAGCCATTAGAATTTTAGATGTATCTGTAGGTTGTAATGTCGATAACAAAGTTGGTGAAGAAGCCATTTGATGGGAAGCTCCAAAATCAAGAATCCATGTTCTAGACTCAGATATTGCAAATGCAACAAGAGCATTTCCCTTAGATTTTTCTTTTTCCTTATATGTATCTAGTGTTGATGAGGACTCTTGGATAGATTCAGGATCCCTTATATTGTTCTTCTCAAGAAGATTTGTGAGGTGGTTAATCTTTTTCTTCACATATTTGTGCTCATTGTGCCCAACTTTCTTGTAAAATGCACACTTAGCTTCTTCTTTCATAGGCTTTCCTTGATCTAAGAAGCTTTCAATGTTTGATCTTGAGGAATTAAATTTCTTATCTTCCTTGATTTCCTTGTCCTTTTGTTTCTCTCCTTTATTATTTGAAGCTAGATGTTTCCCATTTCCAGCAATAAGGGCATGAGATTTAGAAGACTTCATGGTGCCCATTTGTATCAACTTATCCTACTCCCTTGTTAAGTTAGCAATGAAGTCATCTAAAGTAGGCATTTTCCACGTGGCTCCAAAAGCCCTTTTAGTGGTATAAAAGGTAGATACAAACACAAAGTAGTTAGGACCTAGTTCAGAAAGTATAGAAAGGATAAGTTGATCCTCTTTTCTCTCTATCCTACATTTTTTCGACTGCAATCTTAATGATTTGAATCTAGTGAAATAATCCTCTAAGGTGTCAAAGTCTCTAAGGCTCAAACTTATGAGCTCATTTTCTAACTCTTGAATTTTTAGTTCATCAACCTTCCCAAAAAAAATAATTCTAAGGCTTGTCAAACTTCATTGGGTGTTTTCAAGGCTTCTACATGAAATAGTAGTTCAAGAGATAGGTTTAGACACAAAAACCTAAAGGCTTGATCACATTTGTTAAACTAGTTTTTTTATCTTTAGCAACATTAGGTTCTTTTTCAATACCCATAGTTACCCTATACAACCCTTTATCCTTTAGCATAAGTTATATATTAAGTTTGCATTCATGATAATTAAAGGCTGTGAGAGGCTTAATAGGTCATTTTGACTCCATGCTAAACCAAATTGTTGCAGAAATTTAGTAATACAAAAATAAAATATTGATGGAAATGGGAGAGTGCATAGTAGACACAATATAAGACACCCCCCGTAACTCAATATTTTTATCCCTTTTTGGCACTTTATAACTTAGTACATAGGCGTGTCCAATTTGGAATGAAAAATGGCACTTTATAACAATAGAAATACTGTGAAATTGTATTAAATGGATTTGTTGTCATATTTTGCTTGACCACAAAAAATTCTATTTCCCTCCTTCTATCAAAGAAATCCGATCAAAGAAGGCCTAAATAGAAGGAGGAAAAGGCCTAAATCCCCCTTTTCCCCATGCTCTACCTTACAAAAATTTCCCAAAACTCATCTTGAAAATCCTTGCAGAAAACCTAGAAAAACCCAGAAATCCTTAAGCTTCAAGTAGCTTCCATCGCAGGGATTTCTCAGTTTCATGCTTAGTCTCTTTGTATGTTGTATGCATTTTTGTATGTATATTCGCATATACATTCGCAGATACAAATGCATATACAAGGGCAAATACAAGAGAGAGATACAAGGTGTCATTGACAAGACAAGTCTTATCAGTGGCTCAGCTCAAGGTCTCCCCGACGGTCCGATGGCAATTGTATATGCAAAGGAAGATGTAAAGTCAGAAGCAAGGCAATATTCAAGGGGGAGATACAAAAGGTGGGCCCGTTTTTGCATATATATGTGATTGTATCTTTGTACATACAATCTTATATACAATGGCATATACAATCCTAAGATAGAATCTCAGACCCGAATGAATATGTAATTTGGTTTAGAAAGGGCAGATGCGGTTGTATGCAGTTTTTTTTGTATATTCACGTTGTATATGTGATATACAAAGGAAGATGCATAGGGGAATACATACAATCTGGATGCGAACGAAGAATCAAATGTGGTGGATTTCAATGGTGGGGTTCGCCTATTGTATGTATATGTGATTATATCTCCTATATCCAATTGCATATACAAAGGATAGATACAATGGGGATATACAATGCAGACCCAACTGAGAAATTAAATTTGGTGGACTTCAGTTTGGGGTCCGCGGTTGTATGTTGAAGTGCATGTATATGCCGATATGCAAAAAAAATAAAAGATACAAGGCCAGACCTATTCTAAATTTCCAATATGGTTGATAAATCCATTGAGTTCCACAATTTGTATGTACATGTGATTGTATCTCCTATATACAATTGCGATGTACAAAGACACATACAATAGATTTTCGGTGAGACAATATGTATCGGTAGCTTAGCTCGTGGTTTTTCCGACGGCTGCTAAGGAAGATGCAATTTTTTAGCGATGGGTCCCAGGTTCAGCTTAGCGACCAATGGAGTGATGACACATGGCAAGGGGCATAGATGCAAAAGGTGATACAAAAAGTAAAGGCCCACTTCTGTATGTTGGTCATTGTATTGTATATACAATTGCACAGATAGAAGCATATACAAAGGGAGATTCAAAGATATGCAAAGCGATATACAAGTACAGGGTGCAGTTGACCACAACTTTGACCGTGGATATCTCCCTCATTCTGGCAAATTTCAACATCCTTCAAAAGGCAAATATGCTTATTTTTGCCTCCTCTTTCATCTGGCGGGCTTTTGAGGGGAATTTTCTCACTTTCAAAATATGATCTGGATTTGCATGCTCAGCTGATAGGACGTCTCAATGACTGATTTGGCGTGTGTACAGGCTGATATTTTCACAGTAACTCTAGTTGGTGAGCTTTGTGGGTGCATTCATGGTGGATGGTCAAATTCTTCAATACACATGGGTTCCTCTGACTCACTGGTAGATATACTCGTGGCCTACAATGACTTTTGTGCTCCTCACTTCATGTTTTGCCCTCTTTTGCATGTGGGCAACTATTTCTCAAGTTGCAGACTTGCCAGCGACATGGTTCCTGTCCTTTCACCATGCCCTTGTCTCTGAGCCCTTGTTCCTGCATTGATGACCTCAGATCCTGTGGAGCGACTTCAATGCCTTCTACGCAAGAGCTTGACCTATAAAATGCAATGTAACCTCATTATTCAAAGAGGATGGTTTTATTTTGGGTTGTTATGCTGCCAAATTTCTTGTAGTTAGACCTCTTAGTGTAATTGCAAGGTATGGGAATGTGACTCACTGTGCCTCAATCTGGCCTCTGTTGTCTTCCTGTTTATCCACCAATGAATGTGATTAGCTATACTGTGTCTTTTCCTGCTACTAGTTATTTTTTATTGTAATGGTTTTTGACCTTCATGATCAATATATGCATGATTTTTGCCTCTCTTATGTCCCTATTTCTGTGTTTTACTTGAAGTTATAATCTATTCTGTGAGTAAAATGACTCCTTTATACGTTAGATCTTCATATTGAAACCTCAATCAGCCCTATAAGTCTGTGTGAACTCCCTTTATGATTGAGATCATTGTTGTGTCTTCCTTCCAGAATCACTATTGCTCACTAAATCTGGTGTATCCTCCCTTTCATTTTAGTTTCCTTCTAACCCTTTTCCCCTACAAGCATTAGCACTAGGTTTAGATATATTCCTCTAAGCATTAGGCTTAGAGTTAGGAACCAGCCTTCTCTAGAGGTCTGATCTCATTTCGCAAGGTCCCACACTTCGAGATCATTCCCATTGTGTCATTAGAATGCTTGGACTCTCTCCAAGCAGGTGCAATTCTATGTGACAACAGCTTCTGGCACGCCCAGTGGGACATATTGGACTATCATAGTCCACAAATCCTTTATTCATTATTGATATTTGGTGTGTATGTCAACTACATTAGCCTGTAGAGGCAATATTCACACACCTGGTGACTCTACAAGTGAAGAAGCAGCTAGTTTTAGCAATCCAAATACATGCAGCTAATGAGGTTGGTGCTACTTGTTAGTTTTCTATCATTTGAAAGTTTTTTTAGCACCTGGTGACTCTATTTGGTGTTCTAACTCACATCCTAGTGTTTCAAACCCCTGTTGTCCATATTCATTCCTAATTCATTAACTAGACTTGCCTATGCTTCATGTTTACCCTTGCAATGTCTAGTTATCAACACCACTATGGTTATTCTCCTCCATTTCGTGAGAATTCAGACTTTTGGCCTCCAAATAGCTCTTTGCCTCATTATAATCAATATTACCAATAGGAGCATTTTCAAACCATTCCTGCTTATCCTTGTTTGCAGCCTATTCATGCCTATAGTCAGCCTTATGAAACCCATTTTGCTCTAAATCAAACATGCAACCTCCCTAGTCAGTCTCAAAATGATACTGATTTGGGTAACATTAAGAGTTCGTTATTGGATTTCCAAAAGCAATTTTCAGAAATAGATAGAGAAATGCAATATAACATGCAGCAAGAAGAGCTTGCATATCAAGCTTATTTGCACCAGCAAGAGGCAGAAAATAGAAGGGTGTATGAGGAAGAGTGCTTGAACATGCAACTTGCAGCTAAGGAGGAACAAATAAAACAATTGCTTGCTCAAGTGCAAAAGACCAAAGTAAAACATTTCTCTCCTATTCCTAGCTTCAAACAATTTCATCCTTCAAACCAAAGTGAATATATGAAAGAGCCTCACACTTCTTTATCATGGCAGCCTTCTTGGACCAAGCATTCTGGTTACAAAATACCAAACCTTATAAAGGCCAATCCTCCCATACCAATTCAAAATCAGGAAGAGGAAAAAGTTGTAGAATCCAAGCCTATCATAATTAGTGAATATGATGAAGGGATGACTATTTGCAGCCCTTTTTGTGACATTAAATCAAAAAAATTAGACTTGTTGCAAGAGGAAAAATATGGTCTTGATGAAGAGGAGTCTGTTCTCTCAAGTCAAGAAACCTCTCATGAAGCTGATTTGCAAGATCTCAGCCGGTTGGAGGAACTTCCTTTCTATTGTACAGAAGAGTTTGACGCTGATATAACAAATGAAAGTTTGTTGGAAGAGGCTACCTCATAGTTTGAACATTTGCCTTCCTTTATTGAAGAAGAAAAACTTGGTTTGGAGTGTACTTCCTTGGGTAATAATGAGGATTTGAGCTTGAATCAACTGTTTCTAAGAGCCTTCCAAGAGTTGATAGTTTTGATGAGTTATTAGACATCCTAGTGGAAGAGGATTGTCCATTAAATAATGAGGAGACTGAACACGGGCAAGAGCAAATTAAAGATTTGTTCTTTATTATTCAGCAGGGATATCAACTTCTTGATGGGGAGGTCTTCTCTTTTGAGTATGTACATGGCTTATTTTTTGAGCCTAAGTTTGAAAATCATGAGCATCTTGTTCATGAGGTGGAGACAACCATATCTCTAATTGAGATACAAGAGCTAGAGTATTCAGACCAGCAAGAAGAGAAAGAATCAGAACAGGGACATGAGATCAATCATGATGATTTGCATGTCACTTCAAGGGGATGCCCAATCAGGCATCTAGCCCAGCTGGAGACACATCAAGAGGAGTCACCACTTGTCACACTTACCTCTAAGCATGAAGTTGAGCATCAAAATGGGTGGGATCAGCCTATTTATTCACCACAAGTTAGCAACATCAGCAATCAGTCCAGGCAGATAGGTGAGTTTATCTCCATTTTGTGGGGTGTGTTTTATCAATTTGCCATATGCCCATCCCTCCCTCGCCATTTTTTAACTGCCCACATGCATGAGAAACATTGTAAATTGTTAAGGAAGGGCAGCTACTTTCAAGAACCAGTTAATGGCTTTGTTTAAGGTCACCTCTGACTGGTTAGTTTAGGATTAGAGTAGGCTTTATTTCAGTTTTAGGTTTCCTTTCAATAAGCGCCCTTGCACTCTGTTGTATTCTCATTAGGAGATACATGCTTGCTTGTTGTTTTTTGTTTTGGCTTGGTGGTTTGATCAGTGTTCCAGCTCCTTTATTCTTGTTGCGATCTCTTTTGACTCCATGCCCAATGGATGTATAAGTCCATTGATCAATTTGTTTAGTAGGCAAACATCCCTGAGAGGTCACCAAAGTTGTTGTCATATTTTTCTTGACCACAAAATATTTTGTTTCCCTCCTTCTATCAAAGAAATCCGATCAAAGAAAGCCTAAATAGAAGGAGGAAAAGGCCTAAATCCCCCTTTTCCCCATGCTTTACCTTACAAAAATTTCCCAAAACTCATCTTGAGAATCCCTGCAGAAAACCCAGAAAAACTCAAAAATCCTTAAGCTTCAAGTATCTTCCATCACAGGGATTTCTCAGTTTCATGCTTAGTCTTTTTGTATGTATGTTGTATGCATTTTTGTATGTATATTCGCATATACGTTCGCAGATACAAGTGCATATACAAGGGCAGATACAAGAGAGAGATACAAGGTGTCATCGGCAAGACATGTCTTATCGACGGCTCAGCTCAAGGTCTCCCCGATGGTCCGATGGCAATTGTATATGCAAAGGAAGATGCAAAGTCAGATGCAAGGCAATATTCAAGGGGGAGATACAAAAGGTGGGTCCGTTTTTGCATGTATATGCGATTGTATCTTTGTACATACAATCTTATATACAATGGCATATACAATCCTAAGATACAATCTCAGACCCAAATGAATATGTAATTTGGTTTAGAAAGGGTAGATGCGGTTGTATGCAGTTTTGTTTGTATATTCGTGTTGTATATGCGATATACAAAGGAAGATGCAAAGGGGAATACATACAATTTGAACGTGAATGAAGAATCAAATGTGGTGGATTTCAGTGGTGGGGTCTGCCTATTGTATGTATATGTGATTGTATCTCCTATATCCAATTGCATAGACAAAAGATAGATACAACGGGGATATACAATGCGAACCCGACTAAGAAATTAAATTTGGCGGACTTCAATTTGGGTTCCGCGGTTGAATGTTGAAGTGCATGTATATGTCGATATGCAAAAAAAAAAATTTTAAAAAAGAGAGAGATACAAGGCCGGACCTATTCTAAAGTTCCAATATGGTTGATAAATCCATTGAGTTCCACAATTTGTATGTACATGCGATTGTATCTTCTATATACAATTGCGATGTACAAAGACACATACAATGGATTTTCGGTGAGACAATATGTATCGGTGGCTCAGTTCGTGGTTTTTTCGATGACCAATAAGGAAGATGCAATTTTTTAGCGATGGGTCCCAGGTTCAGCTCAGCGACCAATGGAGTGATGACACGTGGCAAGGGGCATAGATGCAAAAGGTGATACAAAAAGTAAAGGCCCACTTCTGTATGTTGGCCATTGTATTGTATATACAATTGCACATACAGAAGCATATACAAAGGGAGATTCAAAGATATGCAAAGCGATATACAAGTACAGGGTGTAGTTGACCGTAACTTTGACCGTAGATATCTCCCTCATTCTGGTGAATTTCAACATGCTTTAAAAGGCAAAAATGCTTATTTTTACCTCCTTTTTCATCTAGTGGGATTTTGAGGGGAATTTTCTCACTTTCAAAATATGATCTGGATTTGCATGCTCGGCCAATAGGACGTCTCAACGACCGATTTGGAGTGTGCAAAGGCTAATATTTTCACAGTAACTTTGGTTGGTGAGCTTTGTGGGTGCATTCATGGTGGATGGTCAAATTCTTCAATACACATGGGTTCCTCTAGCTTGCTGGTAGATATCCTCGTGGCCTGCAACGACTTTTGTGCTCCTCACTTCATGTTTTGCCCTCTTTTGCGTGTGGGTTAGATCTTCATATTGAAACCTCAATCAGCCCTATAAGTCTGTGTGAACTCCCTTTATGATTGAGATCATTGTTGTTTCTTCCTTCCAAAATTACTATTGCTCACTAAATCTGGTGTATCCCCCCTTTCATTTCAGTTTCCTTCTAACCCTTTTCCCCTGCAAGCATTAGCACTAGGTTTAGATATATTCCTCTAAGCATTAGGCTTAGAGTTAGGAACTAGCCTTCTCTAGAGGTCTGATCTCATTTCATAAGGTCCCACACTTCGCGATCATTCCCATTGTGTCATTAAAATGCTTGGACTCTCTTCAAGTAGGGTGTAATTCTATGTGACAACAAGATCAAACTTGGAAAATAAGCCCTTTAAAAAATAGCACTTAGATATGAGTTGCCTATCAAAAGTTATTAAAATATTAATTTTCTTGATGTGCACCTAAATTTGCACTGAAAAAGTAATTTTTTAATTACAATGCTTTCAAAATCTAAGAATAGAAGGGGGAAAAAAAAAGTTTAGCCCCCTCTGGTTAGGCATGACCACACCATATGACTAAGGGGCTTATCTTTTTCGTGGCTTGCAAATGTACATATAATGTGAAGTGATTGAGTTAGTTATATATGAAAAGTGGGAAGATGATAAATAGTGTTAAGATCTATCAAATCAAACCCTCCTTTCGCACTAACACTCAAGGACAACAACTGAACCAAGTCACTACAGATGAAGAGGACTTAGGTACAACTTGGTGTACTCATGAATGATATGGAAAGACTTATTAGATTGAAAGATTTATCAAACCCTAGATTTAATAAGCCTCAAACCCTAATTACAAGGAAATTGAATATAAATGAATAAACTGCTACAAATCATTAGACAGGAAGACACTTAGGAAGGAACATAAACTTACCAAAAGTTGGATTTCTGAAGATGAAGACTTTACGGACTACAGGGTGGGCACCCAAGTCTGATAGGGCAACTTTTTTATAGATTTGGAATAGTAAGCAGTGTCAGATGATGTTCAGCTCCTGAGTTTGGGACGAATCCTGTCGGGAGGACTACGCGGTGGGCACCCTAGTCTAGCAGGATAGATTTATAGCAACTTTTCTCTAAATCTTGAATCCTTATCCTCTAAATTGCTTCTCTACACCTACACTTAACCAAATCCTGCATTTGTAACCTGCAATCACAAAGAGAGGGGTTTGGGGGTTGTGGTGTTTAGGAGCTTGCCTCGGTCAAGCCCTGAAATGACATTGAAGACTTCCAACACTATTGTTAGATAAAGCATGTGCCCAATGGAGGGCATAGGCCAAAGCAATGATGAAATAAAATGATTGAAGCACAAATAGATGTCACCTTAGAGGTGAAGCCCTCACTGAGATGAAGATCCTTCAAGTCATGAGGAGATGGATTGATGAAGCCAATTTTGCAATAAACAAACATAATAACAACACAATTCTTCTCTACAACACAATGAATGCCTTGAAATCCCTTAGCTCAATATCACAAGTTTGCCTTATCCATACAGGTGTAAAATGAAGACATAAACTCATATATGCTTTCTCTCTAACTTTCATAATTCAAATTGAAAAGGTTGACACAGTGAAACCTTATTAAAGGTCCTATGCCGACACATTTAAATTTGGGTCCCAACAAATTAGCCTGGACTTGGGTGCGGGCACCCAAGTTCCAAGGCCAATTTGGGTCTTGATTAAGCATTTAAAATTGGCCCATAAGTCCCATTTGACATGGGTTTCAGGGGAATTTGCTCCGGGATAAGTATTAAGCATGTAAAGTGTAAACACGAGGACCTAGGAGCTAAACTAGGAGGTAAAAAGGCATAGGGATACTTTTTACTCCATAACAGTTGCATAAGAAGATGACTTATATGCTCCAATAGTGGTGGCAAGTTTGTTCCTCCAAAATAGCAAGAGGACATGCCACATACCAAGAGGTGGTGCCACATACCTTGGAAGTGTTTGACCAACTCTCCAAATCACCACATAGCGACCTCAGATTGCTTATATTACCAAGTGTTGAAGTACATGTATAATTACTTATTAAATAATAAGTAATAACAATAATCTTCTACCCTAACAAGAAGTCAACAATCCCAAAATACAATAAAACTCTCAATGTGTAGGATTCCATATTTGCCACCAACCTGGGTGGTACACTTATATATACTAATTTGGATGAGTCTCTCTCTCTCTCATGCATTTTTTTTGTTTATAATATCTGGTCTAGGTCTAGGAACCTTCAAAAATGGGACTAAACCCAGAGTTCCAACAATATTTATATAGTATAAACTATTGACAAGGTATTAACAGTAACATACTATATTAATCTACCCAATCTAGCATAATATCAAAAATAGTTGTAGCCATGAAACTAAACCACCCTACATTGTCAAGAGTTTAAAGTATCTTAAAAACAAAAACATCATTTTGGGGGTCAAGGCAAATTACGCAGGCCTCAACACCCGAGTACATACACAATTATATTTTTTGCATACCATTTTTTCCTTTATCTCAAACATCTCTTCCCTTTGTCTTATTCTTCTTCAGAGTCGCAACATTTGAAAAATAGAGGGATATTCTCCTCTAAGAGTTCCACCTGCACCTTATTGGCAATCGCCTCCACCACAAGCAACAAACAAATCTACCTTTTCTTAATCGCGTGCAAATTCTCTAGAACATAGTTGAAGTGAGTCTCAGATTGGCAAATGACATCCCCCACAACATCGTGTAAAAGAAATGAGCAGGCCATAATGGAAATCATAGATGCATATGACAAGGATTGTGCAATGTCAAATCTATTCCACCACCCCTACAAATAGCTAGGGTTAAGAAGAAGCTTAGCCATTGTAGAGCGTAAACCAACCCCCAATAAGCCATCCATCTCCTTAAACAATTCCCAAACCCACACCATCCACCACCTTAAATCTGAGTTGTTATCAACAAAATCTATGAAGTTTGCAACAACTTATTCCCCTGAAACTCATTTCTTCCTGCTTCCCCTTGTCACCCCCACTGCCTACCATAATACCTCCCAAATGGTGCTTGCCATCTGCGGAGGCCATTATCATCGTCACCCACTAAAACACTACACAAAGAGGAATGACACACAACCGTTTGATCATGCCTAATATCACCTAAATATCTATCCTCCACACAAAGAAACTTAAACTCTATTGATTGCCCACACACGTTAATAGCTACCACCAATTGTCACCCCCTCTTTGCACTCTCCCTTTATTCCAAACTTTCTGCCTCCATTTTTCTCCATGATGACAACTTTAACCCTCTACTAATGACCCTTATCGAGTGGATGTTCTTTGATGTCATCCTACGTTAATCTAATAGCATTAGTTGGATATCCTTTCCACCAACTTTTGCATAGGATCCCACATCATCACGTAGGCTTACCCCCTTTTTGGCAGCCCAATCCGCAACATGGTTCCCCTTTCTACCCATGTGAGAAACAAATCTCTTCAAACTTTTTAGCCAATATATTTTCATCCTCGATTATCACCTCCAGTCTCCAATTCTAGACTAATCCTCCTTTCATTGCCCCAATCACCAATTTTGAGTCTCCTTCCACCCATAATTTCCTCCATCCTTTGTCTAGTGATCATTAACCCCCATAACATTTACCTATCATATGGCATGTTGTTTGTATTTGTGCCAAAGTCATAAGAATAGATTCCCACAAGTTGTCCCTTTGAGTCCCTAAAAACACCTCTACTCCCAGCTTTACCTAGATTACCTTTCACAACACCATCAAAGTTGAGCTTAACCCAGTCAGGAACTGGACATTGCCAATCAAAATTCAACAAGAATCTATCCAATCTACACAAAATGTTCTCATCCCCAATCCTTCTATTATTCTAGGTGAACCATCTTGAATTCGGCTTTATATCTCCTAAAGAGAGATCCTCACATAGTTTTTTGAACTCCAAAGAACCTGAATTGGATAGATTTTTGTCTCCTTTCTTTTCTTTCAAACACAAAATAGCATTAAAATCTCCTCCTACTACCCAGTTCCCTTCTACATTTGCTTGTCTAAAATTCCTAATGCATTCCCAAATCCTAATTCTATCTCTATCTAGGTTTGGGTCATGAGCATTATAAATTAACATATGGTTATCACCTTTAAGATCTCTGAATCTAATTGAAAGACAAGAGTGTGAACTATCAACTATCATACCTTAGAAACAGTGTTTGTTCCAAAGGATTGCCAGACCTACCGTCGTTCCCTTAGCAGCCATCGCAATGCCTTCCCCATTCTTCCAAAGTCTAGGAAGCATTTCCTTATATATAGGACTCTCCATCTTTGTCTCCTAAATAAGTAAAATGTTTGGGCCTTCAATCTCTATTAGTTGTTTTAACAAATGACATTTTTCTAGGTCATTGAGGCCACGAATATTCTAACTTAGGACCTTCATGGATTCTTCCCAGAAGGGAGGTGCTCACCTCCTATCTTTAAAAATTTATTCATCAAAGCTTGAGTTCCATTTTTCAAATCCTCCAAGGCCTTCAACTTTGATTTGGAGGCATTCATTTTCCTCCCTTTGTTATTTTCCCCTCCAGCATCCATAAAAATAGGATTTCTCCCCCCAAATCTTTTACTCCTTCTAGTGGCAATGTTCCAATCATTTTTCTTATCATCATCATCACCTTGACCTGTTTCATTGTCACTCTCTACCCCTTTCAAAGCCTCCAACACTATTTTAGGCTTAGAATGGGACTCCAATTCACTTCTCCTCTAAACTCTTTCTGAGTGTCTTAAGTTTCTGACTTCCTTAAGGACCTTTGGTTTTGTCATCTTCTCGCACTCCTTTGTCCCTAAGTCATTAGGGGATTGGGGATCCCTTCTCCTCTTCCAAATTGATATATTGAGTCTCCCTCACAAGAACTTGCAGGCTCTATGAGGGAGAATTCCCCTTAGCTGAAGAATCCTTCTCCTCCTGGGAGACTGTGGAACTGAAATCTTCTCCTCCTTCCTATTTCCTTTCAATTCACAAAACCTAGCCATATGCCCTATCTTCCAACAATGAAAGCATCTGATTGGGCGGCATTCATAGTCCAACTTCTAATTCTAATCTCCCAGGATGGATGAAAGCTTAATGGTGTGTTTGATGGGCTTGGTCAAGTTTATTCTTACATATATTCTTGCATAGGTCACCAATTGTCTACCTCTGATAGCATTGGAGTTGTGCACATACTCCCCTAGAGAATCCCTAATTAATCGAAAGATATCTTCCGACCAAAGCTCATGAGGTAACTTATAAAGTATAATCCAAATAGGGGCATCTTGAATCAATTCTTGATGTCGATCAAATCCTGGAGTCCATATGTGGATGTACAACCCAGCATTGCCCAGAAACCACAAGCCTCCCTTGAGCGCATTATCCCTCTTAAATTCTATCTGAAAGACTATCTGAAGAAACCCTAGCGCTAAAAAGCTCACCTCATGGTTGAGCCCCATCCACTTTTTCCCAATCCAAGATTTGATCTTCTCCATGGATGGCCAAATACTAATGAATTTGGCAATAACCGCGTTCTTCTTCAATTTCTCCATCTTAAAGTTGAGGAAGTTATCCAAGATATGAATGTAAGGGATTTCCTTTGAGATCTCCACATTGTCATTGCCACTGCTATTCGATTTGTGCTTTTATCGTACCCTCTAGAGTCCTCTCCAATGTCCAGATCATGAAAAAAAGATCCAAGTTCATGGGAATCTTATTTGGAATTTGTCTTCACAAACTTAAGTCCATCTTCCTTTCCTACTCTTGCTCCCTTTTTTCCCTAATTTTACCAATTCTGGGTTACTCCATTGCAAGTCAACTAGTTGTCTAATGCATTATTTTATATATAATATCTAATATCTAATATAATTATATTTATTATTATATAGTACATTTTATATAATGTAAATTATTTAATATATTTTTAAAATAATATTATATTATAAAATCGTATATTTATATTAGATATTTATTTATAGTTTAATTGTATTTATTTTATATACCATATATAATATCTAATATAATTATACTTATTATTGCATATTATATTTTATATAATGTAAATTATTTAATACATTTAAAAACAATAATATATTATAAAATCATATATTTATATTAAATAGTATATATTATATATTAGAATATATTTGTTATTTTATTATATTTTATATCAATCTCTTATTATATATTTTATTTTATTATATATTCTATCAATCTCTTACTATATATTTTATTTTATTATATATTCTATCAATCTCTTATTATATATTAGATTTTATTATATATTATATTTTAGCTACCACATCCATAAGCAAACCAAAAATAATTGAAATGCAAAAAAGAGAATAAGACATTTTTTTGAAACTACCCTTTCTTTTGCTTAATAAAATTTCAACAAAAATGGATTGGAACCATTCAAATTTCCTTGATCTACAAACTGACATCTCTCATGACAATTTCTTGCAAATACTTTCCCTTGAATTCACAATAGTATTGACAATGGTGGTTCGAGGGTGGTAGACCCCAAATTTTTTTTAGGATCCCCCTTTTTTTCGTGGGTACATATATGTGCGGATCCCCCTTTTTCCGTGAGTATAGTTATGTGTTTCATTTATACTTGTATATGGTTGGAGTCATCACCCATGATTAATGGGAACTGTTATGGGTTGACTTGGCCCATGGTTTGGTAACCATTGTTTTGTAAAACCACTATGTAGGTTACCTATTGATGTAATTATAAATAGACGGACATACAGTAGGTAAAATATACGAAGAATTGAGAAGGTGAAAAGAGTGTGAATTCAAGTGTGAATTTAGGAAAGTTTATTAAGTGCAGCTCTAAACAATATTTGTGCATTGTAATTGTGAGAAGAGTAATTTGAGCAAGTGTTTCTTGGTGGACGTAGCCCACATTGGGTGAACCACGTTAAATCCTGTCTTCA
The DNA here is from genome assembly GCA_027924645.1 of Cunninghamia lanceolata. NCBI lineage: Eukaryota > Viridiplantae > Streptophyta > Pinopsida > Cupressales > Cupressaceae > Cunninghamia > Cunninghamia lanceolata. The sequence goes on from BSBN01001153.1 coordinate 368,082, forward strand.
TATTGTGTAATTTTTTATTTTTGTTCTTTGTTTATCTCTCTTCATAATTCTTGTTGCTGTGATTCTGAGAAATTGTTCCACATTGATTTTCGTTTTATTTCTAACAAGTATTGACAAAAGCCATAGTCTTTCTCTACTGCTCTCTCTTTCTCTATTTTTTCTATCTCTCTTTGTCACTTCTCACCCCCCTCTCTCTCTACCAAAACACTTTTCTCCACTCAATAGGAATGATCCTAGTGCTTACATTGAACATCCTCTTTGCATGAAGGCTCAAGACCATCAATTACTCCTTCTTGCCCTTGTAAGTAGTCAACACGAAGTTCTATCCACCCTTGACCAATCGATATTATTTTTGCTTTAGTAATAAACATTTTTTTCTACTATACATGTAAGGGCCACCAAACACAACTTTTCAAACATCCAAAGGAAAAGCATTATTTGTGTAAAAATGTGATGTGTTTAAATCATGTTAGAGCATAGGTTGTATTAGTGTGTGAGATTTGTTATTATGTTTGTGTTAGTTGGTTTTTAAAGGTTGTCTTTATAATACTATGGATGAAATAGTAAAATCTTTCCAAACATATATGAATAAATAATGTTCTGCCTTGTGTATATTTTTAATGTGATTTCCACAATTTTGAGGCTTTCTGATCCAAAAAACTTATGAGAGCCATGGAAAGAAAATTGAGAAGTTATTGTAGTCGTGGATTATGTTGATTGAAGAGCAACACCACGAGGTTGGGGATTATGTTGGTTTTGTTTTGCGTAAGTTCCTTTTTTTGGAGCCATCTTCTCCAAAGTTAAAGATCTTCACTTTATGTATGCAAAAAGATATATTGAGATCTATACTGATGATGCAAACATTTTTTTTAGGGTTTGATCTAGATAAATCTTATCTCTACACCTTTCATTCGAATTAGTTGAGTAGCTTCCTATCCATATCTATTGTAGGACAAGTTAATAGCATGAACAAATTGTTTAAGAAAGCAGATTAGCTCATGCCAAGGATTTAGTACCATGCAAAAATTTCTATATATTAATACAATACTAAATGATTGCTATCATTGAAAATCCTTTGCCAGAATTTGAGACCTGCCCCAAAATGACAATTACAGGTACAACCTTGCAAGGTGTAAAACTTTTCAGATGGGGATTGGAAATTTTAAACATATATCAATGGACATTTGAGATTATATAGAGTTAACTTGTGTGCAATGCATTATTTTAACCATTTGTTTGCATGAAACAAGTCATTAAAATAGGGGGTGATCATATACTTTCCCAAAACATTGATTGTATCTACGCATAAATGTCTATGAGCACTTGCAACTACAACATCAAACATGTTTTCTACTCATTGGTGAACACTTCCACCAATTATAAATGCTAAATATGATCGACTCAAATAATTATTTAATATAATATTAAATTATAAATTTGTATATTTAAATTAAATATATTATGTATATTTAGTATTTAACTATATATACTTTTATATATAAACTCTATATTTAATTATATTTATTATATATTATATTTATATAATGTAAAATATTAAATATATTGTTAATATAATATTATAATATAAATTTGTAAATTTATATTATATATAATCTTATTTTAAAATATTATAGTCTATAGATATAATTAAAATCTTTTTAAAAACTTTAAAGTGTTAAATAAAAGGAGACATTTAAATTATACGCCCCCTTATACATTTAAATTTACAAAGGCTATGAGGCCTATGTGGCGTTCTCCCCCGTACATTAACCTACACATAAGTAGAATGTAGCATTACATTCATTTGTTTTAAACATGCAAAGATTAACAAAAGTGAGTCAAAGACTATAGAAGAAAGCCATGAAATTGATATAATACCTGTCACTAACGGAATTGAATGTGGCCTTCATTGTCACTTGTACATCTTTGATGTCTATCCCTCTGCATTGACTAGGAATGGGCATGGAAGGTGTTGTGTAGTATACCATGCAAGACTAGCAAGTAAAAAAGAAATGAATACCCCTTTTCCACATGAAACTCACACCAAAAATCTGATTTTAAAAAATGACAAACCAAAAATGAAACTAGCACACAGACTAACGAATAGTTTGCACAGATGAAGGGATGGGATGCATTCAATCATCTTGCACATCTGTAAGGGAACAGGGACTGTCAATCAGTGTCCTTAGGTCATCCATCTCCCTGAGGGAATGCCTTCAACGTAAAAAAATATATATAGTTAATATGAATACTTATTTCATCCAAAAAAAGATTAAACAAGTTTTTTTTTACCTTCTTTAAAAAATTAGAAAAGAGTGAAATGGTATAAAAGAAACTAGATCAAGCCACCCAGTTTAATGCCAAAGAAATTAGTTGAACAATAAAAACAATAAACCATCTCTTACAAAGAGATCAAGCCATAGACCTAATTACCCAACTAGACCCTCAACCTCATCATTCTTTAAATTTACAAGGACATCCTTCTTGAAGAATTGAAACAAATTTTATTCACATAAATCATTGCGGAGCTTTACAATGAAGAGGAATTGATCCACCCTTGCATTAGTAAGGCAATCAGACCATATTATTTTCCTAGTAGTAGTGATTAAATATCACCTTGTCAAAAATGTATGCACAAAAGCCAAACTTAATCTAAAATGCTACTCAATCCTGACTCGTGCATAGGTTTTTGCCCAAATCATTAATCGCTAAAAGGAAGTCCCCCTCCACTTTTAGAAACTTGAAACTAGAATATATTCTTATTTTAAGCCCTACTAGAATAATCAAAGCTTCAGCTTCATTGTTCAACTTGATACCTAAATAGAAAGAAACCCCTTTTACAAAATAGCCAAAAGAAGAATGAAACACCACTATTTCATCAATTGCCCTTGGGTTTCCTCTAAAAATTCAATCCAAATTCATCTTGAGATACTCAATTGCAGGCAAAATGTAAAGGGAGATTCTCTGCTTAGAGGATTTATTGATATCCCCATAAATTTTGGTGGAAGGAACTAAGTCCCATGGTTGCAAAATATTAATCTCTTGTTAAGAAATCTTAGGCTCCACCATCATCAAAGATGAATTAGCATGGGAAGAAATGGCTTCAAAGATTTCCTTATAGCATCTTTCCCAAGAAACAAATTTATCTCTAAAAAACCTTTGAATTTGCTCCAACCAAATTCCCCATAATGTGTAGCAAAGGACAATCCTCCACAAGAATTTTAAGTTTAGAGTGCCTTTGGGATAGTTGCAAAGGTGCATTCTAAAACTAGTTAGAAAGGTCCAAATCATTTTAGCTCAAACATAAAGTACCAAATATTTTGAGAGAAGGGACAATGTGGTGGCAAATGATCAACTATTTTTTCTCACACTAGCAAAGAGTGCATCTAGAAGGACATGGAAACCCCTTCTCTAAAAATTATCAAAGGTTAGAATCTTGTTAGATCTAACTAACTAAACAAATATGTATTGTATTTCGAGGGGCTTCACTATTTAACATGAGATTAACTAGCTAGTGATAAAGAGGAGGAAAATCTATATTACTCAACAAGGAATAGAAAGAGTTGACTCTATATCTACCAAACAAATTACCAATCTAGCAAAAAATTCATATCATGCTCCACATTAGGAATTATGATCTACTAAAGCTACTCTATCAACAAAATTTTTTGATCCTCTTGAAAAGGGAGATCATCAAACTATTTCCATATGCATAACAAAACCTCGTTGCTCTCTTCTCCTACCTCATAATCTTTTACAAACAATCCCCAAAGAGAGTTCAAACAAATATAGGCACCATTTAATTCCAAGGAATTCTTAAGAGGGTGATCCATAAACTAGGGTAGATATTCCACACGTGCCAATAATCAATATACAGATAAAGGAATGTCAAAATTTCTCTACACTACTTCACACCAACTTAACATGCAAAAGCAAAATGTAATATATGAAAGAGACAACTAGACATTCAAATGCAAAAAGAAAAAAAATATTGCAACATAAAGCATATTATTAGACAAAACCCTTCAATAGGAAAAACTCCAAGAAGAGTGAGTAAAACCCCCTCATGCCACTATATGATATCCATTACAAGTGTTTCACACCTCATGGGCTAATCCAAGAGTATCTTCATGGAAACTGCCAACTCCCTACAATTGCAAACTACTAATAACATCAATAAAAACCTACAACAACTTGTGCTACAATAATAGAATGGACAACAATCACCAAACCCTATGGGGAAATAGACTACCCACAATTTTGCTTGTAATGCCCCAAATTTTACATTAGGATATTAACAAACAAAATGCAGACCAACATTTGTTTTGCTTTATAATTGCAACATACAAATGTCACAACCCACACTCTTGTTAGAAATGAAGGTAACTACTATATATGGAAATCTAGAATCAATTGTAAATATGATCTTGCACAGTGTATAACCAAATGGATATTGCAAGAAAATAAATCAGCAACACAATGAAATATGGAACAGAAGAAATAAACACATAACATAGTGTTTACGTGGAGAAACCCTTTCGGGAAAAAACTCCACTGAGAAGAGAGGCCCAAGCTTGTATTATTTTCAACAATAGAGATTACATACAATCATTCCTTTCTCCTCTTCAATCTTCACTCCTTCAGCACCTATAAACAAAGTGTTTTCTCTAACTCATAATGTTCCAGTTCTACCACCATAACCCTTGTTTATATAGCATTTTCACCTTCTAAATGTGGTATACTAGTTGGTTATCATATCCAAATGCATCCCTTGGATAAATCCAATCATTTAATGCATAAAACAATATTTGTTACAACTCCATAACTTACCTCTTACACATGGACAACTAATTTGTCCTTATGGACACCTAAATTTGTCCTATCTTGTAAGGCGATTACTGTCTTCATGTGGAGGTGTTATAACCAACAAAAACATCATCACAAGCGTCCAAAAAAATGCCATGGGAGGTTGAACGCCCATAACAACCTTAACCTCTTAGATTCATTCCTGATAAATAGTAACTCCATGTCGGTAAAAAATAGTTACCGACTCCTGATAAAAATTAATTACCGTACCGGTACATCTTGATGGTAAAAAATATTTACTGCTGATGGTGAATTCCTCATCCCTTATGAATGATTTACAAACAATATTAGGAGTAATTAAATATATAGAATTTCCAAGGTTGATGGCACCTTAATCCTAACATTCTCCCACTTGACATCATACATTGTAAATACATTCATAGGAAAACATAAGTCAACTAAGCACTAAGAACAAGGCCCATGGCCTCCCTACACCATGTAAACTTTTCTATGCTCACGGGTTTAGTAAGAGAATCTGCAACATTCTCCTGAGTGTCAATTTTCTTCAACTCGATCTGTCCATTAGCAACCAACTCATGAACAAAGTGGTACTGAACATCCACATGCTTTGTCCGTACATGATACATAGGATTCCTAGCCAAATATATTGCACTCTAGCTATCACAACCAATTTGAATAGTCCTGCATTGAAAACCAATATTTGCACACAACCTTTGTAACCAAATTACCTCCTTAGAGACATGGGTATTTGCCATGTACTCTGCTTCAGTGGTTGATAATGAAACTCTGTGCTGCCTCTTACTCATCCAACTCACTGCTCCTCCAAATAGAGTAAATACATACCCAGTTGTGGAACTTTGACTGTCTAAGTCTCCTTCCCAATCTGCATCAACATAACCATGTATATCCAATGTTTTTTCCACATTGTTAGTACCAGAATAAACCAAACAGTAATCAAAAGTACCAACCAAATATCTAAACACCCTCTTCACATAATTCCAATGTTGTCTACCAGGATTAGACATAAATCTTCTCAAAACTCCCACTGCTTGGGCAATATTTGGTCTAGTGCAAACTGTTGCAAACATCAAACTCCATAAAACACTAGCATATGGCACATTAAACATATCCTCTAAATCATCCTCATTCTTTGGACACATATCTAATGAAAGCTTAGTACCAAAGGGTAAATGAACTCTAATTGGGTTACAGTCCTGCATACTAAATCTCTGCAAAATGGTATTCACATACTTTGTTTATAACCAAAGCTTTATGTTACCTCTATCCCTTTTAATATCCATTCCCAAAATATATCTAGCAGCTCCAAGATCCTTCATTTCAAATGCACCTGAAAGTTGAGATTTCAACTCACTGATCATGCCCTTAGTGTTGCTGAAAAATACTATGTCATCAACATACAATGCAATGATCAAAATAGAATCATTAATACAATGAATGTAGACATAATGATCCTCCTCACTTCTAACAAAACCCAATTTCAACACAAATGAATCAAATTTATGGTACCACATTCTTGGGGATTTTTTCAAACCATAAAGAGACCTCTTAAATCTACAAACCCAATGTTCTTTTCCTTTTACCTCAAAAACTATGTTGGTGCCTGCATAAACATTCAAGTTTCAGACATATAAATCTGCAGGCCTCTTCACAAAAAACCAGAAAAATTGCTAAGTCTATCGGCCTCCATTTTCATGCATGTATCCTTGTATATACATTGCTGTTTGTATGTACATTTGAATGTACAAATGCAAGTGTACATTGGCTGGACCCAAAAAGAAGTTCAATCGGCCTTTGAAAAATGGAAAAAATTGATTGTATGTATCTTTTCTTGCATATCGGGCTTGTATGTGTTATTCAGGTGCATTTTGAACATACAATGATGGAATATACATTGCAGATTCCCAGAATATTCTGCAGATGTATCAAAAGTTTGCTTGTATATTGTGTTGTATGTTCATACATACATTCGCCACATACAGAGGAAAATATGCATTTCCGGGCATACAAGAGAGAATGTATATCGCATATTCCAAGAAAGATTCCTTGCTTGTATGTAAAAGGGTTTGTATGTTCGCGTTTGTATATTCGACATACAAAGGAAATTTACAAGGTGAAACATACAAGCGGGTCAACGGCGGTCAACGTCAGTTATGGGGCCCACCGGTTGTATGTTCGCATTGTATATGTGACATACAAGCTAATATACAAAAGAAAACATACAATTTGGACCCGATTGAAAATCAAATGCAGTGAATAAAAATTTGGGGTCCGCGGCTTGTATAATGAAGTGCTTGTATGTTTGTGATATACAAGGAAAAAGAGATGCAACCCAGACGCGAAAGGAAAGTATGTTGTAGCGGATAAACGACTGGGGTCCATGGGTTATATAAGGTGCTTGTATATGCCAATATACAATGAAACATGCAAGAGACTAGATACAAGGTAGATTTCAAGGGTTTCTCCAATCCAATTGAAAATGAGTTGGAGTCCGCATTGGTTGTATATTGCATGTTGCATGTGCAATATGCAAAGCGATATGCAAAGAATGAAGATGCAAGCCAGACCTGATGGTTATTTCAAGTTTGCTTTATAAGGATTTGGGGTCCGCCTTGTATGTGGTGATTGTATGTATATACAATCTCACATGTAAAACTGCAAATGCAAATAAAGATACAATGGATTGCCGATAACTCAGAGGTGCATTTAGTCAGCGACAGAGGACTAATTAGTGGCTACCATGTGTCAAAAAATGGTTGTGTGTATATGCATTTGCATATACAAGGATTTAGAGGGCAAAAAGGCAAAATGTATGTTGCGATGGGAAAAGTCAAAGGAGATAAAGCGCCTACGTGGCGTGATTCTATTAGTCAGTGACTTTTCAGCAAGATTTGGGGCCGCAGATCTTGGCGATAGATGGAGAATTGATGGCTCTGTTTAAGGGGAGGGTTTTCTTTGTATCTGCAGCTGTTCTTGGCGGGAAAATTTGCAATGCATGCAACCTGCTGCATTTCCAAGGTAGCGAGTTGGTATGCCATTAATGGTAGGTTTACAGAGGTATGGGTTGATGATTGACAAGCCAACCACTGTCTTTAAGAGGAAAACCTTCAGTCGGCTACACATTCCCTGATTCCACCTACTCCTTTCCTTTGGTCTCTCTTCTGCATTCAATGTTTCGGGTGCCATTTTGGGTGCAATGTATTTGGCATATTTTGTAAATGCCATTGTACTAAATGCTGAGTGCACATTCTTGCTATATAGCAGGTTGTGTCACTCATTTTCTGGTTGTTGAAGACTTAGGCATTTTTGTTGAAGTTGGTAAACCAACCTCACAGATCCCAATGAACACCTGCAAGCAAATAACCTGTCACATAAAGGAGATCAAGAGGCACAAAAATGGTGCTCTACAACCTTGAAGCAAAAAATGCATTAACAAGAATGAATAATTACAAAGAGATCGATCCTTAAGAAAGGAGATCAAAACCCTAAAGTGAACCCTAGGATTTAATAAAAGAATTATTAAATAATAAAGTGCCTAAGTTTAGCTTAAGTGAAAAATAAAGTAAAGGTGACTTAATTAATTAATCAATATGATTAAATTAATTAAGTAATTAACCTGTTACTCTAACACCCCCCCTTAAGATGAACTTAGGGAGAAGCTAAAAACTAAGGACAAATGCATGAAAGCAAAGATGGGTCCCGGCAACTAGGCCTGATGAGGTACCCAAGTACAACCAAATCTCTATAAAGCGAAGTAAAGGAGAAAACCCAGTGGGAAAAAACTCCTCTCCAAAAAGAGATGAAATCATGAAAAAAAACATGAAGGAAGGAAGGCCTCATGAAGACCCCCCAAGGACAACTTCCTTCACCCCAAGCATAGATCGCAACTGAAGATAGCGAGGTGATGCCAAAGGTTTTGTGAAGATGTCTGCAACCTGCTCCTCTAAAGGAATGTACTCCAAGATGAGAGAACCATCCTGAATCAACTGCCTGATGAAATGCATGTGGATCTCAATGTGCTTAGTCCTCTGATGCTCCACTGGGTTGCGTGAAATGTGAATAGCACTCTGATTGTCACACCAAAGAAGAGTGGGACTATCAGGAGGAAAACCAAACTCAGTCATCAACTGTCGAAGCCATAAAACCTCCTGGCTAGCTAACATCGCAGCTCGATACTCAGCCTCTGTAGATGATAATGCAATAGCAGATTGCTTCTTGCAAGACCATGTAATAGGACCAGAACCAAGGCAAAAGACAAATCCAGAAGTAGACTTCCGATCATTGACATCACCAGCCCAATCTGAGTCAGTGAAGCCAACAATGTGAGGGGCTCCTGATGTGTAGTGAATGCCATAATGTGCGGTGCCCTGAATGTACCTCAGAATACGTTTGGTAGCTTGCCAATGACTCTCATGTGGATCATGTGAGAACCGAGAGACAAGGCCAACCACAAAGGAAAGATCAGGACGAGAATGTGTCAGGTACAACAAACTGCCAACCAACTGCCTATATAATGTAGAATCTACTAAAGGAGTAGAGCAAGTGGAAGACAAGACAACACCTGACTGAAATGGTGTGGGGGTGGGCTTGCAATCAAGCATGCCAAATCTCTTGAGCATATCAAGAGCATACTTCTGCTGAAATATGGAAATCCCATCCGAAGACTGAATAACCTGTAGACCAAGAAAATAGTGCAGAAGACCAAGATCTGTCATCTCAAACTGCTCCATCAAAGCTCTCTGAACACTTTGAATCATGGAGGATGAGCTACCTGTAAGAATGAGATCATCAACATATAGCACAAGGATCAAAAGATCACCCTCCTGACGCTGAATGTACACTGTGGGATCAGAATGACAGCGAGTGAAGTGAGAAGAAAGCAAAAAAGAGTCCATCTTCTCATACCAAGCCCGAGGGGCTTGTTTAAGACCATATAATGAATGCCGAAGTCTGCAAACCAAAGAAGTGTCCTGCACAAATCCCTGAGGCTGCTCCATATATATCTCCTCATGTAGGTCTCCATGCAAGAATGCACTCTTCACATCCATATGAAAAACTGGCCATCCCTGTGAAGCTGCGAGAGAAAGTACAAAGCGAATAGAATTCATCTTGGCAATAGGAGCAAAGGTCTCGGAGTAATCAATACCCTCAACTTGAGAAAACCCCTTCGCAACAAGACGTGCCTTGTACTTATCAATAGAACCATCTGCAGCAAACTTGGTACGGTATACCCACTTGCACCGAACCAACTTTCTTCCCTTAGGAAGAGTAACAAGATCCCAAGTATTATTCTTCATCAAAGAAGAATACTCCTCCTACATAGCTCTATCCCACTCAGGAGTACCTGCTGCCTCTAAATACTTTTGAGGATCATCCGAAATGGCATGACTCAAAAGACTAGCACCTGATGTCTGTGCACGAGTACGACGGGAATCTGAAGGATCACCTGCCAAAGATCCAGCTGCCTCAACAGTAAAGCGGGCCCACTTGGGCAAAGGCTGAGTATCGGGAGGTGGTGGGGAAGGTGGAGCATCATCAACATCATCCTCAAGAGATAAGGAATCCTCAAGAGATGAAGTGGGAGGAGTAGGAAGTGAGGGAGAAGCTGGTGATGGAGGATCCATCCAAGGAAAGCGCTCATCAAACTGGACATCTCATCGAAACAAAACCTCTCTGGAATAAGGATCAAACAACCTATACGCCTTAACATCCTCACAGTAGCCAACAAATATGAGTGGTCGGCTTTTCCTCTCCATGGCTTTCCGCTGAGCGTCAAGAATGTATGCCCAAGCCTCACTACCAAAAACTCGGAATGTAGAAACATTAGGCTTGACATGGGTCCAAGCCTCCTCAGGAGTCATATGTCGTAATGCCTTATGAGGCATTCGATTCTGAATGTAATTGGCACAATTCACTGCCTCAGCCCAGAATGAAGAATCCATATCACGTGACTGAATCATACAATTGGCCATCTCCCGTAAAGTTCTGTTCTTTCTCTCAGCAACACCATTCTGCTGAGGGGTGTAAGGAACTGAAAGTTGATGCTGCAAACCATGCTCAGTACAAAAGTCCCTGAAAGCCTGATTGACATACTCCCCCCCATTGTCTGTGCGTATCCTCCTGATAGAAGTCCAGATTGCTTCTCCACAAATGCCTTGAAGATCCTGAAAGTATCAAAGACATCACTCTTGTACTTAAGAAAGTACACCCATGTACGTCTAGAGAAGTCATCAATGAATGTGAGCACAAATTTGGCCCCTAAAAATGAAGAAGTTGGAAAGGACATGAGGTCACTATGTACCAACTCCAAGGGTGCCTTAGCACGTGTCGCTCTACTCATAGGAAAAGAATCCCAGTGATGTTTACCAAGGACACATCCTCGACAAACACCATCAGTACAGGAAATCTGAGGGAGCCCAATCACAAGTGCTTGTGAACTCATCTGCTGTAAATATCTGTAATTGACATGGCCAAAACGCTCATGCCAAAGCCTGCTCACTGTGTCTGCATGTGCTATAAGTGATGAACCAGAACCATCTGAGCTCTCAAAGCCATCAAATCTGTATAAGCGGGATGCAGGATCAACACTCCCAGTAGCCACAACTAAATCAGGGTCATGGAGGTCTCGAATCACCACATCATGTGGGGAGAACTCAACTATCTTACCAGTGCTAGAATGACAAATCTGATAAACAGAAAGGAGGTTTGTCGAAATGGCAGGAACAACAAGAACATCCTGAAGACAACCACCATCCAATGGAACAGGACCAGAACCCATAACTGAAAGTTGTGTAGAATCACCAACTGCAATCTGTGTAGTGCCACAATGAGCAAGTGTGGTAACAAACTCCTGAGTATGTGTCATATGGTGAGAAGCACCAAAATCTAGAATCCATGTGGATCCTGAAGGTAAGGCTCGTGCAAAAAGAGCATGACCTTTCCCTGTGTGTGGGGAAGTAGACAGAGGTGAGGTGATATGATGCTGCTGCATGGCCTCCTCTAAAGCCTCTAATCTCTTCCAACACTTGGTAACTGGATGACCTTCCTTGCCACAAAAATTGCAAGGATCACCTGATTTCTTCTTAGTCTTGGAGGAAGACTCACCAGACTTAGAAGAGTTACCATGCTTAGGATTAGAGTGTGGTTTGGAATCTGACTTAGGAGATGGCTTGGAGGAACTCTCATTGCCTGCTGAATCTGACTTGGGCTTCAGTTTCTGCTTCTGCTTCCCCTTAGATGTCTGAGCTACCAAGGCTTGGTTCTTGGATCCTGTGAGAGCATCCAACTGGGATAACTTGGCCTGCTCACGAGTCAACCGATCACAAAAAACCTCAAAGGAAGGCATGGTAAATCGTGGACCCAAAGCATCCATGGTGGAATAGAATGTAGAAGAGAATATCTGAAATGAGCCTCGAAGCTTAGATAGAATCAGGTAAATACTCTCGGTGTCAGTTTTGGTCTTGCCACAACTCTGTAAAAGTGATCTGAGTGATTTGAATTTCATCAAGAAATCCTCAATAGATGGAAAGGAATTAGGTACCAAGGAAGTCAATTCTGCCTCAATCTGAAGTGCTCTAAACTCATTGATGGTACCAAATAGATCATTGAATTTTGTCCACATTGCCTGAGGAGTTGTGCAACTCTCAAGGTGAAATAAAAGACTGTCTGAAACATGCAATGATATCAAACCCATGGCCTCATCCATTTTGTTCCTATGCTGCAGAATCTCAAACTGACGTTGCAACTGAGGCTGAATCTCATCCAAACAAGGCCATAACCCCTTAGCCATAACCCCTTAGACATGAGAAGTCTAGTCATATGTGCTTTCCAGGTATGATAATTGTGTGGGGAAAGACGTTCAACTGATGAGGTGTCCGCCATGATGTTTGAGTTTTTGAAATGTGTTTAATGATAGAGGTTTCTGATTTCTGATGTGTATATACAGAAAGCAAGAAAAAAACACCCCCCACAACACAAGAAACCAAACCCCAGTACAAATTTGAAAGCTGGAAAGCGTGAAAAAGCAAAAATCTATTCAGACTATTCTTTGTGTACCTGGTGAATGTTCTGATGAAATAATCTATAGATATGGAAAGAGCACTGTAAGACCTTTCCAACGCCTATTCGTTTGCAAAAAATGGAGTCTGTATGCAAGAGTTTTGCCCCTGGAAGCGCGAAAATAAGGTTTGACTTTGACTGGAAATAAATGTAGAAAAATAGAAAAACCAGGAAAAAAGACCTATACCAATGGATCGGGCTCGGAATGAGCTTTCTGGCGATATTTTGTTTTTGAAAATCCGAGTTCATATGCAAAAGTTATGGCCAAAATACCAAAACTGCTCCAAAAGGGCTTTGGGGGAACCCTGGCGGTTAACTAGCCGCTAACATTAACCGCTAGCATTAACCGCTAGCGGTTAACCTCTAGCGGTTAACTGACTGCAGCGCCTGTGCATTCTCTATTTTTTTTCTTGGATTGCGTGCCGTACCAGGCCGTACGACCCAGAAATGAAAATAAAATACCTCCCGGAGTCACTGTGACTGATTTTGATGATTTGACAGTCGATTTTGGGGTTTTGGGGCACTTTGAACGCGATGGTAAGGTCTGTTTGGGATGAAAATGCTCCAAAAATTGCAGGTACCCTCTGGATCTGGAAACCCTCTCAAACTTCAAACCTTCATAGATCGGGCACCGTATAACCAAAATTGATGAAACGAAGGTCAATCTTGACTATTTGAAACCTTCTGGACGCAATGGTGAGGTCCAAATTGACTCAAGATGCACTAAAATGTCACTTTAAGGAAAGATCCCTTAAAAAATGAACAGGAAGCTGCAGATCTGGAGCTCTGATACCATGTTGAAGTTGGTAAACCAACCTCACAGATCCCAATGAACACCTGCAAGCAAATAACCTGTCACATAAAGGAGATCAAGAGGCACAAAAATGGTGCTCTACAACCTTGAAGCAAAAAATGCATTAACAAGAATGAATAATTACAAAGAGATCAATCCTTAAGAAAGGAGATCAAAACCCTAAAGTGAACCCTAGGATTTAATAAAAGAATTATTAAATAATAAAGTGCCTAAGTTTAGCTTAAGTGAAAAATAAAGTAAAGGTGACTTAATTAATTAATCAATATGATTAAATTAATTAAGTAATTAACCTATTACTCTAACAATTTTTTCGGAGAAAATAACGAAAAACAAAGTTGCTCTTGGCTATTCTATCTCTTTTTTGGAGTTTATGAGTTGCAATATGAATGTATTATGCACACATGTTCGGTTTCATTGTTGTTTTTATATGAGAAATGCTTTAATGCATGTGTTTAGTTGTCTGTCTCCATTTCCCGTATGCATTCCTTCTTTTGAATCTGGTTGCTAAGGGTTTCTCAGATTCTAGAATACAGACTTTTTGTATTGCATGCTTGATCTGTGACTTCCATTCAAGGAGTGGATTAAACTGTTTTAGGTTAAGTATGGAGAAGAATGTATATCAGCAGGGATGTTTGTAAGTAGAGGCAGCTAGATACTCAATTTTGGGTGGTGTTTGTAAGGCAAATACCAGTCCTAACCCCTTGAAACTTGAGTGCCAGTGCAAATCATTCACTTGTCTATGTCTAGTTGACTCCTTGCCCTGAGATAGGCACTAGTCCGCTCCTTATGTTGTGTTATGTTTCCAAAACCCTTGTCTTGCATCTAAAACATAAAAATAAATCATTTCATAATTTCCACCTTGTTAGTTTGTAGGAGTAGAAATAGGACCCCTGCATACTCTCATCCACAACCAGTTAGATATGTCTAAGAATGTTGCCAGCCTTGTGATCTATCATGCAAATCTTGGTCCACACATGAGAGTATTCTTCCTGTTATTGTAAAGCTAAATCTTTCTGTCATTGGGTGAGTCAAGATCAAATCTTTAGCAAATAGGGACACCTCCCTTGGTGCAGCAGAACCAGAAGTGAAGGGGAGGCAACTCACGCAACCTCCTGTATTAGTTGGTTGAATCTGCCTGTGCATTGGAATTGGCAAACCCTCTGCTGATTCGGGAGAAAAAACAACAGATGGCGACTCCGCTAGGGATGTGGTGTTAAGAGTGTTATATTTTTGCCCATCCGAGTCACCAAGAAGATGGCGACTCTGCTGGGGAGTTGATTTGAAAGTGGTATCTTGCTTCCCTAGTTAGGGGTTTCAGACATGGAAGTGCTTTGTTGCAGTGAACTTAAAAGTTATATGTGTGGTTCTGCTGTTGGAGATCCCAGAAAGAAACAAATAAATTTTCAGCTTCAGCCTGTCTGAAGCTTATTCCTCTGCAAAGGAGGTGGCGACTCTATTGAATTAACCTATCAACAGCTGTAACATATCCAGGTATTTTTATAAGTTTTAAAGGATTCCCTATTTAGTGAAGTAGCACTGGCTAAAAGGGAAATGGTGGTGATAAGCTTGCATATTTTTGTATTTGTTGAGCATATAGTTTATATTTTTGAAAGAAGTATGCAATGTTGTTGAAAGGACTCATTTAGAGGACTTTAGGCAAGCTGAAATAGTAGTTTTTATTTTAAAGGCATAAGGTCATTGCTGATTGAAAATCTGAGTCAAGAAGAGGGTTGCAAAAAACACATAAAGATGTATTATCAGCCCATGCACCCTTGTGAGGTGTCAAATGCAATAGTGTATAATGACCAATCCCAACCATGTAATAAAAGGAGTTTCAACATTGATAGATATAGGCCCATAAATTTCAATGGCATTTTTGGCTATCCAAATGCTCTTCCATCTAAGATCAGAAAGTATTTGCCTAAATTCAGTGGTGAAAGGGATGAATCAGCTGAGAGAGACTTGCAGCAGTTTAGGAATGTCATAGATGATTTTGAGATTGACCATGAAGATGTAGTTATGAGATTATTTGTTCAATCTCTAGTTGAAGATGCAAGGGACTGGTTCTCCTATCTTCTAGTCCACTCTGTCAGCTCTTGGCAAGAATTTAAATCTGTATTTTTAGAACAGTTTGGTGAAAGAATTTCTAAATATGTAGTCATCAGTGATTTCATGTACATCCATATAGAAAAGGATGAGTTAATTCTAGCCTTTAACCTCAAATTTATGAAGGCATTGAAAAGAATTCCAGAATGCATGAGACCTAATGATGCATTGTGCCTAGTGGTCTATTTGAGAGCATTTGATAAGAAAATGAGCTATAGATTGAGTGATAAGGAGCCCACCACATTACATCAGGCACATCAGTTTGCAATAGACATTGAGAACAACTGGAGATATGGAGTACAGAAGGGCTATTTCTCTGCAAATGTTTGTTGTCCTACGGTCCCCAAGGTTAGTGAAAGATATAATTTATATGTTGAAAATGAATGTCAAAGCACTCACACCCCTGATTTCCCTGTTTATGCATCATTCCAAGGTCATGATGACTATGCCATAGAGGAGGATGCCCAGATTTGCCCAGCAATTGAAGTTGATTGAAATAATTTTTCAAGTAATATTTACATGCCAGTCCTTAGAAAAGAGTATTCATGTTTAAATGATCCGGTTGTGCATAGTTGTGATCATATGGATCAAGAGTCAATTCTAGTTTCATCAGGAAGCATTAGAGGACTGGAAAGTGACATGGATAGTTCAGCTTCAGAGTGCATTGAAGTAGCAGAGATCCTGTATGTGGGGCAATCAGATGGTAAAGATGATATCCACGATCAGTTTATGGATCAGGTTTGTGCTTCTTATGACTCTAGACTTGGTAATGTTGAAGAAGAGTTAGATTGTCATGAAGAAGAAACATAGACCTTTGCAGTGAGTGTGAACCCCCTCTATGATGAGCCTTTAGATGCATTGAACATTTTGAGTCATGACCTTCATTGGTGCAGGATTAACCCTCTTTTTGAAAATGATAATGAATATGAGGAGACAACTGACTTGGGTGTTGCATCAGTTTGTGAAGAGGGGACATATGAACCAAAGGCAAAGATCTTTAGCTCTTGTGACGATATTATGAATGTGCAAACTGTGGATAATGAATGTTTAACATCATTTGTGCCAGATATATGCAATAGTGGGTGTGTGGATCAGGTTTTGTTTTCAATGTCAATAAGTGATATAAATGGTATTGATAGTCTCATATATTCTAAATGTTTTCAGTTCCTAGATCAGTTGGATGAGTGCTGGTAATGTGCAACAACCAGGTAGATAATGAGGAATATAACATACAATATGATGATATATTGTCTGTGGAATATAACATACATATGTTGCCTAATGATGCAGAATTTTCTAGTATGTATGGTTATATCTCTGATTTTGAGATGTAGAGTGACAAAGGCAGGCTTTCAAAAATGCTGAAGTATGTAATGGACAAGATGAGCTTATGGGTAGTTTGTGTTGATGTTTTCAGTTGTGGTTGGGGTCATTCAGATCAGAATCAAGCATTTGATAGGAAAAGGTTATGGTTTTTCATTTTTGGCTGCCCAGGGCCGCCAAAATAATATTCAAAAAATGTATTTGTGATGCAGGTTGGTGCAATGTTTGACTCTGTTGCCCAATGGATAAGGGACTGGTCTGCATCCCAGAGATCTATGGTTCTCACCATGCCTATAAGAGGCATGCGTCCCCAAACAGAGCTAGTGTTGGTGCCTACATAAACATTCAGGTTTCAGGCATATAAATCTGTAGGCCCCTTCACAAAAACCTAGAAAAAATTGCTAAGTCTATCGGCCTCCATTTTCATGCATGTATCCTTGTTTATACATTGTTGTTTGTGTGTACATTTAAATGTACAAATGCAGGTGTACATTGGCTGGACCCGAAAAGAAGTTCAATCGGCCTTTGAAAAATGGAAAAAATTGATTGTATGCATCTTTTCTTGCATATCGGGCTTGTATGTGTTATTCGAGTGCATTTTGAACATACAATGATGGAATATACATTGCAGATTCCTGAAATATTCTGCAGATGTATCAAAAGTTTACTTGTATATTGTGTTGTATGTTCGCACATACATTTGCCACATACAGAAGAAAATATGATTTTCTAGGCATATAAGAGAGAATGTAAATCACATATTCCAGGAAAAATTCCTTGCTTGTATGTAAAAGGGTTTATATGTTCGCGTTTGTATATTCAATATACAAAGGAAATGTAGAAGGTGAAACATACAAGTGGGTCAACGGCAGTCAACGTCAGTTATGGGGCCCACCGGTTGTATGTTCGCATTGTATATGCGACATACAAGCCGATATACAAAAGAAAACATACAATCCGGACCCGATTGAAAATCAAATGCAGTGAATAAAAATTTGGGGTCTGTGACTTGTATAATGAAGTGCTTGTATGTTTGTGATATACAAGGAAAAAGAGATGCAACCCGGACGTGAAAGGAAAGTATGTTGTAGCAGATAAACGACTGGGGTCCGTGAGTTGTATAAGGTGCTTGTATATGTCGATATACAATGAAACATGCAAGAGACTAGATACAAGGTGGATTTCAAGGGTTTCTCCAATCTAATTGAAAATTAGCTAGAGTCTACATTGGTTGTATATTGCATGTTGCATGTGCAATATGCAAAGCGATATGTAAAGAATGAAGATGCAAGCCGAACCTGATGGTTATTTCAAGTTTGCTTTATAAGGATTTGGGGTCTACCTTGTATGTGGTGATTGTATGTATATACAATCTCACATGTACAATTGCAGATGCAAATAAAGATACAATGGATTGCCGATAACTTAGAGGTGCATTTATTCAGCGACAGAGGACTAATCAGTGGATGCCACGTGTTAGAAAATGGTTGTGTATATGCATTTGCATATACAAGGATTGGGAGGACAAAAAGGCAAAATGTATGTTATGATGGGAAAAGTCAAAGGAGATAAAGTGCCTACGTGGCATGATTCTATTGGTTAGTGATTTTTCAGCAAGATTTGGGGCCGTAGATCTTGGCGATAGATGGAGAATCGATGGCTTTGTTTAAGGGGAGGGTTTTCTTTGTATCTGCAGCTGTTCTTGGCAGGAAAATTTACAATGCACGCAGCCTGCTATGTTTCCAAGGCAGCAAGTTGGTATGACATTAATGGCAGGTTTACAGAGGTATGGGTTGATGATTGACAAGCCAACCACTGTCTTTAAGAGGAAAACCTTCAGTCGGTTGCACATTCCCCGATTCCACCTACTCCTTTCCTTTGGTCTCTCTTTTGCATTCAATGTTTTGGGCGCCATTTTGGGTGCAATGTATTTGGCAGATTTTGGAAATGCATTGTACTGAATGCTGAGTACACATTCTTGCTATATAGCAGGCTGTGTCACTCATTTTCTAGTTGTTGAAGACTTGGGCATTTTTCTGGAGAAAATAACAAAAAAAAAGATGCTCTTGGTTGTTCTATCTCTTTTTTGGAGTTTATGAGTTGCAATATGAATGTATTCTGTACACATGTTCAGTTTCATTGTTGTTTTTATATGAGAAATGCTTTAATGCATGTGTTTAGTTGTCTGTCTCCATTTGTCGTATGCATTCCTTCTTTTGAATCTGGTTGCTAAGGGTTTCTCAAATTCTAGAATATAGACTTTATGTATTGCGTGCTTGATATGTGACTTCCATTCAAGGAGTGGATTAAACTATTTTAGGTTAAGTATGGAGAAGAATGTATGTCAGCAGGGATGTTTGTAAGTAGAGGCAGCTAGATACTCAATTTTGGGTGGTGTTTGTAAGGCAAATACCAGTCCTAACCCCTTGAAATTTGAGTGCTAGTGCAAATCATTCACTTGTATACGTCTAGTTGACTCCTTGCCCTGAGATAGGCACCAGTCTGCTCCCTATGTTGTGTTATGTTTCCAAAACCCCTGTCTTGCAAAACTTAAAAACAAATCATTTCATAATTTCCACCTTGTTAGTTTGTAGGAGTAGAAATAGGACCCCTGCATACTCTCATCCACAGCCAGTTAGATATGTCCAAGAATGTTGCCAGCCTTGTGATCTATCATGTAAATCTTGGTCCACACATGAGAGTATTCTGCATGTTATTGTAAAGCTAAATCTTTCTGTCATTGGGCGAGTCAAGATCAAATCTTTAGCAAATAGGGACACCCCCCTTGGTGCGGTAGAACTAGAAGTGAAGGGGAGGTAGCTCACGCAACCTCCTGTATTAGTTGGCTGAATCTGCCTGTGCATTGGAATTGGCAAACCCTCTACTGATTCGAGAGAAAAACCAACAACCTGTAGCTATTGTATGTAAATTTCTTCCTCAAGATCTCCATGCAAAAAATGTAGTCTTAACATCCATTTTATCAACCTCAAAATCATATGCTACAACAATAGATAAAATAAATCTAATGGAAGATAATTTAGCAATAGGAGAGAAAACTTCATCGAAATCAACTCCCTCTTTGGGAGTAGCCCTTAGCTACCAATCTAGCCTTGTACTTCTCCAATGAACCATCTGCTCCAAACTTCTTCTTGAAGACCCACTTGCATCCTCTGGCCTTTCTTCCTTTGGGAAAATGAACAAGATCCCAAGTGTTGCAAGAGTCTAAAGCCATCCTCTCCTCATGCATGGCTTACTACCAAGACTCACTATCATCTGCATGAATAGCTTCTTTGTAGGATCTAGGGTCATCATCAGTGCTCAATAAAGCAAATACACAACAGAAATCTGGTGGGCTATACCTGTCAACTGGGTTCCATTGTCTTGTGGATCTTCTTAGAGGTGGAGTAAGAGACTCTTCAGGTTCTTCTGCATACTCTTTTGTACCAACTTCTTCCATCACAACAGATTCTTCCTCATCAAAACTTTCACTCAAGTTTTCTTCAACTTCTTCACCACCCAATCCATTATTTTGTTCTTCCTGAGGTGCATCTTCATGCTCTAATTCAAAGTGCACTCTCTTCACCTTTTCTTCTTTTAGTTGTCTAGGTTATGAAATAACACTAAGTTCCCTGAAAATAATATCTCTAGAATAGATAATCTTTTAGGTTAGTTGATTCCTAAGCTTAAAACCTTTTACATTATCACCATATCTAATGAAAGTAAACTTTTAGCTTTTGGATCCAACTTAGTTCATTTTTCTTTAGGCACATGAACATAAGCCTCACAACCAAATACCCTTAAATGTGAAACATAAGGTTTCTTACCTTTCCACATTTCATAAGGAGTTAAAACAAGAGCTTTACATGGAGATATATTAACCAAATAGTTTGCAATACACTGAGCTTCTACCCAAAAGCATTTGTTCAACTGTGATTCACTCAACATACTTATGGCTCTTTCTGTTATTGTCTGATTTATCCTTTCTGTCACTCCATTCTATTGTGGTGTATATGGAGTTGTCTTCTGTCTAACAATACTTGCATGCTTACAAAATTCATCAAATTCCTTAGAATAGTATTCCCCTCCATTGTTAGATCTCAAAATCTTTATCTTATGATTTGATTACTTTTCAACTAAAACTTTAAATTCCTTAAGTTTAGTGAAAGCTTCAAATTTGTGATGCATAAAATAAATCCACGTAGAACTTGGGGCATCATCAATGAAGGAAACAAAATATCTAGATTTTCCAATTGATTCAATATCCACTGGACCAAAGACATCTGAATGAATAAGTTCCAATTTATCATTAGATTTATTAATGCCATAAGGAAAGCAAGATCTATTCTATTTTCCAAACACACAATGTTCACAAAATTTGAAATTCTCATCAAAATAGGATAAATAGTCTAACAATTTTCATTTAAAATAGTCTTTAAACCAGACTAACTTATGTGGCCCAATCTGCAGTGCCACAACATACATGTATTTTCAGTATTAAAGCCTCAGATGCATAAGAGGCATTACAAACAGTAATGACTTCTAGCTTAAGTAGAGTTCCCAATCTTTTCCCCTTCACTACCACAAAGCTTCTTCTCACCAATCTGTAGCCATGCTTATCAAATGTCACATGCATTTCAGATCATTCAACTTTGAAACAAAAATCAAAATTCTAGTCAATCCAAGAATATGCAAAACACCAGGGAGAGTTTTAATTCTCCCATTTCTCAAACACAACAATACCTTCCCTCATCCACTAATAGGATATGTAGAGTTGTCCTTGAGGTACAAATTTCCTCCATCATACTCTTCGTATTTGGAAAACCATTCTTTATGTGGAGTCATGTGGTACGAGCATCCTAATTCAACCAACCAATGATCATG
Organism: Cunninghamia lanceolata; assembly: GCA_027924645.1. Lineage (NCBI taxonomy): Eukaryota > Viridiplantae > Streptophyta > Pinopsida > Cupressales > Cupressaceae > Cunninghamia > Cunninghamia lanceolata. The sequence continues at coordinate 390,109 of BSBN01001153.1, forward strand.
AGACACAACATTACATGCAAAAAGTAAAACCTCATCACCTACATTCAAAGACTTATCAGTAGTAGAATCCCATTGTTTCTTCAAATTTCTACATTCCTTTTTCATATGTCCTCTCTTTCCGTAATTCCAACACTTGACTCTGTTCTTCTTTCCAAGAGTCTTAGAATGACCCTTAGACTTGTCTTTAGACCCCTTCTGATCTCATTTTGGTCCTCTTTTCTTAGACCTTCCCTTGACACTGAGAGCATCCCCTGAACTATTTGAACTTTTCTTCCTCAATTCTTGTGACAACAAAACTAAGATAAGAGCATCCAACTTGGGATCTGTGAGGTTAGTAGTGATTGCTAAAATAACATTCTCCCATGACTCAAGTAAAGAAAAGAGAAGCAATATAAAGTTATCTTCCTCATTCACATCAACATCTATAGATGCTAGTTGACTCGATAACAAATTAAACGAATTCAAATTCTTTGCAATTGATTCACCCTATTTTATTTTCATGGAAAATAATTTACGCTTTAAATAAAGCTTGTTTACCAACTCTTGACTTGGTAGATCTCACACAGACACTTCAACAAACTATGTGCATACTTCTCACTGACAACATTCAGTAGAACAAAAACTGCAAGACACAACCAGATTGTACCTCGTGCCTTTTTATCCAGTCTATCCCACTCATCTTGAGCAACATCGTCAGGTTTCTTATCTTTCATAATAGCCAACCATTGATTTCTTTCCTCAAGAAAATCCTTCATCTTCAACTTCCATAATTCATACCCCATGCCATTGAACTTTTCAATTTCCAACTGAGAGGTAGAAGCAACAATGGATGCAACCATGGCCTCTACACAAAAAATTTGCAAAACATGATTCAACTAGAACTCCCACTACAACTCAAAAAACCTTCACACTTCCACCCAAGAAGCAAAGCTAGCCAGACTCTTATACCAAATGTTAGAAATGAAGGTAACTATAATATATGGAAATCTAAAATCAATTGTAAATATGATCTTAAATAATGTATAACCAAATGGAGATTGCAGGAAAATAAATCAACAACACAATGAAATAAAGAACAAAAGAAATAAACACATAACATATTGTTTACGTGGAGAAACCCTTTTGGGAAAAAACTCCACCAAGAAGAGAGGCCCAATATTGTATTATCTTCAATAATAGAGATTACATATAATCCTTCCTTTCTCCTCTTTAATCTTCACTCCTTCAGTGCACTTGTAAACAAAGTTTTTTCTATAACTCATAATGATCCATTTCTACCACCATAACCCGTATTTATATAGCATTTTCACCTTCTAAATGTGGTATACTAGTTGGTTATCATATCCAAATGCCTCGCTTGGATAAATCCAATCATTTAATGCATAAAACAATATTTGTTGCAACTCCATAACTTACCTCTTATACATGGACAACTAATTTGTCCATATGAACACCTAATTTTGTCCTATCTTGTAAAGTGGTTACCGTCTTCATGTGGAGGTGTTATAACCAACAAAAACACCATCACAAGTGTCCAAAACAACCCCATGGGAGGTTGAACTCCCATAACAACCTTAACCTCTTAGATTCCTTCCCGGTAAATAGTAACTCCATGCCGGTAAAAAATTAGTTACCAACCCCCGGTAAAAATTAATTACTGTACTAATAAATCTTGATGGTAAAAAATATTTACTACTGATGGTGAATTCCTCATCCCTTGTGAATGATTTACAAACAATATTAGGAGTAATTACATGATCAAAAAAATTGAGAAGCAATCCATCAAGGTTTCTCCTCATAAGTTGGCCCTCAATCAACACATACTTCTAGGTTGCCAACTTCAGGGTTATCCTTTAATGATCATTTAGTACTAGAGGAAAACTTAGGTTTTCCAAATAGAAAATGACATCTTTATATAAAGGATCATATTTTAAAGAGAAAGAAGGAAGTATTGGACCAAAACTTACCTAATGTATTTCTTTCGCATCCAAATTTGTATTTGCCTTTAGCTTGGCCAAGCCTTGACCTCTAACTAGACTTATAGTGTACACCTCCACATCATATTCTTGGATCTTGTCGATTTGTCTGTTTGATGAGTGATTGATTTTGATTTGGGTTTGGGAAAGGTGTGAGATTGTAGGTAACTTGATTGGTTTGATATGCTTAAGGGATGTATGTCCTTAAACAAAATTGGATTTGGGATGGGTGATGGATAGTTTTTTAGGATAGATGCTTACTTTGATTCTTGAGATTCTAGATTGGTTTTGGTTGATGGTTTATGGACCAAGGTTGATTTGGGAAAGGGTTGCTTAATTTGTTAGGTCTTGGGATTTTGGTATTAGAGGTTAATTTTGTGAATGCTTACTTTTAGGTGGGTGGTTTTCACATGAGGTGAAGGTGTTTGGGTTTACTTCAAGACTTAGATTTTGGAAGGTGTTCCAACCTTTGGTATTTAAGGATTTTTAGACTTTTCTAAGACTTTTTGATTTTTCTGATTTTGAAGTTTTTTTATGTTTAAGGATTTTCAGATATTTTATAGGTTTCAAACAATTTAAAAATACACCAAACACATGAACAATGTAATTTATTCAACTAGGAGTGCCCATCTTAGGAGCCCATCTATAATTCATACACTTGGTTGTGGATAGTATTGGCCCATGATATTAGAGCACTAACCACAAACTTAATTTTTGGGTGTTTGTGGCCTACTATCTCAAATCTAAAGGCATGTTGTGAGTAACTTCCTTGGGCTAACTGCTTACCAGTGCATCATAAGTGATGAACAACTAAATGGTTCTTATCTAGGTTAGAACGAGGTTTTCTAGGGGATGTCCTTGATATACCTGAAGGCATGTGAGGCCCAAATCTATAGATAAGGTGTATATAATGGCTTGGAACAAAATGGTAACCCACTCTCCTCCTTTACTTTGCAAGATATAAATTTTCTGCAAGCTTAGTCCAAAATGATAAATGTACCTTGTTGGCAAAGAACAGGGCAGCAAGTAGAATTTACTATAGACTACCGCAAAGGCCATGCGGAGGATAGAGCTGACTCTTAAAGAGGTATTTTGGGAAAGGACACACCTATAGATAGATATATAGGAGATATATGCAAAGTAATTTAAAGTAAGAGTGTATGAATAATAAGTAAGAGAGTATAAGGCAGAGACTCAGACCTGCCGGTATGAATATGTATATGCCTGTTGATTATAAAGGAATATAATGGAGGTATAAGGGTTGTGATATCTTTGTGTATGTGTTATGATGTTATGCTTTACTTATTTTGTACCGTAGATTAGATCCCCTTAATGTTTATTCATGTTTCTCTCATTGCCTGACTAAGGTATAAACTAGACTTACAGACTTGACTAAGGACCAGATCTCTGGACTAGTTCCTCCCCATTTATTACGAACATTTGGTTCTGTTGCCGGGACCCTAGAAAAGGGAAGTGAAGAAAGAGAGAATAAATAGTGAAGAAGTGCAAAGTACCGCAAGTAAGAAAACTTGAGTGATAAGAAAAAAAAATTGTCCTATGAGGGATCTTAATTCTCTTAAGTTCCTACCCTTGTGAGAGGAGGACATGCATTTAAGGGGATGGAAAATGGAATAGGGGGAGAATCTAAAAAGATCCTTGAAAAGATGTAACTCTTCATAATAAGCCAACCATGATACATAAGGATTAATATTATTCCAAATCAAAAACACCCATGGCAAAAGGGGATAACAAAAGATTAAGGGAAAACAAAGAAGTTATACTTACCGGAATGGAGATAAGCAGAGAAGAAAGACAAAAAAACTAGGAAAGATAGGAAAGGTATCGTAGAAGGATGGAGAAGGTAGGAGAAACAATTAGAAGTCAGGAAAGAGAAATTGTAGAAGAGAATAGTAAGTTGGATGAGTGCGCCAATGACGGTGCTATTGAGCACGCCACTATGGGTGTTGTCAAAGAGGAAAGTATAAAAGGAAAGGAAAGAATGAATGAAGAAGCCATAGAGGCTACCGCAAAATTAATATAGAGGAATATAGAAAATCCTGAGCCTATTATGATACATATTGACAGGGTAACATAACTTTTCAAGAGTATAGGAGGAAGAATTGATGCATATGAGTAGTTGAGAAGTGCATGGAGGGAAGAACATAACCAAACCCTAACCCTACCATAGATATACAAAATTCTAGAATATCAACCTAATAGGGCTAAGGTTCAAATTAGAGTTGACAAACAATGCAAGAATTACTAAATCCTATACAAAACCTTCAGCCCCTAAATTTGGATGTGGATTACCTAGACAAAATGGTTAATAAGAGTGTAATGAAGATTAGAGAAGATGCGGTATTTAAAGAGACAAGTTCTAGTAATATAAGACAAAATAATGAAAAGTCACCTAATGAGAACACAATGTTGTTTACAAATGAAAGAAGATCCTCGAGAATGAATAGGCGGTTTTAAGAGACACCCCCCTCAACCAATAGTCACCCCATGTGCCTTATAAATAAAGGAGAATTTAAGAAAAGATCAAAGTGAAGTTGAAAGGGAAAGAGAAGAAGAAAATAAGAAGGATTTTGAAGAAGTTTTCGGAGAAGAATGCTTTGACATTCATTTGGAGAGAGAGGGTGAGAACATAAAACCCTAGCACAAACACCAGAACCTAAGGAGAATAAAAAATAAGAAAACTATCACAAAACACTAGTAGGTCCAGAAAAGAAAAAGAAAGGAAAGATGGATGCTATTATCAAATTACTGGTATTTGAAAAGGACAAAACTGAAGATGCAAAGCATATTTTTGCACTAGAATCAATCTAGAACCGGATTGAGATAACTAAAGATGACATTAAGTTGTTTGACTTCATTGTGTAAAGGGTAGAATTTGGATGTTTGGTTTTTGGTAGTTTTGGTGTGTATCCTCCTTTCACCCTTACATTCAAGGACCTAGGGTCGAGTTGCAATGTACTATCATACCCTAGGTCACTATTGAGATGTAGAGAAACTTGGATTTTTATGATTAGATTGACAATTTCCTTCTCTTATGCTCAATTGTACCATAAAACCCTAATTATGTAAATACGACAGTAAACAGATGAATTACAGAAAATGCTTCTACAGAAAGATGTAAAATATCAAATAATTGTGCACCTATTTTTAGGGTTTTGAGGTGGAATAGTCAAGGACTAAAGAGCGGGCGGCCAAGTCCAAGGCCCTGTTTTTTATCGAGATCCAGAAACTCAGTCTACAACCTATATCTGTTGTACTAGAGATTTTCTTGTTGCGGAACTTTGAGGACTAATGAGCGGGCATCCAAGTCCAGGTAGTTGTTTCTTCCACTAATCCGCAATTCTGACACTCTGTTATACCCTCCTGCAACTTCACTTTGTCCAATCATGAAAACTTTGGGAGGGGGTTCTGGTGTTTAGAGGCTTGCCTCAGTCAAGCCCCAGAGAGACATTCAAGCCTTCCAAACACCGTTGTCAGATAGAGAATGCGTGCCTAGGGAGGCAGAGGCAAAAACCAAATGATAAATGCTCAATAATCATAATAGATGTCACCTTGTAGTGAAGATCTCATGGGAGTAAGAAGCTCTTCATTCCATGAGGAGATGGATGCTCAAATCTGCAAACACAAACACATAGACAACACAAATATGCTCTTGCAACACAATGAAAGCCTTGAATCACCTTTAGAATGCATAAAGTTCACAATAACAATCTATTTTACAAATGAATTCCTAAACATTCTTATATGTACAACTACAAACATTCCCGCCAAGATTTCGTAAATTCAAACTTACCGTGTTGGCCTAGGGACCAAATTACGGTCATAAATCGACCCTAGGAATTTGGGCCTGACACAAAATAAGGCAGGACTAGGGCACAGGCGCCCAAGTCCTCCCCCCTATTTTAGGTAGGGTTAGGTTCAAGGAGTCCCCCTAGGCCCCATTTATCATGATACCCAGGGTTCATTCCATCAGGATGTTGAATTATGATGCAAGATGTCCTAAATGCACACTAAAGACTCACGAGCTAAACCTTTTGAGGGAAAATCCCCCAAGGGGACATTTTCCAACATTAGATTTAGCCCCCACTTTAATGTATGTATAAACACGAGGCCAATACATGCATTAAAGTATGGTCAACAAGCACAGTAAACACGCCAAGCACGGAGAAGATACGCTGAGCATATTGAAGACAATGACATGCATGCAAAACAAAGAGAAGACAATTACAGTCACGCAAAACGTGGAGAATACAGTAAATGCATAGAAGACACATCAATGCATGGAAGAGAAGAATGATTTATTTTCTTTTCTTTTTCTCATATATATGAAATGCAAATGCAAGTACAAAAAAGTAAACAAACCTTCCATAATGCAGGATGTACTGCATATATGGGGCAACACACACGCAAGGAACGCAAAACCTCCCAAAATGCAGGATGCACTCATCACGCAGGTCTTTAAATTGCATATGGGGCAACAAACATGCCAAACAAAGCAAGCACACCAAACACACACACTTTGAAGACACGGAGAAAACACGACAGACAAGTGATTGAGTGTTCCTATTTCTTGGTTCAGCACCATCTCAGGCACATTATAGGCATACACTGACGATTGGGCTTCGCCACAACAATCGCTGAAGACACACTTAAGGGTTGAGTTAGTCAGAAAACTGCTCCCCGACTCCGCAGTGGACTTTTGAAAATGCAACCCCACCCGCATCATAGAGATGCCTTACAGTGAAAAGGAAGCATGGCATACAACCCCACCCACATCACGGAGACGCCTTATGGTGAAAAGGAGGTATGAGCTCAAAAGTATACAACCCCACCCGCATCATAGAGATGCCTTACGGTGAAAAGGAGGTACACGAAATAGATTTCAAGATTGTTCAAACACACTTTACTAGCATCTAGAATAGACAACTTACCTTGACCTTAAGGTGGTTGATATCATGCATCGATATCAAGCACGTTAAGGTAGGAAGAAAACACACAAGGGAACATAGACTTTCGCAAAGCCCATGCCCCCTGGAGGTGACATGTACTTTACAATCTCCAAATATTCCCACAAACACATCCCTACAAGAAATATGTTAGTGTCCACATGAAAACAACAACATCAATGAATATGAAATCTGAGGTATGCAAGATTCAAGGTAGACAAAGTGCACAGAACAACAATATTGTTATGATTTGTAAATGAGATAGAACACCATCAAATTCACTACATGGGAAGCACGAGTGCTTCCACTAGCCAAGCGTCGGATAAGATATACAACCCCATTGTCATATTAGGAACTAAGTCCAATTTTTGATTGCTCGCAAAAGGGACGCTAGGTCCACATCAGTATAAATATTTTTCATCATCTGTCTGCTAGATGGAAACACTAGAGGAAGGGGAACAATAAATAAGAGAGGAGAAACAAGTGTCTTAGGGACAATCACGTAGGAGGGTGCCCCCAAGTCACCAACCGCAACGCTATGTCCATAAGACACAACACACGACAATGAAATCAGAGAGAGGCAATATAGAAGAATGATGATACAAATAAAAGAAGGTCACAATAGAGGCAGTCTCCTGGTATCCCGGACCTTACAAGAGAATCAAGGGTCATCCTAGGAGGCCTAAACAACATGTTGGCGTTTCAATTCGCACCTTTGGAATGCGATTTGGAAACGGACAACTATGCATAGATAAACTGCTCTCCTATTGGAAGGGGGAGTTCCCTTTCTTGCTGATGTTCACTAAAAAGATAATTAAATGAAACTTCACCTATCTTCTTTTTGATTCTTAGTTGTGAGCACAAGGTTATAAAACTCTAGACGCTGCAGAAGAGGTTTTTTTCCTTTTTTAAAACTTCCACTACAATTAAGCAAAGACTAATGATGCTTTCAATCTCCTGAGTACATTCAAAGCAAAGGAAATTGAAAGTGAACAAAGAATGATTGTTAACACAAAAACTTAAGTAGTTTTCCTCCAGATTTACACCATAAGACTAAAAGTACTTTAATGATTAAATCTGAAATGAAGGCTGCAAAAAGCTACACATCCGACGACGATAACTTGATGAACCGAGATAGAATATCAGAGCAAAATAGGCATGAGACTTCTATTCAATATCATAAAGTTTGCACAACTCCAGGACAGTTGTGTTGCAACAAAAGGCAGGCATACAGCAAACGATCAAACACTGGAGAACAATAAACACAAAGTGAACAGACACTTGGAATATCAAGATTTACAGGCTGGAGTAGGCACATCAAATTTGCTATCACAATTACCATTACATACAATGGGCAAGGATGCCCTTATTTATACTAAAATCAAAGGAGTAGGGAACCCTAAAATCTCCTTGATTAACCCTAACTTGCCAACTCGCAAACTTTATTACTATTCTAAGACAAAGATACAATAAGCAAATGCTTTAAAGCGATTTGCTTTAAAGCAAAGAAGATTCCAACTATCACAAGGTGATTTCTGTTCTAAATGTAGAATGGATGAGCTTAGGATGAAAGTGAATGCTTTAAAAGAAAAAGCATATGTTTTAAATCTGCTTTATTTTGAAATGCATCCTCATCAACATTCTAGCTTTTTGGTGATGTCATCCGTTGATATTCTGGGAAACAATATCTTCTAAAAAGTGAGTGACTATATCTCTGCCAGGAACACTGATACTCTCTAGAATGCTAGTCTGATTCTCTAACATTTCTTCACCACTGGCAACCATCTAAAGAAATTCATGAACTTCACTCGCAGCCTTATCAAATTTCACTGTCATTGCGGCAAAATGACTCATCTTGCCGGCATTGATATCATCATTGAAATTGCTACGGATGAGAGTCTAGAACTCTGCTTGCACTTCCCTGAGATCATATAGGGTACCATCTTCTTTTTCATACGAACACGGGATTTGAGAGATAAAAGATCTGACGAACTTGAGGATGTTGACTACCTTTTCTTTCCATTCTGTCAACTCTGAAATCATACTGTCATAAGTTTTTATTGTGAAAAGATATTGTGCTTTCCAAGTAGAAACTGTCTTCTTATCTTCAGCTGACTCAACAGTATCAAGTGCAATCTTCAAGTCAGAGATAATGATCTCGAACACCAGTCTATTTTCTGCCATGGTCTGCTGCAATCCCTGTATGCCTTGGCATAAATCATGAGCATTGTACTTTAATTAATAAAGCTCTGAAAGCACAACTCTCCCCTTGGTCACAAATTCTTCCACCCAACTGTTCATGTGTCTCCCATAAAGGACCAACTTACTAAAGTGCCGTTGATTGGCTGGTGATTCAAGATTTGGTGGAAGAAGTAAATTACCCTGTGAAGTGCCATGGAAAAAGTTAGAAATGTACTGCCACAGCTGTTGAACTTCAGCTTTGAGAGCTGCCTTTTCTTCTCCATCTTTCAACACCCTTTCCTTCAAATTATCCGCTGCAACCTCAAAGAGATTGACGTTTGTATGGTGGGTACTTCTGCCAAGGTTAGCCTTGACAACTATGAAGTCATCAACCTTGACATCATTAGCACTTCTATTTTCTGGTGGTGTTGCAGTTTTAAGAATTATTTCTCCCTCTACATTCTTCTTAATGCGAACCTGCTTCTTCAGCTTCTTGTCTAGTGTGTCTTGGTAGACACTTTTAAGCTCTATTAAATTCAGTTGATATGAAGGCTTTCTCCTCTTCCTTCCCAAAATATTTTCAAGCCAGGTTGAGCCTTCATCTCTTGGAAATTCGGTTCTAACATCATCAGCTCCTAATGAATCAATGTCTGCATTAGAGTTACGAACTAGCAAATCTGGCTCTGAATCTATGTGGATAGGAGAAGTGATCGGCGAAGAAGGTGGAGAGACATGATCTGAAGGTAACACTTCAACATGCGGCGTTGTTTCAACAGGAACTTCTAGTTCAACTGGTGGTTGTTCCTGCTGGAAATGAGTTAGAGACTCATCCTTTTTCCTCTTTAACTTAGCCATTTTTGTTCCCTCTGGAACAACACTCATGGCGTTTACCCTTTGTTTTGGCTTGGAAGTGGAAGGCTCTGATGGTTGCGGTGGCTCTGCTAATGGAATATCATCCTTCTACTTAGTCTTCAATAATATCAAACTATTTTTAACCACTCGACTTGTTCTTTCTTCAATGGAAGTGCTCTCTTTTACTGACCAATTAACTGGTGTCAACGGTTGTTGCTCAATTTGGTCTCTGAAATACGTGGGAAGTAGAACTCCACCACTCTCTGTCAAACCCTCTATATCTTTTGATAGGATATCAAACATCTACTGAAGAGTGAATCTACTGTAACTGCGTTCTCGCACTTCAAACTCATCAGCACAATTAGTGTAATGTCCCCTTCTAGACACATGGTTAGTCCATCATGGAATTCCTGTGGGCTAGTAGTTTGGTTAGGAAACTGTGGTTAGTTTGGCTCTGGAGGTCCTTGGCAGTGACAGAGTCTTGGTTCACATTTAGTGGATCCAATTGGCATCCTCGTGGTTGGTTCAGTCGGTTCTTGGCCGTTACTTACTATTTTTAGTAAGTTCGGGTATTGTGTCGGTTCAGAATTTTCAGAGTTGGAACAGATGCGTTTTGTCGAGACCTTTCTAGCGAGCTAAAGATCAGTGAATTCCGATATCGTCTTCATACTTATTTTAAAGTCCAAAGATTTATTAATTTATATTAATATAGACTTTATTATATTTTTGCCAGAAAAGTGAAATTAATGAAATAAAGACAAAGGCTTGTCTTGACCTTGGGCACTTATCCCTAGGAGGCATAAAGTGAAATTAAATATTATTTTCCCTCCTAAATGCCCAACGCCTATCTTGGAGGAAGATAAAAAGAGTCAATTGGAGCTCATTTGGGATTATGCTATGTTTTGATATTGTGTATGAGAGATCTGCTAGGGTTTTAGAATTGGAGATTTTGCATCAAACTATTGGAGACGGAAACCTCCATTAGTGACGGTATCCCACAGGTGTGCAATACCACCCAACGGTGCCATTGACGGTGGATGTATTCGGCATTCACAAATGTGCTGATAATGGAGATATTCGAAGAGTTGCTGAGCTGAATGTGATATTCTTTATGATATTGTCATTTGCTGATTAAGAAGGGCTGTGTAGGTAGATTTCAGAGTGTTTGTGGTAGTTTTCTTGCTGCTGATATACACTTCCAGCCATGGCCATACACATCTAGACATGAAGTTGGGAGTTTTGAGCTTCATTTCTCTTTGCAGGTAGCTTCTATTTTGCATTGTATGAGGCGGCTACAGCCTCCTGTATTACTGCTATTAATATAGGCATGATATTTTCTATTCCTTAGAGTTTGGAGTGATTCTGGCTATGCCCATTTGCTGGTCCGGCTACAGCAGAAATATCAAAGTGCAAAACTTGACATGGGTATGTAACGATAATTAGTATTTGTGGATTTGATGATCTGGGTCATTGTTTGTCTGTGCAAATTTATTGTACTTTTTCTGGGTTTTCGATATATGCTCTATGTTGTGTGCTTCGGCACTACATCTGCAGGAAAACAATAAACCCCTTCTGCATCTTCTATCTATCTGAAAGAATACAATAAAAATTAATAAAATCACACATTAAAGATCTTAAAAAAAAATACCAACAGGTACAACACATTACAATTAGCCTAGAAGTCTTCAACTGCAAACTTGTGCGTACAATTCTGTCCAAGATGTGATGCATAAACACCACGGGGATCATATGAAGATCTCCTATCAAAAAACTTAAGACCATATCTGGATGATTCATTATTGATTGCCTTGGCATTTGCTCTAGATCCACATCTATAAATACTCATCCCAAGTGGAAAACTGAAGGTTGTCTTGCGTCTGCTACGCAAAAATGTATGAACTTCATAGGCTTGCCTCAAAAATTCCATAAATGCAATTTCATCTGTAGGATATCTCGGCAACATGGTTGGCTCTCCTGAGAAGCCATATACTCTGATGTAGGAAAAAGTGGGAAATTGGATAAACCAATCAGCCCATTCTGCCATTGCTATTCTAGCCTCTATTGAAAACTGTATATGCAACTCATTGTCCATATCTCAAACTGCATGCATCGAGAATTCATCATTCACCCACCTGTAATGTCGTTCTGCTTGAGAGATCTCTAACTGTGGGAAATGATGATAAACATGCTGAGTACCCAGAGTTCCAACAACATTCAAACCTCTGAATTGACCCTGAAAAGCCATCAAATACACAAGGTATGATATCATGTGGAATTCATGAGCCCTTTAAAAATCAATTATTTGTTGGTGGAGACTATCACTAATGAGTGCCGACCAGTCATAGAATTCGGTTCCGTCAATAATCTAGGGCATAATATAAAACATCCAAGGCTGGAACTTGTTAGCATCTACTTGTCTTGTGATTCGACTTAGCAGAGTAATCATTATTGCATGTTCCTCCTTAAACTCTCCACGTCCAACATTCTTTGGCATGACATTCTGCTTCTCTTTTAACCATCTCTGACCAATCTTTTTCTGGTATTTTTCCTTATCATTGTTCCAAACCCTCTTGCATTCTTCAAGTGAAACAATTAAGTTTTCTCTCCAAATAGGTATTGTAAAACACTTCTCTATGTCATTTAGCCTCAGGCTGCAGAGCACATGTCCATCTCTTGACTGAATTTCTCTGGTGACCGAATTATAATGCATCATGCAAGCAATCACAAACTCGATACTTTGCACTGTGATGGGAAAGGATGCTATTGCAAAAAAACCAGAGTGTCCAAGATTCCTGATAGCATTATTCCCTGCATCCTCCAAAGAGTGTAAATTGATTACTGGAAAAACTTTATGCAAGTCTGTTTCACAAGTTCTCAAGTAATCGTGAACCAACGTCATTTTGTGTCTGATTTGTGTTGGAGAGTACTGCATATTGGAAGATTTGAAAATCAATTGTGAACACGCCTATGTCAGAAAATCTTAGACAAATGGCTAAAAATTATTTTCTGATTTTTAGAAAAAGCTGAGTGTGAGCTAAAAAATCTAGCACATGGGTTTTGTAGACAATTCTGTTTCGAAGCCACCCAGATTGTCAAATTTTGAAAAAGCAGAGATTTTCTTGAAAAACAGGAAAAAAGTAGTTTCCAAAAAAAAAGCAAAACTCCAATCTTCAAGAGGATAATAATCTGGATGGACCCATCTTGACGAAAACTGAAAAAGCTCTAGTCAGATTTCTGAAAAATGATCCCCTTGAAATGAGGACCCTGAAAAAGCAAGCCTCTCTTCTTCCTCAACCCGAAACTATGAAGAATGCTGAAAAAACACTTGGTTTGGGTCTTTGAATCTTCATTGAAAGAAAAATGAAATCTTTCCTCTGGATGCAACCTACAAAAGATAATGAAATAAAGAAACCAAAAGCTTGTCTTTATAAATCTTTAGGGCGAAAAAGCAGCTTTACTTGTGTGAGAATAAAACTTCACCCTCATCCATGAAGAAAGCAACTTTTAAAGCATAAATCCAAGTGGATGTCTTCGAATAGGAAGAATCCCTATTTTGTAGCTGCCTATGGCTTCATGTGCAAGATGATGAAAAATATCTTTTTTTGATGATGTCATCGAACACACGAGTTGAAAGAAGTGCTAGCAAATTTTACTTCATTTTCAACACTTCAACACTCATTTTGACTTAAATATTGCATGTCTCTGACTTCAAAAAGGCGAAAAAATGTCACCATTGACTAAAAAAGCTAACTGATCCTGACATTTTGGAGATTGATCAGCTGAGATTCCATCCCCTACCTCCGACTGACAATCTGACATCATTTGACCAAGTTTGACCTCCTGAAAACTGCCAACGGGTGAAGATTGGTAACAAAGCATGTCAGAAAACACTGTGAACATGAAAATATTCTAACACTGCTCAAGTTGGGCGCCCCAAGTCACCTAGGGTGTCTGGTTTCCCAACACTTAGCCATTTTTTTAATTTTTTTAACTTCTTCAATTTCTTGGTTTGCGTGCGCGTTTCGGTGGCACATGACCCCTATTTGGTCGTTGATTTCTATCAACTGGGATGAAAATGAGTTTGATGATCTGGCAAATAGGTAGGCCTGATGAAAATTGAGTTGATTGTACCTTTCATTTGCCTCAAAAAATGTGCCAAACTGATCAACTCTGAACCGGATCGGGCTGACGGAAGGAGATTCACATTTTTTGAGAAAATATTGAAAATAAACTAACTATGGAGCGTTTGGGTGCCCCAAGCCACCTGGGGTGCCTGGTTTGCCAACACTTAGAAATTTTTTTAAAAATTTTCAATTTTGTACCTTTTCTCGATTTCTGTGCCCACAGGGCCTGTTCGATCTTCGATTTCGGTCGTTCTGACGACTGTTGAGGCGAGACAGAGAGTGATCTAGCAGTCTGAACATATCTGTGATGAAATCCTAGCTTTGACTAACTTTTGACCAAGTTTGACCAACCAGGAAAGAGCTGACTGAAGCATTTTTTACGTTTCTCGAAAAACGTGAAAAATAACTAACACGGGAGAGTATGGGCACCCCAAGCCACTTGGGGCATCTGGTTTCACCAAACTTAGTCAAATTTGTGATTTTCTAACTTTTCATTCCACCTTGGATCCATCTTGCATCGTTTTGCATGCATCGTCGAGTTGACGACTGTTCGTCAGTTCTGCATCGTTGGAACAAGGTTGAAAACTTGTCGACGAGCTCTGGCAGGTGAACTTTCCTCTGTTGATGACTTTCAAGCTCATGCTTCACCTTTTGAAAAAGTAGAAATGGCCCAATAGGGAAAACTTGGTCATTTGAAGATTCCGTCTGAACCACGCCGATCGTGAAGCAAAATCGACCAATGAGAATCGAGCGCGACACCTGAGTTGGAGATTCTATTTTTAGAAAGTTTTGCCAGCATCCATATCTCAAGAAACCCAGAAAACCTAATCTGACATCTATTTTTAGGAATTTTTAAAAATAGAAATTTTACTTTTTTGACTTTTTGACGAAAAATTTTCTAGACTTGTTTCAAAATGCCTTAATGAAGCAAAAATTTTGGTTGGGTACAACACAACACATAACACATCACGGGGGAAGCACATCATGAGAGAGATAAAGGGTTAGAGATACTTGCCTGTTAGGGTACCATCGTTAAGAACATACATATCTAGGATGTCATGTTGTTTTGATTTTGTTGAATTAACATTAAGTGTAGGACGACTAGAGGCTTTCTTTTCTTTAAAAGGATTATATCCAATGTCGCTTGAGTAATGTGTTGAAACAGATTCTATAGGTACTCGAATCCCTTTTTGATTTACACCACATCCCTTACCTACATATTCACAATTGTTATAGAAGATTTTAAATCCTCAACCATAAAGGGATGTCATTTCCTTAGAAGATGGTGAAGCCTCATAGGTCTCATAATTTGTGGTATAAGTGAGTATTGTTTTTATTTTCTACTAGGGGGACTTTAGGTTTCTTAGGTGCTTCTAAAGATTGCTTAGGTGAGATCGATGCTACTTTTGATGTGTCAAGGCTATTAATTTTATATTCCCCTATATTGCAAGGATTAAAATCTAATGAACCCCAATCATCACCAACAAGTAAATTCGATGGTTGAGAGTCTTGCACAACATTATTCATGGCTAGAGGCATTGATGAACCAGCTCGTAAACTATTTAAGCTCATATGATTGTAAAGTGGTTTTTGCTTTTCAATGTGTAAGCAGTTATCTGGTTCAGGATCGACATGAATAGTATGAAGTTTACCTTTGAATATAAATTTGATTGAACGATGCAAGGTGGAAGGAACTGCCCCCAATGCATGAATCCAAGGTCTACCAAGAATCATGTTGTAAGATAAAGAACAAGGCATGACATGAATCAGAGTAGGCACAAGCATAGATCCTACTTGTATAGGTAGAGTTATAGTGCCCATGGATTGTCATCCAACATTATCAAAGCCACGAATGTTAATGCCATTTGGTGTGATTTGTGATGTGTTAACCTTGATTTTGTGTAGTAGGTCCATGCTACAAACATAAAGAGCTGATCCATTGTCAATCATAACTCATTTTACCAATGTTTTATTTATTATGACAGAGATTATAAGTTTATCATATTGGTTTTGAACTTCAATTGACGGTAATTCATGTGGTTGAAAAATAATATATGGTTTTTTTGCATGCATACTATCAATACGGCTGCTACATCATTAGGCTTAGCAGTAGGTGGGACAATCACCTTTTGCAAAGCTTTTTGGAGCATTCCATGGTATGTAGGTGATGTTTGTATTAAATCCAAAAGAGAGATCTTAGCTGGAGTAGCACGAAGTTGTTCAACAAGATCATACTCTTGACCACTTTTATGAGTAAGACGAGGTGGTGGAGGGAGCATAGGTTGAGAACATGGAAGAGAGACAGGAACATGTAGTGATTGGTTACTTTGCTTGTTATTATGGGTGTTGTATGTGTGAGGAATCACATTGTGGTGTGGTTGTTGTAACACATTTTGAACACCTTGAACTATAATCACCAGCTTTAAGTAAGAAGGTGCATTAGGTGCCCCCCGCACAACCATCTTAGGAATATTGCTACAAAACCTATTTATGAATATTGAATTGACACTATTTCCCTCTTGATTGCACCCAACATCCATCCCTAAAGGATTTAATGTGAGAGACCTTTTTTCATCCACTAATACTACATCTTGGCCAGGGACAACATTGGGATGAGAGGAAGGTACATCATCATCATCATACTCTGTGGCAGAAAAAGGCTTTTCATTCTCATCTTTCTCATGAGTGTTCCTAGAGATGAATTTAGTTAAATCTTCTACTATCAAAAGACATGCTCCAATGAATAGTGTGAAGCTATTAAAATCATGCGTATAACAATGTAATTGCAGCTCATATGTAGAACATATAGAAGCATCAACACCACTTGCAGAAGCTATGTGCTCTAGAACATGAGGATTCTCATTAGTGAAATTAGAGAAATTTTCAAAATCTAGGATGTAATCATGCAAATATTCCAGAGATGAATAACATGAAGATGCCATAATGAGATGCAAAATCATATTTAAATTTTTTTTTTCAAATTTGATGCAAAAGACAAGTGCAAAACTATATGCAAAAATGACCTAAAATACTTGATTTTTTGTACTTTTTCAATGCAAATGTATGAAAGCAAAGGTGTTGTAAGGAAATTGATTAGGGGAAACAAATTATATGTCTGATATCAGTCCAATACAGCAATAAGATCCTTCACAACACACTTCTTGATGCAAATCTAAGATGACGACAAGTCCAAATATAGTGAAAATATGCTAAAATATGTGATTTTTTCACCAAATCTCAATGCAAAAGAGCATTACAAAGGGTGTTGTGAGGAAAATTATGATGAAAATCAAATTATATTAGTAATAACAGCCACTTAATGCCAAAATATCCATCACAACACGCTTATAGTGTCATTTAAGGTCAAACCCTAGTGAAAATATGCTAAAATAGGTAATTTTTCGCGATTTTTCAATTCCAAGACCTAGAAAAATGGGTGTTGCAAAGAATTTTAGGAGGTGTCACAAATAATATTGATGATATCAGTCACCGTGATCCATAAAATTTGTCACAATGCACTTGGAGTGCAAACTAGGCCAAACCCTAGGGCAAAAATAACAAAAATGTGTAGTTTTTCACCAACTTTTCAATACAAAAGCCCAATAAGAGGGTGTTGTGAGGATTTTTAGGAGGGAAAGAAAATTATTACTCTAATAACAACCAATTAGTGCAAAAACATCTTTCACAAGATGCCTATGGTGCAAATTTAGAGAGTCGATAAGGCCAAATCTAGTGAAAATCAATATTTTTGAAGCCCTAGGTTTGAGATCTTGACACAAAATGCTATATGAATGTTTTGAAATCTTATTTATGATAAAAATGAAATACACTTAGATCTTAAAATGATTTTCATACTCTAACATGCAAAATGCAAGTGCAAATCTAATGAAAAATCAATGAAAATGCTAGTTTTTTGTTGACTTTTTCTATGCAAAAATGCAAATTTGTACTAAAATGTAAGACTACAGACAAATAAAAATTTGAATGATTCTCTAAAATCAGTAGAAAATTTTGAACAAGATTTTACCTACAAACCTTAGATTTTGGAATTACTAGGTTATTTGCCAAATTTATAATTTTCAACAAAACCCTGGCAATTTTATGATAAAAATGCAATGCAAATTACTGATTTTTTGTAATTTTCTGTAATTTAAATCATATCTAATGAAAAAATTAGATATTTGATGAAATTCAAATTAATTCATGCAACATGCAAACCCTAGCATGCATTTTTTTTTCATTTTTTCTAATTTTTCAATTTTTTGTAAATTTTCCAATGCAATAAGACGATTGATGATATGAATGAATGAAATCAATAAAAATTTGAAGCACAACACTCAACAAGGTGCAAACAAGTCCAATAACACGGGTTCACCAAAATGTAAAGGGTGGAATTTGGATGTTTGGTTTTTGGTAGTTTTGGTGTGTATCCTCCTTTCACCCTTACATTCAAGGACCTGGGATCGAGTTACAATGTACTATCATACCCTAGGTCACTATTGAGATGTAGGGAAACTTGGATTTTTATGATTAGATTGACAATTTCATTCTCTTATGCTCAATTATACCTTAAAACCCTAATTATGTAAATACGACAATAAACGGATGAATTACGGAAAATGCTTCTGCAGAAAGATGTAAAATATCAAATAACTATGCACCTATTTTCAGGGTTTCGAGGTGGAATAGTTGGGGAATAAAGAGTGGGTGCCCAAGTCCAAGGCCCTACTTTTTGTCAAGATCCAGAAACTCAGTCTGCAACCTGTATCTGTTGTACCAGAGATTTTCCCGTTGCAAAACTTTGAGGACTAATGAGCAGGCGCCCAAGTCCAGGTAGCTGTTTCTTTCACTGATCTACAATTCTGACACTCTATTGTACCCTCCTGCAACTTCACTTTGTCCGCCACTCCAACCTGTAACCTACAATCATGAAAACTTTGGGAGGGAGTTGTGGTGTTTAGAGGCTTGCCTTAATCAAGCCCCGGAGAGACATTCAAGCCTTTCAAACACCGTTGTCAGATAGAGAATGCATGCCTAGGGAGGCAAAGGCAAAAACCAAATGATAAATGCTCAATAATCACAATAGATGTCACCTTGTAGTGAAGATCTCATGGGAGGAAGAAGCTCTTCATTCCATGAGGAGATGGATGCTCAAATCTGCAAACACAAACACATAGACAACATAAATCTGCTCTTGCAACATAATAAAAGCCTTGAATCACCTTTAGAATGCATAAAGTTCACAATAACAATCTAGTTTACAAATGAATGCCTAAACATGCTTATATATGCAACTACAAACATTCCTGCCAAGATTTCATAAATTTAAAATTATCGTGTCGGCCTAGGGACCAAATGATTGTCATAAACTGACACAAGGAATTTGGGCCTGACCCAAAATAGGGCAGGACTAGGGCGTAGGCGCCCAAGTCCTCCCTCTATTTTAGGTAGGGTTAGGTTCAAGGGGTCCCCCTCGGCCACATTTATTATGATACCCAGGGTTCATTCCATCGGGATGTTGAATTATGATGCAAGATGCCCTAAATGCACACTAAAGACCCGGGAGCTAAACCTTTTGAAGGAAAAGCCCCCAAGGGGACATTTTCTGACGTTACACATTGGAACTTTGCGGAATGATGCATTAAAATGGTACAGAAAGGCTTGTCCCAAACATGAAAAAACATGGGAAGAAGTGAAGGAGTTCTTGGAGAACTTTGAAACTCTGGGAATACTGACATAAGGGGTGAGTAAGACTAGAGAATTAATACAAAGGGACAAAGAAACCATTAAGGAATTTGACAAAAGATTTAAGGACACAGTCCACAAACTAGAACCCTTGACTGAAAAGTAGAAGATTGAGTGGTTTACATCTAGAGTAAGCCCTGATGTGAGAGCCTCTCTCGATGGGAGAATTTTTGAAACATACGCGGAAGTAGTCACATTAGCATGCTGGATTGAGGCACATACTTGGTTCAAATAGAACAAAAACAACGAAAATGTGGAGTTAGAAAGACTATGAAATGAATTGGAACAACTGAAACTGAAACAAGAAATTCTGGTGAAATAAGAAGATAAAAGACCAATTATATGGTGTTCCTACTATACAAAGGAAGGGCACATCTAGAATGAATGTCCAAAGCTAAAATGAGAAAGACAGGTCGATGCAATGAAGGTGGATATAAAGGCACTCCCTACAAAGAACAACACAGTATATTGTGGCTTATGCGAAGAATGGGATGATCATGAAACACTGGATTGTCCATAACAAATGTTTAGGGTAAAAGAAGATGAGGATGAAAGTGACTCATGGTACAATTAAAATCAAAAAAACAAAACACACAATAATACCATGGCATATGTTAAGGGACTAGCAAAAAGTCCACTATATCTTCAAGGCCAAGGTTACAAACAACCTTCATGGAAAAATCAAAAGAACATGAATACTATCCAAAATGCAAATCAAAATGCTCCATATGAAAAATAACTACAGTAATAAGGAGAGAGGATAATTTGGAGGTTATAGAAGAGGTGGAGGCAGAAGAAGAAGAGATGAAGCCACTTGGTACAAATTCGGTAAGCCAAGGCAAAATGCTAACGAGTGTTGGGGAGAAAGAAGGCAATGCTCATTTTGCAACAGTACAAAACATGACCTTTTCACATGTGATAAGGTACAACAACTCTTTTAGAATGCACCATAGCAAGGAAAAGGAGATGATTTGGATAACCAAAAAGGAGCCAGAGTAATCAAAAGAGTCCCTAAGGAAAAAGGTCAAGTCCTAAGGACCTGTCAAAGAGATAAGGATAGAAATATAGATCTATCTTCATTGGATGAAGAAAATTAAATAAGAGAAAAAATAAAAATGACAAAGGAAAAGAGAAAGCAGCAGTAGTGACAAGACAGGGCACAAACACGAGAAGAAAAATATATGAAACCACTAAATTAGAAAGAGAAGAAAGTGAGGAGGAAGATATATTCTTCTCAGATAAAAGGCAACATGATGAGATAGTACAAAAGACTAAACAAATAATAACAGAAGAACAAAAAAGCAAAAACATGTTTGTAATGGAATGAAAAGAGGGTTAACGAGATTGATTGATAGTTTGATTAGGTCCTCCTTTCACTCAATACATTCAAGGACATTTAACTGAGTTGAATCACAACTTTTGCAAGAGGACTCAACTATCAGGTTGGCTATCACTTGGAATGATAAGGAAATTTGAAAATTTTTAATTGATTTGTTAACTTTAGCCTGATTAAGCCTAAAACCCCAATTATGCAAAATCATAAGCAAATAGATGAAACACAACAAATCCTTCTACAGAAAGACACTAAATACAAATCAGATATATACCAGATTTTGAGTTTCAGAATGCGTAAACTTTGGGGCTAAAGGGGTGGATGCCCAAGCCCAAGGTACTACTTTTTCTAAGGGCTTTAGGACAAAACCTGCTATAGACTGCAACCACTTCATAGATTTCCAACACTACAAAATTAAGGGTCAAAAGAGTGGGTGCCAAAGACCTTTTTGTGATATTTTCTACATTTTCTTCAGATTCTAGGATTCTTCTACTCTGCAATGATCCTCTACAACTCCTCTTCACAAGATTCGATACCTATCACCTGCAAGCACAAGAGAGGGGTTGGGGGTTGTGGTTTTTAGGAGCTTGCCTCAGTCAAGCCCCAGAATGGCATTCAAGCTTTCCAACACCGTTGTTAAATAGAGAGTGTGTGTCCTTGCAGGATAAAGGCAAAAGTAATGATAAAATTGATAGATTGAATCACAAATAGATATCACCTCAGAGATGTAGCTCTCATGGAGATGAAGCTCTTTCACGCCATGAGAAGACGAAGCCAAATCTGCAATAACAAACACAACAACACAATTCTTCTTTGCAACATAATGAATGCCTTGAATGCTCTAAAATCGTAAGTTTCCCAAAATCTCAAAATCATCTTCTAGTCATCTTCTAGTTTGCAAATGAAGTCCTTAACATGATTATATATGCATTCCCGTTACAAATTTCATAATTCAAACTCAAGATGTTGACAATGGAAACCTTTTAACGGTCACCAACCGACATTCAAATTTGGGACCCCAATAAAATAGGGCAGGGCAAGGACATAGGCGCCAAAGCCCAAGGACCTATTTTGGGTCTGGATTAAGCTCAAAAATGTCCCCTGAGTCCCATTTGTCATGGGTTTCAGGGGATTTTGTCTCAGGATTCATTTCTAACATGCATGATTAAAACTAAGGGACCTGGAAGCTAAACTTAGGAGGTAAAAGTCCTAGGGGGACATTTTATAACATAACAAAGTCAATCAATTTTTAATAGAATAAGAAGTGACACTAAAATAGTTTGCATCTCTAACACAACAACATAATCTGATGGAGAAATTCAAAGAATTTGCTAAATATTGGAATAAGGAGAAGATACCGCAAAACCAAGTTAGGCAATTAGGAAGAAATGAAAGACATTGGAAAACAAAACCACTACTAGTAGATGCCTGTACTAATCATAAAAAGGTTAAAAATGTAATGATAGACTTGGGAGCAGACATAAACATGATCACTAAGAAGCTTTGGGAACAACTAGGGAGACCTAGATTATCTCAAATACCTTATAGCGTTACTTTGGCAGATGGTTCTAGCATGTCAACCATTAGAACATGGATACAAGTAGAAGTGAACCTGATGGGAATTAAACATGTAGTAGATTTTGTGGTTGTTGCTATGAAAGAACAAGGAGATTCCTTTAATGCACTACTTGGACTAAGATGGTTTGTGGATGCCAATGGCATAGTGGACTCCCGCAAGGAAGAACTATCTTTTGTAGATAGTAATAGAAGTATATTCATACCACTAGGGATACCAATAGATGAGGTTTACATTGAAGAATCCACCAATGCGGAAGAAAAGGATGACTACCATAAGAACATCTACACAATATCAAGGTTGGAAATAAATGAAATGGAAGAAGAACCAAACTCTGCAGGAGAAATAGAGGTGGAGAATGAGAATACAAGCACTAATTATGAAGAAGTCCTAGAGGCATGGATTAAGAATGAACCGAAGCTTAAAACTTAGAGAATGTGGTGCAGGAGCACCCCTTCAACATGATCAACATACACAAGAGGGAGAAGAATAAGACTAATACAGTTTTGACATTTCATGTTACCTTATAGCATCTTCAAAATGTAGCATTCTATATTGGCATTGCATGTTTGTAAACTCCAAACTTGACATTTTAGACAGTTTGGATTAAGGGAAGGGTTAATCAAGGTGTCTTAACATTAAGAGTTTTGATGTCCCATGCAAAACAGATGTCAAGTAAATTAATTAGGGGCTTCTACCAATAATCTTGGTAAACTCAAATCCCAAAAACAGAGGGGAATGTCGGTCTCTCACCGTTGGAAAAGATAAAAAGGGAAAAATCCTTTGTAATAGGGAGGATGATTCTGAAACATGAAGGAGGAGGAATAGAAGTTTTGCAACTTGTTTTCTTTCAAAATTCTGAATTCTATGTAGATACTCTATGTAGAAATTCATTCTATATAGGATTTGTATATAATTTAGTTTAGTGCCTCTGTGGTCGAAATGACTAGATAAATCCATTCCACTGGTGGATTTCTACGAAATCAGTGGAATGGATCTGTAAGATAGTTTTTCTTTCAATTTTGTTTCGTTCAAAATTACTGAACCACTCCAATACCTCCTCGGGGTATATCTCAATTGTATATCAATTGCATGTTTTGTTGTTGCATGGCGAGAAGACACCAATTATGAGTACATGTCATTTGTATGAGATAACCTTCTATGGGTATCCTGCATTCGGGTCATCGGTGTGAGAAGTAAGGAGGTCTGGTCGAAAAGGAGATGATGTAGGGATTTTGGCGTGAGCAGAGACATCAGACTAAGGAAATTACATTAGGCCGACGGTAGAAGGTTTCACCGATCAGAGTGACTGTTGTGAAGAGTCACCGACGGAGGAAGCATCGGCACGAGAGGCATGCTTGGTGGAGTTGAGGAAAGTCTGGCCGAAGAAGCATGTCTGGCCGATAAGGAAGTGTTTGCTAGCATATCGGTGTGAGATATGCCACCGACAGTGAAGTGGGTGCTAAGTATATCAGCGTGACCAAGGGCATCGGCAGAAGGAATAACATTTCCGCCGATAAGTGTAGGTCTTGGCGATCAGATGTTTGGCGTCGGCGTGAGCGGGGTATCAGGAAGACTTCCCGTGGCTAGTCCGATAGTGTAAGTGTTGCCGATAGGCAACCGAAGGTGAACATCGGTCGGCGAGAGGGTAGCGATCGATAGGAGATTCAAAGAGGTGGCTGATAGGGTATGTGTTGCCGATGGTAAAGTAAATATACATTTCGGTGAGACGGGAGAGATATCTTGCCGATATTGACAGTAATAGTCGTTAGTAGGTCTTAATGGGTTTTTTCCTCCTGTTTATAAGATTCTAGTGCTTGATGCTTTGCATTAGAATGACAGGGCTTAGGAGGATATGCATGGCTCAAACCAGTAAAGGAATCCTACCGCAATCCTTTGCATTGGAAGAAAATCTACTACAAACAGTATGCACCATTAAAAAGGGCCAAAAAGAAGAAGAATCTAAAAGATCTCATCATATTATGAAAGGAATCTCTCATATTAAGTTACCAAAGTTCTCAATGGTTAAAGATCTACAACAATGTAGAATACAGGAAATACAATATACATTAGTATGTAATGCAACAAACTAGTGGGAAACACATAGAGAGTCAGTTCAAGATAAGCATACCTTTACACTTCTTATCAAGGTGAGATACCTATAGGAACATGGGGAATACAAATAAATATCTAAGTATGAAGGCCAAACTCTACCACAAGATCACTTAACCACTTGCATAGTAGCATGGGAAAACAAAAAAGAACATGGTAAGGGTATATATACCCATTTGTTCTATTGGACATTAACACCTATAGCCCAAGCTTGGTATATAAACCAAGAGAGAAGGAAGGAGAAAAGAGATTGGGAAGAAGTACAATCTGACTTCATACATACATTCTCTTTTTGGAATATAGAAAAATCTATACATATTGCACTTGAGAAAATAAAAGAGATAATCTTTCAACAAGAAATAGAGGAAGAGAAAAATGAACTGGAGTACAGTATAACACCGCCAAGATCAAAAGGGATATGAAAATTGGTAGAATGGATAGATCAATAGTCACGGAACATGGGTCCAATATGTTATAAAACAAAAAAATATAGATGATGAGGAGAATGAAGGGATAAATATTGAAGTGCGGGAAGGAGAAAGAGACCTAGAAATATTGATTGAAAAAAAAGACCAATATTACAAGGAACCACTGAAAATTAGAGAGGAAAATATTGCAAAAGAAGGTGATCCTAAACTGGTGAAGATTGGTGACTATTGGAATAAAAAAGAAGTGGCACAGGATATTGATATCCTCTCTGAATTTGAAGATCTGTTCCCAAGGACCACCATTGAGATGAAAGGTATTAAAGAAGAAGCAAGCATCATGAAGATGCAATTGAAAGGAGTGAAACCAATGAAGAAAAGGCCTTATAGACTCAATCCTAACATGAAGAAATGAGTTAAGTTAGAGATTGACAAGATGTTGAGAGAGCATGAATCATAAAACATGATGAAGAAGCTGACTGGATCAGCCCCATGGTGGTACAAAACAAGAAATTAGGTGAAATAAGGATATGCAGAGACTACAGAGAGTTAAATAATGCTTGCATCCATGACCCATTCCCCACACCCTTTATAGAAGAAATATTGGAATTAGTTGCTGGAAGGGAAATATACTCATTCACTGATAGATTTTCTAGCTATCACCAAGTCAAAATAAGAGAAGAGGATCAACCTAAGACAACATTTGCATCAGAATTGGGATCCCATATGTACACAGTCATGCCTTTTGGACTCAAGAATGCATCAACAGTCTTCAGTAGAATAATGGTCAATGCTTTCAAAGAATTCATCCATAATTTATTATAGGTTTACCTAGTGTTATGTCGTAAAATGTCCCCCTAGGACATTTACCTCCTAAGTTTAGCTCTCGGGTACCTTAATTTTCATCATGCATGTTAGAAGTTAATCCTGAAACAAAATGCCTTGAAACCCATGATAAATAGGACATAGGGGAAATTACAAAGCTTAACCCTGACTCAAAATAGGACCTAGGACAAGGGCACTCGTGCCCTTGCCATGCCCTATTTTGGCAGGGTCCAAAATTTTAATGTAGGTAAAGTTACCA
Organism: Cunninghamia lanceolata; assembly: GCA_027924645.1. NCBI lineage: Eukaryota > Viridiplantae > Streptophyta > Pinopsida > Cupressales > Cupressaceae > Cunninghamia > Cunninghamia lanceolata. The sequence goes on from BSBN01001153.1 coordinate 416,481, forward strand.
TTAAAGGTGTTCCTTGTCGACATCTTGAGTTTGAATTACGAAATTAAAGTGAGAATGCATATATAAGCATGTTTAGGACTTCATTTGCAAACTAGAAGATGATTATGAGATTTTGGTGAACTTATGATTTTAGAGCATTCAAGGCATTCATTGTGTTGCAGAGTAGACTTATGTTGTTGTGTTTGTTATTGCAAATTTGGCTTCATCTTCTCATGTTGTGAAAGATCTTCATCTACTTGAGAGCTACACCTCCGAGGTGATATCTATTTGTGCTTCAATCAATCATTTATCAATTTCTTTTTGCCTATGTCCTGCAAGGACACGCACTCTCTATCTAACAGTGGTGTTGGAAGCCTTGAATGCTATTTCAAGGCTTGACTGAGGCAAGCTCCTAAACACCACAACCCCCAACCCCTCTTCTTGTGATTGTAGGTTCAACAAGTATTGGATCTTGAAGAGAGGAATCACAGAGGAATGCTTCAAAGCATAAGGAACAGGATATGAAGAAAAATGCAGGAAATAGCTCAGGAAGGGCTTGGGCACCTGCTCTTTTGCCCCTTAGTTTCATGTCATAGAGAATCCTTGAGCAAGCACAATCTACAACATATTTGGCTCCCGACCTCCTGAAAAAGTGCCACCTTAGGCTTGGGTGCCTTCTCTTTTGCCCCTGACTTTTCCATATTTTGAAACTTGAAATCTAGTATGTATCTAATCTATATTTAGTTTATCCCTGTGCGAGCTTTTATTAGGTTTCGTTTATTTTTTTACAATTTTGCATAATTAAGGTTTTAAGATTAATTTGACTAAAATCAGCATATTAATCAATCAAATCCAAATTTCTTTATCATTCCAAGTGACAACAGACTTGATAGCTAAGTCCTCCTACAAAAGTTTTGACTTAGCTCCGTTTAATGTCCTTGAATGTATGTAGTGAAAGGAGGATCTAATCCAACTACCAATCAATCCCATCTTCCCTCTTTTTCTACATTACATTTGGTGAACCCGTGTTTTTCTAGACATTGCATCTTGATGACTGTTGCAAATCAGATTTGCATTCATACATTTCATTTTCATCATTAAACATTTGAAAATCTTACAAAACAATTGAAAAATTTGAAAAAAATCAAGCATCCTAGGCTTGCATTTAGGCATAGTTTACACTATTTTCATTGCATGTTATCTAAATCATTTAAAAATTTGATATTTACATCAAATTTGAGATAAATTGTAGTAGTTCAACTTTTTGTGATCATTTACCTTGCATTTGCACCTCTCATTTGCTAGGGTTTTGCTTGAAATTTTGTATTTTTTCATATAACATAGTTTTTCCAAAAGCTAGGGTTTGTAGCTAAAATCTTGATTCAGATTTTACTACTTATTTAGACACTCTTTAAAATCTGATTTTAGACTTTAGTGTTTCATCGTAGTGTGTCTTTGCATTTAGATTTCAAATTTTGCATTTACACGGTGTATTTCAACAAAAACTAGCATATTCATTCATATTTCCTTAAAATTTCACTTGCACTTTGCATTGTAGGATTTTGGTATCATTTTGAAATCTTATATAAGTTATTTCACACATTAAATCTGATTAGGCTCCTGTCATTCATTATTTTGCATACTTTTATGCTTTAATATCACTATTAGGGTTTCAAAAATCCTTGCATTTTCACTACATTTTAGCTAATCTTTCACCTAGAATTGCAAGATTGGTGTGTTTTAACAAATTTTGCTGTATTTTTGGACTGATTAAAAGGTTTTAATTCTCTTCCCCTCATCATTCTCCTAATTTCATTACTTATTTTGTACATTTGCATTGAAAAAGTGAAAACATTAAGCATTTTTAGTGCATAAACAATCATCGATTGATGTTCTTTCATTGCATTCATCTTAAACATCTTGAATTTTAGATCTTGCACTCATATTAGAGCATACATCCATTTTTCATTTGAAAATTTTGTATAACTTCATATCATTGTGTGAAAATAGGCAAAATCTTAATTACACGGTGTGTATTTCAACATTGAGTGTTGTAACACCCATTTCACAACTTTTTGATCAAAACCTTTAGAATCAACAACTTTGCCTGGTTCTCTGTACTCTTTTCTCTTATCCACTTTGTTTGTTGTGGACTCTATGTATCTTTAATAAACCATTTCCCTCAAACAAGTGCTTGGGTACGAAAATTCTCACATCTAGGGTGTCTTAAGTATCATAAAACTTTGAATACTAGATCTTATTGGATATTGATGTTTCAAGGCATTCCATGATGGCATCCTTATGGCATTCTTCTTTAAAATCTTTGCATAAGTATATCCTACATTATGAAAATTTCTCTAAATTCACTGATGTGAACCCTCATATTCTAGAACACATAGCATCTGTACTTGATATTGATGTTTCTAAATGCTCTATAGATGAACTCAAATTACTTTGTTATATACATGATTTTGATAGCTTCACAATGATCATGGATGCTTATCCTTTGATATTAAAAGATTTGACCAAATTCATCTCAATGAATCATCATGAGAAAGATGAATGTGAAAATCCTTCTTCCATTAATGCCTTGGAACTAATAGCTAAAATATATGATGATTCCATAAGCTATCCTATTCCTCCTATAGTTGAATGTTCAATAACCTTGGATGAAAAGACCATGGATAGCTCTACTTTAGTTGTAGATTCAAGTCCCTTAGACATCACTAATGATACAATCATTGACAATTCTCTTCACAACACCTTACCTTCCCTTCATTCCAATGCTCTCCTTGGCCAAGATGAAGCATTAGCAGATGAAGAAAAGTCCCTCACATTAAATCCTTGAGGGATAGATGTTGAGCTTAATCATAGTAAAATCAATGTTAATTCAATCATCACTAATAAACTTATTCAACCTACTAAGGGGATAGTGAATAAGTATACTAATGTTCCTAAGATGATTGTCAATGGGGCACCTAGTGCACCTTCTTGCTTAAAACTAGTGATTACAGTTGAACCACCTAGACCCCCGAATTACATTCTAAATTATGCAAGACAAATCACTCAAAGAAGTCAAGGTACTCGAAATGTGCCACAACATCCCATGATTGCTCACACCTACAACACTCGTAATAACAAGAAAAGTAAGCAAGCACCTTATGTGCCTGTCTCTCTTCCATGTTCTCAACCTATGCTCCCTCCACCACCTTGCTTTACTCATAAAAGTGGTCAAGAATATAATCTTGTCGAATAGCTTTGCACTACTTCGACCAAGATCTCTCTTTGGGATTTAATACAAACATCACCTACATACCATGGAATGCTCCAAGAAGCTTTATAGAAGGTGATTGTACCACCTATTGTTAAGCTGAATGATGTAATAGCTCCGTTAGATTGTATGGATGTGACAAAAATGGATATTCTATTTCAACCACATGAATTACCATCAGTCAAAGTTCAAAACCAATATGATCCTCTTATAATATTTGTCCTAATAGATAAAAAGTTAATAAAGTGAGTTATGATTGACCATGGATTGGCTCTTAATGTTTGTGGCATTAAACTGCTACACACAAGCAAGATAGACACTTCTTTAATCAAACTGGATAAGATTAGCATTCGTGGCTTTAATAATCATGGTAGACAATCTATAGGTACTATAACCTTACCTGTAAAGGTTGGTCCTATGACTCTATCTACCCTTTTTCATGTCATGCCTAGTTCATTTTCATATAATATGATTCTTGGTAGACTGTGGATCCATGCCATGGGGGTAGTTCCGTCTACCCTTCATCGATCAATAAAGTTTATTTATCAAAACAAGCTTTACATCGTGGAAGCCAATCCTGAACTGGATAGTTGTCTATAGATTGAAAACAAAAAACAAGTTAACAACCATACGAGTCTAAATAGCTTACGAGTTGATTCATCAACACCTCTTGCCACAGATAATGTTGTGCAAGACTCTAAACCATCAAATGCACTTTTTGGTGATGATTGGGGTTCATTAGATTTTACTCCCTCCTTTGCAAGGGAATACAAACTTAATAACTCTGACACATCAAAAGTCGCATTGATCTCATCAAAACAGTCTTTGGAAACACCTGAGAAACCTAAAGTCTCCTTGGTAGAAAACAAAGACAATACACTTAATTATACTACAGATTATGAGACCTATGAGGCTTCACCATCTTCTAAAGAAATGACATTGCTCTATGGTCGAGGATTTAGAATCATTTATAACAACTGCGACTATGTAGGTAATGGTTGTGGTGTAAATCAACAAGGAATCAGAATACCTTTACAAGTTGTTGGAATTAACTACACAACCGGTATTGGATACTGCTCTTTAAAGACCACTAAAGCCTCTCGTCATCCTAAACTTAATGTTAATGCAATATCAACAAGACCAAAATGACATGCAAGATATCTTGAGCTGATAGACAAGAATTTTCTGCCAGGAAATATCCCATTGAATCAGGTAAGTATTTCTCCCTCTTTAAACCATGCTTGTTGTAGCACATATTATAGTTGCTCTCAAGGGTGGCCTCCTAGATATATATTTTGTTAATAGAATCATGTTGGTTTCCCCCGTGTTGTGCTATATGTGTTGTTTAGGCCTCCTAGGATGACCCTTGATACTCTTGTAGGGTCAAGGATATTTGGAGACCACCTCTGTTGTGAGCATTCTTCTATTTGTATCATCATTCTTCTATCTTGTCTCTCCTCTATTTTTATTGTTTTGTGTCATGCCTTAAGCGCATAGAATTTCGGTTGATGACCTGGGGGCATCCTCATACATGATTGTTCATAAGGCACTTGTTCTCCTCTCTCATTTTATTGTTTATTTTCTTCTAGTGATTCTATCTAGTCAGCAGATGATGAAAAAACAAACATATACTGATACGGACCACATGTCCCTTCAACACGCAAAGCAAAAATGGACATAGTCCATATATGAAGACATGGTTGATTTATATATCCGACACTTGGCTAGTAGAATCACTTCATGTGATATTTGATGTTGTCTTATATTTTCTAACAAATCATAACAATACATCTGCTCCGTGCACTTTGATTGTCTTGTATCTCACCTTGTTCCACTCGGTTTTGAGATGCCTATAGTATAAGCCCAATGACTATACTCAGATTCAAACCTATTTGTGTAGCCTTGGCTTCTTTGTTTTCATGCATAGATTTCATGTTTTGCTTAGATTAAGATGTGCTTGTGGGAACATTTGGCGATCGTGAGCACATGTCACCTTTAGGGAATTAGGCTTTCTGAAAGCTCTTGTTCCCTTGTGTGTTTTCTCTCTACCTTAACGTGCTTGATATCGGTACATGATATCAACCACCTTAAGGTGGGGGCATATATTTAAGGTAAGTTGTATGATGATTTTGGTACTAATGAAGTGTGTTTGTAAGCCCTTTGTGGAGGCGGGATGTTGTATCTCCGGTGTGAGTGCACATCTTTATCTATATTGCAATCAAAAAAAGCCCTCTACGGAGGCGAATAGCGTATCTCTTAAGCTAGTGCATATCCTTTTATTCAAAAGCCCTCTGCTGAGGTGGGATGGTGTATCTCTTAAGCTAGTGCACATCCTTTTATTTCAAAAGTCCTCTGCGGAGGCAGGGTTGAATCTGAGACTATCCCCCCTTAAGAGTGTCTTTAGCAGTTGTTGTGGCATAAGCCCAACTGTCAAGTGTACCTGTAGCATGCTTGAGATGGTGGGAACTTAGCAATAAGCTCCTTCCATCACCTTGTTTGCCATGCTTAATACGTATAGTATGAGTTTAGCATGCTATATGGCACTCGTGTCTTCCGTGTGTCTTCCCCCTTGCGTAGTGTAAAGGGCGTACCGATGAGTCTCCCCTACGCTTGGGTTTTGTATGGCATGTTTTCCCCCTTGCATAGTGTAGAGGGTGTGGCGATGAATCTCCCCTATGCTTGGGTTTTGTATGGTATGTTTTCTCTACTTGGTGTAGTGTAAAGGGTGTGGCGATGAGTCTCCCCTACATTCTTAGGGTTGTGTGTTGCAATTTTTATTTCCATGCATTTATATATATGAAAATTAAAAAAATTATATCACTGTATTAATCGTGTCTTCAATACCGTCTTATCTGTGTCTTGCTTGCCTAATACTATCTTCTCTGTGTTTTACGTGCTTATTTATCTCTTCTCCGTGTTTTGTGTGTCTACAATGTGTTTTTCTAATGCTTACTAGAGACTGGGGGCTAGACATAGATCCTCAATCTTTGTGTATGCATTAGCTTCAAGTCCCTAACATGTTTGCTATGTTTTGACCATACTTTAATGCATATATGGGTCGTAAGATCATACATACATTAAAGTGGGGGCTAAATGTTATGTCATAAAATGTCCCCTAGGACTTTTACCTCCTAAGTTTAGCTCCTAAGTCCCTTAATTTTCATCATGCATGTTAGAAGTTAATCCCGAGATAAAATGCCATGAAACCCATGATAAATGGGACATAGGGGACATTGCAAAGCTTCACCCTTACCCAAAATAGGACCTAGAACAAGGGCGCCCTTGCCCTTGCCCTGCCCTATTTTGGCGCGGTCCTAAATTTCAATGTCGATAAAGTTACCGTTAAAAGTGTTCCTTGCCGACATCTTGAGTTTGAATTACGAAATTAAAGCAGGAATGCATATATAAGCATGTTTAGGACTTCATTTGCAAACTAGAAGATGATTATGAGATTTTGGTGAACTTGTGATTTTAGACCATTCAAGGCATTCATTGTGTTGCAAAGCAGACTTGTGTTATTGTTGTGTTTGTTATTACAGATTTGGCTTCATCTTCTCATGTTGTGAAAGATTTTCATCTACTTGAGAGCTACACCTCCAAGGTTATATCTATTTGTGCTTCAATCAATCATTTATCAATTTCTTTTTGCCTTTGTCCTACAAGGACATGCACTCTCTATCTAACAATAGTGTTGGAAGGCTTGAATGCCATTCTAAGGCTTGACCGAGGCAAGCTCCTAAACACCACAATGCCCAAACCCTCTTCTTGTGATTGCAGGTGACAGGTTTCAGATCTCAAAGAGAGGAACTGTAGAGGACTGTTACAGAGCATAAAGAATCAGGCTATGAAGAAAAAGGTGGGAAATAGCTCAGGAAGGGCTTGGGTACCCGCTCTTTTGCCCTTGACTTTTTCATATTTTGAAACTTGAAATCTGGTATGTATCTAGTCTGTATTTAGTCTATCCATGTGCAAGCTTTTATCAGGTTTCATCTGTTTGTTTGCAATTTTTCATAATTAGGGTTTTAAGTTTAATTGGACTAAAATCAACACAGTAATCAATCAAATCCAAATTTCCTTATAATTCCAAGTGACAACAGACCTGATATCTGAGTCCTCTTGCAAAAGTTGTGACATAGCTCAGTTTAATGTCCTTGAATATATGTAGTGAAAGGAGGATCTAATCCAACTACCAATCAATCCCATCTTCGCTCTTTTTCTACATTACAACTAGATAACTGGATTATCTATGGCTTAGTGAAAGATCACACACAAATATTGAGAATGATGTTCAACAAGTGCAAAAGTCTACAAATTTCACTAAATCTCAAGAAATACAAATTTGCGGTACCCTTTGGAACTCTCCTAGATCACATCATTTACAAAGAAGGTTTAATGGTAGATCCCTTGAAAGTAAATTATTGCCACCACCTAAAACAACGTCAGAAGTCAAAACTTTCTTAGGCTATATTGGAAGTTTATAATGGGTTATGCACCAATTGTAGTACCTTTAGAAGAATTGTTGAAAAAAAAAAGTGGAAGAAACATTGAATGGAATGAGCAGTGTTAATCATCTTTTGACATACTAAAGCAAAAAATTGTTGAAGCCCCTATCTTGATATTTCCAGATTGGAACATTCTTTTCCATGTTCATGTAGATGCCTTAGGCATAGTAGTAGGTGCAGTATTAGCTCAACCCAAACGAAGTAAAGATCATCCCATAGCCTTTGCTAGTAGGAAATTATCAAGCTAAGAAGAATTACACTACAACATAAAGGGAAGCGCTAGCAATGGTCTATGCACTGCAAAAATTCTGACACTACCTATTGGCCACACCCTTTACCTTCTTTACCAAACATGAACCACTCAAGTACCTACTAAAAAAACTAGTCATACAAGGAACAATATGTAGATGGCTACTGATGGGTTTAAATATTGGCCTCTTTTGTGTTGTTTTTATATGATTTTAGACCTTTTACATATGATCTTCCAGATACTTTTCAAACATTACCATCATGATATACTGTCTTGTTATATATTTTCCAAACCTTCAACCTATTTTGTTAATATGAAATATGGTGATGATATTTATCAATTGAATTATTTGAACGTGAGTATGTATGCAATATAGATGAGATTTTATGGTTTAATTATGAAGGTTATTTCTGTGCATATGTTTTGTGGATTAACCCCTGTGCAACAATAAGCACGTGGCATCAAGGAGAGGAGAATTTGTAGCAAGTCGTAGAACAGGGAATTGAAGGAAGTTGAAACCAAGCCACAAAAAGTGTAGGCAACTAGAAGATGAACGCGAATCATTATGGGAAGGAATAAATGCATAAGAAGTAGACTAGTTCTAAGATTTTAAAAATGGCTTATGTGTTTCTCATATGAGCCATTGCATAGGAATTCTTATTTGAATGGGATTCTCCTTCCTCTGTTCAGTAGAATTAATAAATCAAGCTTAACTCTATATCCTAATATCTAGGAATGGATTAATGGTTGTAGTTAGTTGGTAGTTGAATAAGACTCTCTCGTCTTGTATAAGTTAGGGGATGAGCTCGGAGTCAAGTTAGTTACTGAGTTACTTAGTTGTTAGTTGTTTTATTCAATATTAGAAGATACAATAGTTAGTTATTTCTCCAGACATGAATTGTTGAAATGCAATTATTGAATATAATCTGCAAAGAAGATTTTGTTTGAAGTATTTCCATGATATGGAATGGATGAAACTGTGTTATGTGGATGCATGAGTATCTGAGTTAGATTTGATTTCCAGCTAAGTGAGTCAGTTCCCTAAGCCGGCCACTCAAGGTGTTGATCTTCACTTCACTTATTTTCTTATTCATTTATGCATTCTTGTTAAAGTTGTTTTCTATTATTTTATAAATGCATTGTGAGTTAACTGGAATACTCTTGTTGTTAATTACAGTAGTTGTGGTTCATGAACAAATGTATAATTGATTCATCTTAGTCCTCCAGAGGTTAGCATTAGCTTTCTCATCATTTTATATGGTTTTGGACTAGTTCTGTACTTTTCTGTTGTTAGCAATTATCTATATCTTATGCTGCAGGTACCTGTAGCCACTAGGTTCTGTAACTGTTTTTATTGTTCTTGCATTTATGTGAATTCCAACAAAGTAGAACAATCTGAGTAGGTTTGAATAGGATAGTTTAGGAGAATATTAGCCCCTGAAGGCACATATAGTGCAAGTGCCATCATAAGCTTACGCTCCTTGGTTGATAATTTAATGTAGGTGTATAATGTCAAGTGGACTCTTCAGATAGGTTTACCCCTGAATTGTGTCAAGTCTACAACGCATTAGTTTTCCTCTACATTTTTGGTTCCATTGTCGGGGATGGTGCTACCTTCATAGGCTCATTTTACATGTTTTCATAGCTTAAATTTTGATTCTGGCATTAGGGTTGATAGATTCACTCTTCAAGAAACACCAACAATTGTACTAACATTATGCAGGACTGCTGATATACAAAAGCTAAATCCACTGTATGCAGAGGTAGAGAGACAACCGAGGCAGATTCCTCCCTTCAAATTATCTGGATAAAGAAGATATTGCTGACTTTATCAACTATACAGTAGGAATTGTTGAAGGAGGACCTATTCTTCCATCTTCATCAGCTTCTTCCACATGTACAGAAAGGACCTTTAGAACCATGGCAGATGCGGCAGTGGATGATCCACCAGAGCAAGCAACGTTTGAGTTTTCTATCACTAATCAACAGAGGGCTACAATGTTGAAGAACATTCCACCTTCAGCTTTACCAGTCTTCTATGGCCTAGTGACAGAGGACCCAAATACATTTCTGTTTGACTTTGATATCCTGTGTAGGAGCTATGACTACACTTCAGATGTTCACAGGCTTAAACTCTTTCCTGCCACTCTCAAGGATGCAGCCTTGAGATGGTTTATGGGTCTAGGAAAAGATGTCATTCCAAACTGGGATACAATGAAGGAGAGATTCTTGGAGAAATACCAAGATTACTGTAGAGGACATGATAGGAGGAGAGATGACATCTTCAAGATGTCACAAAAAGAGGAGGAGCCATTGGAAGATTATGTTGAAAGATTCCAATTTGCCTTGAAGAAAAACCCCCAAAATAGATTGTCTGAAGAATCACTGAAGTTGGTCTTTTTGAGAGGGGTTAATGATGATTGCATGGATGCCCTGAATCTCATTGGGCAAGGTGATGTTTCTCAATTACCTTTTGAATCAATCTGCAAAGTTTGCAAAAATTATTCAAGAACTTTCACTAGACGACCAAGGAGAGAAAGGACATCCATCACAAACAAAGCAACCAATGGGGTTTCAAGAGTGGAAATCAGTAACTTGCTATCCAACATGAAGGAGGATATCATCAGCCATATGGCTACACACCTGGACACTCTTCACATCAAGAAGAAACAAGAAGAGGCAGATGCAATGCTTACTGAGTACTGCCCCAACTGTAGACAAAGGAAGGCCAATTGTAAATGCAAGAAGGTGGCCAGTATCCAGCAAGAGAAGGTTGAAAGGCCAGAATTTTAGCCATTTGAAGGAGAGGACGGGCAGTTGTTCTACATAGCTCAAAGGAGACCTTGGCAACAAAGACAAGGTATGCCCTCCAATCCACTTAATTTCAATTCACCCTTTCCTGCTACAAACCAAAATTACTCTTCTTGGAATACTTAACCATGGCCTAGCAATCAAAACCTATGGTAAAACCCACAATGGCCTACTCCACAACCTAGTTGGAACCAATAGCAGCCAAACCCATGGCCCGAGCAAAGTTTCCAAGGTTCCAACTATAACCCTCAATGGCCTACACAACAACCTCAATGGCAGCCCTAATGGAACAAGGGCCAACAATGGAAACAAAATGCAAATTACCAGCAACCTTTGCTTCCATCTTAGCCCTAGTAGCCAAAAATAATGCCTCCATCCACTCCTCAAACTCAACCTCCTAGACCTACCCAACTCCCTGCCCAACCTACACCTAACCCTAACAACAAGCATGTTCAACAGGCTTATACTAACGAGGTAATGCAATACCCCACCTATGGGGTAGAGATGAGTAATGTTCACCTTAGATCAGAGAAGCAACTTGTGGGCCCTTCATCTACCTAAATTACAGAACTTGAAGATGAAGAACCCACAAGGGAAGCCTCATATAAGCCGCCTTTGGAACCTGAATCAAATCAGGACCCTCAAACCACTTCACATCCAAAGCCTCCTTTCACTAAATGCTTGGCTATCCAGAAGCAACCAGCATAGGCTGAAACTGACCTTATAGGCTAGTTAAAAGATATAAGCATAAAGATTCCCTTAATCCAAGCTATCAAAGATATTCCTATCTATATACTAAGACTATTAGAGATCTCTGAATAAAGAAACCAGGAAGGAAGAGAATGGATCCAAAGATAGTCCAAATTTTAGCTAACATTGCTAACATAATGTTGGGGAATATAACTATCCCCAAATATTCATATCTAGGTAGTCCAGTAGTGGATGTAAAAAGTAATGGGACTCTAATCAAGAACACTTTGATAGACTTGGGTGCTACAATTAATGTAATGACCAAGGAGACAATGCAGATGCTACAGTTAAACAATAGGCCTACTCAGACAGTTTTGAAATTAGCTGATAGGTCTATAGTTAAGCCTGAAGGAGTCATTGAGGAATTGGTAATTGCATTAGATTACTGGGAATACCCTGTTGATTTTATAGTACTCCATCCCAAGGTCAATCTTGTTGGTTATCCTCTTATACTAGGCAGACCATGGCTTGCCACAACAGATGCATTTATAGGTTGCAGGTTAGGAAATATGATCATATCCAATGGGACTGTGACCAAGAAATTGGTCTTATATCCACCAGCCCAACCATACCATGAACTTGAGTAGACCATCTGTCCTACCTTGGATGATGAGGACAACTATTCACTACAAACCTTGATGACCATTGAATGTAGCCCCTTGCTAGATATCCGGATGAAGATGAGCTAATAGCTCACATTATACAAAATGACTGCGGGAGGCATCCGCAGCAGCAGGACTGCCTATCCTGCTTACAAGACCCCTTGAGAAGCATAATACCCACCGGTTCCTTAGAGGAGTTATCCCAAATATTTCATACTTTATTACCCCAACAATGCTTACTAGTAATACCTAGCCTTGATTTGTCCTTTGTACAAGAAATGTCTAAACAATTAGAAATCAAGCCAGGAAAGATGTTGACTATTAATAATGCATTGACTAATGAACAACAACAATCCCTACACATAGTGTTGCAGGCACACTCAACAACGTTTGCATGGGATTACAGTGACATGAAAGGCATTGATCCTATCTTATGCATGCACAAAATTTATATTGATGATGGCCACAGACCTATAAGGCAGCAATAAAGATGCATGAACCCTGCTCTAAGAGAGATAGTGAAATCTGAACTTCAAAAGCTTTTGGATGCAAGATTTATATACCCCATTTCAGACAGTGAATGGGTTTCACCATTGGTAATAGTTCCCAAGAAAAGGTAGCAAATGGCAAGTTTGTGTTGACTACAGGGAACTAAATGCTGCCACAAGGAGGAATCACTTCCCATTGTCATTTATTGACCAAGTTCTTGACTCTTTGACAGGGAAGAAATATTTCTCATTTCTTGATGGCTTCAGTGGCTATAACCAAATCAAGATTGCATCCAAGGATCAAGATAAGACAGTGTTTACCTACCCTTGGGGGACCTATGCATATTTTGTCTTGCCTTTTGGTGTGTGTAATGCTCCAGCCACATTTCAAAGAGCAGTAGTCAGTATTTTCTCTGATTTTGCCCATGATAGCATGGAGATTTACATGGATGACTTCACCACATATGGTGAAACATATGATGAAGCCTTACACAATTTGGAGAAAGTTTTAAATAGATGCACATAGCACAATCTATCTTTGAGCAATGAAAAATGTTTTATGATGATGACACAGGGCATTGTCTTGGGACATTTTATCTCAAGTGTAGGAATACAAGTTGACCCAAAGAAGATTGAAATCATATCTACCCTGCCTATTCCATAGAGATAGAAGGATGTAAGGAGCTTCCTTCGACATGCAGGTTATTACAAGCGGTTCATTCAAGATTTTAGAAAAATTGTTGCTCCTTTGTTTACTCTGTTGACAAAAGACATTGACTTTGAATTGACCCTAGACTGTTAGAATTCATTTGAGAAGCTAAAAGCAGCCTTGACACAAGCTCCAATTCTAAGTGGTCCAAATTAGACACCGCCTTTTCATATCCACGCTGATGCATCAAACTTTGCCATTGGAGTAGTCTTAGGCTAGCAAGAAGGAAATAAAGAATATGCAATATACAATGTCAACAAAAACCTACATGCAGCTGAGTTAAACTACACTGTGATAGAAAAGGAAATGTTAGCTGTTGTTTATGCCATTAACAAATTTAGACACTACATTACTCGCTATAAATTTTTCATATATACAGATCATACAACAATCAGATATTTATTGAATAAGCTAATAGTGGGCGGAAGACTTGTAAGGTGGTTGTTGTTATTGCAAGAATTTGACATAACAATAGTTGACAAACAAGGAAAGGCTAATGTGGTTGCTGATTTTTTGTCTAGACTACCTACACAATCAGCAAAAGGAGTGGTTGATGATTCTTTTCCTGATGAGCATCTATTTACTCTAAACATACACACTCCATGGTATGCAAATATAGCTAATTATTTGGTGACAAGGCAGATTCCAGGTTACTTTTCTCCAAGGGAGAAAAGATAGTTAGTTCACAAATGCTTCCCTTATTCTTGGATTTAATGATTCCTATTCTATACTAGTCTAGATAACATTATGAGAGGATGTATCAGGGAGGATGAAGTGGTTGACATATTGAAGGCATGTCATGATGAACCTTGCGGTGGACATTTTGCAGCCAAAAGGATAGCCTTCAAGATCTTGACAACAAGATATTAATGACCAACACTACATAAAGACTCTATCAAGCATACTAGAAGCTATGACCGGTGCCAAAGAATGGGGAGACCTACAAGAAGTGATGAAATTCCTTTGCAGCCCCAAATAGCATTAGCTCCTTTTGATAAGTGGGGGTTGGATTTTGTTGGACCTATCTCTCCCACTTCAAACAACAAGGAATATATACTGGTAGGCACTGATTACTTAACTAAATGGGTAGATGTTAAAGCCTTGCAATTTGCCAACGATGGCAATGTGCAAAATTCTTATATAAGGAAATCTTCACTAGGTATGGTGTACCTAAGGAGATAGTGACTGATCAAGGACCACAATTCACATTAAATTTAATCACCAAACTGGTGGAGGAGTATTAGATCAGACACAAGAAGTCTACCCCATATCATCCTCAGGCTAATGGTCAAGTCAAGGTTACAAATAGGGATATTGAGAATGTATTGACAAAAACATTACAGCTTCATAGAAGAGATTGGGTTTCCAGATTACCGTAAGTTGTTTGGGCATATAGAACCACATGGAAGACGACTACAGGATTCGCTCCTTATGAATTGGTCTATGGCAAGACAATAGTATTACCTATAGAATTTAAATACAAAACTTTGAGAACGACAGTGGAATTGGGGATGGACCTGATAGAGGCTCAGAAGGAAAGGTTACAACATTTGAATGCTCTTGACAAAATCAAATTAGAGGCTATACACCACACTGAGGTTATTCAGAAGTAAAGAATTAAATGGTATGATCAGTATATAAAGACCAAAGAGTTTAATGTTGGTGATTGGGCCCTTCTCTATGATTCCAGATACAAAGATTTCAAAGGCAAGCTTCAATCTTGATGGTTGGGACCATATGAGATTCAACAGGTATTTCCTAATGGTGCAGTCCAACTACAAACCACCGAAGAGGTCAAATTTTCATTATTGGTCAATGGACATAGGCTGAAACTTTATAAGAAACCGCTTCAAAAAGATGATTTTATTCTCTCCAACAAACAAGTATGGCGGTTGCAATGATATTGATGAAGGCTCTGAAACACACAATGATGTACCGACAGAAAGTGATCCACCCATCATGTCTAGTGATGCAGAGGTTGAGTTGCATGACTCAACCCCTGTCACTGAGACTTAATTTTTATTATTTTGCACTTCACATGCACACACAACACACTACCCATGGTGAACATAGTTAGCTCTAGATGGAGCTATTCTTAAGTCTCAGTCAGGACCTGTTACAGTCGAGACCTGCATTAATGTATATGTAACCATTCAGTCGGGACCTGTACTAGAGGTACCCATAGCAACACCTATCTACAGAAGTCTTCAACACTTTAGTAAAAAGTAAACTATTTTCCCATGCATTCCATTTCTTCCACACATGTTTTATTCATTTTGAATAAATCACACGCCCGCAAAAAAGTGTTCAACTCACACTCACGAGTTGTTAGATCAAGCATTGCGCGCTGTCACATCACATCACTTCTAAAGTACTCACCGCCTTACCATTCACTCTCATGCATTTCATTCTGCTCACATCAAATAAATGGCAAGTACGTGTTCTCCAGTTCCAAGGTGCGTTAATCATTTACTTCCATAACATATGTACAAAAGGTAACCTTTAATGATTAACTTAGATTTCCTTTTATATTCATTATTACTCTTCGTTTAATTCATGCATGCAAAAATATATATCACCATTCAATTTCATAATTACTCTTTCCGCCCTATCAATTCACGTGTGAAGTGAGGTCACTTCACCTATTAGTTAGGGGGAGGGGTATAATAGTTAGTTAATTTTTTTTATTTTTGCCACCCAAGTCTTTAGAGTTACCAAATAGAATTCTATGCCTTTTTTCCAAAGATAGTAGACCTACCCTGTTTCATCCAAATTGTGAACTTATTACCTTATGAACTTGAGTTGAGATATAGAATTTTACATACAAGAGAGCTCCAAAAGTTATAGTTGGGGGGAATAGAAGAAGGCACAAGAAAAGGCAACAAATTATAGGTTCTTCTGAAGGTGGTGGAATCAAAGTTGAGCAAAAATTGAAACCTTTTGAGGTTGCAGAGTATAGAGACAATGGGAGGTGATGTTGTAGGATGAGAACCATCTTTGTACGAGGAAATATTAGAGGATATGATGGTTCTACCACTCTTTACCAGAGTGGGATGGCTAGATTACTTCTTGAAGCTAACATAATATGATAATAAAATGGTGAAAGAATTTGTAGCTACATTCAGTATGATGAGGTAAAAGTTAGGGGATTGCTTGTAGATACTTCTAAAATCGCCATTGCCCAAGTTACAAGATTGCGGCATATAGGGTCTGAATATCTATCTCGTGCTGATGTAGCTATAGCAAGAGAAGAATTCTGCAAGCGTGGAGAAAGCCTGGACTCATCATCACAAGGTACAAAGAGATTGTCCCCTCCATTCTTTTGGGGAAAATGTGCTTCTTGTATCATTAAATACTTTACCTGTGATGGTTGGCACAATTTGTTATATACTGTGCACTTTAAGTTGCTAAGTCACTTACGCCATGATAAGTTAGTCAATGTTCCCAATTTCCTCTACAACATGTTGAAGAGGATGACATCTAAATATCAGAGAAATAAAATGGACACCACGTTGTCCTATCACTGCTTAATAGCCCTATTGTTTAAGAGAAGCTTGAGAATTCAACATCCACAAGATGATTGGAATGCCTTTAAAAAATGCACAGATATCACAAAACTGTCGGAAGTACCTAAAGCAAAGGATGAACCTCAACATGAATCAGAACTTGGGATTGCACCTGAGATGGAACTGGAGCAAGAAGATCCACAGGAGGAAAACACTCCAGAAAATAGGTCGGTGGCAACAGAGAAACCCTCATCTTCTACAAACCCTAAAGCGATGAGAGGCACTGCTTCAACATCTTCCAAGAAAAAGGGGAATAAGAAGGTGTTGAGAAACATAAGAGCACTATAAAAGAAGAGGATGCGGAGGAGAAGAAGAAGAAGAGGAGTAAAAAGAAGAGGAAAAGTGAAGTTAAACAGGAAATTGTTACTCCCAGGAGCTCAGGAAGGTTAAAAAGGCAGAATGTTGAAGAAAGAATTGTTGAGAAACAGGGGCAAGAGGAAAAAGGTGAAGGACAAAAACACCATGATTCAACGCTGCTGAACACATACTCAGACAAAGAAGGGGATGCCCTTGAGAATGTCCCTGCTGATGTTCATGAAAATATCAATGTGCCTACTAAGAGAAGGTAACATACGACATACTAGATGGTGAAAGAGGGGAAAGATTTTGACCTCTATGAAGTGATGAGGGAGAAGCTGCTAAAGAACCTGAAAATAACAAAGGAATCAAAATATAATTCCCAGTATGGTACTCCCATTATATACTTTGTATTCTATTTTCTCAATGAATTATTAGGGTTCAAAGGCAAATTTTGGCAACAACACATATCTGTTGCTGCACAAATAAAACAACATATCAGCAATTTATGTAACATAATGGCATTCAACACTATGTACTAGGGTTTCTTCAAAACCCTACAGTCATACATGCAAAATAGCGAAAGATTAACTTACGAGTCTATCAAACAATACATGAACCACATTACTTTTTTAGTAGATAAAGATTACACCTATATGGAGGCAGTAGAGCCTAGAAATTTTTGGATACCTGGGCTACCATATGAAGATTCTAAGGTAGAGATAAATGCATATGCAAATAATCTACTAAGTAAACCTAAAGATACTACAGTAGAAAGATTTGGAATATATGGAGAAGTGATGGACAAAATGCATAAGAAAAAAGCAGAGGAAATTTTGGAGAAGCATAAAGGAAAATTACATAAATAATGGGAAATCCCATCTCCGAAGGGAACATCCACCGCATCAACCTCCCAAGCCATTGCGGAAGCTTTGCAAGATAAAATTTCTACTCTGCAAAAGGCTAGTGCTTCACAAACACCCAAGAGATTAGGAAGAAGTGCATTTGCGGCATCTAATGCATAAATAGTACCACAACCTACCGCATCTTCACAAACTATATCTATCAGTAGGAGAACTACATTAGAGACACGAGTACAAATGAGTACTGAAAAGAAGAAGGGGCCTAGGCAAAAGGTACAGGCTAAAAGAAAGAAGAATGAATCCCCTGTAGAGGAGATAGAAGAGGAAGAAGGAGAAGTATCAAAACTATACAGAAAGAAGAAACAAAAGCTTATAACCCAAGAAACTCCCCTGAACCTAGAGGCAACTTTGAATGGGATTAAATGCCATGGGTTACTAAAAAAGAAGAGACAACATAACTCTACAATGAGGTGTCAGAGGATAATAAGAAAATTATTGAAAGGGAAATAATCAAGTACATGATTAAAAGCAACAAAACAATGGATGGAATTCTAGGGTTATTATTAGATAACCTTGCAAAGGCATTAACGCAAAGAAGAGAGAAAGCCTTGAAGTTAGATGAGGACCTTAGACAACACACAATTGATGGAGTTAGTACTTCTATGTCTGCGAAGAAGGATAAAATAGCACAGTTACAGGCCACTAAGCTCAGATCAAAGCAAAGGGTAGACACCCTTATGAACTTAGAACAAGCAGATAGAGATAAAATACAAGTAAAGACTGAGCAAATAACAAAGAGGATTTATAAAATAGTAAAGGAGGCAGAGAAAACTACGGCACAAAAGGACACACCTCCTCTGTAGAACACAGAACAAACCAACTCTCCTCCACATAGCACCAAAACTGAATAGGAGGATAGACAAGATCAAGCAGAGGCTCCAGATACAAGAGATGACCAATTGGATTCCCAGGATGCATCCTCTTCTACCTCACCCATTCAATATATCAAGGATTTCCTGGTGCAACAAAAGAAAATACAACCTGTGGTAACTCCTTAGCTCATACAACTATCACTGATAGGGGAATAAGTAAATCTATTCAGTATCCCACCCCTACAAAAGTTACAATTGGGTGACATCTTCCACTCTACTATGAGGGAAGCAATTTTGCAACAACACATAGAGGGGAGTGAGATATTGATGGAAGTACAAAAGGAGATGTCAGAGGCACTAAGGGACACATCCCTACCTCCTACCTAGCAACTCAAACAATTGATGCAAAGCTTCAAAGCTCATTCTACATATCTAGAGAAGAGAGTAGAAGAGAAGATAACAGAGAAAATAAACCGAAAAAGACTTGCTGATGCTTCCAACCAATGTGCTAAAGCACACAATAAACTAGAAGCCCAAATGAAGAATATCCAGCAGGGTATGGAGGAGGCCAAGGTACTTTACCAATTTTTTTACAATGGCCCACAACTACTAAGACTCTAAAAGATCAAATAGAGGCACTAGAATTACAGATAACACAAGTGGCCAATACCTATGATTCGATACAAGATACCATTGGAGCAATAAGGGCACATGTAGAGACCCTACATTCTCAACTACAGTAACTCCAGGATCAAAGAGAATAAATAAAATCATAGATCAAGCAGCTAAAAGAAGTAATAAGCTTGAGATTGGCCTCTCTAATTGGAGTATTTACCAAGGCTAAACAAATCACACATAAGGTAATGGTACCAGCTACCTTAGGAGAAGCATAGGACACCTACATACAATTGGAAAGATAGATCCATATTTTGACATCTGCCAAGAAATAATGGGATACCACTCTGGCTCAGCTCAGGGTGATCTACAAAAGCATCCCACTAGCAAACTGAAGAACATGTCTCAGGGACAAGACATACTTTTAAAATGGGGAGTGATGTTGCCAAAGAACAAGGTAGCAAGTAGAATCTACCATAGAGTTCTACAAAGGCCATGCAGAGGATAGAGTTGACTCCTAAAGAGGTATTTATAGAAAGGACACACCTCTAGATAGATATATATGAGATATATGCAAAATAATATAAAGTAAGAGTCTATGAAGAGTAAGAGAGTATACGGCAGATACTCAGACCTGCCAGTATGAATATGTATATACCTATTGATTATAAAGGAATATAATGGAGATATAAGGGTTGTGATATCTTTGTGTATGTGTTATGATGTGATGCTTTACTTATCTTGTACTACATATTAGATTTCCTTAATGTTTATTCATGTTTCTCTCATTACTTGACTGGGGTATAAACTAGACTTACAGACTTGACTAAGAACTAGATCTCTGGACTAGTTCCTCCCCATTTCTTGCCAACATACCTTGATGGGGGAGTCTTTAGATTCTCCCCCAAATTTCTATACCCCATCAAAACATGAGGGTTTAGGAAATCCAAGCTAGGCCTACTAAACTGAAATTAAAAAGAGACTAGTCCCTTTTTATTTCTAAGATTGTCCTACGGAGTGAGGAAAGAGTATACACATGCCTAGCCCCTTGTGATGAAACAAAAAGTGAATAAATAGGTGTTTTTTATTCCCAAGATCACCTTGCAGTGTGATGGAAGAGCATACACACCAATTGTTGGAGCAACCAAGATCTGATTGCAAAATCTAAATAGCTTCCACAAATGAATTACGAGTGTTGTTGAATTTCTGAATCATAGTAAAAACTACTAAATATCCAATAACTTCAATGGAAATAAGACAAATGCAAGCAAACAAAAGATAATACCTTTGCAACCAGATTTACCTTGTGCCTTCCATTGTTGCCTATCTTGTATTGATCTTCTGTATGATTTGAGCTCTTATAAGTTGTACTTCCTTGCTGTTGAAGATGACAATAGGAGAATGGTTGTAGATGGATAATGCAATGAAGATTAAACTAACAATACAACTCTATGATGATGAATAATGGAGATATGGAGACATGGTTGGATGATTGTGATGATAATGAGATTATGCAAGTGCAATGAGGATACTTTGCCAAAGGCACGCTGGTAGGATTTCTGTAGAATAAAATTACTAAAGCTTGAGATATGAAAATGAGTGTGAGAACCTTACTTTTATAGGCTTAAGATGGACCAAGTCCAAGTTCAATAGATCCACGATTGGAGGAATTATCTGTGATGTGTAGGGTTGAGATATAGTTGAGGGAGATAATAATGGGAAATGTTCCTACTATGTTTACAAGGTAGAGGAATAAGTGGATCCATGAGCCACATGTCATTGTGCTCACAAATGACCAGTGAGTTAAAAGTGGAAGACTTTGAGGAGATTG
Source organism: Cunninghamia lanceolata (assembly GCA_027924645.1). Taxonomy (NCBI): domain Eukaryota; kingdom Viridiplantae; phylum Streptophyta; class Pinopsida; order Cupressales; family Cupressaceae; genus Cunninghamia; species Cunninghamia lanceolata. The sequence continues at coordinate 437,887 of BSBN01001153.1, forward strand.
TGGAAGAAGGACTCTTGATCTATTGGAATGTGAGAGATGAACTAGAATTAGAAAGACAAGTGTCTTTGAGCATAAAGGTGATTGAGAAATAATAGGACACGTGTGGGTGAGGATAATTAGCTAGTTAAATATTTAAATATTTAATTATGTGTGCAACATGGTGAGGTGGAAGATGAGGTGGAAGAATGACATGAATGAGATGATGTGGAATTATGGAATTTAGGACTTTGGAATAGAGGAGTTTGTGATTAATTAAATAATTTAGGATTATTTAATTAGACGAGACATTAGAGGAATTAGGGAATACTAAATAAATTGATTTTTATTTAATTTTGGGATAATGAACCAATCAAATAAATTAGAATATTTATTTAATTGATAGAAGAATAAGAATTAAAATAAATATTTATTTAGTTCGACACGAGCCAATTGTAGGTGTATACATTTTGCCCCTCTTTGATGCAATGTGTTTTAGCACGTTGCTTCAAAGAATAAAAAATTTCTGACTATGATGTATGCCTCAGTTTGCCCTAGTACAGTTTTAATGATGATAGGATGCCCCCTTAGGAGATTGGTTGAGTTGAATTTGGTGGGAAGATGATGAACAATCTCATGATGAATAATAATGATAAGGGATGGCTAAGAAAATGGAGGATGCAAGATAAGAGATGGATGAAAGAGTTGAATGACATGTTATGCAAGATAAAATGATACCACACACAAGCAAGCAAGAAAGTATGTACAAATGATACAAGAACAAATGATGTATTTCCACTATCAAGTTGTAAACCAATGATTAACTAATAATGATTGATGACAATGTTTTTCATTGCGGGGAACGATATATCCCTAGATCAACACAAAGATGTGGGAAAGACATATCCCACTAATGATGACGATTGATTGATTAATTGAGTTGGTTTATGACAAGATTAGGATCAAGATAATTGATTGTGATTGGATAATTTGACGAGATTGATTTACTCGATTGGTATGGATTAAGGATGGACTTGCATTTAGATCATCGCTTGGATTGATTGGATTGATGATTGGTGAGACCTCAGTCACTCAAGAGTGAGGGTGACAAGGAAATATAATGGTAAGTTAGCAAATAAGATGAATGATGATGATGACGCCCCCACGGGAGGACAATTGGTGTGCTCTCGAAATGAAAAGAGAGAAAAGGGTGAGTAGATAAAAAGATGTAGATAAAAAAAGGACTTGGATCTTAAGCCACTTGCAAAATGATATGTATGAAATGCTTATAGATGAAATGAAATGCAATTTGGTATGTATGATAGTGGATTTTTTCATCTTCTTGTACAAGTTTTTGAAGTACTTTGTTTCATCATTGAGCTTTTAAAATGTTGTAAGAAAATACAAGCATCTAGGTATAATTAAACCATGATGACCCGAGTATTACTTACATGGATTTTGATTTAGCAAGTTAATACAAGCATCTACTTATATAATTGAACCAAGATGACCTGAGTATTGCTTATGTATCAACAGACAAGGATTACACCTATTTCATGTTTAGACCCCTGACGTCCTCAATGATCATTATGTTGATCATGTCTTTAGACAAGGCTTCACATTACTAAAGATAAACCCACAAACAACAAAAAAAAAAATTATGCCCCCATCATAGCTCCTCTAGTTTTTGACATCCTTGAGTAGCATAAAAAGACATAATAACAAAAATCATGATATAAGACTTAAAACAACCATTAAACCTTCTTGCCATAGATAGATTTTTCATGCAATAATTGATAGAGTCATGTTTGATAGTTTTAGGCAGGTTGGTGTTGTCAGGTTTAGTTTAATGTCTCTTTGTTAAGATGATGTTTAAAGATTACTTGTTGTGTTGCTTGCCGTCTAGTGATAAAACCATGATCCGATATGTTATCCTCTGAGGTTGTGACATTCAAGAATCTAATTCTCCAACTAGGTCAAGGATTTGCTCCCAGTCAAGTAAAGGATCGATTTATTATGGATGAATTGACAATAGACATGAAGAAATAGGCCATAAGGGATTGACCTAGTGCCTCGAGGGCTCATTGGTAAATGGCCTTGCCTACGTGATGACAAAGAGGCAACGTAGTTCGGAGTGGTGACCATGTGAACCTAAGACCTAGATGGGGGGAATTGGGTGGAATTGGATGGACAAAAGTATGGGTGATAAGGGATATCTGGAATGGATGGGAAGCCTCAGGGGCTCATCAATGATGGCCTTGCCTGTGTGATAGCTCAGAGGTGACGTAGTTTGACATTGAAGGCTAACACATGGTAAATGGATGAATGGAAGATATATAAAGGTTTACGATAGGATTAGGGATACAGATGGAAGGGAAAGCATAAGATATCAAGGATGTGATCTCAAAGGACTATGTTGCATAGGAATAACATGCCCCATTGTAGGTGTAAGGCATTAGAATTTGACATGACAAAGCTTATGACGAAGGAGGATGATAGGATTGGTTTGAAAGGGATAAGGTATGTCAAGAGATATCCAAAACATTTGTCAACATTGTGCCCCCACTCTTTATCGAGATCAAAAGGAGGAAGAGAGGATGAAAGGATAACAATGTGATAGGTATATGTAGGATAAGGATGATAGGATGGTATGGTAAGATAGGGTGGAAAATGATAGGGTCAATGAGACAATGTGCTCCCAAGGGTAAGTGACATAGAAGATCAACCTCCACATGACGCCTGTTTGCTAGGTTTTCATGGTACTTATCCAAGGCGCCACTAAGGGTGGTTTTCACCATTGGATGAAGGGATTTCTCTTCTTTTTTTTTGCCTTTTTTTAATTTATTTATTTATTTGAATATCTGGATATGATAGGTGGAATACGGATGAGAGGGACTCAAGTGTCTAGTTCCATGAAAGGTGGTAGTCCTACTAGGGATGAATGTCATCAAATGGACCATATCAAATGTCATTATGCTCATAGATGTTGGTAGGGGATTGCATGAAAGGGATATGGAGTAGGTAGATAGTGGATTATGATGTGGATTAAGGAGGACTTATGCCAGGAAGATGGATGAAAGGCTTATGCAAAAGCATGGACCATAGGAACAGGATGGGGAATATATGTGGGATAATAGTTGAATGATGGGGTGATGGAGGTATGGAAAGGCATCATGACCAATGGTTGCACATATCGTGTTAAGAATTGAAGCTTGTGATTGGATGGTTGTGTAGGAAGCAATGGAGATGTTTGCTTAATGGATGGATGACGTAGGCATTTAGGAACCCACATGGTCTTAGTATGTTTATGATTTTTTTTCTTGATGTGGGATGAAGGAATATGATGTTTTTGTATGGAATAGGATTTTTGAATGGAAGCGGATGGTTGGAATTTTTGAGAGGTGGATGCCTCATTTGGCTTGTTTTTTTGCTTAGGGACCCATAACATCTTGCTTTTGGACTTCGCTTTTGGAAGTATGGGCTTGGATAGCATTTTAGATGGATTTTACTTTGAATTTTTGGATTGATTTCCTAAGGTATCAGGACCCTTAGGATTTTTGACTTTATGAAATGAGGCATCCCAATGTTTATTTTTGAATCCCATAGGTTTGGTGGATTGAGTGGAAGCTTCATGTTTAGACAATACGTGCATTTGTCGATCATGATTCGAAATGTGAGGGAATGTGTGGATGGATGGATTTGCTGTTGAGAGAAGTGATGGTAAAATGAATGGAGGGGTGTTAGGAGTTGGAAGTAGCAGAGGTAGATTAGACTGTGGAAGGTGTATGGTCACATGGTTTTGGGATTTGTATGATAAGGGAGGTGGAATGACGACATATGTTTTGGGGATAAGATAGGATGTGTGATGGGAATAAGTGGATTTAGAAGGCATGTAGGAAGTACCAACATCATGAGATTACTTTTCTTGGGGAGTATAACCAAGGCTATAACCAAGGACATAAGAGGGTGGAGGGACTTCGACATGGATAGGCTCCAAAATACCTTGTTCATGAAGGCCTAAGCCTTTACCTTGATAGTTCATATTTTGGAGTATGCAGTGGATAATTGGATTATGGGTGATTTGGACATTAGATGTGATCTCAATATTTGATGGGGAAGGTGAAGTGGTAGACAATGGTTGTTGCTCTCCTAAGGAAGAACAATCATGGATGAAGGTAGTGAGACCAAGGGGATAGGATAATGGATTTGCAACTTGGTTGATAATGGATGGTGGAGGATCATTAGGATCTTGATTATCATTATGCTCACTAAGATCCAAGTTATTGGTTTGATCATCTATGCGCACTTGGGAGGCAAGTGTCTCATCAAGGAAAGTGTGTGTTGTTGGATCATGGATAGGAATAGGTGGAGGATGGATAGGAGTAATGGAGGTTTCCTATGCATGGATGGTTATGGGGTTATGGATAGATGGGGTAATAAGCTCGTGACCAAGGAATGCATAAAGTTGGCTAAGAGGATCATCATGGTTCACTTGATCATAGATAGGATCTGTATCATAGATGGGATCTTGATCATAGATAGGATTAAGTGTGATATTGATGGGATCAATTTGCTCGTGTATAGGTTCTTCATTAATGATAATATCTTGATCATAGAAAAGATATAGGTTATGGATGGGTTGGATTTGGATTTCTTTCTCATGTATAGGTATAGGATCAAGTTGCTCATGGATATCTTCTTCATAGGCAATATCTTGATCATAGAAAAGATAAATGTTATGGATGGGTGGAGTGAAAGTGATTTGATCTCGATTAGAACTAGGACTTGATGTTTTCACATGCTTAGGATTAGGTTCTTGACACACCTTTTGGGTTGTTTGAATAGAAGTGGAAGGATCTTGGATAGGCTTGACATGCTCTTGAAGGTTATCATCATGAGGGGATGATGGATCTTGGCTTGGATTCATCAAGGGAGATTCTTCAATAAGTTCAAGGGGTTGTGGACTATATGATGGGTTGTAGGATTGGACATGGTGTTGAAAGAGTTTCTTGTAGGTTCAAGGATAGAAATTTGGTGACATGGTTGACTCCTTGCTAGTAGCCTTTTGATCACATCCTTTGTAGGTGCATGGGTAGATGAATGATGTAATGGATGGGTGGATTTGGGTGAAAGAGGTAATGGTGTGAAACAAAAGGTTTGCTAAATGGAATACTCTCCTACACCTTTATCCTTGATCTTGAATTTTTGTTCTATCAATTTTGATGTAGAAGGTATTGAGCTTCAGTCAACATTGGTTGTAGAGGGTGAAGCTGCATAGTTGGTGGGGATCACAACTTCGGGCTTGGATTGGATGGAATTGAAATATTGGAATGGATCACGATCACCTTGAATAGTGATTTCTTGGCCATTGTGAGGGAACTTGACACATTGATGGTAAGTGGATGGCACAACCTTCATTGTGTGTATCCAAGGTCTTCTAAGGAGAATATTATATGCTAGTTCCATGTCAAGCACTTGACACACCACATCTTTCACTACCAGTCCCACTCTGATTGGCAAAACAATGGTTCCTTTTGATGTCCTTTTTTCTTCATCGCATGCCTTGATTGTAATTTTCTTTTTAGGATCTACGGCATTCTCTGAAAACCCCAATGCAAGGATTAGTTTTAAAGTGAAAATATTTAAACATGTCCCTCCATCGATTAGGACCCATTTTATTTTATGCTTATGGATGAAGGCCTCATATGTAGGGATGCATTGTGCGGTTGGGTGATAGACATATCATCTTTTTCTGTGAAGGATAAGAAATGGGATGTACCTAGATGACCTACCATGGATTGAAATTGCTCTTCAACTAGATTGGTTGGAATGGTAGTTTCCAAGAGAGCTTTTTCATGGATGGCTTTGTGAGACGGAGATAGATGCAAAAGCTCCAAAATGGATATATGTGCCGGTGTTTTATGGAGCTGGTCAAGGACATTGTATTGGTTAGATGTGGAGGATGGTTTGGATGAAGCCCCTTGGAGCGTAACCTTTCCACCACGAGTGGTTACGTTACAATCAGGCTTTTTATTTATAGTGATCACATTTATATGTGAGTCATTCTCAGATATGTGGTTAACAACATAATCATATGACACATTGGTGTAGTTGGCATTGTTACCACTGTTATTGTTTTGCTTGGACAAACTTCCCTTCTCATAGTTGGGGAGCAAATTTTTGAATGCCAAATGGTCATCATTGGATACTGTAACATCCAAAAATGTCCCCTTGGGGGCTTTTCCCTCATAAGTTTTAGCTCTCAGGTCTTTAGCTTGCATTTAGGACATTTTAGTTCATATTTTGGCATCCCGATGGAATGAGACCTAGGTTCCATGGCAAATTGGACCTAGGTGGACCCCTTGAGCTGTACCCTACCTAAAATAGGGGGAGGACTTGGGCGCTAGTTCCCTAGTCCTGCCCTATTTTGGGGCAGCCCTAATTTTTAGGTTTCACTTTATGAACGTTATTTGGTCCTTTTGCCGACACAATAAGTTTTGATTTTTAAAATCTTGGCGAGAGTGGTTATAGTTGCATATATAAGCATGCTTAGGCTTCATTTGAAAACTAGATGATCATTGTGAACTCTAGGCATTCTCAAGGTGATTCAAGGCTTTCTATTATGTTGCAAGAGCATACTTGTGTATTTTGTGTGTTGATATTTGCAGATTTGAGCATCAATTTCTTCATGGAATGAAGAGCATCTTCCTCCCATGAGAGCTTCACTACAAGGTGACATAATATTGTGTTTTCATCATTGATTCCTTTAGTTTTTGCCTTTGCCTCACAAGGGCACGCACTCTTTATCTAAAAATAGTGTTCAGAGACTTAAGTGTCCTCTGGGGCTTGACCAAGGCAAGCCTCTAAACACCACAACCCCCAAACCAAGTCTTGTGATTACAAGTTAAAGGTGTTGCATTTGGGAAAAGTGGAGTTGCAGGAAGGATTGGCAGGCATAAAGGATTTAAGATCTGAAGAAAAGTTAGACACAGGAGCACTTCCAGGACTTGGGCACTCGCTCTAGTGTCCTCTGCAAATAGATCTCTGAAAATAGAAGTTACAGGGTTGATCAGTGTCGGAAGGAGGTCCGAATTCCGTGAAAAGTAGGTACCTTGGAATTGGGCACCCGCTCCAGTGTCCTCGACTGTTCTGCTTTGGAACCCCAAAAATAGGTATTTTGTGATTTGGTATTTTATTCATGTCTGCACGAGCTTTTCTGTCTTTCGTCAATTTGTTTCGTGTTTGCATAATTAGGGGTTTAATGGTTAATTGGACATATGAGAAGGAAAATTAATAATTAAAATCCCTAATCCAAGTTTTACTACATTTGCAAGAGACCTAGGGTATGATAGTGCTCACCACTTGACCCTAGGTCTTTGAATGTATAGTGGAGAGGAGGATTTAAACATCAAAACACTAAAACATTAACAAATCCAAATTTCCTCTAAATATTTTGGTGAACCTGTGTTTTTGGACTTAAATTGCAATTTGATGAGTGTTTTTCTTCAGATTTGGATTGATTTCATTCATTCATATAGTCATTCATTTTATTGCATTGAGAAAAATTCAAAAAAATTGAAAATTTTAACAATTACCAAAAAAAATTGCATTGTTTGGCTTACTAAATTGCATCAATTCTTCCTAATTTTTCTAATTCATGATTTTTGCAATAGATATGATATAAACTACATAAAAATCTAAAAATTCAAAATTTTGCCTTGCATTTTCATCATTTAATTGCTAGGGTTTTGTGGAAATTTTAACAATTTTATATAACCTAGTAATTCCAAAATCTAGGGTTAGTAGGCAAAATCTTTTATCAGATTTTTATACTAATTTTAGAGGCTCATTCAAATTTGCATTTTCCTGTAGTCTTGCATTTTAGTGTGAATTTGCATTTAGATTTAAAATATTTGCATTTTTACATAGAAAATTTCAACAAAAGCTAGCAATTTTGATGCATTTTCATTAAATTTGCATGGGCATTTTGCATGTTAAGGCTTGAAAATAATTTTAAGATTGGAGAGTAAGTCAATTTTAGCATAAATCATACTTAAAAGCATTCACATAGAATGTTATCCCAAGATCTCAAACCTGGGGCGTCAAAAACAACAATTTTCACTAAAATCGGCCTTATCGACTTTATAAACTTGCACCATAGGTGTGTTGTGAAAGATATTTTGGCACTATTTCATTGTTATCAGGGTAATCATTTTCTTCCCCTCATAAAAAGCTTCACAACACCCTTTTATCGAGTTCTTGTAGTGAAAATTTGGCTAAAAACTACACATTTAGCTATTTTGGCCCTAGGGTTTGACCTAGTTTGCACTCCAAGCGTGTTGTGACAAATTTTATGGATTGAGGTGATTTATATTATTGATATTATTTATTGTACCTCCTAAAATTAATTACAACACCTCCTTTGCTAGGACTTGGAATTGAAAAACTGTGAAAATTTGCATATTTTGCTATATTTTCACTAGGGTTTTACCTTAAGTGGTACTAAAAGTGTGTTGTGTTGGATATTTTGGCACCAAGTAGCTATTATTACTGATATTATTTGCTTTCCATAATAATTTTCCTCACAACACCCTTTGTTATGCTCTTTTGCATTGAATTTTGGTGAAAAAAGTACCTATTTTGACATATTTTCACGATATTTTGACTTGGCATTATCTTGGATTTGCATCAAGAGTGTGTTGAGAGTGATTACATTGCTATTTTGGCCTAATATAAGACATATATATTGCTTCCCTTGATCAAAATCCTTACAACATCCTTTGTTTCATTCATTGACGTTGAAAAAGTATCGAAAAATCAAGCTTTTTAGGCTATTTTTGCTCCTATCTTTTGCACCAATTTTGAAAAGCTTTCAAAATCTGATTTGGCATTGATTTGAGCATATAAACATGGCCTCTAATCACAATGGCAACAATAGGTTCCCTCCTAGACCTTACATGAAAAGAAAGGCTCCCAAACCTGAAATTGTCTTTACACCTCATGATAGAACAATTGGTGATTCTGAAGGACCTCTTTACATCACCCTGAAAATAATGGGAAATAACATGGAGGGAACTCTTATTGATCCTAATTGCATAACTAATGTTGCCTTTGAAAAATTCCTCTTTTCGAATCAATTAATACAAGGTCCCTATAACCCTTCGAACTTGATGATTAAAACACATACGGGAACTTTAAAGAAACCATGGGGTAAGATATCATTGTTAGTAACTATCTTTGAGAAACATGTTGAACAATGGTTTGAGATTACCCCCAATTCTTATACCTTTGATATAAAACTTGGAATCCCTTGGTTAGAGGTTATGAAAGCGGTTCTTTCAACTATTTATAAATGTGTTAAATTTCCTTTGAATGGACAAGTGCATGGCATTCATTGAAATACATACAAACCTTCAACTACACAACAACACTTCACATTGGATTACTTTTACAACAAAAATACTACCGACAAATTAGAGCTACGAACAAACTTTACATTTTTGAGCTATAGAAATTACAAAGCAAAACTATTATATCCAGCACCTATTCCTCCTACAAAAGAAATGACAAAAGATAAACAACTCGCATGTGAAGAGAACTTTAGACCAAAAGGACAAGGTCCCTATGCTGAGGTTCCGCCCCTGAAATCCTTACAGGGATTGGGAGATCGTTGTCAACAACAAAGTGTTCCACCATGACAAATGAGGTTTGATCCTGGTGCTTCATCTTCTCATTTGCACAAGCCTATGAAAGAGGATAGCCCTATCTTACAAGAGATAAGTGGTAAAAGAAGATGAAATAGAAAAGCAAGAGAAAGAAGAAAAAGAAGACAAGCTTATGCTATAAACCTTGTCTCTCAACAAGAAAACATTGATCCCAACATTCAAACAAATAATAATGATCATAACGACGAACAACATGACGAGTAAGATATGAATATGGCTATGGTACCTTATGTCCCACTATCCTCCAACATTAGGGAGTGGGAAGATGATGATGATGATTTGCTTATAGACAACTTCTAGCCCGAAAGGGGCCCTATAGGTAAGTATCTCTAACCCTTTATCTCTCTCGTGATGTGCTTCCCCCGTGATGTGTTATGTGTTGTTTAGGCCTCCTGGGATGACCTCGGATTCTCTCGTAAGGTTCAAGATACCAGGAGACTGCCTCTGTTGTGATCTTCTTCTATTTGTATCATCATTCTTCTAAATTGCTCTCTCTTTGATTTCATTGTTGAGTGTTGTGTCTTAAGGACATAGTGTCGTGGTTGGTGACCTAGGGGCACCCTCCTACGTGACTATCCCTAAGACACTTGTTTCTCCTCTCTTATTTATTATTTCCCTTCCTCTAGTGTTTCCATCTAGCGGGCGAATGACAACAAACATTTATACTGATGCGAACCTAGTTTCCCTTTTGAGAGCAATCAAAAGATGGACTTAGTTCCTAATATGATGATGGGGTTTATATATATTATCTAACACTTGGCTAGTGGAAGCACTCGTGCTTTCCGTGTAGTGAATTTGATGATGTTTTTGTCGCATTTACAAACCTTAACAATATTGCTGCTCCATGCACCTTTGGTTTCCTTTGAATCTGGCCTTGGCAGTACTCAATTCGGAGAGCTTCGTGATATAGCCCCATGGTTATCCTTGAACTCTGAATTTGTTGTATAATCTTGGCTCTTTGTGTGGTTAATCATATGCATTGATGTTGTTGTTTATCATGATTTCGTAGACACTAACATGTTTCTTACAGGGATGTGTTTGTGGGAATATTTGGTGATCGTAAAGTACATGTCACCTCCGAGGGGCATGGGCTTTACGAAAGTCAGTGTTCCCTTGTGTGTTTTCTTCCTACCTTAACGTGCTTGATATCGATAGCTGATATCAACCACCTTAAGGTGGGAGCATATATAAGGTAAGTTGTCTGTTATAGATGTTAGCAATGTGTTTGACCTCAGATGCAAAGACTTGCGCCACAGGGTAGTGCATCGTGCATCCTAAGTTTGTTTGCAATCAATCAATCAGTCATGTAAGCCCTCTGCGGAGGCAGGATATCATGTATATCCTTTTTCTTAATCCCTCTACGGAGGCAGGGATGGTATATTTCTCAGAGCAGATTGCATCATCCTGTCATTTTTAAAAGTCCTCTGCGGAGGCAGGGAGTGGTTTTGTGACTAACTCAACCCTTAAGCGTGTCTTCAGCGATTGTTGTGGCGAAGCCCAATCGTTGGTGTGTACCTGTAATGTGCCTGAGATGGTGATGAGCCTATAAATAGGGAACACACCATCACTTGTCTACCGTGTTTTCTTTGTGTCTTCAAGTGTGTGTGTTTTGGCGTGCTTATTTTGTGTGGTGTGTTTGTTGCCCCATATGTAGAGACCAACGCCCTTGAGTAGTGCTTCCTACATTTTGGGAGGTTTTGCATTTTTGCGTGTGTGTTGCCCCATATATACAGAGACCTGTGCCCTAGGGTAGTGCATCTTGTATTATGGGAGGTTTGTTTATTTTCCAGTACTTGCATTTGCATTTCGTATATATGAGAAAAAGAAAAGAAAAGATATCATTTCTCTCTTCCATGCATTAACATGTCTTCTATGCATTGACTGTCTTCTCTGTGTTCTACGTGACTGTAACTATCTTCTCTGTGTTTTGCGTGCCTGTTACTGTCTTCTATGTGATTGACGTGTCTTCTCTGTGCTTGGTGTGTTTGTTGTGTTTGTGACCTTACTTTAATGCATGTATTGGCCTTGCATTTATACATACATTAAAGTGGGGGCAAAATGTAATGTCAGAAAATGTCCCCTTGGGGGCTTTTCCCTCATAAGGTTTAGCTCCTAGGTCTTTAGCTTGTATTTAGGACATTTTAGTTCATATTTTGGCATCCTGATGGAATGAGACCTAGGTTCCATGGCAAATTGGACCTAGGTGGACCCCTTGAGCTGTACCCTGCCCAAAATAGGGGGGGGACTTGGGCGCCCGCACCCTAGTCCTGCCCTATTTTGGGGCAGCCCTAATTTTTGGGTGTCAGTTTATGACCGTTATTTGGTCCTTTTACCGACACGATAAGTTTTGATTTTTAAAATCTTGGCAGGAGTGCTTGTAGTTGCATATATAAGCATGCTTAAGCATTCATTTGAAAACTAGATGATCATTGTGAACTCTAGGTATTCTCAAGGTGATTCAAGGCTTTCTATTGTGTTGCAATAGTAGACTCGTGTGTTTTGTGTGTTGATATTTGTAGATTTGAGCATCAATTTCCTCATGGAATGAAGAGCATCTTCCTCCCATGAGAGCTTCACTACAAGGTGACATAATATTGTGTTTTCATCATTGATTCCTTTGGTTTTTACCTCTACCTCACAAGGGCACGCACTCTTTATTTGACAACAGTGTTCGGAGACTAAGTGTCCTCTGGGGCTTGACTGAGGTAAGCCTCTAAACACCATAACCCCCAAACCAAGTCTTGTGATTGTAGGTTATAGGTGTCGCATTTGGGAAAAGTGGAGTTGCAAGAAGGATTGGCAGGCATCAAGGATTCAGGATCTGAAGAAAAGTCAAACACAGGAGCACTTCAAGGACTTGGGTGCTCGCTCTAGTGTCCTCCACAGATAGATCTCTAAAAATACAAGTTACAGGGCTGATTAGTGTCAGAAGGAGGTCTGGATTCCATGAAAAAGCAGGTACCTTGGACTTGGGCACCCGCTCCAGTGTCCTTGACTATTTCGCTTTGGAACCCCAAAAATAGGTATTTTGTGATTTGGTATTTTATTCCTATCTGCACGATCTTTTTTTGTCTTTCATCAATTTGTTGCCATATTTGCATAATTAGGGTTTTAATGGTTAATTAGACATAAGAGAAGGAAAATTAATAATTAAAATCCCTAATCCAAGTTTTCCTACATTTGCAAGCGACCTAGGGTATGATAGTGCTTGCCACTCAACCCTAGGTCCTTGAATGTATAGTGGAGAGGAGGATTTAAACATCAAAACACTAAAATATTAACAAATCCAATTTCCCCCTAAATAGATACATGCCCATCAATTGATATCACCTTTTGATTAATTAAATCTTGGATGGTGTTCTTTAGTCTTTGACAGTCATTTGTTTTTATGACCCTTGCTTCTGTGAAATTCGTAAAAGTCGGAGTCTTTCCACCAAGGAGGTTTAAATTGAGGTTCATAATATTGCACCATTGGAAGCGTTATGAGATTGTTTGATATGAGCTTTCGTAGGGCAGATTCAATTGATTCACCTAATGGTGTAAACTTTCAACAAGGAGAAAAGTTTGTTGATCATGGTTCATTGTTTTGAGGTTTGTTCGATGGTGTGTTGTTTTGTGGATTTGATAGATTGAAGATTGGTTATTTTGGTACCACATGTTTAGCATCAATGACACCATCATTTACAATGTTTTTGTCTTTGGTCCAAAACCTTGGCTTGTCCGTGTTATTAATTGAACACGGGGTGTCCTTGTAGAGTTTAATTTTCCCCTTCTCTATCAAGGCTTTCTCGATGAGTAGCCCCATTTTAATGACCTTACTAAAAGTAGTTGAACACTGTATTTTGATTTGATAGCTTAGTTCCGTGGATAGATTGTGAACAAACATTTCTATCATTTGCTTCTCCAGTATGTGGTAGGGACACTTGCTTCCAAGTAGTCTCCATCTTTGTATAAAAGAGGTGAAGGATTCTCCTCCTTTCTGATTGTTATTACAAAGGTCCAACATGGAGATTTCATGTTCGATATTGTATGAGAAATGTGTGACAAATTTATCCACTAGTTCATCAAAAGTGCAGATGTCGGGAGATAGGTGAGAGAACCACTCCATAGCTTGTCCTCACGAGCTTCTTGGGAATAGTTGCATAAGATATGTTTCGTTGTGTGTGACTTTTAGACATGCGACACTAAATTCCCTTATATGATCTCTTAGATCACCTTTTCCTCTACATTTGTCAAATTTTGGAACCTCAAACCTTGAGGGAAAAGGTATCATGAGCAAAGATTTATCAAATGGATAAGGTGAGATCTCCTCAAGGGAGTAGTGTTTTGTGGTTGTCCCACTTTGGATGTCCACCAACTATTTTTGCAAGGTTTGGATTTGTGTTATTAATGTGTCCAAGGGATTGAGTGTATCCTTAGCCTTTGTATAGAGCTTTTGGGAAAAATGTGTGTGGCCTTTTCATGGACTGTGGAAATATCATGTCTACTATCCTTAGCCTTTTCCGAATTAGAAGCATTTTTGTCAGTTTTGGAGGCATCTTTGTCATTTTTGGAGCCATCTTTTGAAGACTTGGCTTCATTTGAGGAATTGTTCTCTCTTAGATTTGAGACATCAAAATCTGAGGGCAACTTAGCTCCTTGTTCAGCTAGCATAAGAAAATATTTATGAGGATCCGTGGCAATGACCCTATCTATTATCTTTTGAAAGCTTGGATCTTGGAGGTGTTTAAGGATTTCCTCTTGGTTAATTTCATCTTCATCAGAATTGTGCCCACTATTGTGAATGGAACCCATTTTTTGCTTTTGTTTACTTGGGACCTAGTTTGAACCATGCAAGTTTGAGATGTGGGTGAAGTTAGATTTGTGAGACTTGGTGGACTTAGTTTGATGTTTTGTTATGAAATGATTTGAGGGTGAATTTGGTTGGATATGTTTTTGATAAGATTTTGCTAAGGTTTTACATTGATGTATGTTGTCCAAACAATGTGCTCTTGAGCTAAAAGGTAGTCAAAATAGGGATAGTTGATCACCACTATTGATATAGACTATTCTTTTATCAAGATTACACTAGCACAATTTCCAGGTGAAGGATGATTGATACTGTTATGAAACTAACTAGATTTTGTTTGAATTTGGTAGAGTCTCAATAACGCCTAGATGAAAATTTTGGTTTGGTTTGGACAACAAGATAGTGATATGCAAAGGTGATGTTGTGAAAATGGTACAAAGGTGAGTCTACAAGGTTGAAGTTATTTTCCAAGTGTACTAGAGCAAAAAGGGTACTTAGAAATGGTTTCACTTTTGTCTCAAAATGTATGGAACAACCCTCTGTTGTGAATGCACAGGACCGCAGAAATTTTGCTTTTTGTTTCAGTTTGGCTTGTTTGTGCAAGTTTTTCTAGGATGCTCTAAAGTTTGTGGTATTGTTTTTGACTCAAATTATTGCCAGAAAACACAATAAACAGGAAGTTGTCATGATATTTTTTTTAATACAATTTTTGATAAATGTAAAACAAACAAGTACAATCCTAAGGATGGCAAGGGCAATATTTGTCGAATTCCAACTTGGATTTTACTCCAGCCACTTACGTAAAGGCATATAGTTAGTAACTTGGTAGCATTGACTCCCCCTTACAGTGCACACACTTCTCACGCATACCAAGTTACAATCCCTCTGAAGAGTTGGATTTTTTGTCTCTACACTAAATGAGTCTATTACATTGGACGGCTTCAGAGGTCCGACCTCCTACGTCAACAAATAGGGGTTTTTAGCTTTCTAAAACAATGGGATTTTTAGTGTGGGCATCCGTTCAGGTGGTTATACGTGCAGCAATTCGCTCCATTATGGAGGTTTCCCAGTCTGAAGAGGTTAGGCTCAATAGATTTTAACGCACTATAAGGGTATTATGGGAAACATTTGTCGATATAACACAACAGCACCCATTATTTGTGACTTTCCTCACAAACACAATTTGTTTATAGCAACTAGGAATTGGCTTAGCTTTATCCCGTTATCGCTCGAGGTCATCACACTTGGAAGAAATGCAATCCCAAGGGCATACCTCTTCTAAAGGTTACATAGACAAAATAATGAGTTTGGCATTTTGATCACCCAAAAAGGGGATAGCATAGTCCTATCATCATTTTCAAACATAGAATACACTGGTTCTTTACCCTCCTAGAGTTAAAACTAAGTGTGTTTTACTCTACCAAGCATAGGAAATTGACAAGATAGCAAAAACTTTGAAAAGATGGTTAATTTTATCCTCCTAAACAAATCTATGTGAAGATTGTTGTTGAAGAATCAAAGAAATTACTTTCCCCTACTTATGCCAGATGTGGATTTGTAATTGCCATAATTGCTTGAAAGATTTGTTCAATCTTATCCACCTAGGTTGGGACTATGTACAAGTTGTAATGCAACATTACAATTTACTTCCTCCTAATTAGATCTAGGTGAAAATTTGTATGAAGATGTCAAATTACTTCCCCCTAATTAAATCTAGATGAATTTTTGTATGCAAGTTGTAACTATAAATGCCTAAACCAGCTCTTAAATCTACAAGAACATTTTGTTAGCAGCCTCCATTGATGATTAATAATTCCTGCAACGTAATTTAGTACAACAAATTTATCTAGCATCTAATGTTCTAGCAATTGTAAAGAGGATATACAACAAATGCTAACAACAAAAATAGCTATCAACAATAATGTCGATAAAGACCAAGTCAAAGGATATGGCTGAATTTGATTCTTAGTGGGGCACATGTCGGCAGAGTTGAGGCTGGTACTAGACAGAGAAGTCCAAACATGACTCTTGTGGCCGTTGAAGTGGAGAGTGGCGAGTGCTTGAAGATGTTGACCACACAACACAAACAAAACCTACAACCAAACCTTCAAAACATTGATTTGAAGATAAATGGAACCAACATCCAAGGAAGAATATTATGTCCACCCAAAATAGGGATGTCAATTTTGAAGGAGTCATTGAATGGTGCATGCAGGGTCCATGAAGAAAGAGCTGTGGGCGGTGGGCTCGAATGCTTATATGCAAAAAAAAAAAATTTGAACTCATTTTTGAACCAAAGAGTGCTCGAACTGTATTGAGAGCTGCCGTCCAAGCCAAATGGGACCTTGGCTCCGTCAAGCCCGTGAGAATGTCGTCGAGAGCAGAAAAAAAGTCATGCAGGACCACGGGTGAATGAGGGTGGTCTGATCAGAGGAAACCGTGAATGGTGTGAAGAAAGACTTTGACAGAGATAAAAAAAGCTCTGTGGAGATCTTCTTGATTCGTCCTTCAAAGAGCACAAAGACTAAGCTAGGATCGATGAAAAGAATGCGATTTGGAGTCACAATGGAGTCTTGGCTCACAAACCTACCATCCTCTCTACATGTAGCATTTTTAGATTTAGCTCACTAAAATAATCTGTCTTCATATATTTCGGATCAATGGACAGCCTATAAAAAAAATTCAAGACTGTGTTCTCAACCAGGGAGATCAGCTAAGGACAATTACTACAAATTGTGATCACAATGCTAATGACATAGAACTAAATATCAAACTTCATTCTGGAGCCCACTGAACAGATAAGGATGTAAAGAAAATGGTGGAAGAGGACACATAGAAGCACAATGCAAAGCAAGTGGCAGAGGGTACATAGAAGCACAATGCAAATCAAGCGGTAGAGGGTACACATAATCAAGATAGAAAGCAAGCGATAGGAGATTGATCAGATAATGACTAGAACAACAGTGAAAACCATGACCAGAGCAAAGAACCCAGCAAATTTGCCAAATATATGGCAAAACAAATGATGACTAAAACACCAGAGAATGCCTTCAAGCTCCAAAAACACCGAAACGACCTTTCATGACAATAGCTTCACAAAAACACTCCAATGGAGATTAAAAATGGGGCTAGGCCCCACGATGGGTGCCAAAATGTTGTTGAATTTCTGAATCATAATAAAAACTACTAAATATCCAATAACTTCAATGGAAATAAGACAAATGCAAGCAAACAAAATATAATACCTTTGCAACCAGATTTACCTTATACCTTCCATTGTCGCCTATCTCGTATTGATCTTCTGTATGATTTGAGCTCTCAGAAGTTGTACTTCCTTGCTGTTGAAGATGACAATAGGAGAATGGTTGTAGATGGATAATGCAATGAAGATTAAACTAACAATGCAACTCTATGATGATGGATAATGGAGATATGGAGACATGGTTGGATGATTGTGATGATAATGAGATTATGCAAGTGCAATGAGGATACTTTGCCAAAGCGCGTTGGTAGGATTTCTACAGAATAAAATTACTAAATCTTGAGATATGAAAATGAGTGTGAGAACCTTGCTTTTATAGGCTTAAGATGGACCAAGTCCAAGTGTCAATAGATCCACAACTGGAGGAATTATTTGTGATGTGTACGGTTGAGATGGAGTTGAGGGAGATAATAATGGGAAATGTTCCTACTACGTTTACAAGGTAGAGGAATAAGTGGATCCGTGAGCCACATGTCATTGTGCTCACAAATGACCTGTGAGTTAAAAGTGGAAGACTTTGAGGAGATTGTGGAAGAAGGACTCTTGATCTGTTGGAATGTGAGACATGAACTAGAATTAGAAAGACAAGTGTCTTTGAGCATAAAGGTGATTGAGAAATAATAGGACACATGTGGGTGAGGATAATTAGCTAATTAAATATTAAAATATTTAATTATGTGTGCAACATGGTGAGGTGGAAGATGAGGTGGAAGAATGACATGGATGAGATGATGTGAAATTATGGAATTTAGGACTTTGGAATAGAGGAGTTTGTGATTAATTAAATAATTTAGGATTATTTAATTAGATGAGACATTAGAGGAATTAGGGAATATTAAATAAATTGATTTTTTATTTAATTTTGGGATAATGAACCAATCAAATAAATTAGAATATTTATTTAATTGATAGAAGAATAAGAATTAAAATAAATATTTAAAATATTTATTTAGTTCAACATGAGCCAATTTTAGGTGTATACAATGAGAACAATAAGCTAAATATCTATCATAAAAAGTGAATCAAGTGTGAAGCTTTCAGTTTACAATGAGGCTCCTTGTATAATTAGGATAAGGAGATAAAAAGGTAGGAGTAGATAACTAACTAACCCTTCAAGAGTGTGATACATGTTAGGACACTTGGAACAAGTGTGAGGACATGTGTGAAGCCCTATGAAGTGAGACAAAAAGGTAAAAGTCCCTAAGTGTGGACTTAACAAATGTGAATAAGCCTCTCCTAGATAGGTTAAAAAAGCTAACTAGTTGTATAATGTTTTTATTTACACTAACACCCCCTTATGGAGAATAGATAAATAAAGATGGTTCCTAGCTATGAGGCCATGTTAGGTACCCATGTACAAACATTTTTTCACAAATGAAGTAAAAGAGAAAAACTAGTGGGAAATAAAACTCCTCTCCAAACGAGAAAAGATGCATGAAAAATGTACAAGAGAAGAAGAAAGGAGAACTTAATATGACCCCCAAGGACTAATTTTATAACCAATGTACAATAAACATTCCCGCCATATGAGAGAAGGTCTAGGCGGCCCCCCAAAAAAGTGAGAAGGAAAGAATCCTATGCGAGAAAATGCTCCCTCCAAAAATTGAGATGAGAAGAGAAACCATACATTCTCCCCTCAAATTACCTCATGTAGTGTTGGTAGATGCTCGACATTAGATGTTGAAGATGATCCCCGATATCTAAACGATGTTTCTCCCCTTGGGAAGAAATAGAACCACAAATGTATGCAAATAGCTTCCCATTTTGGATAAGAATATTGTCATGCACACATTTACACGTGGACATGAAAGCCAAACCAACAAAAAATTTCTTAAGCAAACACTCTCTCACAACACTCGCTATTCACGTATAATTACTTAACATGCACACATGACGACATTGCACGTGTAACGTAACGTTTAGCATGTTGCACAAGCAAGGAAAGGGATTTGAAAAGAGGGATGCAATAAAAGTCCTTTATCTCACCCTAAGAAAATGGATGATAAGCTAATTGGAATGTGGCATTGTGTCTTGCAACGCCATAGGCAGACTTCTTCATGAGGTAAAAATCTCCCTTAGGCTCCTAGGTGAAAGTAGAAAATGATCTCGCCCCAACAATGAGACCTAGACACCTATCCTAAAATAACATGCTATTAAGCTAGTTACTTGAACAATAAAGTGATAAAACAATAAAACAAATAAGCTCTACGATTTCAATGAACTGAAATGGAGCGACTGAAAGAAGCTAATCATGATTTAAAATTTTTCCAATAATTAAATACTAATGCGAAAGAGAAATATTAATATAATATTATAATATTCTAAGGTCTAAAATAAAGGTTATGAAACTTACATTTCAACCCAAAAATGCATCAATAAAACATTTGAATTAAAACATTATTTTTTTTGGTACGTAAGCTGTGGGACGAGGCACCCATTCTCTTTATTATAATGAAAGAAAGAAATACAAAAGTCTGCCATACAGATGAGAAGGCACTGAGAAGCCAAGAACTTATGAGAAAATAGATCTAAAGAAACCTACAAAAAGAGAGGACTGTAACAAATTTTTAGTGATAATACAATTTCACCCAAGGAGATAAGAAAAAACATAGATGCCAAAGAGGTAGATCCCTTCACTTTTTCTAGAAGAAGAGAGCTTCCAGAGTCTGTTGGGAACTGGCCTCCACCGCTTCCAAACCTTCAATGCAAAGCTTTTCAGCATCAATCTTCCTCCCTGCCTTACATTTGGAACCGTAGTCAAGTTTTAATTTGCCACTAATAGTCTGAGAAATCCCAAGCTTTTGTGGTGGTTCAAGTGTAAAGTCATCAAAATAATCAAGATTTTAATCTTCCAAATAATCCATGAAAGGGAAGGTGCCTTCAGAATCAGAGCCTTCCTCTTCCGACCCAAAAGGAGAGTCAAGTGGAATATCATGAGTAGGAATAATCAGAAGGGGAGGGGTGGCCTCATGCTGATCCAGGAGCAACCTAGAAACTTGAGGGGGTTCAAAAAACCTTCCATGATTTCGCCAGATAAACTCAGTATCTGAAGGACCATCCTTCTTACCCATTTCTTCAAAAACACATTTCATGCCCCAGCCGAATGTTGCAGAGAGAAGGTATCAATTTTGTGTCCTAACAAGTTATAGTAGAAGCAGTGAAAAGGTAAACCCTCATAATTTAAAAACTGAGTCCATACATCGTGAGAAGAAAGGATCTAGATGGAGTGAGAGAGGGGTTTCAAGATATCGACCATGGTGCAAACCATGTAGAATTTGTGATCATAAGCCAATGTGTCTGAATCAAGCTTGACAAAGGAGACCAGCTGGTTAATCAAATTGTTAAGCATCTCCACATTACACAGAACAAGGGGAAAATTGTAAAGCCTAATCCACACAGGAATATAGGTAATATTGGGCATGGCCAAATCAAAAAAGGGAGACCATGGTGAAATGAAAAGACCAAAGCGACCAAAACACCATGGTCCATTCTACAACACAAAATTACAATCCTCCACAGACCTGAAAGTAATTAGAAAAAAGCCAAAATCAAGAGTTTCAACGACAGGGGAAGACACATTACTCCAAGAGCTTTTGATCCAGTCAAGAACGAAGGCCACCAATGGGCACCTATGCAAGCAACGCAAGATCACAGAATGAATACCACAGTCCCCAGCAACAACATCAATACAATTGTTAGAGATGCAAAAATCCATAGGCTCTTAAGAAAAAACACCTCAAAATCCCCAAAGGAGACACAAGCATTGCCAAGCTGAGAGCCATCAACCACTTTTGAGGATGGAGGTAGAACATGAGAAGCCACGTGGTCAATAGAACAAGGATTTGAGGGCAAAGCATGCTTGCGGCAAAAATCAGAGCATTCATGAAAGGGATTAGATCAGTTCTTGCACCCCTCCACAGGAACCAAGGGCACAACACCCGAAGCCGCACCCACGGAGTTTGCAACCGGTGAAACCAAATCAAGGAGGGGAGGAGACGGAGTAGAGGGCAGTTAGATAGGAAGATTAGGGCTAGGGTTAGCCTTGCAGCCCTGCTCCAAATAGTAAGCACTACACATGTGGTAGGGATTCGACTTGTTTTTGCAAGCTGAAACAGAAGCATTACTAGGCTTTGTCGCCAGCGAACCATCCATAGCCAAGTCGGGAGGATTGGAGGCGTGGGTAGGAGAAGGGGGCCTCGACAGATCCAAACACTCCATCGAAGAGCCAGACCGAAGCACATATCTTTTCCTCCCCATGATACCTCCCACACAGGAGCCATCCTTGATGCCACTAGAGTTTTTCTTGCTCTTGGCCACACCTTTCGCCTTGGGTTTGAGGTGCTGTGAGCTACGATTCTTCTCCTCCCCATCCAAAGCATCACCCTTACCATGCTTGGAAATGACAGCATCGCCAAGGCTGCCTTCGTACATCCTCAAAACTTAATTTCAAGTCTAAAACATTATTTAATTAATATAATTTGATTTAATTTCATACGAAAAGTAATCCCAAAATACGTCATTTAAATAATTAAAGGAAAATAATCCTTTTCGAAACCAAAGATACAACATTTCCAATTTTAATAAAGTCTACTACAACAAATAATTTAATCCAAAATTATAAGGCACTATATAGATTTCGAACAAATAGGATTAAATTAAAATCCAACCCAATATGTGAAAACAAGGAATTAGTGCAAGTTATTTAAGCAAACAAATTAATACCTTGCTAAAACATATCTACCCAAATCAATATATTTTCTCAAACAAATAAAATACATCTATACAACTAGCTTACAAGGGATTAAAAATCCCTAAGTTGAATTAATTTGTCTAATTCTTTGACATTATATCTCTAACCCATTAGGGCAACATGAAAAACCCCATAAACAAGTTATAAAAACATACTTAGTTCACTCTTATTCTCATTCAAGTTGTTTTGGGGAGGGAGAGGAGGAAGAAAGAAGAGTTCAAGTTGCACAAGGCAGAAAATCTTCACTAAGTTTTGTTTGAATTTACTAACCTATTTGCTTCATTTTCTCTATTTTGCCTAACTTCTCTAACCCTACCATTTTATCATTAAGCCCCCCCTTTCTTTTCTTTTTTTTTTCAATAAACTCTTCAAGAATCATTTTTTTAAGTAAAGAAAACAACACTTAAATATTTAATCACAACCCATATATATAATTAGAACTATTGTATATTCTTTGTTCATAGATTAATAGAGATAAATAAATAGCGGCTTTTAAAATTTTATACACATTTACTTGTTTTAAAAATAGGGTTTTAAAAAGACATTTGGGCCGATGACCCTGTGCAGGGCATGGCCCCTCGTAAGGGTCCATGACCTACATAGGTCATGGCCCAGGGGTGGGGTAAAGCCCCCACCCCACCATGCCTGCAGGCATAGTGGGGATGGGGTCTCAGACCCTGTAATGTCCCCTTCCTAATTAGTACAAATTGGTGGACAATTAGCCTATACAGTGGGTTCCTATAGGCTAATTTGTTAGGGTTAGGGAACTTTGGGTGACTCTTATCCAACAGGATGGCAATATTTGTCGTGTTTCTGAGCTTGGATGGTTATGGTGTACACAACTCTCTTTTCTAGGGTGATTTTGGTTGAGTTGTCCAATATTTACTATTTTTAGTAAGTCAGTTTCAGGTATCGACTGAGTCAGCTGGTAGGGTTACTATTTTTAGATGTGTCGATGGAAGTGGTGTATATCGACTTTTTGACATTTGGTACAATCAAGTGAATTTAAATTAAATAATGATAAGTTATAAAGTTAAATTAAAGATATAACTTTATTGTTATTTAATATATTTTATAAAGTGACTATAGGGGACTAATAAAGTGGAAAAACATGAAATATAAGTCTATTTGAGTTGGGCACCACTTTATGGGAGGCATGAGGAGTTAAAACAAAGAAATAAAATATTTGTGTTGTGTTTCCTTGTAGTTTTAGGTTTTGGGTCATAGAGATCATGGCTAGCTCATTTGGTTTAAGTTCAATGGCCCATGTTTTGAACTTTGGAAACTAAAGATGGAGGATCTGTTGGAAGAAAGAGATCAATGGATTGCTAGAAAACTAAAAAGAAGCTAGACAACTTATTAGATGAAGATTGGGTAAAACTTGATGAAAAATCATGTGGCACTATTCAGTTATGTTTATCTGATTCCATGTTTTTGAATGTTTCTAGCGAAACTATTGCAAATAAGTTATGGAATAGAATAGGAGAAATTTACAAACAAAGTGTCTCATGAATAAATTATTTTTGAAAAGAAAGTTATATTCTTTAAAAATGAGAGATGGAGACTTGATTGTAGAACATCTAAATGCATTTAATTTGTTCTTGAGTTAGTTATAGTCATTAAATGTGAAGATAGAGGAAGAGGATAAGTGTATTTTATTATGTTCATTGCCTAAATCTTGGGATAATTTGATTCTTGCACTTAGTGGTTCTCTAATAGATCTGAGCTTGGATACCCTTGTTGCTTCCTTGCTCTTAGATGGGATGAGGAGAATGTCTCTAGAGGATGGGTCTAAGGATGCATTGCATGTGCGAGGAAGATCTCATGAGAAGGGTAAGGACTAACATAAAAGTGGCAAGGATAAGTCTAAAGATAGATCTAAGTCTGAGAGAAGATCCAAGTCACTTGGAAAGAGTAGATTAATGTGTTAGAACTATGGCAATTGGGGGCATCTAAAAAAGGAATGTTGAAATAAGAAAAAGAAATGTGAAGATTCCTCTACTAATAAATCCTTTAATGATGAAGATACCGATATTTTTATTATTTCTACTAACATGACTTCTGGTGACTTTTTCTTAATAGATTTAGGTGCACCCTACCACATGAGTCCTCACAAGGAGTGGTTTTCAATGTGTACAACTTATAATGGTGAGGAAGTTTTTCTTAGTGACCAAAACAAATGGAATATTATGGGCTGAGGAGAGCTAAAATTGATTTTTAGTAATGGAAAGATCAAAACCCTCACAAATGTATTGTGTATCCCTAGTTTAGATAGAAATTTGATTGCAAGTTAAGCAGAGGGAATTTGATGTTGGCTAGGGGTACTCAATGTGGCACCCCATTTGGGATGGAGGCATCTACTTTCAACCACTTTGTGAATGTAACTAATAACTTTGTTTCTTGTAAATTATGGCACCATAGGATGGATCACATTGGTGAGAAGGGTCTTAAAACCCTCATTAATAAAAATATGGTTGATGGTTTATTTGGTTAGTTTGTTGACTTTGATTTTTGTGAACACTACATGTGTATGACAAACAACATAAAGTTTCATTTAAATTTGGTAGTTCTTGAGCTAGAAATGTTTTGGAAGTTTTTCATAATGATGTATTTGGTCCTGTAGATGTTCCTTCCATTGGAAAATCTCACCACTGTGTTACATTTATTAATGATTTTTCTAGATATACACAGGTTTATGTTCTGAAGCACAAGCCTATCATATTTTCTACATTAAAATAGTTGAAAGCACTTGTTGAGAAATAAACATGTAGGAAAGTAAAGGTTTTGAGAACATATAATGGTGGTGAATATTGCTTTAAGGTTTTGATGAATATTGCAAGCATGTAGGGATTGTCAGACAAGAAACAACTCCATTATAAAATGGAGTAGTAGAATGGGTGAACATGATTTTAATGGATAGAGCTAAAAGCATTTTAAGTAGTGCAAAGCTTGAACAATATTTTTTGGGTGAAGTTGTACACATTACTTGTTACTTAGTTAACATGTCTCCCAAATTTGCTCTAGTTGACCAAACACCCCACGAGAATGGAGAGGTATAATACCATCAATTTCTCATTTTAGAGTTTTTGGTAGTGAGGCATATGTTCTTATTCTTAAAGCGAAACACTCTAAGCTTGATTTCAAGGCTAACAAGTGTGTTTTCATGGGTTATGGTGAGAACATTAAGGGTTATAAGATTTAAGATCGTGTAGGATTAAAAATGTTATATCCTAAGGTGATATTTTCAAGGAGCTTAGGGTATTTATAGATGTTGAACAACCTCATGAAAAAGCCTAACAAAATAGTGCATTTTGAGATGAACCATAGGAAAATACATGTACAAAACAATGAGATAGACAAAATGATGAAGGAGAAGGTTTAGATCTAAGTTCCAATGAGGAAGAATAGGAGCCTCCTATTACACCTCTTAGAAGGTCCTCTAGACAATACAATCTAGTTGAAAGGTATAGTCCTTAAGATTATAGTTTTGTATTTGCTTTATCGTGTACTGACAATGAACCTAGATTTGTGAAGGAATCTTTGTCTTTGTATGAGCATGAGTCCTGGTTAGAGGCCATGAAAGCTGAAATAAAGGCTTTGGACAAATGTGACACATGGAATCTAATTGAGCTACTCGAGGAGACGAAATCCATTAGAGGTAAATGGATATTTAAAAATAAATCCAGTGTAGATGATAAGTTAGAGTGGTACAAGGCCTATTTAGTGGCTAAGGGTTACTCCTGGGTTGAAGGAGTGGATTTTGGTGAGATATTTTCTCCTATGACTAAATTAATCTCCATTGGATTATTTTTATCTATTGTTGTTGCTTTTGATTAAGAGGTGGCGCAAATGGATGCAAAAACAACATTTCTACATGGGGAACTTGGTAA
Source organism: Cunninghamia lanceolata (assembly GCA_027924645.1). Lineage (NCBI taxonomy): Eukaryota > Viridiplantae > Streptophyta > Pinopsida > Cupressales > Cupressaceae > Cunninghamia > Cunninghamia lanceolata. The sequence continues at coordinate 464,279 of BSBN01001153.1, forward strand.
GGAAATATTTTTGAAACTTCACAATTTTCTCGTGAAGGGACATGAGCACTTGGTTTACAAGTTGAAGTGATCTTTGTATGGTTTGAAGTAGTCAATGAGAATGTGGTGTTAGAAATTTGATGCATTTTGCATTGAGTCATGAATTTATTTAAAGTGAAGCTAATCACCTTGTTTATTTTAAATATAATTGACGATCAACTACTAATCTTTGTCCTATATGTTGATGATATGTTATTTATTAGAAATCAGAAGGGGATGATTGTGGAACTAAAGGGTTAATTTTCTAGTACCTTTGATATGAAAGATTTAGGGGCTAAAAAATGCATTTTGGGTATGGAAATATGTAGGGATTATGTTAATGAGAAACTTTGGTCAAATCAGAAGAAGTGCATTGACACTATTTTGAAATGTTTTTCCATGCAGGATTACAAATTAGTTAGCATTCCCTTATTGATTGGCACTAGGATCTCTTTGGAATAGTGTCATAAAATAGATGATGAACTTGAAGAGATGCAGAATGTAATTCCCACCTATGTTGACCCTCATCATCATGTTTTTTAATATAGATGATTATTGTGTGTTGATCATGTTATTGGATCTCTATGAGATATGTTTTATTGATTGTTTCATTAGTGTATTGTGTGATTCTTGTGTTATGTGCCGTTTCATTGAACTTGCTGATGAGGTTTGTTGTGCCATCAAGGTGTTCTGATGGTGTAGTCTAGATATTTTGTGGGATTTTTTGTATGACCATCAAGGTGTTTCCAATGAAGTTATGTAATGAGATTGACATGCATTCATGTTTCAACTTCACTATTTTCAATTAAATGATATGCTGGGTGGGTAGACCTAGTTTCTTCAATGTTGTGGTTTTATATGATTAATTTCACCTTGGTCATATTGCTTGAAAGGATGATTTTATTGAAATGTGCCTATTAAATAATTATGATTTAATCGTATAATTTAATCATTCACTTCCACTATGGTTACATATTTAGAAGATGCATGTAACATTTGATTGAGTGCATAGGAAAATTATAGGTGGTTGACCAATGAGTGAAATGTGGAGTATGTTGACATGGGATGCTCACCCATCTCAACTTTATCCTTATGTTATCGAAACCTGTTAAAACCTCATCCGAATTGATTGCAATTCCAAATCCCCCTTGTGATAGACCAGTAAAATGTCTTCCTGGGTGTGTTTAATTTATCACTTGTGTGATTGTGTGTTTGCTTGGTATGTTTATGCTATCGATTCCTAGTGTAGAGAAAAATGCATTTGGTTGATTTAATCAGATTATATAATTTATTAATTGCAGAAAGGCATTTTATTTAGTTGTTTGGTGCTTGAAATAGATTAAATTCTATTATTGGAAATATCATATTTTTGGATTATTGATTTTAAGTGATTTAGCTTTGGGAAAGTCGAGTATGGTTTTAGCCTAATCCTAATTAGTGCCTTCTAAGGAAAAAGGGCTTTGCATTTTTCATTATTATGCACTCGGGAGAAATTGTAGAAACAAACTCATTTTCAAACCCTCCTTCGAAGATTCTAAACTTTGATTGCTTGGAATTGCTTGGAATTGAAAGTTGTTTGAAGAGGAATTGTTTGAAATTGGAATTTGCATCCATTGAGTTAATTTTATTCACGTTTGAATTTGATTTGAAAATTTTAGTTGTAGTAAATTTTAAATTTCAAAAACTAATTTTCCTACCAGAGTTATGTCAAAAAATTTCAAAATACAAAATTGTGAGTTGAAAAGTTTGTTGTTGGGTAGAAGTGGCATAAGAGGGTATATTAATATTTTCTGTTTTTCCATTTCTTGGAAAATGTGAAAACAAAATAATTTCTCTATTTTACCTTGTTAGATCTTGTTGAAAAAGTTATGTGATAATAAAAGTATGTTGTTGGGCTATTTTGAGATAAGAGAGTTCTTTTAGATTTTTGAATTTCTTGTTTTCTTGAAAAATTGAAATTTGGGGACGAATTTTAGGAAAGATGCTCCAAGATCCATCGATGGTGGACCCTATACATATGTGAAAATTTGTTTTCTTTGGTTTGAATGTGCTTAGCATTGCAATGATCCTACCTTGGATGACTTTCAAGAGGAAGTCGATTCTAAGGGGGTGAGGATGTAATGCCCTCTTGTGTTGACCCTTGATGTCATGTCTTATAGATGATTATTATGTGTTGATCATGTTATTGGATCTTTATGAGATATGATGTATTGATTGTTTCATCAGTGTATTGTGTGATTCTTATGTTATGTGTCGTTACACTAAAACCAATGAGGTTTGTTGTACCATTAGGGTGTTCTAATGGTGTAGTTGTAGGAATACACACAACACTGAGAGGGGGGGGTGAATCAGTGTGGTTAACAATTTTAACACTTTTTACACCTTTTGATAAACTTAATTTCACAATTATAGAATTCTTCATATAGATAAAAAAATTATGCAGAGTATCAACACAAAATTTGACACAAGAAATTTCCCGAGTGGAAAACCCTCCTGGGGTATAAAAACCACTCAACTACCTCATTGGCTTAACAAAAATTTTAGATTTACAACTGTCTCACTGACATTACAATTTTGCCTCACTGGCATATTGTACTTCTCTGCATGTCTCACTGACATTACAACATCAAAAATTTCAATGAAAAACTCAGGGGGTTTCCCTGTTTCAATAAAACAACACCTTATTTCTCCTTTTCAAAACAAACAAAAATATATTCTCTGCAATCAAATCAAACTTCAACTGTCATCATCATACCATCTACAATCAATCAATTGCAAAATATCTCATACTTCTGCAAGATAATCCCAAAATTAATTTACAATTTCATCAAACCTCACACTACAATTTTGAAAAGTTAACCCTCTCTGAAAAATTGTTATCTTTCAACACTTCCACCTTCTCTAAGAAAATATTGATTTTGATTGAAAATTTCATTCATTTAATGCATCATCACACTTCCAAAATTAAACATATCTCCCTGTCCAAGAAAATGTCTCTTCATGCCTCAAACATACCTGCAATACAAAAATACATTTCATAACAAAAATCCCACTCTCAAAACTTCTCACAACACATTTCAAGATCATCTCCCATCTCCTTAAAAACACACCCTGCAAATTAGAAAAAATCACACCATCAAAAATGAACTTTCAAGTTTTTTTTTTTTAATTTGGTTCAACTTCCAACACATTCTTCTTTTTCCCTTCAAAACAAATCACATTCTTGTCAAAAAGAAAAAGACAAACACACTCTCAAAGATCTGACTTTTCATATTCTGCACCTTTAGAAACATTCCAAACTTTCACTCTTTCTTTTACAAGACTTTCTATCTTCAATGTCTCTTGAACTTCGGTGAAGAAATAGAAACATACATGCCTTTTTGTCTTTTTGCATCACAATGCACGTCAAATTTAATGGTCTGTCATAGCCATTTCACACTTTTTCCATTTTGAATCTTATCCAACCGATATGGGTTTCGCTCCACTTACCTTTTCAAACACTGCCGTTGATGCGGAATTCCCGCCAGGACACCTTCGAGCCACACCTGATGACCAGTAGCCTAGCCGATGGGCCCGGTAACACAGACGATGCAGAACCCTTGATATTGTCACTTAAGTGACCGCAACCACTCCAACCGGTCAACATTAAAACAGACATAAAGTGAATGACGTTTAGTGAATAACACTTGGAACATGTTTTATGATATTCTATTTTGTGCTTTGTGAGCTCAATTTGACTTATTTGAGCAAGAATATTTTGCCCTAAAAAAAATTCTGCAAAGAATAACTGACAACAAATTTCAAACATAAATCTTCTGCACAAGTAGATTCTCTGTAACCCTTTCACTATACACCTTATGACATGAAGATTTGATTTGCACACATATTCAATCCTGTGATGGGATTACTACCACCAAGGTCATTAATAAAGACTACTCTGAATTTCCTGAAATAACACACTGAAAGCATGAAGCAAGACTCCACTGCCATGATGCCAATTAGGTGATACATATTATCCCTTGCCTTAATTCAACACTTGATCCAATGAAAAATCAATTGTCAACACTATGCCACTGTGATTTACTGAACTGAGTCACTGCAAAATCTGAGAAAGCATCACCATGGTAACCTTGACAAATCTGAGAGATCACAACCAAGATCACCAACATTTTGACATCAATGAGAAGACAACAATACACAAGATAGTCTACAGTGGTATGGATGTTTTGTATGACCATCAAGGTGTTTTCGATGAGGTTATGTAATGAGATTAACATGCATTGGTATTTTAGCTTCATTGTTTTCATTTAAATGATATTCTGAGGTGGGTAGACCAAGTTTCTTTAGTGTTGTGCTTTTGTATGATTTATTTCACCTTGGGCATATTGTCTGAATGGATGATTTAATTGAAATGTGTCTATTAAATAATATAATTATGTAATTTGATCATTCACTTTGGCAATAGTTATGTATTGAGTAGATGCGTGTAACGTTTGATTGAGTGTGCAGGAAAATTATAGGTGTTTGACCAATGAGTCAAATATAGAGAATGTTGACATGGGACACTTAGTCATGTCACCTTTATCCTTGTGTTGTCAAAACCCGTAAAAACCTCATCCGAATAAAATGTGATTCCAAATCCTCCTTGTGATAAATTGATAAAATGTCTTCTTGGGCACGTGTTTAATTTATCGCTTGTGTGATTGTGTGTTTGATTAGTATGTGCGAAATGATTATTAGTGTCTTCAAAACCATATGTTTATGATATTGATTCATAGTGTAGAGGAAAATGTGTTTGGTTGATTTAATCATATTATATAATTTATTAATTGTGGTAAGACATTTTATTATATTTTTGTATTATTGGTTTTAAGTGATTTAGCTTTGGGAAAATTAAGTAATGTTTTAGCCTAATCCTAATTAGTGTCTTATAAGGAAAAAGGGCTTTGTATTTTTCATTATTATGCACTTGGGAGAAATTGGAGAGAAAAACTCATTTTCAAACCCTCCTTTGAAGATTCTGAATTTTGCTTGCTTGGAATTGCTTGGAATTGTTTGCTATTTGAAGAGGAATTGTTTGAAATTGGAATTTGCATCCATTGAGCTAATTTTATTGACGTTTGAATTTGGTTTGGAAATTTCATTTGTAGGAAATTTTAAATTTTAAAAACTAATTTTCCTACTATAGTTATGTCAAAAAAATTCAAAATGCAAATTTGAGTTAAAAAGTTCGTTGTTGGTGTTATCTCTCAGATTTGCACCCTTGCTGTAGTTGTTGTAAAACTTTAGCAATATGGAGAAACATGGGAATGATCTCAAAGTGTGGGACCTTGCGAACTGAGATCAGACCTCTGAAGAAGGCCTACTTCCTCTTTCTATTTAGGCTTTCTTTGATCGGATTTCTTTGATAGGAGGGAAACATGAATATTTTGGGGCTAGGCAAAATATGACAACATCTTTGGCGACCTCTCAAGGGTGTTTGCCTACTAAACAAATTGATCAGTGACCTTATGCATCCATTGGGCATGGAGTCAAAAAGAGACTGCAACAAGAATAGAGGAGCTAGAACACTGAGCAAGCTACCAAGCCAAAACAAAAAACAACAAGCAAGCATGTATCTCCTAATGAGAATACAGCAGAGTGCAAGGACACTTATTGAAATGAAACCTAAAATTGAAATAAAACCTAATTTAATCCTAAACTAACCAGTCAGAGGTGACCTTAAACAAAGCCATTAACTAGTTCTTGAAAGTAACTGCCCTTCCTTAACAATTTGCAATGTTTCTCATGCATGTGGGCAGTTAAAAAGAGGTGAGGGGGAAATGGGCATATGACAAATTGATAAAACACCCCCCACAAAATGGAGATAAACTCACCTATCCACCTGGACTGATTTCTAATGTTGCTAACTTGTGGTGAATAAATGGGCTGATCCCACTCATTTTGACGTTCAACTTCATGCTTAGAGGTAAGCATGACAAGTGGTGACTCTTCCTTATTTGTCTCCGGCTGGGCTAGATGCTTGATTGGGCATCCCCTTGAAGTGACATGCAAATCATCATGGTTGATCTGATGTGTATGTTCTGATTCTTTCTCTTCTTGCTCTTCATTTGCTATGATGGTATCTTTCATTTGACTCTCATGTTGCTCTTGTGTATGAAACAATTGACTTGAGACTTCATGGTTTTCTCCTTCTTTCAAAGAACCCAAGAAGGATGATATAATGTCATCATGGCTGCATTCTTCAAACCTTTCTACCTTTTGTTCATGGCTGTCATGTTTCATGGCAGCCTCTGCCAACAAACTTTTATTTGTTATATCAGCCTTAAACTCTTCTGTACAACAGAAAGGAAGCTCCTCCAACAAGATGAGATCTTGCAAATCAGCTTCATTAGCCTCTGCATCATCTAGCATAAAGCAACATGCTTGCCCATTTTTATGGTTTGGAACCTCACTATCGTGCTCAGCCTCAACCTTCAACAACCTACCATCATTTTCACAGTCCCCATGTTGTTGCATATCCACAACCAGCTGCCCGTCCTCCTCATTTTCATCATAATCAGGTAGCTCATGAAGTAGGGCAGCATCATCCACCTCTAGAGTGACCTTAGCAACCTTTCCCCTTAAGCCTCCATCATTTGATTGCAGCTCTTATGGGCTTTGGTTAAGTTGCCTCTGCAACTGAAGGTTTTCCCCATGCACTCTTTGCATTTCAACCTTGTGTTCTTGATCGGATGCATAAGAAAAGGCTTCAAAAGAACTAAAGTCTAGAAGACTCAATCCCTTGTTTGGGTTAATAGTACTCACAGGTGCAATAGGTTCAAACAATTCTATCTCTGTGAGCGTAGGAACAAACTGCTCCTTATTAGTTTTATTTTCTTCCACCTCCTCCTTTGGCTCATCTTTCCAATTATCTTAGTAGACAATAGGCCTACCCTTGAGGATTGAAATAGCATTAGGGAAAGAGGCTTGAATATCTTCTTGAATTTCTTGGAGAGGAGAGGGTTCTGGACAACTTCGTTCCTGGGGAGTGATAATTTGAGTTTGGATAGGAACAAGGACTTGTGGAGGGATATAGGCTTTGAAGCCTGGAAACTTGTGGAGCCTAGGTTGCTCTTCATTATGAATTGGTTGTTGGGTCAAAAAAGCACCCCCAAAACTTGGAGTATTCAATTCAGGAGACTTAGGAGACTCACCTTGCTTGAAGCTTGGTATTCTGAACTTGGAAACCTCTTCTTCAAAGAATGGATTTGGAAAAGAGATAGTTGATTGAGTTTCCAACCTTTGAAATGGAGCCAACAAAAGCCTCTTTTGCTCTGCTTCTGCTAGCTAGATGCTAGAGCATGTTTCCGTTTGTATGTTTGGTGGAGGGTCTTCATAGGGTGAAAAAGATGGCCCTTTCCAACTTGGAACCTCAAGGCAGAAGGCTACATGAAACTTGGAATTATGATAGGCTTGGATTCTACAACTTTTTCCTCTTCCTAATTTTGAATTGGTATGAGAGGATTGGCCTTTACAAGGTTTGGTATTTTGTAACCAAGATGCTTGGGCCAAGAAGGCTGCCATGATAGAGAAGTTTGAGCCACTCTCATAGATTCACTTTGGTTTGAAGGATGGACTCGTTTGAAGCTAGAAACAGGCTCCTGTGAAGGCTAAGGGCCTCTAAAACTTGCGATTTTAAAACTGGGAAGCGGTTTTGGAGGTGCAGAGGGATTATCTTGCCTGAAGCCTGGGATCTTAAATTTTGTGGTTTCTTCCGTAGCAGGCTAAGCAGGTGTCGTCTTTATAGCAAGGTTTTCCTGAAAAACCCCTTCTTGTGCCTCTCGCTGCCGGTCACATTTCAGCATTTCTATAAATTCATCAGCCTCCCTATTTAGATTTAGGTACAACTTCTCGAGACCATACAAGCTTATGATGCTGAGGTCATAAAACCACTGAGGCGAACTGTACCCTGCTTCTCTTTTTTCATTGTCCAAAAGTCTGTCAAGCTTCAGGAAACTGCTAATGAGCTTATTGAAAGCATTAATATTCTTAGGGGCAACATCTTGGGATGGATTAGGAGGGTAGCTGCACTGGCTAGGATCAAAATAGTCTTTTTAGGGTTGATAATAAGCATTATTAGGTTGCCAAGAAGACTGAGTAGGGGTGGAAGGGAGGTAAACATCATGAAGATGCTAAAATTCTGCAGTGACAAGGCTATATGGCATAAAATCAGAGGCATTTAGGGCCTGGTATTTTTGATATGGGGGCAATAGACTGTATTTGGATTAGGGGTAGGGGAATAGCCATGATTCCCATAAAATTCTGACATTTTATAGCATCTAAATGCTAGATAATCATAAAAGTGTCAGAATTAGAGCGAAATAGGTTTGAAACCAAAGAGAAAACTAGATACATATCAGAGAGGGAGTCGCCAGGTGATTGAGATGCTTCTGGAAGCTGAAATAGACCAGGAAAACCACCAAAATCCTATTTTTTGATGAAATTTTAGGTGCTTGGGCTGTTGAAACCAGCTGATTCTTCACTTGTAGAGTTGCCAGGTGTATGAATATTGCCTCTACAGTCTGGTAATACTAGGAGAAACACCAAATCTCTTAGTACTTTGATGAGAAGTTCATCGAACTGGTCCCACTGGGCATGCCAGAAACTGTTATCTCTCAGATTTGCACCCTTGCTACAGTTGTTGTAAAACTTTAGCAATCTGGAGAAACATGGGAATGATCTCAAAGTGTGGGACCTTGTGAACTGAGATTAGACCTCCAGAGAAGGTTGGCTTCCTCTTTCTATTTAGGCTTTCTCTGATCGGATTTCTTTGATAGAAGGAGGGAAATAGGAATATTTTGGGGCTAGACAAAATATGACAACAATTAGGTAGATAAGCGGGTATATTCACATTTTCAAATTTTACATTTCATGGAAAATGTGAAAATAGATGAATTTCTCTACTTTACCCTGTCAAATCTTGTCGAAAAATTTATGTGATGTGAAAAGTAAGATGTTGGCTTATTTTGGGACAAGAGGGTATTTTTAGATTTTTGAATTTCTTGTTTTCTTGAAAAAGTAAAATTTGGGGATGAATTTTGGGAAGGATGCTCCATGATATGTCAATGGTGGACTCTAGACATTTGTGAAAATATTATATTCTATTTTATTATTTTTTGGAAATTCTAAATAGTGAATGATATGTGGATTAGTGGATTATCCCATATGTTTTAAATTTTTACGTGCATTGGGAAGCATGTTTTCAAGGAAAGCCACTCACTTCCTATTCCTGAGCTCCTTGAAGAAGGTTGACCACTAAATTATGTAGGATAGGGGATACTGATAAGAGGTTTGGGGTGGCCAATTACCAAAACTTCCTGGGCAAGGTTGGATACAAGGACGTGTAATGAAAAAGTGTCTCTTGCTTAAAATGAATTAATTAAGAGTGCTAAATTCCCAACTTGTTGGGCGAGGTTGGAAGACAAGGATGCGCACTTAAAAATTGCCTCTTGCTTAAAATGAGTAATAAGAATATCAAAACACGCAACAAGGTTGGAGGCAAGGAGCGCAATGAAAAAATGTCTCTTGTTGCATTGTATAAAATCTTGAATTTGATAACTTGCATTAATCAACTATGTTGTGAGAGCTTGAGTGAGTGTTGTGCATTGAAAAAGTACCACACTACCTTTTGAGAAGCATCCACAGGGTGAATGCTTACTTGAGGCCCTTGTGGTCTATTTTATTTTCTAGCTTAGTTTTGGAGAACCAAGGGGAAGTTCACCCCATTGTCTTAGCTACCCTCCTTGGTCCTTGTTGGTTGGATCACGAATATCCGATTTTGTATTTAGACCACCTGCATGTATGTTGATCGATTATTGTGCTCTCGTTTCTGTATGTGTGATGGTATCTATTTTATGCCTTGTTTAAGGTGTAAGAATATCTTATGGTTGAATATTGTGATGGCACTATGTTATGCTTGCTGGCTTGTGTGAGCCATTCATATTTTGTATGCATTTGATTGGCAATTGTGCCACATGTATTTGTGTATGTAATATTGGTTTGTGTGTAATTTTCTACCTTATATGTTTGCTATAGTGTGATTTGTCACGCGTGTGTTGTGTGCATTGATTGGCTTGAGTGTAGCCATGTATTCCTTGGATTTGTGTGAGATGCCACGATCTTCTTCTTCGTAGCTTGGGGGTTGCCTAGAGTGGCATAGACATCTATTGCACTTGACGATGGTAATATGGTAGCGTGGTGGGTAACATTTCCCTGTTGATTCTATAGGAAGATCTCTTGGGAGCTAGAAGAGTTCCTTGTGTATTATTTTATATTATGATCATGTTGTATTTTGTGATTATTGGAGCACCTTGGAGGTAGCTTATTATTGATGTATATTTATTCTTTGTATCATTTTTTATTGGAGTATGATCCTTACATGTTCTGGAAGTATCCTCCAACATGTTATTATTTTATGCTATCATTTGGTTGGAAAATGAACCTTGTTTTGGAAGGAAATTGTCATGTTGAGAAAGTTGTCTTGTTGAAAATAATTAATTGGCATGTTGGAGCCATCTTTTATATATGATGCAATTGCTCCATGGTGTGTTTATGAGTTTGGTTGTATTATGCCCATATTATGGTTGAGATTCCCATATTTGTTTTGGCCCATCTCGACGTTGGTGTTGAACAAGTGTGGCATTTCGTATGACATTTCTCATATTTCGCATGTATGTTGTATAAATTGGGAAACATATATTATTCTTTATTTGATTTGTAATCATGATTTTGAGTTAGTAAGCACGCTTATCAATGGTTAGTGAGTAGATTCATTGTGAATTGATTTCATTTTGGACATCTTATCCTTGCGAGGTATCGTGAGCGATCCTCCCTTTGGCTTATTGGCCATTTTTTTATGTTGCCTAGCTTGTTGGCCATTTGTCAACTTGGGTTGTTCTTGTCATGTAGAGGAGTGTGTGGCCTTGTATCTACCTTCTCTTTTGTGCCTTAGTGTGGTGCTTTTGTGGTTTTGTGCTTAAGTGCGCAATTGTGACATATGAGTTACAATTGCATCGCAAAAAAAATGTTCCTCTTGTTTTTGTTTACTAATGTCCTAGTGTAAAAGCTGAGGCATTACATAGAAAGTTCCATATGCTAGTGATGTAGGAATCCTCGTATATGCCATGGTCTAGACAAGACCTAGTATCTCCCAAGCAATGGGAGTTCTGAGTAGGTCTATGTTGAACCTTGGTAAAGAACATTTGACTTATGTTAAAAGGGTTTTTAGATATTTACGTGGAACTTCTAATCATTGCATTTGTTATCATGGGACTAGTGCTATGGACATGATGGTTTACTTATAGAGATTTGTTGATTCTAATTGGGCTGGTGATCTATATTGTAGGAGGCCTACAAGTGGCTATATTTACTTTAGTTGGATGAGAAAATGACAACCTATAGTTGTGTTGTCTACTATACAAGTAGAGTACACGACTTTGACACATGCCTATAAGGATGCAATATGGTTACAAAGGTTGTGTTTAGGTATTGTCTTTTAGTATAGATAGGTCAGAATTGGATGCGATAGTTGGAGTGTCATCTGTTTGGCTAAAAACCCAATGTATCATGCCTATATAAAGTAGATTGATGTTCAATATTAATTTGTTCAGGAAATGGTCGAAGGTGGCATAATCATGTTATATAAAGTGGACACCTCAGAGAATGTTGTAGATTCTCTCACTAATCTCTAGCGAGCATAGAGAAGTTATATTGTTGTAGAGAGGCCATGGGCCTTCCCCTTTTGAGAGCTTGATTGATTATTTTTTCTAACTATGTCATTGAAATGTAAATGTCAAGTGGGAAAATGTTGGGATTAAGTGACATTAACCTTGCAAATCCCTACAAATGTTTTAATTGTTTTTATTAATGTTGTTGATAAATAATTGTTATGTCTCTAAGGATTGAATGGAGAGGGTAGACTTGGATGCCCCTTTATGTGGTAGGAAGAAATATTTATTATTATTTATTCTCTCATATGTAGTTGTAGTGGCATTTAAGTTGGGAGTTGCATTTTGGAAGATATTGGAAACTAGGTAAAGATTAAGATGTCCAAGAGGATGTAAGAGGATCTTCTACAAATGGATCTTATGATAGATTTGGTTAATCTTCCCATGGAGTGCCTAGGATTGGGATCATGGTTAATTTGACCGTTATGACATAATTTATGATGCTTATGACATGTAGGGTGGGTGTAAGGTGTGTAAGAGGAGTTACTTACTATTCAGGGTAGTTGACTAATTTTGGTGAGGTATGAGATTCCCCATGAAGGAGGTGGATGTCTAGATTTGGGTGAATGGTATTAGCCACTTGTTTTGAAATACCATTCATGGTATATTGTATTCATATCTCCTATATATGGGTGCCTTGATATGGTAGTATTATGAGATTGTTTTGCAAGTCATTCAATCATTGTTATGTTTCTAGAATTTAGAGAGATAAGTAGATCATGTTGTTGTAACTATTTACAAGATTAACACGCACTTGGGTCTTTTTGGGTGTGGAGTTTTTTCCTACAAGGGTTTCCCCACATAAATAAAATTGTGTTATGGTTTGTATTTTCTTTCATGGTTGATTTCCATTTCCATGTGATTTATAATTGTTTATGTATTTAGATGCAATAATGTTCAACATATCTTGCTATATTGTTTCACCCTGATGACCCACTTGATATGGCCAATATGTCTTGTGTACTATTATACAATGAGGAGTATTATGATGTTCACCATGGAACATCCTTATGTCTGAAGGAATATCATGTAGGTGTCGCCTAGTAAGTGTTTTAGTTTACTAGTTACTAGGGAAATGAGTTCCAAGGTATGTATGTGTCCTTAGAAGTGGAAGTTATGGTGTTTGATCCAAGTTATTCCTATGATAATGTGTCATGATTGTGCTATATTCACGTTGATGTATATCTTGTACTTATGAATGTTAATGTTTATGTTTATTCTTAATTTAAGTGTAAATTATATGTCCTTGTTTGATTGTTTGATATGTATTCTTGTATTTGTGTGTGCCTTGTATGAATGTATTTCATGCAGTTATGATGGAGTTAGTTTATGTAGTTGGTAAAAGTGTTGAGCTAAGTTGACTAGATTAGATAATGGAGTTAGTCTATATAGTGTATGAATGTAAATTTCATGTAGTTATGATGGAGTTAGTGTACGATTGTGTTATTTTCATGTTGTTACATGTTCATGTTGACATATATCTCGTACTTATGAATGCTAATGTTTGTGTTTATTCTTAATTGAAGTGTAAATTATGTGTTATTGTTTGACTATTTAATATGTATTCTTATATTTGTGTATGTCTTATATGAATGCATTTCTCCATAATTCATTGACTAGGCACCACATATCATCTCTCCTCCCTTGATTCTTTCCCCACTCTTAAGATTGAGAAGAGATAATTGTAAGTCATGAAAGAACTAATACGAGCTTTGTAGTTTCACATAATTAGAGATATTCAAAATATTGCAAGCAAAGAAGAAGTTTTTATTTGAACAAGGTATGGCAGGAAATACATTTTGTGAATCATTAAAGTACTCATGTTAAAGATTACTCTTTTATCATAAGCTAGTTGTTTTCAACAAAAGTGCTAAGATGGTTAATTTATTGTCGAATATCTTTTGTAGGAGATCAAACCAACGAATGAGTTGATTGTGCAATGGTACTTGCATATAATGGTCAAAATTGACAATGAGAGAAATTTGATTATAGGATAGTGGAGAAATTGTTAAAGCAACCAAAGTATCAAGAACATTGGGAAATAATCAAGCAATTCTAGATTTGACCATCAATATTATGAAGTTGAGACATTGAACGAGGCAAGGGAGATATATACGTGCTAGAAAACATGCAAATGGATGTTATGGTGCAAAAATCTATGGCTAAAATATAACCAACATCAATGGCTAGGGACCTTTGATACAACATAATATGTTGCTTATGCTTATGATAAGGCGACCATATCCACGAAAGGCATCAACATAGTGACCAATTTCTTCTGCAACAATTTATAGGCATGCAAGTTCTTGTCCAACTGGTCTACTGTTCCCCTATCCACTTTTTGGTCTACCTCCAAATTAGACCTTGTTTATGTTCAACCCACCAATATCTTGCAATTGAAGTCTCAAGACTCAAGGCAAAGCTAACATGGAAGTGAAAACCTACACCTTAGTGCCATGAAATCTAAACAATCCGTGAATGCAAAGAAATACAAAGGTGTTAGACAATGACCATGGGGTCATTACGTTGCAGAAATTAGGGGCTCAAACTCCAAGCAATGTTGAAGGCTTGGAAAAATTGATGTAATAAAAAAGGTTGCTTATGCTTATGATATTGCTACTACACCAATGAGAGGCATCATGGCAATTATAAATTTCCTCCATATGAATTTAGATACATGTAAGTTTCTTTCCAACCAACTTATTGTTCCTTTCATTGCTTTGATGTCTTGCTCCAAATTGCATGTAGACTATACTGACCCTACCAAGATGTTGTAAGATGCTTGATCTAATTATACATGTAGGAATTCAACCATGAAACATTTTGCGTTAGAAGCTAAAACATACATCTTTGGTGACAAGGTCACAAACAGTTCCATGCAATCTTTAATGGAAATGATAGAGAAAAACCATCAATTGCTTAGATGTGCTTCAAGAAATTTGCAAGTAAATATCTTTCTTCCCATAGATCCTATCACCAACATTGCCATTGAAATCCCTCCACAATAATATCTCTTGACTAGTACTAGTCTTAATCCTAAAATGTTTCCTTCATCTGCAACTAAATTCCATAATCCTATAATCTATTGTCAAAATGCAACTATTGATGAATTGAACATTCCATGCTCATTCTCATTTTCCCGACCTTCCAACTCTATTGTTCAGTCTTCTTTTGACACCAACAATATTGCCAATACAATCCCTATTAACAATCTTGTCACACCCACTTTACAAAACCAAGTTCAAAGCTAATGTCATTCATTTTTTGGAAAAGTCTATTACTACAACATCATTTGAGTTTCTAGCCCATTGCCAGCAAAATAATTGACATCCAAAATTAAAATTCCCATTGCTAAGAATTTTTGTACATATTTAGGTTTGTTTGATCAAGTAATCCAAAAGTTCCTTCCTCAATCCTGTTAGGACTTGAAAAACTTGTCCCCAAAATGCCCCGTTTTCCCCTCAAATTCCATCTGAGTCCCACTTGAACCTATAATTTATAACCGATCAAAGACATCTTTCATAGGTTTTCATATGTTTGACTTTTGAAAAGTATAAGGCAAAAGCCAAAAAAATGACCAAGTCAAAAATTCCAAGTGTTTCCTTGTGTTTTTTTACCTTTGTCAGAGTTTATGAGTTTAGAGTTCATGTCTTTCGTCTTGCCTTATCTATCAGCTTTGAAATCAGGCTCTAAAATTCATCTAAGTGTGGTGGACTTCAGAGTTTCAGGCTTCCTTCTTCTGTCTTGCTTTCTCTCTTGGATCCGAAGTCCTCCAAGGCTAAATTTGCCTAAGTGTTAAGTTATTGAAAAATTCATCTAAGTGTATCAAAGGTCGCAATTCGGGCCATTTTCCTTCGGTCTTCTATAGGGCAAGTATTGAGGAGAATCCTCGAGGTCCGAAGTCTAACAGGTTTACTTGTTCCAATTATTCTAAGTATGAACTGGGTGGTGGACGATGGAGGTTGTCTCTTCTTTCTTCCTTTTTAGAAGGCAAAATAGGAAAGGCCCGAGGCCCGACCCCCATAGCTCTTCATTTGTCTAAGTATTTTGGGGTTGGGTGTTCTCTCCTTTTCCTTCAGAGTGCAGAGTACAAGGTGGAAGGCCCGGGCTCCAAAGTCTGTTTTATCAGAGGTCAACTTCCCAGTCTTCCAAATTCCAACCGCATGGGAATGTGCCAACTACTTCCAGGAATGCTATTAATGCAAAGTGGGTGGCCGAAATTAATACTTTTAATGTAGTTGGTGGGGTTGTTGAGGATTTTGGTGCCCAATTCATTCTCAGACATGCATGTGAAGGCTATAAAGGTAAGATCTGAACTCTTTTCAAGGGTTGGTCTTTTGGCATTTTTAGGTGACCAAGTGCAGATCTCTCTAGGGTTTCAAAGAGTAAAAAGTTCCAATTCTTCAGTGGATAAGACACAGGTTATGAAAGGTTCTCATATTGATTTCAATGATCATTGTATGAACTTCTCCTTCTTCTTGTGTAATTGTTCAAGGAAATCTAAAGTTTTAGCTAGGGTTTCCTCTTGCCACACTTCGTGGTATGACAATAACAGTTGATTAGATGAATATGACAAATTCTTAAAACATTACATGCTATGTGATGAACTATTATGTGGTTACAGATGAATGATTGTATTCTGACTAAGGGTTACTAAGTATATTCTTCATTGATCGATGTTTTTATTGCATTTGAATATCCAGAAAGTGCATGTTTTGTCTCTGTGTTATCTTTTTCCCTCTATTGAACCATGGACTCTGTAACCCATCATAATAGGCACTGGTCTTAGATGTTTGATCACCCACACCTCTTTAAAAAACTAAAACAAACTCATCATGCATGAAATAAGTAGTTAGTATTGTATGTGTTGTTATAGTTCTGTTCTGAAAACATGAAACATTGTAAATGGGTCATTAAAGTATTAATTCTTTGCAGACCAAACAAGCATACCTATGCTTTCCATTATTAATGGGAGTGCATTTCATCAACTATATAGGGGTTCTTAGTGATAACTAGTTATTCTAGGTCCAATGACAGTTCTTGGGGTCTAGAGAATGATTTGGGTTTGGTTAACTTTTGTTTTTTAGTTTTTCATCTGGTTTTGAAGTTAATACCTACTTAGGTATACCCCTTGGAATATCCCTCCAGAGTCTAAGCTGAGCTCAAAGTGCAGAGGAGCCTACCCACTCCTGTTAGTTGGCTAAAATCCCCCTTAACTTGTTGATAAACCTCTTCCTATCACCCTGACGACAATCCCTAGCCTAGGTGATTTAGGAATGTTTTAGAGTTTTGGGTTGCAACTATTTTGGGGCCCAACAAATCCAACCCCCAAAACAACAACAAAAGTAGTTGCAACAACATTGACTGTGTTAGTAACCTTCCATTTTGTTGGGATAAGGTGCCATTAACCTTGTAAATCCCAATATTGTATTTAATCCATTTATTATATGTAATTTGTAATTATTTATGAGGAGATGTACTAGTTTCAATGGCAGGGGTAATTTCAGAGTAACCAGAGGTAATTACGGAGCAACCAGAGGTAATTACAGAGTGATTTTTACTATTGGAAAATGTAAAAACTCAAAGTAAATGAGGGTAGGCATGCTCCCTTGGAGAATATACTATTTTTGGCATGTATGACAACTGTCATAATGTTTGGTAAGTGAATCTATGACAGCTGCAAGTTGTCATAAGATTATGAGATTCTATGACACATATGACAGATATGTTCATTGTATATTTGCTATATTTAGCCCAAGGTTCCTATCTTGGAAAGATACTCTTTTGTGGAATCTACGATGGTTATGACGCATCATAAGATGCTGTAAGAGGCTAGATTTAGTGTTGGGCCCCCAACCTTTGCATGGCAGTTTTTGACAAGTATAAGATGCTTGTAAGATGGTAATTAATGTTTATAGGTTGGAGAATCTTAGGAGAGAGAAGGTGAACACCTAGGATGAGTTGGAAAACATTTCTATAAGTATTTTCCATGTATTTGTTGCTGCAATATAGATTTGAGGTACTCAGGTGCTGCCAGAATGTTGTCAGATTGAAGACTTGTGGGGAGAGTTGTGTAGTTGATGTATTGTACAATCTTGTTGAGATTAATACAAACTTGTGCCTCTTTCCCAGTGGATTTTTTTACCTGCAAGGGTTTTCTCCACGTAAACACTATGTCATTATGTCGAGTTATTCATGTTTGATATCTTTTTTGTAGTGGGTTTTATGTTTTGTTACAATCTCCATTGTTAATGCATACTTGAGATTGTTGAAATTTATCTTGAATTAGATTTCCATTTAAGTAGTAGTGTTGCTTTCATTTCTAACACATTTATGGTTACTACAAGCATTACAATATTCAAAACTAATAATGTCACATCTCTTTTTTGTAGTGTTGAAACAAAAAACCCAATACACTAAAATTATCAATGTATGTACTTGAATCAATAGCAACAATTGTAATTTTGCAATGAAACAACTTGCATAATAGATAGTAGGAAATATGCAGCAAACACTTGATAATAGTATGCCACTTTGAGGGGGCAACCTCCTAATCTAATTTGAGGGGGATACTTCCAATAGTCTTCAACAAGAACACAATACTCAATATGATGATAATAACTAACTTGTACCTCCTATATATACCATACTTATGTCATGGATGCCACCCAAGCCGACTTAAATACTTATATAAGACTATATTAATGATTGTATAACTTAAATAAGAGTTAAGGTAGCCACAATCTGACTACTCATAACTACATACCTACTATAGAGTTAGGGGTGTAGCATGTCCCCACCTTTACAAAAGCAAATCTTCATCTTCCCATGTGGTAAATTCAACTAGAAAATATTTCCATATAACGAGGTCATTTGGAATTGTCGATGTCCTTAGCTTCTTCATGTGTGTTTGGAGAATTAACTTAAGCTCCTAGATGTGTCTTCCCTTTGCATCTATCTCTTGATGGTGATGAATGCACGCTTCCATTTCTCTAACCTTTTAACGTGCCTTCAAGGAAGAGGTGAGGAATAGTAGATGGTACCCTAGCATTGGTTGAATGGGGTAATCAAGATCTCCTTTAGAAAAATAATGCTTTTTGAAATGCCCCAAGTAGTGATAATGCATAGAAGATGTTATGGGTTTGACTTCTTCTTTTTCCTCTTTTTCTCTTTCTTTTCTTCCCCCTCCTTTTTCTTCTCTTGCTTATCCTTCTTCTCCTTCATCATCATCATCATCATTATCTTCTTCTTCTCCTTCTACTCCATCTTCTTCCACTTCTTCTGTTACTTCTACTTCTTGTCATTCTTCTTCTTCTTCTTCTTCTTCTTGTTCTTATTATGTGAATTAGGGACTAGATCTCACTTCCCAAAAAAACTCCATGAAATTAGTTAATTTGTAGCCTTGTGAGCAAAATTGGTGGAAACCATAATTTCACAATAACTTCTTCAAATCGAATCCAATGCACTCAAAATTGGACTGTAGAAGCTTAATATGCACTTGAAAAACCTAGTAAAAATATTGAAAATATTCTCCAAAATAAGAGAGATATGCGCTTCACAAGTGAAAATGGTAGAAACCCTAATTCTGCAATAACTCACTCAATTTTGCTCTAATTGCTATGAAATCTGGACTATAGCAGCTCCAATATGTCCTCGAAAAACCCTTATTTCTTGCCTTCACGGTGCCAAGATCATGCTCTGATACCACTTGTAATGAAACAACTTGTAGAATAGAAGAATATAATAGGAAATATGCTACAAATACTTGATAATAGTATGCCACTTCGAGGGGGCAACCTCCTAATCCACTTTAAGAGGGATACCTCCAATAGTCTTCAACAAGAACACAATACTCAATATGATGATAATAGCTAACCTCTACCTCCTATATATACCATACTTATGCCATGGACGTCACCCATGTAAACCTAAATACCTATATAAGACTATATTAATGATTATATAACTTAAATAAAAGTTAAGATAGCCACAAACCGATTACTCATAACCATATACCCAATAGGGTTAGGGGTGTAGCAAATTTGTGAATTATGGCATGCATGTTGTTGAACATTAATGCTCTAGTTTCCCTGTGAACAACCTAGGTGCTCTTCTTCGTGAGATTTTGCAAGAAAATAATTCAAAGATTGTTGATATGGCCACTTGAAAAGTTTTCAATCGCACTGAACAACATTGCCTTCTCATCTATTTCATTTTGTTTCTTAATATTTGTACCTTGAAAGCACAAATATATGACATTTTCCACCATGATGATTTAATACAAGACACCATTTCATGTTTGGAAACTAAATGCTTTCCATAATTAAACGTTATAATGTCTTGTTCCAATGCATTCATGTCTGCCATTGTCACTACAATACAAATACAAACAAAAAAAACAAGGTAGGTACTAGCCACTACATGGCATTTGTTGAGATTTGATTCTGGGCATCCTCCATGCAAACTCCATTAATACCATTAAAACTCATTTAATTGGCAATGATCAATTGCACTTAACAATCACCTAAAAAATTAGTAATTCAATAATTCCTTGCACAAAATCTAACAAAAGCAAAATAGATAACACCGTTACTTTAAAACAACTAACATTTCAGAACAAATTCATAACATATTACACTTTAAAACAACTAACATGTTGGCCATGCATCTCTCGTTTAGACATGCATTTAGATTGACGTTTTGTCTTCTTTTATCATTCTTTGCTCACAACCCTAAGCCATTTATTTGCTTCTATTTACTCAAATTTTTTTAGATATCATAAAAATAATCTATAACAATCACCTCAATAAAAAAAATCTCATAATAACGGAAACTTTTATTTTAGATTTGCTGGTGAAAAGAAAGCCTTAGTCCTTGATAACTTCAGCTAAAACAAAACCTAAATTACCTTTATTCTCTCCGGAGGACCTCTAAAACATTCAAAATTTCTCCGTCGTTCGTTAACTTAAGCTACGGAAAGACGGTGAAACCAACAGACAGTTAAGAGCGAGTCAAACCTTTATTCTCTCCGGAGGATCTCTAAAACATTAAAAACATACCTCCGTTTATTTATTTTCATCCGTTAAAGTGCGCTCTTTAGTAATTCTGCTAATGCTTTAAAATATTATGCCAATGCTTTACCAGCACTAGCATGAAAACAGGAGCGATGGCTTCCTTTGCTAGCACTGCCAGAACCTACGTATTTCCCACTATCTTGGTTTTACTGGCTGTTGTATGGCAGCTCTTTATACTGCCCAACACTTTTCCTCGATCTCACTATGAGGGTAAGTAAACATTTATAATTCATTTCATGCAAGCCAAAATTTTCTGAGACCTTTCAGTTGTTTTTATTTCGACCTTCGATTATGTGATTGAAATATCTTATAAATAAATGGCATAGCCAGAAAATTGGATTGCTTTTTTTTTAATATGCACGTTGAATTGCGTACCGGCTGTTACTGTTTCAAATCACATGGAAGTTATATTTGATATGTAAAGCTAATGAGAAAGTGGAATGAATTTAAGATCATACCCATGCATTAGGTCTCTACCATTTAGGCGATATTATGTAAAAATCACATGAGGTAGCGGAGAGAGGCCACGAGCTAAATCCAAGTTAGTCCCAAAATTAATGGAGGTAATCTAATAGGGTGGTTGAAGGAGCCAACTCAAAACCCTAAATATAACTTCTTATTCTTAGGTTGTGGACAATGGAGAGTAATTTGTTTCTCTCTCCATTTAGTGATAACACACATTCCCCTTCTAGTATTGCAGATGAATACACCAACAAGTTAAACGGTGGTTTGGCTTAAAATTTTAAGAGTCTTTTCATAGAGGTTTTTATTCTGTCACAATTTTGCTGGGATTTTCACCTAGCTGTCTAGTTGTGGGCTGCATTATAGAAACCTAAATAGTCATAATGAAAATCACTTCATATTACTACTAGATCATGGCCAGTTGGACCTGGTAACCTAAATTTCGAGTGTACTGAGAAGGCACATTATAAGCTGTGGTTGGAAGTTTTCTGTCATATTTTTTTGGCATAAGACTGCTCCAAAATTATGGAAAATAATTGCCACGGTCACATTTGTACATCTGTCCTCATACTAACTCATTAGACATCCTGGCCTTGCTTGTGATACTGCTCTAAAGAAGCGCTTAAGGTTTACAACTTTGCATTGATTTAGTTGTCATTAATATAACCTCCCCCTCTTCTCCACTATCTCTGCCTTAAGTTGGATGTTCATCATTTCCTCCTTAGTATTTCTACATAACTTGTGCAAGAGTTTCTAACTTTTTAGACAATCGATCTTCTTCTCTTAAACATAAATTCTTTTCTCGACAAAACCATGGGACTTATTATCTATAATCCTTGTGGGGTTGTTGAGGATGAGCTGCAATCTCCAAAATCCTCTCTTTACAATGCTATATATCCTCTCTATCATTCTTATCCAACATCTTAATCACAGTAAGACCCAAATTGTGCAAAATATTTAAATATCTTTCATCTCGAAGAGTTTATCTTCTGTGGCCTAGAACATTTCTTTGTTCCAAGATTGACATTGCACACACCCACTTGACTATGACTATGCCGCTGCTCACCAATCACAAACATGGGACACACTGCCCTGCCCAGTCCCCATCCTCCAGCTTGATAAGAACTAGAGGGGACTTTGGGTTAAGGGGAGTTGAGAATCTCTGATTTTCACTCCGAAAGAGCCAAAGTTACTACCACTCAGCTTGTGACCATGAATGACTCAAACATTCAGAGTTCTACACTAATTCTTTCTCACCTTTGCTTGCCATGGTAGACATCAATATGATGAACTAGGGAGCCTTGGGATCCAACAAAAAGATTTGCATTCAGTACACTGTTACTGGACTATGGAAGCACACATGTTTAATAACTCAAATTGACCCTTCACTAAACATTGTAGGATGCCATGACAATAACTGAACTTGAAAGATCCAAGTGAAGTCAGGAGTAGTAAATGAAGTAGTCCACTCTAAATTGTATATGGTTTGAAACAAGGCTTGTTATAGTGCTAACCACTGAAGTGTGCCTTGTTATTTCTTTTTTCAACCGTCAACTCACAGTGGTCTATCAAACAAATTGCATTGGCTATAAAAATCCAACCACAGTAGTAGAAAAAACACATCATTAAGGGAATAATCCTTTGGAGATATGGGATATCTGATCCTTTACCTTAGATCCTTGTATCTGCATCTGATTCATGCCAAATCTACGGATAGTCAAATTTACACATCATTCACCTGGGAGATGATTACTGGAGAGATGGACGTGTTTCACATTTTAGGAAATGGTATGCTTCCCATTCTATGATTCTAAGTACACATGCTAATTGTCCCTCACTAAATTATGAGCAAATTTAAGCATATTCATTTGGCTAAGTTCTGACAGAAAACTATGCATTAACATTTAATTTTAAGGTATACACGTTGAAGTTGGCCCAATCTAGTAATAACTCATAGTAGCTTTTCGTAAATTGGAAGAATTGCCAAACTTGTAACATCATAACCAGTAGATGTAAGCTCTGAAATGATTTGAGAAATTCTCTCCAAGGGGGATAATGCAGAGCTCCAACTTTTTCCAGCTTAGCAGGTAAGATGATTGATTCTAGTACCAGGCACCTATATTGTGATTTTTAGAGAACCCTTTTAACAAGTTTGCTTTCTGCTCTAGGTCTGATCATTCATCTTTGAGGCAAACCTTAGTATAATTTCTAGTTCTATGCATGGAGGCATTTCAAGTGTGGCTGAAATGTCTGTCAACCACGAATCCATGATTTCCAAGCTAATCCAAAAGCTGCATTTCTATCTCTTTTTTATTTAAATATGGTACTACAATAAGGAATGTAGGTGGCATGTATTGGGGGATGCTGTTCACAATCCATTCCCCTTTCTGTCGGAATCTCTTTCCTAAGGGTTTTCTCAACAGAAACAAATAAGAGGATGTTTACCACAGCGACTGAGTAAGCTTCCAGCTTCATATATATTGTAAGCCTCCTGTATATAAAGGCAATCTTTAAGACCCTCGTCTTGACCACTAATTTCATGAACTGGACTATTTCCATCCTTGCTTGTAGCCTCCATTGTAGAAGCTCTTTAAATATTCTTCTTAAACGTCAACATATTTTCAAAAGAAAGGTTTGTAGGAGATTTTTGATCATATTTTCAAACATAAATCTGGAATAAGTTCTGGACAGAAAAATGAGTCTGGAAATTGTAATAGTTATAAAATCTGAACTGAGGAGACATTTGAGTTTGAAGGAAAATATGAAATTTCATTTTTTTTTTCAAATTTCAAAAATTTCTTTGTGGATTGAGATCTGAATTTGCAGTAAAGAAATTGTGATATCTGGACAACAATGAAACACACCAAAATCTAGAAAGAAAACCAAATGGCATTTCACTGTGTTTCAAATAGTGATGATGACTTCAATCTTCCAGAGTACATAATATTTAGATGTAAGGATTCTCAATGAACCATGTTTGCGAGAAAAGAAATTGACATTTTGAGTCACCTTTGTGCTCCATTGTCAAATGGTATTTTCAGAAAGCACAAAAAATAAAGGAAACTTTCTCGGGGAACTTATGTGTGCCAACTAAGGCCCAATCCAGGACCAATATGGATGCTGTACTTGGCCACAGATAATTGTTTTATGAACTAACCAACAAAACTTAGATCTCCAAGGTTTTTGTTATTAGAATTTGTTATAAAATAATAAAATTATGACTTTTTGCTTTTGCATGTGGGATATTAGATGCTTATAACTCACCTCATTGTTACATGAGTATTTCTAATTCCTGATGACATAAAGGATGCTTTGTAACTCCCTCATTACTTTTCTAATGCATGTGACACCTAGAATGCTTTGTGCATCCCTTCATACTTGTGTAGCTGCCCATGCAACCAAAGATGCTTTATAACTTGGTGATTACATTTTGAATTCCTATGACATGATTCCTTGTGACATTTTTGTTTTGACCTCTATGACAAGATTCTATGAATCTTCTATGATGTTGTTATCATAGTTTGCAAACTTGGTGAATATTCAGCGAGTCACCGAGTTCTCGCCATTATTTTCCTGCCCTGAGTTTTAGCGAAGTAAACTCATGAGTGTCGAGTTTTTGGCGAGTCTACACGAGTTTTGTGGCAAGTACTCGTAGGGTATTGGGCGAGTTCAACACTGTGACTTGTTTCACGCGTAAAAAAACACGTCAAAATCGTGGATTCAATGCTTCAAAAATGTTGTTTTTTTGGCTTTATAAGCCCTATCCGCTCATTTTGAACACACACAACAACAATACAACATTTTAGAGCAAATTGCATGGATTTTTTAAGGGGATTTGAGGAACAATTTTCTGGGATTTTGGATTTTTGAAGACAAGCCAAGATTGTGATATGAACTTGACTCGGACTTGACAGACCAAAAATTACAACTATTTGCCCATTTTAGACAAACACACAAGCATTACAACATTGTTTTTTGCCTTTTAAAAAATTATGAAAATGGTGTGTGCCATGAAGGTCTGTGTGGTTTTGAAGGTCTTCAGTTGGGCTTGGAGGCAAGGGCTCCGCCCCTCGACCCCATTGGGGGCGCTATGTCCAGATCCCTGCGAGAGGCATTGCCACTTGACCTTGTTGAGTGTACTGCCCCCAGACCCCCACCAAACTCATTTGATACATTTTGTAGCTGTATTTTGCATAAAATTTATGTTTTTTTTTTTCAAAAATTTAAGTATTTTTTAAGTTACGGAGTTTTGTCGAGTTTTTGCGGAGTTAGAATTTTTTGGTTTGCCAAGTCCAAGTCGAGTTGGAGTTTACGAACTATGATTGTTATGACATATAATTGTCCTTGTCCCATTATTTTAGAAATGGCCAAAAGTCTTTTTAGATATTTTTGAAAGAGAAAATAGAGCTAACAAAATAAATGTCTTGAGGCCTTTCAACAGGAATAGAAGCCAGAATACAGATTTAAATTTAAACCCAAGTAGTTCTGAGAGGGACATTGCTCACACCTTGAATTTGTATCAAAAAAATAGAAATGATAATTTTTAACAGGGTTGGCACCCATAAACTGTTTGGCATCAGTATCATCTTCTAGGAAATCTTAACAGGGTTGGCACCCATAAACTGTTTGGCATCAGTATCATCTTCTAGGAAATCTCTAAAACAGTAATCCATAAAGTTCATCATTAAACAACAGTAATTGGAGCTATCTCCCCTTGCAAAAGAAGATAGCATAAAAAAGAAAAAAATATAGTCTAGGTGCTTTCCAAAGCCACCACCATGCAACATGTAATTCTCGACCATTGGTTTCTTCCCCATATTCACTGAAAGCCTCGGACCTTTGATCTGTGCCTTGTCCTTAGTAAAAGGATTAGTGACCAATTGAACATGAAGATTATGAAGAGTTTCAATTGCATGAGGACTGTGGCTACAAATATTGTAAATACAATGATAAAATTGTTCAACAAAATTTGCCACATCTGTTTTGAGATCATCCAAATCAGCAATTGGCTTCAGGGGCTAGTGTTCATTACTGAAGACTTTTTCAATGCCTTTATTGCTAGCTGATAGATTGTTGAGTTGGTTATGTTGTTGAAGCACAGTCTTTTACAAATTATCAATTTCAGTTAACACAACAAAATTCTCTTGCACATATTCAGGAGAGTCTGTATTTACGACAAGAGTAGCAACAAAGGATTGTCCAATAGAGGCAGGGGAAGAGCAAAACATGGGTTTAGTAACATGATCCTTCATAGTAGCAAGATCATCTATGACAAGTTTCATTTCATTTCTAATAGAGTCCCTCGCATTGGCCTAGTTTGTCCATAAGGAGTCTGTTTATCGTGCTTGGTTAAATTGTTCATAGAAAGGACATTTTAGAAGATGGAATATTTGGTTGTAGTGTCAAATGGGTTAGGGGAAAATGGAGAAAAATAGGAGAGTGAGCAATTACCAGATTTTTAGAATCCAAAGAAACCTCAAGAGTGTTTTTCCTATGTTCCCCCAAGTACCAGGGCCGGGGACGGGGATGGGGGCAGGGACGGGGACGGGGGGACGAGTTTCAGGGACGGCGATTTTTTTTGGCCATTTTTTAGGGGACGGCTACTAAAAAAAAAAATATTTTTTAAAAAATATAAGGAAATTTCAAAGATTTAGATGATAACATTGATAAGGCATTCATTCTAGACATTATAGAACATTAAGACATGCATACATAACCATAACATTACACTTGAACTTAGTTTTCAACTTGTCACATGAGAATTGGCAAACAAATAAACCAAATTTAATTGTTTTCAATGACAATCTGCATATATATTATATCAAAATGCTCAAAGGCTGCAAGTTTCAAGTTTCAACAACAAAATGTTTCAAGTTTCAACAACAAAATGACAAAATGTCAAAAACATAGAGTATATGGCTGTCCCTAATCAACCTCTCCTAATACTGCATCAAAATCAGAATCTGAATCCGAATCACTGCCACCATGAGGGTCTAGTAGACCCTCATACAATGGAACCCCAACCAATCCCTCCTGTGCCTCCTCATCAATCTGCATAACATCCTCTGGATCAACATCCCAACGTGCAGCTGGAGTGATGTGCAGCTGGAGTCTGACGATACTCAGGTCTCTGTCGATCCTGTAGCCGCAAGGCACTATGCACTGCCACCAACTTCTCTGATCGTTTAGAGGTAAGTTTGTTCCTCTTTACTGACTGAATGAAGCTATATGTGGACCAATTCCTCTCTGCAGCAGAGGAATTGGCAATTTGTCCAAGCAGGCGAGTGGTGTCCTCAATTCTAGTGCATCCATGCCATGCCACATCCACCATCCAATAGGGTCAGTTTGAGCTAATGTAGCTCTATCCATCCTCGCCTCTTTTTTGCTGAAGTTTGGATCACGTAGATTGACAAAAGCCATCCATTGTGAGCGAAGTAGAGAAGCCTCCTCCTCGGTATACATTTTTTCAAGGGCCCTCATGAACCCTTGTTTCACCTCATCATCATGAGATGGAGGCACTCTTTCAGGTCGAGAAACATACCATTTGGGATTTAGAGCATATGCTGCCATATGAAGTGGGGTGTTCATAGTGTCCCACCTCCGCGTCACAATGGGCCTAAGATGCTCCTCATAAAATCCCAAAGTAGGATCCTTGCTCTGAATGGCTTGCTTCATTTTCCCAAGCATGCTATCAAATGTCTCATAAATCTCTCCAAGACTAGGAGAGTCTGTGTCAGCATATCGTATGACATCCACAACAGGTGCAATGAAGGAGCAAACATAGTTGCAAGTGAACACAAGTTACAAAAATCAGCAATTTAAGAACAAAAATTAAATTTTTAATAAAATGATAATATCATAATATAAATAAAAAGAAAATCAGCAATTTGAAATTTCAATTTCATACCTTATTGTGGACTGTTGATGTTTGTTTTTAGACAAGTCAACAATAGAGTAAAATACAGAGTATCTAACTCTTTCTTGAGCAAAGCTTCTCGAATGTTGAACAAAGTGATCAAACAAGATGACTCCAAGGTTCCTTTCTTATGATTTTGTGTGAGATAGCTCAGTGACTTAGTATGATTTTGCTGGTAAACACAAAGGGACTTACACAATTGTTCGACAAGTTGTTAATTCGATGAAAGAAGTGAACACTGGAATATCTAAGTACTACGATCTACGACGTATGATATGGCAATGAAGCACTGAATCCTAATTCTAACCAAATTGATAAAAAAAACAAAAGATGAAAGGGTTCAGTAACACTAATCTAATCCTAGATGCAAGGATAATTATTGCTCAAGTGAAATCCAACCAAATCTTGCCTCGCCAAGACAGACAACTACACAAGATTGATGCAATCTTCTAAGGTTTTACAAGATGTTTAAATCACTTATGCTCATGAAACATTCAACAAACATGGGGATCAAACTTAAGCTCAATTTCGTTCAGACTAACCATGCACTGTAATTTGCAAGCCCCAAACTACAAATGGTGTGAACATAATGATTTCACCACAAACAGTAATAAAGCCTTCCACCAACTAACATAAACTTAAAGGAAACTTAATCTAACTTAATGTTCGCTTGAAGAAATCCAAACCATGCAACACTTAGAAACATATATAGAGTCACCAAAACAATGAGTTATATTATTTCAGAGAGCTCTTGCAACAATTCCAGAGTCTTCAATCGTACAAATGAGAGCAACAAGAGCCCTTTTATAGACCTCAAAATGAACGAAGGGTCAAGATCGATCGGCCAAGCCAATGAACTAGATCATGCCACATCACAAGTAGTTATAACAAACACCTATCTTTATTAAATGAAATAGGCTATCTTTAGTAAATGAAGGAGGCAATGAAGGCACGCTTCCCAAGAAGATAAGAATAACATATTATCCGCCTATGAAGAGTCTTCATATGAATATCTATCACTAGAAGCTTGACATTCAATGAATCTGGACACTATCTGCTTGACATCATCCAAAGGTACACTTGGCGTGTTTGAATGGTTCCTTCAGCTTCAAGTACATCATCTGAATAGAAGCCAAGTGTCTTCTCCCAATCAGTCATCCTCGCTTTGTTGGCGCCAAGGTGGACAGCAAGTGAGAATATACTATCAAGCTTCTCATCAGAAACATCATCTTCTTGAAAATAGAAAGCTTGGATTTGTTCTTTCATGTTATCAAGAGTCATCTCTCCAAATGGATTACATATCTTCATCAAAGAGGCATGTATTCCGTCTTGAATCCTTTGAAGTACACTTCTTACTCTTGACATATCTGTTTCTATCTTATCTAGCAACTGTCCTTTAATGCGAAAGCCATAATACCAAGAAGAGAAGTCATATGTCTTACTTTCCTCAATCACTTCAACATGTATCAATTCATCAACTGAAGTCTCCATCGCGCTCTTTAAATGTGGCAAGTATTGTTCTCTGATGTCTTTGAACTCAACACAAACTGTCATCAATGCAAGTACCCTTTCTTTGAGATCAACAATCCTATCATACACTTGCATGATATCTTCCAGGTGTTTATATGTAGCTTCCTTTGATCCTTTCATCCAATCCCCCATTCTGTGAGATGAAGACTTCAACTCCTCAAGATGTACAACTGTTTTCGGAGGAAGAAGAGATGGAGGTGTAGAAACCTTGTCCTGTTGACGAATAGGATGAACCAAGTGCTGAATATACT
This sequence comes from Cunninghamia lanceolata, assembly GCA_027924645.1. Taxonomy (NCBI): domain Eukaryota; kingdom Viridiplantae; phylum Streptophyta; class Pinopsida; order Cupressales; family Cupressaceae; genus Cunninghamia; species Cunninghamia lanceolata. The sequence goes on from BSBN01001153.1 coordinate 494,298, forward strand.
GCTCTAAGGCTTGACACCTTTGCTCAGCTTTAATTCTACCTTCTGTTTCTTGTCTTATGATAGCTCGAGCATTATCAATTGAATCTTGAAGTTCTTCTTCTACTTGCATTCCAGTCAATGGACCCAAATTAACTGTATTGATATCATAATCTTCAGGTGTTATATCTTCTATATTCTTCTCAAGTCTTGGAACTGCTACATGAACCTTCCTTATACCTGTTTCATCTTTAGTGATCTTTGAAAGGATAGTGGCTTTCTTTTTTGGTTTTTCATTTGACATGTCTAGAAGTAACTCATCAACTGGAAGAGGAGGACATTTCTCAACTTCATAATTCTCCCTGATTCTTTCCTGCAGCCACTCTGGCAATGATGAAAGATCTTGTAACTGTTGTAATTGCTTTCCTTGTGCAGGCAATGATTCTTCTTTAGCTTCATCATTGTCTTCAGTGTTAGCTTCATCAATGATCTCAGTATCATGTGGACTTGAAGGTACTTCCTCAATTGGAGTTTCTGGAACTACATCATCAACATGTATGACTATATCTTGATTCAATGGAGTATCACCTGGTTGTCTAGAAGAAGTAGTTTCAATACTTATCCTTTTCTTCTTCTTATGGGATTCTCCTTGCGCAGATTCAAGTTGTTTTCTTTTCTTTGCTTGACCCGAATCTCTTTCATTATCCTTATTCTGTGAACTTCTACCAGGTGCACTATGCTGTTCCTGATGATCAACTTCTCCCATTTTAGTATAAGTGAGTTTCTTACCCTCATCAAGCAATGCTTGTACTTGCTCCTTTATTTGCTCTTCAGTGATAGCAATGATAGGCTTTATTAATCCTTCATCATCAACCCTTTCTCTATCAGCCCAGTTGATATCATAAGGTAGGTTCCGGATCTTATTGTACTCATCACCCAAAAGAATTCTTTCATTATCTAATTGATCAGGAATCCTCAGTATCTAAGTATTTCTCACTAAATCCCATTTCAACCTTGAGCACTTTTGCACCCTGACATATCATCGTCAATAGCATTAGCCCAGTGATCTTCTAGCTGCTCAACATGTTTGTAAGAGGAATATGACTGCTTAATGGCTCCATGCGGATCAAAGTTCTCCCTTCTTGAATCATGAGGATGTAGATGATATGCTTGAAGTTCAACTTCTGAATGCTCAGCTGCTTGAAGTGATGGACAGGAGTAAAACCTGCCAAGCTGAAGAGGAAACTGAACTCCAGCTTTCTTTCTTGCCCTTTGCATCTTATGAAACTCTAGCAATTGTCTTGAAACCTCTAATAACACCATCCTGTTGGTAGGATATCTAGGCAGTCTGTATGGGAAGGAGGTGAAACCCTGAATTCTGATATAAGTGAACTTGTCATACTGGATGTAATACCTTCCATACTGTTTGATAAAGTTTCTAGCAGCACCTGTTAGTCTTCTATGCATTTCTCCTCTCAACTTTCTCACTATACGCATAGCAAAAGCATCATTGAACCTCTTGTAGTGATTGATGTTCTTCAAATGAAGCTGAGGATAACATTGATGTGAAAGAATCTGTCCAGGCTTTGTACCTACTTCTCCTTGAGATGTTAAACCTTTATAAACGACATTTCTTGCTAGAATGTAAACAAGATAGGAAGTCATGAAGAATGACTTTGTTTCATCAAACCTTTCAAACTGCTCATCGAGGCAATGGCTTATAAGGCCAGCCCAGTCAACCATCTTATTCTTTGTAAACACATGATCAAAATAGGTTTACATCCATCCTTCGAAAGTAGATGATTGAGGCCTACCTGTTACTCGATTCAGGAACATGATGAAGTAACTTATCTCTTGTTTGAAGTCTGCCTTGTGATACCTTGGGTCTTCGGAGTTATATATTTTAATTGATGGATCTGTCATCCACTTCTTTCTCACTTCTTGCATATAGTGCTTAGGATCGCCTTCAAAAGTACACTGAGCAGTCGTAGGACAGCTGAACACTCCCTTCTGGCTTGGGATGTTGAAGATCTCCTGGATGGCTTCTCTTTGCAAATAGGCGAGAACAGCCCCGTCTTTAGCTATAATCTGTCTCTTCTGTTTGTCATAATGCTGAACACATTCCAACACTAACTCAGCACTAGGCAAGGTCGGCGGGAAGCATGCTGCTTGTACAATTCCACTCTTTGCAATGGCCTTGATGTCTTCATTCCTTGTGATGGCGAGCAAGAGATCCTTCACCTCCTCAAGGTTGACGTGCCCCATGTTGGTGTCTCCCACTTTCTTCCACTGAGTTTCGATCTTGGAGTCAGGTATGGTGGACTTGGCATCCATCTTGATCATCACTTGCCTCTCCTTTGCCGTCATGCCCATTTATCTATAAACAAGACTCGAATAAACGACTTGAAATGATAAAATTGACCTTATAAACCTGATTTTAGATGATAAAGCCATGGAATTCTGCAAAATTAAAACCAATGAAAAGGTAATTTATGAAATAAAGACAGTGATTAAACATACCTTATATCAATTTTTGATCTAAGAAAAAGCAAATTTCTGGATTTAATCAGTATAAAACGGCAGAAATCAAAAGCAAAATGCCAAAATCAATATCCCAAACTGCAGATCTGCCTTGAAAAATTAGCTTCCCTCAAAATCTCGCTCCTCTTTAAAAAAATTCGCTGCCTTCTCCTCAAGAAATTCGCTGCTCCTCCAGATGTATAATGTAGATTATAATTTAAATAAAGAAGAGCGCCCTTGATATAGCAAACTTTACTTTATTAAATGTTGGCAGCTAAGGTGAGGTCCGCCTGTTTAGCATTTAATGCAATTATTTTCAAAATTCAAAATTCACTTACTTTGAAAGGCGCCAATATTGATATGAGTTTGTATAATAGGCGCCATAGGACTCATTGACGATTTTGTACTTGTAATTTGATAGAAAGTTTGGTTCTTAAGGCGCTCAAAGGTAATCACAGGATCAGCAAAAGGCGCCAATACTTGATGAGGGGTTGATCATCATCACAATCTAGGCGCCAACACCCTTCGTGCAAAGTCTTAGTTTATTAGAAAACTTCTAACATTGAGCGCTTCTTGGGGTCTCTGCATCTAGGTACCATCTCTATGATTTCAAACTTTCTTGATTTAAGCGCATGTGCTAGATTCAATGTTCTTATCCCTTAGGCGCCATGATGAGGCTATTTGAACAAGGAAGATACCAACATGAGATCCTTAATGCCTAATAGGTATCCAGACTCCATTGAGACTCAAGAACTTCTTTACACTTAATCAAACTCTTAGGCGCAATTATCATTGGTTTAGACTTTTGTTTCCATGCTTAGGCGCTCAAAGGTAATCATAGGATCAATCTTCCTCCTAAGCGCTCATACAGGATGGTTGTAACAAGGAAATGCGCCTAGCTCGCATATGACTAGTCCACTCCTCAATTTGGCATTTCTGATGTTTAAGACCCCTTAGGCACTTTCTTGAGGTTGTTTTGGCTTTTAGGCGCACTTATGATGACTTCTTTGCTTACTTCTTCATTCCTTTCAGAGCTATTTTCATAACGATTCAAACCCCCTGGGTGAAGGCGCCAAAATGAGATCCTTCCAAGACCCACACAAGGGCGCCAAAATGCTATGATTCTTACCTTCCAATAACTTTCAAGGCACCCAACATCACTTATATCACGAATTCTTCCCTTTCAAAGCGCTAAAAAGTGATTGCACCAACAAGAAGTGCATTCAAGCTCATTGTTAAAGCCTTATCCATTCCAAGAATTTTGGCACAGGGCACTCCTCTTAGAGATTCTTATCTGGGCGCCAAATTAGATGTATTTCTACGTGAAGAATGCCATAGTGAGCTATAAGGCGCGCCAAGGTAATTGGGCGATCAAAAGGACGGTCTTAGTGCCAAGGAGCGCCTAATCTCCCAAACAAAGGTGCCTAAGGCGCCCACTCAATGAAGCTAATGGCCACGGGCGCCCAAACTTGATTTATTTCCCAGATGCCAAAAGATAAGTGAGGGCATAAATTGTGCCTTAAAGTTCAATAGATATGTATAAGCGCCTAGAAGACTTACTCCAAGTTAGGCGCAATATGTGGACTTATTCCTTATACTAGGGCACCAAATTAGACTTGAACATAGGGGAAGGGGCGCCTTGACATAACACTAGTCATTCATACCTCATAACACATTCCTCTTCCTTCCAAGCGCCTAGAATGATGAACTAGGTAAAAATGGTGCCTTGCTTTAGATAGGTAATTCAAGATATTAAGTCCATCTCCTATACTTCAAGGGAAACTTGACTTCTCCGAGGCGCATTTGAAGACTTCTTCCTCAATCCTCTAGCTTACTCCACAACTTTAGGCGCTCATCTAGGGAAACTTTGATTCATTTTGCCTTAGGCGCTCACTGAAGATGCCTTGATGGTAATTTGGGGTGCAATAAGGCGCCTAACTCTAGACAGGTATGAAATGGCACCTAAGCTCTTCAGTTGCTCACTCCATGACTTCGTTCAACAAACTTGATCAGCTCTACTTCCTGCCTACTCATTATGATAATTCATATGCTAAATTCAACGTTTCATGATCTCACCATTTAGGCGCCAAGAGAGGTTATTTGGACAAGGAGGGCGCCAAAAAGGATAATCTGATGTATAAAGGGCGCCTATCAACCTAAGGCGGAATTTTGATGATCATCTGAACATGAAAAAGGGGCAATTTCAAGATTTTTAGGACCAGATACCAAACTCAGTCATTTCAGGATCGCAAACATCAAGATCAAGTCATCAGAATGAAAGCACATGACACTTAGATTAAAATTAGACCGAGAACCTCCAACAAACCTCTAACTCTATCATGCAGTCAACCTAAAACATCATACAAGACTCAGGAAAGCACTGGAATCGAAAAGGAACAGGGGGTCCCCATATGCAATGGGGCGATGTGTGATTTGGTCACAACATGGACCACTAATCATTGTCAAGGATCTTTTGCCTCACACTTTTTCCTTCAGCTGAATTTGACTTTGGCCATCTATTCCATTCTGCATTAACCACCAATAATTGTAGAGGCTCCTTCACCTCAACCATCCTCTCTAACAAAATGAAATAACTGGCATTTCTAGTTTCCACAGGCTTGAGGAATTCCTTTTTCGAAAAAGTCCTGAAAAGTGCAAGTGAGGTTTGATGGTTGCAAATGAACATCTGTATATCTCTAGCTTCTGCCACCACTTCCTTCACCCAAGCAATCTTCCCAATCATAGTTGCAAAACTCGCATGAAACTCGCCAGAATTGCGAGTAATCGCGAGTTCATTCTGGCCGCGAGTTTTTTGATCAAAAACTCGGCGCGAGTTTTTGAAAAACTCGCGGCGAGTTTTTGATCAAAAACTGGCATAAAAATCGGATGAATCGCGGGTTTGTCCTGCAAAAACTCGGCGCGGAAAAAGATGTTAAAAATATAAAAGAAAAACCTAAAACTTAAACGTCATTTCATTTTCTTTTATCTGCGAATTTGCGAAGCAGCGAAAGTTTCAAACCCTTGTCTTGGACGCAGCGGCGCGAAGCCCTTTCCTGGTGGCGCACAAGTTACAAAGGTAAGTCTCTGTCTACTGTGAGATTTTGGACGAACTGCTAAAATTTAAAAGGAGAGATTTTGGACGAACTGTTAAAATTTATAAAGGATATCCGAGATTCCCCTGTGCTCGTGGCCAGTCTTTGTGATCGGGTGACCCGCTACTGACTCACTGAGTGATAAATATAATATATATCAAATGACGAAAATTGAAATCATAAATCGATGATGGTCCAGAACTCCAGATCGATTATAAACTTCGATTATAAACCTAAAAGTTTAAAACTAAAAGACTGTATCATATGAAAGGAGAGATTTTGGACGAACTGTCAAAATTTATATAAATTTTGACAGTTCGTCCAAAATCTCTCCTTTCATAATTCATATGATACAGTCTTTTAGTTTTTAAAATTAATTTTTGACAGTTCGTTCAAAATCTCTCCTTTCATATGAATAATGATAGTGAACTGTGATACTCATACTGTCATACAGTCTTTATAAAATTTCCATTTTTTATTATTTATGATATAAAAATTTAAAATTATAAATTTTGACATTTCGTCCAAAATGTCTCCTTTCATATGATACAGAATCACAGATACACTGATACAGTCTTTTTAAAATTAAATTTTGACAATTCGTCCAAAATCTCTCATTTCATATGATAGTCTTTTTTAAATTTAGATTTTTTTTTTATTTATAAAATTTATGACTGTATCATATGAAAGGAGAGTTTTTGGACGAACTGTCAAAAATAAAAATCATCATAATCCTATATAAATTTTGAATTTTTGACAATTCGTCCAAAAACAGTAAAACTCTTCTTTCATATGATACAGTCATTTTAAAATTTTGTTTTTTTTATAATACTCTTGCAAATAAATTACTGTCAAAATTTATATAGGATTATGATGATATAATTATATTATATAAAATAAAACAGTCTAGAGTTGGACTTTATTTTATAAAATTATAAATAACACAGTCCAAAATCTCTCCTTTCATATATGATATGATACAGACTTTTTATAATTTCGATTGTTTTTTATAGCAAAAATGTCAAAATACAGCGATGCTGCTATACAACAGTCAACTGTGTTATTGTTGAATTAAAGTTTTTAATTGACCTTTTTTTTGTTCTTTCTTTTTTGATAGGTAACAGGTTATAACTTATGGCTTCTGCAAGTGGAACTGGAGGTAGAAGAACCGGTGGCAAAACTAAGGACCCTTGCTGGAAACATGGGACACCAGGTCCAAAACGAGGAAGTGTCATTTGTAACCATTGCACTAAACATATGTCTGGAGGCGTAAATCGACTTAAATACCACCTTGCACAGGTCCCTTGCAATGATGTTGAGATATGTGACAAAGCTCCTGTGGAGGTTCAGAGGGAGGCACACGTCCTCCTTATGGATTATGAACGAAAGAAAGAAGCTAAAAAGAGAGCAGCAGAGACAATGGCAGCCCCGAACCGAGATTTGAGTTCTACAGGGTCAGAACATAGAAGTGTAACTGTAGAGGCCTCTTCTACACCTTCCATTGGGCCACGGATACGACGATCAGGCAAAGGGCTTGATAGCTTTTTTGTTCCTCGGAACACTCCTGGTGCACAACCTTCATTGGATGGACTTGCAAATACATGGAATAGAGAGGTGCATTGTGAGGCGAAGTTGGCATGTGCACGATTTTGGTACTACAACAACATTCCCTTCAATCTTGCTTCGAGTCCTTATTGGGAGAACTTGGTCACTGCATTGATTGTGGCAGGTAAGGGGTTCAAGGCCCCAAGTCGTCATGAGTTGAGTGGCCCATTGTTGCAGGAGGAGGTTGAACACACACATTTATTAGTACAGGATCAGAGGAAAGTTTGGGAAAGAAAAGGCTGCACTATTTTATTTGATGGATGGACAGATGCCAGGAACAGGACTCTCATCAATTTTTTAGTGGCTTCGGCGGGGCAGCTAGTCTTTTTAAAGTCAGCTGATGCCTCCAATCAAATAAAAAATGCAGAAACCTTGTGCAACATGTTGGATGAGGTGGTGATGGAGGTGGGAGTGGAAAATGTCGTCCAAATAGTGACTGACAATGCAGCTGCATATGTGGCAGCCGGTAGACTTCTAGAGGCGAGGCATCCGACCATTTTATGGAGCCCTTGTGCTGCCCACTGTATTGACCTTCTTCTTGAGGACATTGGAAAAATAAGCTAGGTGAAGAATGTGGTTGAAGAGGCAAGAAATATCACAAAATACATCTACAACCACACATGGGTCCTAATCTTATGAGAGAGTACACTGGTGGCAAGGAGCTCACACGATCAGGAGTCACACGCTTTGCCACTAATTTCCTTACCTTGCAGAGTATAGCAGCATTATTGCCCCACCTTAGGCGCATGTTTGTGGCCGAAAGGTGGTTGGAGAGTCCTTATCATAAGAAGCCAGAAGCAGAGAGGGTCGTGAAGGCAGTTTATGATGCTGTCATGGAAAATTCCATGGAGGAGATCATCAAGGTAAGTTTTCAAACACTAATTTTTATTTTTATTTGCTAATGTTAAAATTTACTGATGTTGTAAAAAAACTTATATTTATATTTGTTGAATTTCAATTACTATAATTTTCTAATTTTATTTTCATCCACTATTGATTTAGGTGTCAGAACCGTTGGTTAGGGTTCTACGATTGGTGGATGGGGATCAAAAGCCCATGGGGTATCTATATGAGGCCATGGATAAGGCCAAAGAGGCCATTCAGCATTTGTATGGGTCGAATAAAACAAAATATGAACCCATATGGCACATTATTGATCGGAGGTGGAATCGACAACTCCACCAACATATTCATGCTGCTGGTTACTATTTGAACCCCGCATTTTTCTTCTCCTCTTCATTCAAAGCAGATGCAGAGGTTAAGCTTGGCCTGAACACATGCATGGAGAGGTTGGTCTTTGATGATAACCTTCGAGACATCATACTCGATGAGTTACAGGCCTATAAGAATGCAGATGGGCCTTTTTTTTCTTCAAGAGATGCCATTCGTAGGAGATCCACTCTGCAACCAGGTAAAATACATATGTTTATTTTTCATTTACTATTTATTTTAATTTTTAAGTTTACTAAAATCCTTACAGAGTTATAAATGTTATCCTTGCAGATTTATGGTGGGATGATTATGGTTCCTCAACGCCTAATCTTCAAAAGATAGCCATCCGGATTTTATCCCAGCCTTGTAGTGCATCTGGTTGTGAGCGCAACTGGAGTGTTTTTGAGGCCATTCACACAAAGAAGCGCAACAGGTTGACTCAAAAGCGCTTGAATGACCTTGTCTATGTGCGGTACAACCTTCGGTTGCATGAGAAGAAGGTAGAAGGCCAAGAATCATATCAGGCATTGGACCTTGACGACATTGATCCATATTTAGATTGGATTGCTGAGGATGTTGATGTTGATCCATCACTTGATGATGATGATGATATAGCTGCTATGGAGAGGGATACAGCGGAATGGCAAGCAAATGTCGCAGCATATGAGGATTCAGAGACAGAGTCAGATGATATTGATGTGCCATCAGGGGCAGGTTCCTCACATGTACCGTTTGATCCTGTAGATGAGGATCCTGTTGAGCATACCCTGGCTATACCAGCCACTTCCGCACCACCCACACAGAGAAACAAAACTCTTTTGAGCTTTAGTCGTAGAAGAAATTTATGATTTAGATTTTCTAGTGATGATGGAACTCTTTTTTGGTCTATGATATGTATTATCAAACTGAAATTTCATATGTATTCAAAGGTTGAACTCTTTTTTTTGTCTATGATATGTATTAAACTCTTAATTTTGATTTATATATGAAGGAAATCAGCAATGCATTCTACAATTTTAGAAATGTATGTTTTTTAAGAATATTTTTAAAAAAATTATGTTTGCCGAGTTATTGCCGAGTTTTTGGCGAGTCCCGAGTTTTTAAAAATTTTGAGTCTGCCGAGTTTTTGCCGAGTCTGAGTTTTGCAACTATGTTCCCAATGTCTTTCAATGCGTTGTTCAATGCATGAACACAACATGGGGTCCAGAAAATGTGCTTATAAGCACCCTCCACGATCAAACCAGCTGACTTACATACACGGGCTGAATCTGTTACCACTTGGACAACATTAGATGCCCTAACCTCTTCAATGGCATCCTTCAAAATCTGAAATTGGAAGTGAGCATCCTTCCTCCTCCCTGTACAATCAATAGCTCTAAGAAAATAAGAGCCAGCTGGACATGTGACAATGATATTGATGAGTGGCCGACGTTTGATGTCGGTCCACCCATCCATGACAATAGAGCAACCATCCCTAATCCAAGTTTGCCTCATGTCCTCCATCAAGATACTTGAGAATATTCCTTGTCAAGTAAGGTGGTGTGTAGTTTATGTTCTCCAGGGGGGACATAGAAGGACCAACAGCTGTTATATCTCTTAACATTTGTTTGAAATAGGGAGAGCGTGCCACATGAAATGGTACGGCATGAGCAAAGAAAAATTTAGCAATGGAAGAGTCAGCCACCTCTCGTGTTTGTGCATTAAACAACCCTGCAATAGTAGTAGCTCTTTTCTTTCCCCTACTAGAAACCTCTTCCACTTGGCTTTGTGAAGGCAATGACTCAGGCATACTAGGCATATTCTCCATTGACAATCCCTTAGATCTTGCCTCCCCCTCCATGTGCAACCTAGTTGCCTCGACCTTCTCAGCTAGGGTAATTTTTCGACAACCTTTTACCCCCACTCCACCCAAGTGCAAAAGGCGAGAATAAACTCTTGTATAGCTGCCCCTATAGGTTTCATTGCCAATGTGACAAAGCCATATTCTAGACCCCCCAGTATTCTTTTGTTTGTCAGTGTCTATGCGGGTTGCAAATTGTAAGAGAGGTTTTTTAGGATTATATGGGCCTTTTGCATAAGTGGCAAGTGTTTTGGAGGGGCATTCAAATGGATTGGATTTGGATGAACTGACATTCTCTGCTGTACCACTGCCACTAGCAGAACCCCCACTCTTTTTACGGCCTCTAGTTCTACTTGGTTGCCGTTGCACTTGAATTTCAATGTCATTTTCAGAACTTTCACTATTGTCACTGCTACTCATTGTTTTTTGTTTGAAAAAATGCTAATAGACAGTTGCAAGCAAACATAAAAAAAAAACAGAAAACAAAAAACCCTCCCCATGTGTTTGAAATTGAAAAAAAAACTAAAAAAAATACAAAGGAATATGAAAACAAAACAAAGAATGTCAATCTTACCTTAAATGACGATGATTTGATGCCCTATTGCCTAATCTTCACCGCTGTTACCCTCCGCCAACTGCTATTTCTCCTCTTCAAGCTGCTGTTCAAGAGTGCCAAATGAGGTAATGAGTTTATGTTTTTTGTTTTTGGATGATATAAGGTCCTTTTTAGGTTTAGGTATGTTTACGAGGGATGTGGGGGTCCTTGTGGGCCCCCCCATCCCTTTTTTTTTTTAATTTTATTTTAGTGAGTTTTTTTTTTGTTTTTTAAGTGTGAAAGTTGCTGCGCCGTAGGGGACGGCTAGTCGTACCCGGTACGGTCGGGGACATCTCGGCTGTACCGGGTACAGCTAGCCGTCCCCTACGTTTCCGAAAAAAAAGGGGACGTCCCTGGGAAATGGGGACGGCCAGGGGACGTTTCTTGGCCGTCCTCGCGTCCCCAAGACAGGTATAGCTTAGAAAGGATAGGGGACGCGTCCCCGGCGAACATAGTGTTTTTCATGAACTTCTGATCAATAGTAGTTGGTGTAGAGCGACAAGAGTTCATCCAATTTTGTAATTGGTTTTGAGTTACACCTTTGCTTATTCCCCATTTTGCTAGTATGGGAATTGGATTTAGTGTTTGACAGAGGCATGAGGCCCTTGTTTGGAAGTAGATTGTACAACTTGTTTTGTAGGCACTTGTTTTTTCTTTGATTTCTTAGAAGTCCTAGTCAATTTTTTACTTGGCACGGAAAATATTAGAGCAGAAAGCAGTAGAGCTTTAAAACTATAACAATTAAAAAGAAAGGCCACGGAATTTCCAATTCACAAACAAAAGGAAAATAATGCAATGGACCAAACTGATAAATGAACAGAGTAGAATCCTAATTGAAACATGAAGAAGTCCCCATAGAAGCTTTCCTACACAAAGGCAATAGATGATTCAAAGCCCCTGCTTTAAGGCTATAAGTCACTATGAGAGCCAACTGAATTAAAAAGTCCTGATGAACACTCTCTCATAGCACTAGTATGACATGAGTAACTTTAGTAACTAATCGCTGTAGCAGAACTCGGCCTTGGAAAGAGCTCTGATACCAAATGTGATGTTCCTTCTTGCAACAGATTAGTTAGATACACAAAATACAAAAAACAAATGATAAAATGGAAATACAATGAATAATATTGTATTGAATTGTGGAATTACATTACAAAATATTGCTGGCCTCTTTGAGGGGGCAACCTCCTTTGAGCAGTGCTCAATACAATATAATTCATGGATGGTCTTACAATAGCCCATGCAACATATTTATATTAGTTTTAGTCAAGCTAACTACTATTTCCCAAGCATGTGGGATTATTCATAACAACTCAAGGGGCGACTTACAAAGCATATGTGTCCAAAGCCTTTATTACTTAAAAGGAAAGAGTTAGGGCAAAGGGCTCCTTACATTTGTAGTCTTTCTCTTCCAAGCTAATTTGTGATGTGATGAACTATGGAATGGAATATCCATCCTAGTTTTTCTGGATCAATTTCTTAGCAGCAATTTTAATGGAAAATATTTCCTAGTACTAATCATAAGGTCTTTACTTGTCTTAATCATGGACATCCTATTTTAGCATCATATTGTTTTAAAAATTTTTACATTTTAAGTACCATAAATTCTATTTGCATTGGTTTTCTTGTAAGCATAACCGTTTATTGTGGAAGTAGGCCTTGTAGCATAATAATTCTTGCTTGATTCTCCATTCTTAGGCAAAATTACAAAGTAATGATTTAGGTGAGCCAAAATTGATGTCAAACTTGTTTTGAGATAATATTTACGCTTGAACCACAATCAATCAATGTAATGCTCAAGAACATAGCATAAATCTCCACGAGGATTTTTGGTGCACTGTCTTTTCCTATGTTTCACAGTGTCTTGGGATGGGGGGACACAGGGTTGGGGGGACCAAGGGCCTAGATTTGGGGATGGTAAGGGGCTGACAATATATATATATATATATATATATATATATATATATATAGTACTTAAAAAAATAGTTATAACAAAATGTATAAGGAATAACAAATGAAACTTTGAAATACTCAAACATATTGCATTGAACAATGAAAATGCCGAATATCAGTATATTTATATTATATTCAAAATGTAATGACCAACTCTGATTTTTTTTTGAAAATATAATGGACAGCTAACACAGAAATACAGAAAGCTCATAGAAACATCATACCCATGAAACCCTAATACTGTTTGAGTGTTAAATCAATGTCTAATATGAGAGTGCAGCAAAGTATAATTGTTTTCACTCATACCCAGATAAAGAAATAACTGAAAGATCAATATTTTCAAATACCCATGAGCTGCAAATAGGTTCAGGTTTGATAACAATGTCTAAACAGCAATATTAAACGCTGATTTATGCCCAAAAATGAATAATACAACTGAACATGCAAAATAGAAGCTTATTACTCAATACCCAGAAATAGCAATCAATGATATATCACTTTTAACACATACCCAAATGCTACAATAAGTTACAAATCTGATAATCAGACATAAACAGCAATATAGATGCAAAATAACAATACCTTGAAGGTGAAATCATCATAATATCAGATTTGGAACATACTCAGAACTATTGTTCGCATACAGGGCTGATACAAAAGTTGGAACAGTAATACAATTGGCTGGAAGTTAGCATTTACAACCCAAATGCTGATTCTCTTTGAAAAGAATGACAAAACCCTGCTGATATCAAGATGGTGCCCTCATATGTGATAACAAGAACTTCAAACCCTAGGCATCCAAGCCCATAAACTCCCACGCCCTTCTTATCAGCAATACGACCTGTTTTTTTTGGGCTGATAGCAAGCTAAAACCCTCAAATAAACAGTTCAATTTGCATTAAAACCCTACCCTTAGCAATAAATCACAATCACAAATTTATTATTCAAAGAATCTCCAATAAATTTGCACAGTAAACCCTTCGCGACAAACTCTGGAAATCTGCAATGAAATACATAGGCAATCTCTATATGAAATTGCTCCAATACTCCAACATTTAGCACAAATGTAAATTTTGGATAAATCTACCAGTAAACCAATCTGCACAAACTATAACTCTGAAATAAGTCACATAGTATTAACTAGAGAGGATCTTTCACCACCGTGGCTAATCTTCTCCAAGAGGGTTTTTGTCCTCAAGAAGGCTGAGATGAACCAAGTTCAATCCCGCAGAACCACAAGGGTTTCACAAGAGGAAATAAAATAATCTGTATATTCAAATGAGCTCTCACAATCTCCTTTTATACCTTTTCCATCGAACTTTCGGTAAGCTTTATTTAAAAATTCACTCTTAATAAAAATAACCCTTTTTGCTCTAAAAGATCCTTTTTATGAAATAATAATAATATTTGATATGCAAGGTCCCTTTTTCAAGTGTTCATGAATTCAAACTTTTAATTCCCTTTCCAACGAGCTATTACACTAAGTTGCTTTTTTGAATTATTTTATAAAATTAAGCAACCTTAGTGAAATAATTAAATTAAAGTTCATTAATTCACCCGAGTTGCGAAAATCGCCAAACAACATTGAAATCAAAATATGACTATATTGGAATGATATTGATGATGAATAATGATAATCGGGGCAGACTGGGTGACTTTTTATAATTAGAGGCTCTCTCCAAGAATCTTGGAGAACACACCGAAAGTCAAAATTCACTTCGGAAAGTGTCATAGGAGTCCTCGAGACCAACTGAGCTCACTACTGACAATAAACATTCCTGCAGAACACAACCTGCATGCTCCAAGAACCTTGGAGTTCCCCTCATAAAACACTAGGCCGCTTCAGTTAGAACAGGAGCTGGACAAAAGCTTGCAAATTAGAGTAGCTAAAAAATGGGGACATTACACAAAATGATGATTACATTCAAAATTCAAATACAACTTGCCAATGGCCCAATGCCTCTAATTATTATTTACCCCCAAATTCTGTGCCAAACTCCTCATCACTTGAACTACTGGACTCTTCAAGGTCAAACTCCTCCAAACCAATACCAACCAACCTTGTCTGTATTGCATCATCATCAACCTATGCTGGCTCCTCTAGCTCTAGACTCTCCCATTAGGTTGTTAGACTGTCCCTGTACATAAGAATGTTGCGGTCAATGAGACGCAAGGCCCTATGTTAGGCTAGCTTCTTTGCCCTCCTAGAGGTAAGTTTGTTCCTCTTAACAAAGTGGATGAAGCTATAAGTAGACCAATTCCTTTCAACAACAGAAGAACTACAAACTTGGGACAGTAGACGAATGGCTAGTGTGGTTGTTCAAGAATTAAGCCCATTCATAGTTCACCACAAAATTAGATCCTCTTGTGCCATAGTCTCCCTATCCACCTTGGCCTCTTCTGGATATCCCTTAAGAGTGGCAAATTTTGTCCACTTAGTACGAATGATGCTGGCCTTTGTAGAATCATATATCTTTTGAATAGCTTCATAAACCTCGTCTTCACCTCGACATCTTGTATAGGAGTAACTTTGCTAGGCCTTTGCATGTACCACTTCGGGTTCAATGCATAGCCAACCATGTGCAATTGAGTGTTGAGCTTCTCCCATTAACAATGAATGATTGGCTGAATATGTTCATTGTAGAACTGCAATGTGGGGTCTTTCTATTGTACAATGACCTTCATTTGGCCAAGCATATTGTCAATGCACTCATACACCTCTCCGAGGCTAGGTGCATTAGCGTCCCCATATCTAATGACTTTGAAGACTGGAGTAATGATAGAAATAATGTATCTCACATCAGCCCGAAAAGTGTCACTATTCACACCTCCTTCATCCTCCTCCCTTGCTTTGACTTAAAATTGGGCCACATTTCCCCTTTGTAGTCATTACCATTAGTTGCAATGCCTCTTGCAACTCAAGCATCCTCTCCAAGAGAATGAAGTACGATGCAAATCTAGTCTCGACAGGTTTCAAAAACTTCTCCTTGGAGAAGGTCTTGAAGAGTGCATGTGATGTGTGGTCGTTGTAGATAAACATTTGCACATCCATTAACTACCTATTTGATCCAATTGATTTTTCCCATGCCCTTGAGTGTAATATTCATGGCATGCACACAACAAGGAGCCCACCGAATATGCTTGTAGGCGGCCTCAATCAATTTCCTTGCAACTTTGCACACATCTGTCACTACTTGCACCACATTCTTTTGCCCAACCTCCTCAGTAGCATCTCTAAGGATTTGGAATTGAAAATCAACATCCTTGCGGTGCCCTGAACAATTGATAGCCCTAAGCAAGTATGGGTCTTTTGTACATGTGATCATGATGTTGATGAGGGGATGCTTGATGTTCGTCCTCACATCCATGATTATGTTGCATCCACTAGTGACCCAAGTAGCTTTCATTTTCTTCATTAGAATATTAATCTTGAATTAATTATTATCTAGGATTGTTGTTCTCAATTTTGTCTCCCTTGGTGGCTCATATGATGGTCTAGTTCTTATTATTTTTTCCACAAACTCCTTATAATAAGGAGAATGAGCCACATGGAATGGAATGCCATTGGCCAATGGCATCATTTGCCCCATCCTTATTTTGCACATTGAATAACTCTTATCACCATTTTTGTAGCGTCACTGCTAGTCATTCTACATTTCCCCTTAAGCTCTGCTGCCCTTGAACTAGATGGAAAAGTGGAATGAACTTGTGGATCTTGGGAAGTCCTAGTACTAGTAGGAGTAGGACGGTGACCCCTTGATGGCAGAGTAGCAGGTACAAGTGTTTGATCATCACCACAACCCCACAATCAATTTATTTCAGCTCTTTTTTTCAAGTGACAATTCCTCACACACATCTACACCTTCGCCTTCGACATGAAGCGAGTGTGCATTAACTCTTCTGATGCTGCCTTGAAATTCAAGTTTACAGAAATGGCATCTCTAGAGCCCAGTGTCCCTTGTTGCGCTAGGTTTTGCTTGTAATTTGGTTGCAAATTGTCTTAAAGGGGACTTCTTATCAAACGGACCCTTGGCAAATTCTTCTAATAACTTGGAAGGGCAATTAAAAGCAGCACTACCAATAGAACCAATTGCCTTAACCCCCCACACACATCCATACTCGGAGTCTTAGATTCAACCCCTAGAGGCTCTGCCTCTTGATGACCCTCTTCATCACTCTTGTTGTGAGAAGTAGAACTCATAGTGACATTGCAATAAATGAAATTTATGGTTACCATACATATGCCATAATGTCATTAAATTTTGCATGGGCTCAGGACACGAGAATTTTCTGTAATGTCCCCTTTTGGGATTGCCCTAAATCTTACCCTAGAATCACAAGTTAGGGTTACAACTTACCAATTAAATGCTGTAAGCAAGATAAATCTTGGTTTAGGTCTATTTCAAAACCATATAAACTACCAATGTCCATAATGCATAGTTGAAGTGTTAATCATAATAGGGTTTGGATGAGGAACATGATAAGTCCGCCCGAAACTATCCATACCAAGCCCAAGAGCACAAACTAAGACAATTCCACCTTGGGTTGGTGTATTTGGCAGATAAACTTGTATTTGCTTTCCCTATCCATGTTACCTTATCCATCCCTCTTAAAACTCCTTAAATCCATCCTAACAACCAATCATAGTTTGGCTTGAAAGGAAAGCTTTGAAAGGGAGTGCTTGTAAACTACACCCACCTAAGCCCAAGGGCACAAATGGCTTAAAACAACCCACCTCTTGGCCCTGAGCGGCAGGAATATCCAATTCCACCCTCGGAGTGGCGTGCGTAGCATGAGGGCCCGTAAACAACATTACCGTATCTTGCCTCCTTCAACCTTTGATTGGTTATAGGATAAAGACATATATTTATATCATTTATTTATATTAAATGATGTAAGTATCAATTTATAATAGTAGTACTATGAGAGAATTCAAAACTTATAAAATAATCACTACATATTATTCCTTAAATTCGTACCAGATCCCTTTTTGCTGTTGCACTTAAGTCTGATTAATATCATTGTCTTGCAGATTGTTTGATGTAGAATATAAGGTATTTACTGATGATCTTTACTGCTGATCATTTGATCAGAATATATTAATATTTCTATGATGATTCAATGTCCTCTCCTCTTGGTATTTGTCCTCCTTTTATAACTCCTCAAGTGAGGCGATCTAACCACTAGTCACAACCTTTCATCAAAGACACCTCCCTAAAACAAATTGTATCTCATACCTCATGCAAATCGCACCTTTTCATGATGCATAGTAAATCGCTGCTCATGCCTTAACCAATTGCACTTCTTGAACAATATAATCGCTGCCCTTTGATTTGCAAGATCGCTCCATATCATATGATAGACGCTGCCTTTCATAAAGTGAAATCACACCATATAATAGCATGTTAATTGCTGCTTTTAGGCATAACAAATCACATCATCCTTTATTTGTCTAGCATAAGACGATTTGTCTTATATATGTCATTTCAAATTTACGGGGGCATCACAGTCCGCCCTTCCCAAGATTGCTTGCCCTCAAGCAATTTCAAATTGGGATGATCGAAGATTTCAGTTCCTTCCCAGTTGGCAATTATCTTGGTCATGCCTGACTCTATAGTTCAATGATGTTTTTGAGGAGTAGTTGCTAGTATACTTGCCTCAACTTGACTACCAATAAGGTTAATACCATCCTTTAACATATGAGGACAATTTATTGTCCAATAGTCTTCTTACTATTTCCCAATAACTCTCAACATCAAAACCAAGAGTTGGAAATTGACAAGACTTGTTACTTAAGACAAGTTTTCTCTCATTTCATCACCCCAAGGATCCTAGGCAATGATACAAACTCTTCATTACCCATTGTTGAAATCAAAAATCATGATGGATTGTGGGAATGTTGTGAATAGCAAGATCCCACTTCTTTGTGTCTAATCACTTTTGCTTTCGTGTAAAGGACCTAGATGTTTGAATGACAACTTTGTTAGATAAAGTATGTTTCATTTTGTGTAACATTCAAACAAAGTTTGCAGTAAGTTTGTTTTTAATGAGGAGCTTATAGGGTTTTTGTATTACTTAACCTTGTCAAACATCTTGTCATTCCCATAGGTAATTAATATTTAAGTACAAATTTATGGGATTGATCAAGTCAAAAGCATGCACAACAGTTTAGCATTCCTAGCAAGCAATAGGAGGATTTAAATTTATAGGTTTACCCTAATATCTAATTCTTGTTCCATCTTCTAATTCAATTGGAGGTTATCACTCTTCTTTGACATTTCTCCATGTTTGGTACTAAATTTATTTTCCTATCTTGGAAAAGTCCCTGATTTATTTAAACAATATCAATTTATCCCCAAGTTGATAAGTGAGAATGATCCTGGGATTTGCGGGTTATGGCCCATAATATAATTTAGCATGGGTTTATGTAACAACTTTGTGTAACTTGATGTGTATCAACTTTATCTAAGTTACCCTAATCAAGAAAAAAGAACTTAGACCCTTGGATGAAATGATCTACTCTAGATATTATATATAGAAGTGAATTTGGTCTTTAGACAAAGTTCACAAATCAATTTTACAGGTTACAAGGTAGATCATATGTGGTATGGACTGGATTGTATAGCCATTGTCTCAATGAGTGTGGAATAGATCACTTGTTTTTACATTCTTGTTCCAAAGGAATATAGCAATTTAATTTTAATGATGTCCCTCTTCCTTGAAGCTTGATGAATATATCTTACGATAAATTTCCAACATTTTTCCAAATTTGTAGGTTCCTCAAGAAATGAGTTGTCTTCATTACATTCTCCTAAAATTGTTGTTTTGACTTTTAAGAGATTGACTGTTCTAGGTCAAGATGATACCTCAATGTACCTAAATCTCGAATTTTGAAAGATAACCTAAATCTCGTTTCCACTAGCCACTAGTCACAACCTTTTATCAAAGACACCTCTCTAAAACAAATTGTATCTCATACCTCATGCAAATCACACCTTTTCATGATGCATAGTAAATTGCTGCTCATGCCTTAACAAATTGCACTTCTTGAACAATATAATCGCTGCCCTTTGATTTGCAAGATTGCTCCATTTCATATGATAGACACCGCCTTTCATAAAGTGAAATCACACCATATAATAACATGTTAATCGCTGCTTTTAGGCATAACAAATCACATCATCCTTTTTTTGTTTAGCATAAGACGATTTGTCTTATATATGTCATTTCTATTTATTTTATTTATTTCAAATTTATGGGGGCATGACATTTTCTTTTTGTTTTTCTTACTTCAGGTTGCTTGAATCTTTGTTCTTCAACCTTCGTCAAATAGGATTCCACTTTTGTTTTTCTTACTTCAGGTCACACGAAGCGTAGTAGTAGAGGATACACAAAAGATGAAATCCTAATTTGACTTCTAAAATTTAATCAAATATTTATGCAAATTTGCAAAAAAAAAAAAAACTTTAAAAAATTAATAAATAAACTAAAAAACCTAAATAGTGGTTGGTGGGGACGTTTCCCCAAAGTCTTTGCGTCCCGAAAATGATAGGATTTTCAGGGGGAGCGTGTCCCCATGGAACACTGCAGAAAACTCTTTTCCACATATAAAAATAACCCTTTAGTTTCTCATGTTTTTTCTCCTCTTCTTTTTATAATTGCTTTTCACACTCAACTAGCATTTTAGTTGGGACCATAATCATTGTCTCACGTAGATGTGACATGAGTTGTTTACCTAAATCTCATTCCTCTTGTCTTGTTGCTAATTAATTCCCTCGCAGGTTTTTGGTTCATGTAGTGGTTGGCTGTCTGTATTCAGATTTGAGTTTTGAGTTTAGTTCTTCTACTGTTTACACCACTTCTTACATTCTTTGCTTTTCTACATTCATATCCAATTCTTTCTCTTTGGTTGCTTGTAATGTCCCCATTTTTGGAGTGATCACCTAGCAGAGTTGGCTAGCCTATTCCATTCCCGTAGGCTAGGCCAGAGGGCTAAGGGAATAAGCAAATTGGCGAGATTTCATATTTAGCCAATTTTGTAGGGCAAAATGATTGTGGAAGATGACTTGGTATATTTTTGTGAGCCTTTTGGTGAAGTCAACGCAAGTAAAATAATTTGCCCTAATGTGGAGCGACCAAGGAGGAGAATGGAATAAGAAGAAAATAGGTGGAAAAATGCCTTTGGAAAAATAAGAATAATTTATGATATTCCACTTTGAGGAGGGCAACTTGATACGAGGTCAGAAACATGATGAATCTTATGCCTAAGTGGTTCGCCCACTTGGAGAGTGGAAAGAGGAAAATGATAAAAATAAAATAAAATGTTTTCATCGTGTTTTGGGCGCCTAGCATGAGGTCGGTCCTAGGAGAGGGAAAAAAGTGACAAAATATGATTACAAGAGGTGGTCGGCCAGGTTGAGGAGAGAAGAAGATTTATGTATAAATATAAGATCATTTGAGGCATTTCCACCATCATTCATTCATATCATTTCTTTTGGAGATTTATCTTTTGGCTGCAACTTTTGGTTCAACATATTCCAAGGACGAAAACCCTTAGGAATATAGGTGGATTGGACAAAAACTCAATCTCATCTTGGAGGTGGACTTATATGGAGTTCATATTTGCACTTCATTGGAGATTTGCAAGGAAAGGAGCAACAAAGCTATATTTGTTTCTGCAGAAACCCTAAGGCCTAATTGTGAGATTTGTGCCAAATACAATTTGGGGGACAAAGGATATATTCAGATTTCAGATCAGACTTGGAGTGCCATCCTAATTGTGGAGATTTTTTGCATTGTTTATGCTAGGGTTTTCACCCTAGAGTGAGCGCCAAGAAGGGTGACTTCATTGTGGATGGTGGGAGCCAAACCCTAGCAGACGCCACCCTTATTTTGCATGCCATTTGCCACTTCCAAGGGAGTGCCACCTAGTTGAAGGAGTTCGCCCAGCTAGGGTTTGTTTTGTGTAATGTGCCGTACCTGTTTGTATATTTTTAAAAGATCTTTTTATGTGTTATTTTAATTTTTAGAGTGTGTTCTTTCAGACTAGACAGAAGATGCAGAAGGGGTTTTAGTTTTCCTACAGATGTGTGTTGTCGGAGCATACAATATATGGCCTATATTGAAAACCCAGAAAAAGTACAATGAATTTGCATAAACAAACAATGACCCAGATCATCAAATCACCAAATATTAATTATCGTTACATACCCATGTCAAGTTTTGCACTTTGATATTTATGCTGTAGCCGGACCAGCCAATAGATAACATTGCTTTCACTCATAACTCCATGATATTGCGAGATATGTGCATACAATGAGAAGAGACAATCAACAAGGGTCTATATGCCTCCAATAGAGGGTAACAATGGCTGCTATCAAGAGTAATCAACCTCAAACAGCTGTAGTGATTTCTCAGGTGAGTGGTATGACCCTGGTGGTGAATGCACAGCAATATGCCAGCAATAAACTCCTTAGAAATAACTCAATTTGGACTGTATGCCTTGTTGAAGCCAAAACAGAGATATGAGAGTGAATAAATCTGCACTAGAATCCTCCAAATCTCCTCACATAATAGTACGGCCAAGCTGGAAAAGTACTGCCAGCCAGTAGAAAATTGCAGCAGTCACAATCCTCATAGAAACACTTCCAAATCCACTCTAAACTAGCTTATCAACTTCTCAACAATGTTTTCCGAATATTATAATCCATGAAGCCTCAAATACAATAAAATACTAACTCCAATGAAGCCCAAATGCGAATACTGGATGCATCCGCCAATATAGTAATTGCTAATGGAGGTTTTCGTCCCCAAAAGCCAAGAACAACACTCTCTTGCAGAGGTTTTCATCTTAGCAAGACAATACCAAACCCTAGAGCCAAGCTCCAGAAACCCTCGAAGGGAAAATCTCAAAAGAGAAGAAATAATAATCCAAGCATATGCAAATGAGGCACTTTTCCCTCTTTTATAATTCTCATTTCCCCAATGCCCAAGAATGAGGAGTTATTTCATTTATTTCATTTTATTATTTATCCCCTCATGTCTCCCATGGACGCCCATCTCCTAGGGGAACCACTTTTTAAGTTATGATTTAACATTATATTATAAAGTCTCATAACTTAACATTATATTAAAGTCCCGTCAAATAAATATTATATAACTTCGGACTTTAAAATAAAAACCAAGACGAACTCGGAATTCAGTGATCTATAGCTCGTTGAAAAGGTCATGACGAGACGCTCCATCGCCAACATTGAAAATCCCGAAACGGACAGAAACCCTAATTTGCCAAAAATAGCAAGTCCGGGCCCAGAGTTCGAAATCACTTGGAAAGAGATCACCGCAAACCATCTGCTATCACTGAGCTCAATGCAACATCTGGGATAGCCAACGACTGATTGCCAAGTCATCAAAACAACGCCAAACTGACACTTACTAAAAATAACAGTGTTCTCCGAGGACCAAAGAGAACAAACCCAGAAAAACCCAGAAAGATTGTCGACATGCAAGCACTTACTATAAATAGTAAGTACAGACAAGTTGTCCGAAATCTCTCCGGAAAGTGTCAACCAGCTCCACTGGATCACCCGAACACCCTGGTGACATCGAAATACTCCTTTGATTATGTTGTCACCAACCTAGAAAGTCAGCTCTGACTAAGCTGCAAGAGAATTCGAAAATGGGGACATTACATTTTGTGACATCATTGTTCATCATCTGTGGTATGTACAAACCGGATTTGTTTTTATGCCCCCGAAATAAAACAAATCATACTATGTTGGCTGACCTGGACCTTACATGGCAGTGATCTACTTATATGGCCGACTTCTTTCAAGATATTGTAGCAAAGACATTAATATTTATGGGAAAGATTTTAGTTAAGTTTAAATTAAAGATTTAAATTTACATTCGAAAGAAATAATAATTTAATGTCCACTTTGTACATGGGCCGACCCATGTTTGGCGCTTTCCTTGTGGAAATCTAATATCAAATATCTTATAAGGCCAACCTCCCTCTACATGGAGCGCCACTATATAATAAGACAAAAAAATCTTATACATCACATGGTGCAATTAATATGCATGAAGGGTGACGATTCTGCATAAGACAAACAAGTGTTATTAAGTGCATTTGCAAAGGGCAGTGATCAGCAATTAGAGTTGACTATTCATATTAAAAGGGTGTGTCTTCTAGCAAATTGCCTTACTTGGAGAGGTATAAGACGTGAGAAAGGGTAAGAGTGAAAGGAGGCATCGAATAATATATTTCTAAGTAATAAATCAATAATCAGCAATCAATTGAACAATCATCAAGCGATATCAATCATTGGATCATTGAAGTTTACAACAAACATTTGATCTGCAGACTTATATCCATTTACTCACTCATATGGACTGTTAAGGACAGCAAAGGGATACATTGCTAAGTCTGAACTGAATTAGAAGTTCAATAAGAAACATTATTGATATACCACAGAAATAGAATAAGGAACTACAGGTCAGATCATTATTGACTGTTGATTGTCTTACTTATTGCATATCACTGTTATATATATATAACTTAAGACTCACCAGTCAAAGAAGAATGCTGAGGGGACTGTGTGGAGGGAATCCTGCCATGCCTCCCTGAGGGACTGTTTGGAGGGAGAATTGTCAACACCCTGCCATGCCTCCCTGAGGGGACTGTATGGAGGAAGAATTGTTGACACCCTGCCAAGCCTCCCTGAGGGACTGTTTGGAGGGAGAACTGCTAACACCCTGCCATGCCTCCCTGAGGGGACTGTATGGAGGCATTGTTGACAGTCTACACCCTGCCATGCCTCCTAGCACCATCCACTTCTATGACTGAATTTAGTGAACAAACTGAGTTAGCTGCATAGTAATGAATATATGATCTCTATATTGATATTATTTATGAACTGGAATGCAAGGAAAATCTTATCTAATCCTAATGGTTAAAGATGTATATTTGTATATCTATATTGTGTATATGTGTTCTCCCTATGTCATGATTGCAGAATTCAAGCACAAGAATTGTGCAGTTTTCAAGATAATATAAATGGTAATTCTAAAACCCTAACCCTAACTTGTGTCATTTGAATTTTCTAGGGCAAATTAGGTAAGGGACATTACATTTGTAAGGGCATATTTCTGACCTATGTTTGGGCATGTTTGTCCTATGTATTTGATGTAATTGCAAACTCAAATTATTCTGATTTGTAGCAGCAGATTGATATATTCAGAAATCAGATTTGTTTGTCATCTTATTTGCATTTGGATGATCATATCTTGTGGATGAGTTTATGATTGATGCTATTATCATAAGGGTTCATTATTGACATGTTATTTGAGCATTTTGAATACATATATGTTCGCTGTCTACCTTTTTTTGTAATCAGAAAAATAAATCAGAATTCTAGGGTTTTGAGCAGAAATCTAAAGTCAAGAAATCTAGGGCAGAATTCAAAAAATAAAAATCAGAATTTTAGGGCAGATCTTGTTAGGGATCTTACACTGCTCTAGTAACAACCTATTCTTCTTAATTCCAATCATCTAGTTCTATCATGTTTGAAGGTTTTGTTTTTGGGCACTCCTCATCCTAGTGGTCTTTCGGATCATATTTGGTGCACATTATTCTGTGTGATTATGCATGCCTAGGACATTCTCTTGCAAAAATGTTCACATTTACCACATTCTCTACACTGTAAATGGGCTGCCGTTTCCAGCCCCTTGCCACAGAAGCTTTTAGACCATCATTGCTACCGTTGCTAGTTGATCTTCAAATTCTTGTGTTCTATATTTATAGTTGGAAGTTATTTTCTTGCATCAGCATACATTGTTAATCCCCTTTTAGTTTTGTTTTTAAATTAAATCATACTCCCTAATGTAATGTGTCTCTACATTGCAAACCACAAAAAATTAAGGGTCATTTGTCATCTTGATTCCTTCTGTATGGTATTTCAATCATCAGAGTTCTGTTTTTTTAACCTTATTTCTTGATTTTTCGTCTTGCAGCATGTTTTTGAACATTTTTGTCATGATCTGTAGTTTAGATCTTTCTTCATCGTTGTTTTCTAATACTTTTCTGTCCAATAATTGTTATTTTCTACATCTGATATACATTTTAAAGTTGATTTATATCCTAATATTGGGGCAATTACTAACCTTTGTTTGAATTCCTTTCTTAACTCTCTCATGAACTATTGTTTTTTGAATTCATCCTCTTATTGTTTAAATAATGTTTGTGTTGGCTCCAAGTATCTTTGGGTTTAATCCTTTCCTTTAGAGGATTTTAATTCATTGATCATTTGGTAAGTATGTTGCATTTTTGAAACATAGTTCATGAGAGTTTGTTTTCAGAGATGTGGAAGTTTGAAAAATTCAGAAAGAAGAGATTTTTACTTCTCGAGACTTTAAATGCGGCAAAATTAGCACTAGTAAATCTACATACTACATAGAATGGTGGACCATAGGTTGAGAGACATGTGACAGGAGAGAAAATGGTTGTAGACAATGGGTGATAGTATATAGGACACTTGAAAGAAACAAATCATACACTAAAATTTCTGACTTTTGTCTGGGTTATGTTAATCATGAATTTATTGAAATTCCAACTTGTTATGTTAAATTGTGTTCTTTTCTTTGATTATGTTGGCTATCTGGTCCTTCAACTCTAGTGGCATTTTTATGTTTTCTTATCAAAGACCTGTATTTATTACTGGAGTTTTTTGATGGTTTGAGATACTAGGGAGTTTCTGATCACGGTCATGGCTTTTGAAACTTGGTTGTTTACTCAGTTTCTGTATGTGATGCTACATCTATACTCTCATTTAGAGTCTATTGTGGCACCTGCTATTTGTTGATTCATGCTTTAAATTAATGTTGGGGTTCTATATGCAATGAGGTTATGTAAATCTTGGAACTCAAGGCCACACATTGTAAACAAAATCACAGCTTAACTATGCAACGTTCAGTATGGTGGACCTCAAATGTGGAACAAAATCAATCAGCCAAGAGAACACAGTAGGTACTTAAAAATATGGTAAACAACACAATTAAAAAATATAATAACTATGATTATATACACATGAAAATATTATACACAAGACAATGTGAAACTTTTACCAGGACCACAGTAGCCCATAATACAGGAAGTCCAGAAACAAAAAGAAACACATTTAGGTCCAAAATGCATAGCTTTTAGTTTGCAGAGACAATTATGGCGAAAAACACAGAATATATGGTAAAACTTTGTCATATGAATGGTTTTTGCAACTATGATTTTGACCAATTTCTTTAATAAATTATTTAGGAGCTGCTTTTCTTTTCAACTGCTAACTGGCGTGTTGATGATTGTTTTTCGACAAGTCAACAATTAGAGTAAAATACTGAGTATCTGACTCCCTCTTGAGCAAAGCCTCTCGAATGCTGAACTAGGTGATCAAACGAGATGACTCCAAGGTTCCTTCTGATGGTTTCGGTAAGAGACAGCTCAGCGACTAAGTATGATTTTGCTGTTAACACACAAAGGGACTTACGCAATTGTTCAAGTAACTGATTATTTCAATGATTATGGAAAGGGATACTAGAGAGCCTAAGTACTGCAATTGATGCGTATGATTTAGCAATCGAGATTCTTGATCCTAATTCTAACTGAATGGTAAAAAAAAAAAGGACAAAAGGTATAAGGTTTAGAAACACTAATCTAATCCTAAATGCAAGGACGTTTACTACTTGAAGTGAAATCAAACCAGATCTTGTTTCGCCAAGATAAAACAACTACACAAGATAGGTGCAATCTTCAAAGGTGTACAAGATGTTTAAATCAATTATGCTCATGAAAGATCCAACAAGCATAAAGATCAAATTGATGTTCAATTGTTCAGACTAACAATGCACTGCAATCCATAAGCCGTAGACTACAAATGGTATGAACTTATAGATTTCACCACAAAGCAATAAAGAAACCTTTCATTAACTAACATAAACTCAAAGAAAAAACTTATAACTTAATGTTCGTTTGAAAATTGAAACCATGCAACACTCGGAAACATAAATAGAATCACTGAAGCAATGAATCTTTTATTATCTCAGAGAGCTCTTGCAACAATTTCAGAATTTCAACCTCGTCAAATGAGAGCAATGAGAGCTCTTTTATAGACCTCAAAGGAAAGAAGGGTCAAGATCGATCGGCCGAATCAGCGGACCAGATCAAGCCACATCACAAGTAGTTGTAACAAACTCTCCTTTATTAAATGAAGGAGGCTCACTTTATTAAACGAAAGAAGCTATGAAGGAGGGAACAAAGGCACGCTTTCCAAGAAGATAAGGAAGCCACATCATGTGCCCTCTATGTAGTAGTACTATGAGATACAATGAATCTAGACACAATTTGAACAATATCCTCCATTGGGTTCCTCAAGGACTGACTTGATATCTTCCAAGTTGCTATTGCCCATATTCGTGTCTCCTACATTTGTCCACCTTGAAACGAGCTTTGATTCGGGAATTTTCCCCTTAGCATCCATCCGGATCTTTGCTTGTCGCTCTTTGGAAGTCATTGCCATGATCCTGCAAACTTGACGCGAATAAGTAATTTCAAAGCAGGCTCTACTTCAGCTACTTTGATGCATTAGATTTATGAAGTTTTCTTTTATAATTATGAAATATTACTATCTAGACTCAAGGAATCCATCAAAATCCACTTATCCTTCTTAAATTTTACCAACACTTGAACAATTTTAATGCATCTAAAGAAGAAAAAAGAAGAAAATCAGATCAGAAAATATTCAGATCAGACTTACTTGATAAGCTGCCTTAAATTGATACCTTGAAATCAGATCCAACACTTGCTTGGATTGACAAAATCAAATTTGTACTCTTATAAAACCTTCTTGTTGCTGCTCCTTGAAGACAAATCTGCTCTTGCAAAGTAATTCTGCTCTTTGAAAATGATAAAAATGAAAAGGAGAGGAGGTATATATATAGAATTTGCCTTAAAACTTTT
Organism: Cunninghamia lanceolata; assembly: GCA_027924645.1. Lineage (NCBI taxonomy): Eukaryota > Viridiplantae > Streptophyta > Pinopsida > Cupressales > Cupressaceae > Cunninghamia > Cunninghamia lanceolata. Next base: position 523,097 of record BSBN01001153.1, read on the forward strand.
CTTCATACCTAGGCCGACCCTCTTTAATATAGTGAAAAACATTTAATTTTGATTGATCTTCATTTAATAATGCAATTTCCTCATTTTTCAAGGCAAAAAACAATTAAATGTTTATAACTTTTCCTTTGATTGGCGCATTGGTCGAGGTTTCCACGATCTTCCTTTAGACTGAAATTTTGATACCTATCAACTCTCCTTCCTCAAGCGCATTAGATGGGGTGTAAGAGATCTTCTTGCCTTTTACATTTGATGACATCTTCTAGATCCTCTTTGTATTCCTTGAACTAAGTGTTTGACTTTCTTCTTACATTTCGCATTGGATAGGTATGTTGAAGTCTTCCTGAGGTGATTGAAATACCTTGATCTCCCTTCATAACCCTCTAGGCGCGTTGGATGAGGGTTTCGAAATCCTCTTCTTTTGAGAGCATTGGATTGATACATTAAGATCTTCCTTACACGCATCCAACACTTGACCTTACACGCATCCAACACTTGACTCTTCTTCCCTTCACGAGGTGGCGGATTAGTTGGGTACTTTGGATTCATCTTGAAAATTTCTGAATTTTGCCTAGACTGCCTTGATTTAGTGGCGCTTTGGATCAAGGATTGAATTCCTCTAGCATTTCACTTTAAGAATTAATTCTTTGATAGTCGCATTAGATCACACCTTCAAAATCCTCATGTGTGGCGCTTTGGATCAAGTTTTTGATTCCTTCTAGCATTTTGCATTGGATGAGTATATTGAAGTCTTCTCAAAATTGCTTTGGTTTGAACTCGTTCTCATTTGCAAGGGAGTGGCGCATCGGTTCAAGGTGACAAGATCCTCTCAAGTTAGTGTTTTTCAAAATATTCTACCCTCTTCCCTCTTTAGCGCATTAGATGGGTAATTTGAGATCTTTAAACACAAACCTCTCTCTCCCTCATGTGTGGCGCATTGGATAGGTAGTTTGAGATCTCCAAAAACAAACTTCATTCTTCCTTATGTGTTGCGCATTGGATACCACCTTGAAGTGGGCGCATTGGATCACTATGTTGGAAGCTTCAAAACTTAGGTGTATTTACCTTTAGCGAATCATGCATGATGTTGGCGCATTGGATAAAGTTTTAAAATCCTCTCAAACTAGAGCCTTGAAGACTTGACCTTGGATGTCTAGGACACTTTCACTTTCCTCCTTGTAGGGCGCATTGGATGAGGCATGGAGAATCCTCTGAAATTTTGCCTTAGATAAGGATCCTCTGAACTTTATATTGAAACTTCTTTGGCGCACTAGATCACTATGTTGGAATCTCTTGAACACTGACTTAAACCTTGTGATGTATCCCCTTTGAAGCGCCTGGAATCTCCCTTCATGAAGTCGCATTAGATGAGGCATTGGAGATCCTCTAGATTTTGGCGCATTAGATAAGACTTCGAAATCCTCTCAAACTAGATCCTTCTTAATTCAAAAACCTTAAGACTTCTCCTTCCTTCTAGGTGGCGCATCAGTTGAGCTTTTCAAATCTTCTAGTCTCTCTTCAAAATTTAGATTTCGGAGTCAATTCTTCTATCCTAGCGCATTGGTTGAGGTTTGGAAATCCTCTGGATACTTATCACTTTAATTTCCTCTAAAATTCGTTCCAAGACTTGTCTTTTAATTTTCGCATTATTTAAGTGTTTGAAGTCCTTATCTTTTCCTTCAAAATGATGCTTTTAGTTTGGGCGCACTAGATGATTGATTGAAATCCTCATGTTTTTACGCATTAGTTCAAGGCATTGAGATCCTCATGCTCTTGCGCATTAGATAGCATGTATAAATTCCTCTGGGATTCGCATCAAAAGGCATGAAAAATCTTCTAAAATCGCATCACTTCAAGGTTTTAGAATCGCATCACTTCAAGGCTTTAGATGGGCGCATTGGTTGATCAACTGAAATCCTCATCTTATCTTGTAATTGAGAGCGTGTTTTTCCTTGCGATTTTGCGCCACTTAAGTGCCCCGTCGCACTAGATGAGCTTTTTGAATCCTCTGGAAGAGTCAGGCGTTTTTCAGGGTCGCGAGGGTAAAGGTATATTGAAAAATATATTTAAGTATAAGAACTTATACTTTAAATATTTTTCAATATACCTTTCAGGATGTTTGAGATAGGTCTCGAATCCACCGGATTTAACATGCAAAATCTAGAATTTGGAGGATTCACCAGATTTCAGACTTAGCCATTTTTTCAGGATTTTCAGGATTTCAGGCTCTAGACTTAGTCTTTTCAGGATCTCAAACATACTTCAGGATTAATCTCAACATTCATTATCTGGATGGGATTTGATCACAATTCTTCATCACTGCGAGTTGATCTGCCTCCTAATCATGAACCAACGATCATAGAAGAGGAAATCACTACCGGGTCGGTAGAGGAAGATGAGCCAGGACATCATCAAAATCACATTGAAAGCACAGAGCTCAAAAAAAAGGGGGGTCCCTATTCCTAATGGGGTGATGTGTGATTTGGTCACAACATGGCGGACTAAAACGAGACCACCTTTTATTGTCAAATAAATTCATCTGTAATGTAATGTCCAAGTTCAAATAGGAATTCTATTGACTTCTCTAGATTTCTTTTCTATGTTTGCAAGTAATGCACATATTTCGTTCAACAAACTTTGGAAAGTGTTGGTATGTATATATATTTCCCATCTCTATTTTTGTCATGTCTCCTCTAGGTTGTATTGTTTATATGCTACCTGTGCCAGTCATCTTTTTTGCAGAACACGAACACCACAGAAATAAACCTTATGTTTTCCAATTTTTGAGATAATCCAATATTGATGGTCATAAATGAAGTACTTACACAATTCCTTGTTTTGTTGCAGACTAAAATATTTAATCGTTACTTTTGTTGATAAAGCTATTTCATATGGTATAAAACCATTTGTGGTGGAGCTGAAACATGCAAATATCTTTCATTACTAACCCTTTCGACTATGTGTGTTATACATATAATAGTACAAAATAAACCATTTGTGGTGGAGCTGAAACATACAAAATCTTTCATTACTAACCCTTTCGACTATGCTTTTAATTCCTTCATTGAGATTATTGCTAGCTATAGCCGAGCCTCTATTAGACTCGGATAAAATAAATAGAGGCCTTAACATAGGCTTCAGTAGTTTCTACATCTGGTCACCTAAATCTGCATTAGTCTCTTTATTACTGTGATTAAATTCAGGAAACTACTATTTCAATTTGCTTGCCTCATGGCACTTAGCTTTAATGCTAGTTGACAATGCTATTAACTATGATGATATATAATCACTACATGAGCATGAATTGATGTTTTTTTAATGTGATCAGTTATTGGAGTTAAATCAAATTCTTCATCTGATGAGATTATTGAAGCATATGAAAGGCTGACCTCAGAATGGTAATTTTTTAGTTTTACCAAGATGCTTCTTAGTTAAATGAACATATAAAACTTTTTATGTTCTGTTTTCTTTTAAGTCTTTATATTGTTGGTTGACATTCCATCCATATTGATAAGGTTCAATTCCACGTTTCAGAAAGTTGAATTTTTAATTCACTTGATAAAGGTAGTCATGAGGAATTGTTAGAAATGGTGAAATTAATAGATATTCAAACATTCTGTGCCGTTTTGTCCTCTTCAGATGTGTACAGACCCAAATTATATCATGAAAGTTAGTAAAATCAGCTAAACAAGCCACTATTCTCATTTACTAGTCAAAACCTAGTATGAAACTTGAAAAACTCTCTTAATACTCTTAAATCGGTTGATTTCATCAAGAAGAATAAATGTTGTACAAGAGTCTACAGATGTTACAGTTTGTTTTGAGGTGATCCTTGGAGTCAAACATGGCTGAAACTGTCAAATTCTCTAAATCATGGTAAACAGATTCTGCATTTGTAATCTAATTACTACAGAAAATAACAATAGAAACTAAACCCATCAAAACAACTTTGATTTAATCTGATGCTGGAATCTATTTACACAATTAATAGAAAACAATAAATGTAACTCAATGACTACTAAAACCTTCTCATTAATTCTGGAACTGAAATCTGCTACAGAAAAATAAAAATAAACTTCTAATACAATTCGTACCTCTGCCCTTTCAATTTATAGATGTGAGAAGGGCATACATGGGAGTTATCAACAGTCAGACTCATACTTCTAAAAGTCTGCATGAACAGATGAGGTAGCGCGGTCCAAGAGATAGTTCAGCTTCTCTTGAACTGTGCGCCCTAATTGACAGTTAAACAAGACAATCTATTTTCAGTTAATCTTAAATAAGACAATACTAAACTGTAAAAGACTTCACTTAAACTCAGCTGGCGCTCAGGACTTAAACTACAGTTTTATTTAAAAAAGATATCTAAAGCTGGTGCCTAGGATTTAAACTACAGTCTTATTTAACAGCTATTTAAAGCTGCCTCCTAACTAGAACTACTGTAGAAAACTATCCGAGATACACATTCTAACATAAACAAGTTCCTAAGTCCTAACAAATAATAGAGAAACACAGTGCAGTTTCTTTAGCAACAAAACTGCCAGATGAATGTGTAATGTCCCCTTTCTCTAAACAGAGTTAGTCTATTTTTGAGTTCCCATAGACTAACTAGCCTGGTTAGGGAACCATGGTTGGCAGTGACTTGGATGCTAAGTTAGTGGATTCATTCAAAACCCTGCCGGATCCGGGTCCTGTTGATGTTTGTTTTTAGACAAGTCAACAATAGAGTAAAACACTAGAGTATCCCACTCTCTCTTGAACAAAGCTCTTCAAAGGCTAAACTATGTGATCCAGTGAAGTAACTCCAAGGTTCCTTTTTATAATGCATGATGGGTTAACTCAGTGATTACATGTGATCTTGCTGATAATCACAAAGGGACTTATGCAGATTCTTCTCCTTTCATTCAGCTTATTTCTCCGTCAATGTGGATGATGTATTCAGGACTTCAATAATAAAGAAAAGTAAAAGGGGTAAGGGTTCAAGAAGGCTAATTTAAGGTCAATGAAGTAACGAGGTATTGAATAGACAAACTCCTGGATAAACCTAACTTCACTTCGCCAAGGATGCCTACAACTACATGAAGTTGATGCAATCTTCTAAGGTTACGCGAATGGTTTTCAAATCATGAAGGTTCATATGAGCACCTATTGGATGACGCAGCTCAAACAAACATCCATAATCGAACTTATACAAATTATAAGGCTCAGATTAGCTTTACACAACAATCCACCAGCGATGAATGTTAAAAGCATGAGCTAGGAGTTGATCAAATATTCAACACAACATACATTACAACAATGAGCTCTAATCTATTTGAAACATCTCTCCATTTCATTAAGTACAAGAAACCGTGCGATTCCACAAGACAACACTTGAACACCAAATAAACTTCCAATGTCTTTTGCATTAACCTTGAGAAATATTTACAACAATTTCAAGTCCTCTCAGAGAATTTTGAGAGTCTCTCCTATTCTACTCCTAAAATCTACTCTCAACTACTACTCTCTACTCAATTACAAATGAGGCAACAAGGCCTTTATATAGTGCTTCAGGATTACAATGAATGGCTTAGATCAATTCGATAGCCAAGGGCTCAGATTGTGCCACCTCATAGGTAGTTACAACAAACTGCTATTTTTAGCACAAAAAAGAGAGGCAATGACGACACGCTTTCCAATGTGATAAGGATAAGGTGAAAGCATTTAAAATATCTTCCACATAGGAATCCCTTTGACTTCTTTTATTAAATGATACATTTAATGCATTTAAAATGATGTGTACTCGCCACATAGATGCCACTTCAGCATACTTTGAAAATTGTATCATCTTTGTGGTGATGTATTCAATGTGATTGCTTGAACTTATATGTTTAGGAATACATCTTGTAGATCTTGCCTTGTTCATTCTTCTTGTAGACTGGATGTATGATACTTGTTACTCATTTGACTAACTTCATGATTCTTTCTTCTTCTTGTAAGATGTAGATATGATGATCTTTTTTGATAATGCTCTTGATGTAGGGTAGTAGAGATATGATGATGATGCTTCCTTCATATAAGAATAGATGATGAAGCTTGCTTCATGAATTGGAGTAGAAGTCTCTCTTGGACTTGAAGGTGAAAGGACTTGAAGTTGAATGGTGAATGTATTGCCTTTGCTTGATGATATAATGAAGATGAAGTAGTTCTTCAAGATGATCTTTGAAATTCTTCCAAGTGTGAATAGCATGATGATCTTGAAGATTGGGAGAACTTGACTTGAAGCTTGGATGGATGAATGTATTCGAACATGATGCCATTGATGAAGTATACTTGAACTTGATGTGATCTAACATGATGTCATTGATGTAGTATACTTGAACTTGATGTGATCTAACATGATGTCATTGATGTTTCCTCTTGCAATTTGAAGGCTACTCAGATACTTACCCTTGATGACTCCACCAACACTCCTTCCTTCAATGATGCAACTTGATGATGCACACTTGAAGTTAATGTGATCTAACATGATGTCATTGATGTAGAAGACTCGAGGTGATCTCCAAAGGTGACTATCATGATGACTCTCCTTTAAAGATGAATCCTTACTCCTCGCTTGAAGATGATTCCTCGAACAACTCCTTAGCTTGATTGATGTTCCTACAAAACAAGATAAACAATATATCAATATAACAAAGGAAACACTCAAAACATGCAAATAACTTGTCATCAAGTTTAGGCGCACATATAGGTAAAAAGAAGAACAAAGAGCGCCTAATACAATTTAGTCCCACATTCATCACTCGAACAATTTCAATCAATTGTAATAGTTTAAAGGAGTCAATCCCACTTAAAAGGTTCGCTCAAAGGTATCTTTTAATGCAGTTTCTTCCTTAGGCGCCAATCTAGGTGGCAGAGGTAGTCATAAGCGCCTACTTTCATTAGGCTTTATCCTTGTCATTTTGCAATTTTAAATGATGAGACATGTCTTGAATGCCTTCAATCTTTTCAGCGCCCACTTTTGAACATGGATTTGGATGCTTTTCTTCAAGGCGCCCACTCAAAATGTAAGTCATCTGATGATTCCTTTAGACGCCAGAAGCTGTTTGCAGAGTGGTAAAAAGGTGCCTAACACTAATAAGGCTTCATACTTGTCATTTTCATGTTCTACACAGTAGTAAATCCTTTGGAAGGTTGTGGGATGACTCCCCTCCCTTTAGGCGCCAATTTAAGAAGTTTTTCACATTGCTCATTCAATGACTTCAATCTAATGCCAAGTTTTAATGACTTCTGACACCCTATACTCCTAGGCGCCAACTTGTATGATTTTAACCTTTCTTGCCATGCTTAGGCGCCAATTTAAGATGTTTTAAACATGAATTGGCGCCCTATCTCAAACTCGCTTCCTGACACTTCAAATAACCTCATTCTCACATCTAGGCGCAAGTTATTATGGTTTTATCCTTTGAACTTTCACTAAATGCTAGGGCGCCAAATTCACTTGTCACAGTTAGCCACTCCCTAGGCGCCAAAAAGGGTCTTTGAATGATGCTCATTTCCTCCTAAGTCTAGGCGCTCTAGGTTCAATAAAACCAATCTTCAATTCAAAATGTTCATGCCTATGATCTTTCAACAATCTTTAGGTACATATTGATGTTTTCATTCACTCTGGGACCAAGGCGCTAGAATAGGTTTATTGAGGCATGAAGTGCGCCTAGGACTACAAGGGTGTTCACTTCAAGTCTTATAATTCTAAGTCCTTATGCAATGTTCAAGGGAAGCTTCAATAGTCTTATCACTAAAAACTCAAGCATTTTCTTTTAGGCGCTGATGATGAAAACTATAGGAAATGGCGCCTAAACATAAGAGATATGCCTCTAATTTCTAGAAGACTTATTTCATGTTTTGTCAAGGTATACATTGATTTTCAAAGGCCTTCCAAGCTAGGCGCCTTAATTCTTCTCATGCATAACTACTTCCTAGGCGCCAAAATCAGTTTTGGTATACTCCAAATCACTTTGGATCTCTCTTACCTTAGGTGCCCATGGTTATGATTTCTAATTCCTAAGGTGCCTAGAATGATTCACTCATAGAAGAAGAGCGCCTAGTTTCTTCACACTTGCTAATATCTGATGATGATCTCAAGTTGCTTTACCAAGGCGCCTAAAATGATTCACTTAGGCTTCAAGGCGCCAAAACCATACAATTTCAACCTAATGCGCAATCTAATGGTCATTTGAGCATGAAAAGGGCGCCTAAGTTCCTAGATTACTCCTTCGTCGAATTTTTGGATATTTAAGGTCTTTTATGTCAATTTGAATCAAGGCGCCTATCTGGGAGAGATTGAAGGTTGATAGTCCTCTAGGCGCACTTTTGGGGTCTCTGCAAGTGGGGAAATTGCGCCTAAGTACTAGAGCAAATTCGCGCCTAGAAATGTAAGTCGCCAAGGTAAGGTATATTGAAAAATATATTTAAGTATATTGAATTTCTTATACTTTAAATATTTTTCAATATACCTTTCAGGATGTTTGAGATAGGTCTCAGATCCACCGGATTTAACATGCAGATTATAGAATTTGGAGGATCCACCAGATTTCAGACTTAGTCAATTTTTCAGTGTTTCAGGATTTCAGGCTATCAGACTTAGTCATTTTCAGGATCTTCTCAAACATACATCAGGATTTCATACTCCTTCCTCCTAAGGCGCAACTTGGAGTTTGTTTGAACATCTCTTTCATGCTAAGGCGCCAAAAGAAGGTAGTCTATGCATGAAGGGCGCCTAGCTTAAGTTTGCTCATTTGGAGTTGTTTACACCCTTGGGAGACTGGATCATCCTTAGGCGCAACTTGGAGTTTGTTCATCCACACTATTGCCAAGGCGCCTAAATGGCAAAAGCAACACTAAATGGCGCCTAAACTCATTCACTTTAACCTAAGGTGCAATTCTTATGATCATCTGAACATGCAATGGGTGCCTAGACCTAAATGCCTCTTCCTTGTCAAATTTGCAGTGTTTCAAGCTTCGCAACATCAATTTCAATCAAGGTGCCTTGGTTTTAAGCTCTCCTTGCCCAAGGCGCAATCTTGAGGCTGTCTAGGTGATGAAAGGTGCCCTAAGTTCTAGGCGGAGTTTTGAGGTGACCCTGGAGCAATTTCGCGCCCAGAAATGACAGTGCCCGAGGTAAGGTATATTGAAAAATATATTTAAGTATATACTTAAATATATTTTTCAATATACCTTTCAGGATGTTTGAGATAGGTCTCAGATCCACTAGATTTAACATGCAGATTCTAGATTTTTGAGGATCCACCAAATTTCAGACTTAGCCAATTTTCAGGATCTTTAGGATCAGGATACCAGACTTAGTCATTTTCAGGGTCTCAAACATCAGGATCAGGTCATCGAGGGGCTCTAAGACTCAAACACCACTGACTTCATCATGCAAAGGACATCATCCTGGACTTAGCAAAGCACTGGAATTCAAAAAAGGGGGTCCCCATTTGCAATGGGGTGATGTGTGATTTGGTCACAACAGGTCCGATTCGAACTAGGTTCGGATTCGGAACTGATTCGTGGATCAATTCGTCTAGGGTTCGAAAAATCCGCTGTCGGTTTATCCACGACGAACCCAGGCGAACCTTTGGCAAATCCAGACCATTTTCTAGCCTGCCGCGACGAATCTGGGATATTTGACGAATTTCGTTTTAAATAAATGCGATTGTTTTTTCCGTTGCAAAAATATTCAGGTTGCGGGATATAATACTGCGATATACGTCGATAGGAATAGCGGACGAGTTTATAAAATTTTCCGGCGTGACTTTTTTTTACGGCATGAGACAATGTTTTAGATATACGTAGATTCTTTATCTATATATTATATCCTATATTATTATGATATAATGTTTTTATTATTAATATTTATTACATATTATTACATTTATGTTTTATATATTAATATAGTTTTATAATATATAAATATAAATTAATAATATAATATATATTTATAAATATTTACATTATAATAAATTATTAATTAATAATGTAATGTTATATTTATAATATGAAATATATTTATATTTATAATATATTATATATTCTAAGTATATATTAATAATATAATATATAATATTATTATATGTAATAACATTAATATTAATATATATTAATATGTTTAATATATATAATAATAATAAATATATTATATATTTTAATATTATTAGATATATTAATATGATAGTATATGTATTAAAATATAAAATTAAAATATATTTATAATAATAATATTAGATATATTAATATAATAGAATATGTATGAAAATCTAAAATTAAAATATAATATATATATAGTACAGAGGAATTGAACCCAAACTCAATTTTTTTAAGTCGAATCCACGAATCGAACCCGCGAACCCGAACCCGAACCCGAACCCAAACCAGAACCGGCAACTTAGCTTGGATGAGTTGATTAGTTTGAGTGGATGTTGGCTTGGGTTCAGTTTGGTCTTCAATTGGCACTTTCTTAAGGTGGTTTGTGTGCTTTGGGCCCGGACTTGCTATTTTTAGCAAATTAGGGTTTGTGCTGTTTCGGGATTTTCAAGGTTGGAGTTGTTGCGTCTTGGCGAGACCTTTCCAACGGTCTATAGAACACTGGAATTGGAGTACATTTGGATTTCCATTTTAAAGTCTGAAGATTAATAATATTATTTAATATGGGACTTTGGAAATTATAAAGTTAAGTGACAGAAATGAAGAAATATTAAAAAAGTCACTTAAGTGAAGTTGGGCGCCTACCTTAGGAGATTATAAAGTGATTTAAAAATAAAACTTTTCCCTCCCAAAAAGCATCGACCCCTCTTGGGGAAACAAAAGGTGAAAAGGAGCCTCATTGGGATATGCGTTGATATTGATATTTGCTTGTTTTTGCTCTGCAAGGGTTTTGAGAGGGTTTGGAAGGGATTCGAACCCAAGGGTTGTTGGAAATGAAAACTTCCTATAGTGACAGCATTCCGCAGGTGTGCAATACCATCCAAGGGTGCTATAGAGGCAAATACATCCAGTGTTTGCATTTGTGCTTCAATGGAATTCATTTTGATGAGGGTTTGAGGAGACATTGAACTTATCTTCACAGGTTGATTGATGACAGCACAGAATGGTTTAAAGGCAGTTTGGCATAGTTTGGAGAGAGAGTTTTGAGCTGCACATTCTTCCTTTGCTGGCCGTACCCTCACACAGGCTGGCCGTACATCTTTAGGGAGGCCGTACTTCTCACAAGGGCAGATTTGGAAGCTCTGAGACTGAGCGTTGGTATCCATAGTGTTCACAGAAATAACACAGTGCTGTTACAAGGGTTTAGAAGGTAGATTCTAAGGAGTATGGCGAATGTTTATTGCTGATATCAGTCCAGCCAGGCTGTACAGCAGCAAGCTGGGACGTGGGACTCCAAGAGTGGATATCGCTCCTTATTTGGGGATTATTCTCTTGCATAAGGACCGCCTGAGATCACAAATGTCATTGCATCTCTGTGTATAATGCAAAACAATCAATTGTGGATATTTGGAGGTGATTTCAGTTAGTCTATATTGCTGGTTCACCCTCAGCAGATGTATGAAGTTGAGAATCTTGAAATGGGTATGCATTTGTAATTCATTCTCTGTGATTTCTTGAATTGGGTTGTTATTATTTTGCTCATATTCATTATAGCTTTTTTGGGTATCATTGTATGCTCCATATTTCTATGTTACCTGGCAAAAAACAATACATGCAAAACAAAACCCTTCTGCATCTTCTGTCTAGTTCTGAAAGATCACAAAAAATTAATAAAATAACACTTTTAAGATTAAATCAAAGAACCAACACGTGCGGCACATTACAGAATGTGTGATGGTTTTGTTGGTAGGCAGCAGTTTTGTCTACATGTATCTGGTGGTTTTCAGGAGAAATGAGCAGGCAGACATATGGTTGTAAATGGTGTTCCTTGTTGTTCTTTGGCGTTTGGGATTTTTGATTTGTCCTACATAAAGTAAGAATATAAATACATACTTAGAGTTAGGGGTCATTGTAAGAATATAAATACATACTTAGAGTTAGGGGTCATTGTAAGTTAGTTCTTTCCATTCTTTTCAGCTAGTTCTTCTTGGTTGAGTGCATTGGGAATTGACTGCAATAGGAGAGTGTGCATATGAACAAGTTGTAGAGTAGTTGCAAGTGTTAGGATATTGTTGTAATGGTGATTTGTGTCCTTGAAGGCCTCAAGAAGGTTGTAGGTTTTTAATTTGCAGGGAAGATAAGAGGCAAGAGAAGGCAAGGCCTTATTTCCCTCTTCGTATTTTCTTAGAGTCTTTCATTGTTTTTTGATGGATACAAGTATCTACTTAAATGTGTAGCACAATGACAACTCATTTTTAGAGCACAACTGAATATTTTTAAGCACATATAAGACAAAACAACAAATATTAATTAAGTTGTTTAAGAGGAAAGATAAAGAATTGTGTTGGTGAATTAGTTATGGAATGTCTATTAATAACGGATCATACATTTTTTAATATACTTTTACTTTTTCTCTTGCATTCTTGTACAACTAAACTCAGTATATTCATTTTTTTGTGAATTTTCTAACCGCCTTCTAATTTTCAAATATTTTTCATTTAAAAATATATGTTTAAAATTATGCTTGCTAAGTCCTATGCTGAGTAAGAGAATCTCAACAAACAACTTGAAACTCTTTGTAATTTTTCGTGCTTTCCTTCTGATTTTCTTGTAAATCTCATTCTTGGAAATCAACAGGCACATAATAGAACAAGAAAGCAACAAGTGCTATAGAACTAGAAATTGTTACTATTTTTTTAATTTGTCTAGGATTTACTCAAATTGGGTTCACTCTCTTTGCTTAAACTTTTCATTGTTTTAGTGTTTATTACTCGTTGTCAGCTTTTGGATTTTTTTTAAGACTTCTATCTATAGTCAAAATGGTGAAATTAATTTTTATGTTTGAAAAGGACCTTGATTGAAAATCACAGACAAAAAAATGTCTTAGCTACTATCCAATTCTTTCTGCTGAAATTTGAGTTGGAGATGTGGATGGAGACTAGTTTCCCCTTTTTAAGAAGGATTTCATAAATATTATGTTCTATATTATTGTATTTTAGCCATTTAGAAATCCCTTGTTCCTACCACTTAGCTCCCCACACCTTTGGACCGATCTATCTAAAATGTTAATCCTTTCTAATGAATAGGGCCATCAAAATAAGGAGGATCTTCAACTTCCTCTAATACCATGCCAATCAAACCATTTCCAGACCTGTTTTTCCAACAAAGAAAGAGAATGGATGCCATCTAAAAAATGGATGCATCACCCAATGTCTTGTTCACAATGGAAGAAATGAGACAGAGGACATGGATCTTGAAAGATACGGCCTTAATCTGTAGACTCATGGGAGCCTATCTCAAACCACAGAAGTTCAGAACTTGGGTCAAAAATAAGTGGATTTAGGTTGGCTCAATGGACATTCTCATGATGCCAAAGGGGATATTTTTATTTTGTCTGTTTACAGTACCAAGCAAGAAAGGGACATTGCTTTCCAAGGGAGACCCTAGTTTATGAACAAATCGGGTGTTTTTATGAAACACTGGGCATTGGGTTTCAACCCCTCCAAGGATCTTCCAAGTGTTGTCCTGGTGGTGTGGGTTCATTCTGGGCATGGGAGGTATTGATTGATATGTCACAAATGCTGGAATCTGGCATGGGCTTGTGCTGTACATACACAGCATTCAACAAGGAGACACTAGCAATTAGAAACAGAAGGATGACCCATCGAATCTGGACAGACCACAATAATCCTCCTAAAGTACTCCAAAATAAAACTCGTAGAAAGAGACTAAAAATCAGTGAGCCTATTCTAGGAAAGGAAAAATTTAAGGGCAGCAAAAAGACCAATTTCTAAGGGAAAATCTTTGCAGCATCAGCTGTAAGATCCCTAACAAGATCTGTCCTAAAATTCTGATTTTTATTTTCTGAATTCTGCCCTAGATTTCTGCGCTTCAGATTTCTGCTCAAAACCCTAGATTCTGATTTTATTTTCTGATTACAAACAAATGCAGACAGTGAACATATATTTGCCAAAATACTCAAATAAACATGCCAATAATGAACCCTTATGATAATAGCATCAATCATAAACTCATCCACAAGATATGATCATCCAAATGCAAATAAGATGACAAACAATTCTGATTTCTGAATATATCAATATGCTGCTACAAATCAGAATAATCCGAGTTTGCAATTACATCAAATACATAGGTCAAACATGCCCAAACATAGGTCAGAAATCTGCCTTTACAAATCAGGTTCGTACATACCACAAATGATGAACAATGATGTCACAAAACAAGTCCTAGCTGGGCGAACTCCTTCAGCTAGGTGATGCTCCCTTGGAAGTGGTAAAACACATGCAAATGAGGGGCGGCGGCTAGAGCTTGGTTCCCGTCAATCACAATGAAGTCACCCTCGGTGGCACTCAATCTAAGGTGAAAACCCTAGCATAAACAATGCAAGAAGTCTCCACAATGATGGTGCTCCAAGTCTGATCTGAAATCTGAATATATCCCTTGATCCTCCAAATTGTATTCCGCACAAATCTCACAATTTTGCCTTAGGGTTTCTGCAGAAACAAATATTGCTTTATCACTCCTCCTTTCCTTCCAAAACTCCAATGAAGCACAAATATGAACTCCGTATGAGTCCACCTCCAAGATGAGATTGGGTTTTCGTCCTTGGAATAAGCTGAACCAAAGTTGCAGCCAAATAGATAAATCTCCAAAGAAATGAATATGAATGAATGATGATGGAAGTGCCTCAAATGATCTTATATTTATACATAAATCTTCTTCTCTCCTCAAGCTGGCCGACTACCTCTTGTAATCATATTTTATGTCACTTTTTTCCCTCTCCTAGGGCCGACCTCATGCGAGGCGCTCAAAACACAATGAAAACATTTTATTTTATTTTTTTATTATTTTCCTCTTTCCACTCTCCAAGTGGGCGAACCACTTAGGCATAAGATACATCATGATTTTGACCTCAAATCAAGTCGTCCTCCTCAAAGTGAAATATCATAAATTATTCTTATTTTTCCAAAGGCATTTTTCCATCTATTTTCTTCTCTTTACATTCTCCTCCTTGGTCGCTCCACATTAGGGCAAATTATTTTATTCTTCACCAAAAGACTCACAAAAATATACCAAGTCATCTCCCACAATTATTTTGCCCTACAAAATTGGCTAAGTATGAAATCTTGCCAATTAGGTCATTCCCTTAGCTCTCCGGCTTACCCTACGGGAATAGGATAGGCTAGCCAATTCCACTAAGTGATCACTCCAAAAATGGGGACATTACATCAGCAGACATGGAATTAGAGGCACTCCATGATTCGTAGGTGAGCTGAAATGCTAAATCAAAGGTCAACAACCGTAAGCTCCATTTCAAAAAGCAGAACTCAAAATTTAGAAGGAAAAATGGCCACAAGGAATGCAATTTTAGCCTCAATCTTATTCCATGGCTACAAGAAACTATGGGCAAATTGCAAAAGCAAAAAAATTCTATGGAGGACCTCATTTTAATGCCCAGCTCTCTATGGGAACCCAAAAGTTGCAGACACTAAGAAAAAGAGCAAAACTGGAAAGGAATACATAGAGATAGAGGGAAACCAAAATACATCTCAGTGAGTGGAAAAGCCGGTCCAAATTTGGACACCAACAAATGCTACACATACAAAAAATCAATGAAGGTCCACAACAATAACCTATAATTATTATTCAAACTGTAGTATTTCTGGGTTTGTTTTATTATTACAGCAGTTTGAATACTGTGGTTCACAACAGTGGTATTAGAACTGTGATTTGCCAGCCTGTGGAAAACACAATATCAACAAAACAAAACAAACACAAACAGGGAAAAAAAAGACAGTCGGACATTTGTACATGTCAAAAAGTGATAGGGAAATGAGGCATCAACATAGGGAACATAGGAAGCAAAAAATGTCACACGAAGACAAAGAACATGAATTTTTCGAGGTGATGAAATCCTAAAAGGATGAGCAGAAACAGCTTATCAAACTCTTCATTCGGAACATGTAGGGTAAGGAAACCAAGGAAACAAATCATGCTACTATGCCTTTGGAAAAGGGTGCACAAGGAGAGCATTCATCTTCAACAACGAACACAATCACCCTAGTGAAATCAGTTATGGGTATAGAACTACCAAGAGTCATGTTTTTGCAGGAAGAAGATATGGACAATTGCCAGGAGGAGGATTTGGATGCTCTTCATGATGAATATGGGGCAAAGAGTGTAGAATTTTGAGCAGATATTTCCATCATGAATTTTTGTATGCTGAAGTAAAAAACTAGAACCAAGAAATTGGTGCAGGAGCATCAAGGGCTTGGAGCCCATGTATATATTTTTGCATTTTTGGTGTGATGTTCTTTTCTTTTTTCAAATAGGAAGGAACGAGACCGATGCGGTGAGGAGAACCAGCGGTAGGGAGTCAAATTAAAAAAAATGCATGTTGAGAAGATGCAAGTTGTGAGTATCCGTCAAATGTATATCGCTAACAGTGTATGTGTATACCACTATTGTATGTAAGACCATTCTGTGTATATCCTGCATTTGGATATTGAGTCGTATGTTACAATTGAATGAGCGAATGTGCATGGCATAAGATACAATGGTGATAGGAGATCGCGGGTCCCACCTGATGCATGCAAGCATTGTATGTATATACAAAGTGGAACCATCGGCGAAAGTATCATTATCGGAGGTGAAGAGTAAAGTCCGGCCGAAGGAGTAAAGTCGGGCCGATGGAGAAGTTTGTTGTTATGCATTTCGGAGTGATATGTATTATCGGCGGATGAGGAGGAGATGCTACCGACGGTCCTAGTCACACCGATGGGTCAATGTGGATCCGTCGAAGTAAGAATGGACATCGGGAGAAGATATGGAAATGTGGCCGACGATAGGAGATCTGGAAGTGGATATGAGGCATATTGGTGTGAGATGAAGATCAGAAGACAGGGTCAAAGTCTGAGCGACGGAAGGAGTCTTGCTGAAAGCGAAGACAATACAATGCATATCGGGAGGAGTGTGTAGTAAGTTTGGGCGATGAATAAAGCAAATGTATATGTCGATAAGACAATAGACTATCTTGCCGATGATAGAATGAATGCATATTTCGATATTGTATGACACAAACAAATGTATATGCGAAGGAACATACACTTGGAAAATGAAGGTCGCGGGTCCACATATTGCACGAAGGCATTGTATGTACATGCAAAGGGGAATGTATCGTGATAGAAAGCATGCCGACAGGGGAAGTATGATCGGTGAGCGAAGAGCATGTTTTGCTGATAATGTATGTGAACCGATGGGTTCAAGGATGCATAGAAAACCTAACCAAACAGACAGAAAACCCTAACTGTCCAATAACATAAAAAGGACGAATAAGATAAAAACTGGTTTTTGCTTTTGAAAATCGGTTGGAAGAAAAAAAGGTTGGAGAACAGACATTGAATGTAAGAAGAACTTTCATAATAAGAACATTGACAGTTTGATCTATTCGTGCATGTCTGTGGAATTCTTGCATAACTCGATCTGAAGTAGAGTAGTTAATTTTATTCCTGTTATTTTGTTTCTGTTTGCACAAAATGTCTCTGTCTTGATGTCCCTGCAATTCCCCTGTACAGTCATGGAGGGCCATCAAGCAAAGATCTTTCTTGTTTTCCTGTTGGTGTTAGTGGTTGGATTGTCAATGAGAGACAATAAGAACTTGTCCTAGGTGAGCTTTGCTATAGCCCGGCTAGGTATGCAAGTTGCAGTCTAAAAAGGCAGGGGTGAAAAATAGAGTAGGAGGAATTGAGCACCAAGCAATCAGAACCCTGGACCCAGAGAGGAGGGTTGATAACGGGCTCAAGAAGGCTATAAGCCTTGGAAATTGGAAATCTTGGAAGCAGTGAGGACAAAGAAGAATGCCTCATGCCAAGAAAGTAAGGTCTGTATTGGGAATAACAGATAAATAGGCCTTTCACCTCTGTAATAGATTGCTTAGGTTGAATTAGACATTTTGGGGTAGAAAATGTCTAGGAGAACTTAAATTGGTAGGGAGACTTGGGGTATGACATAGGTCTTGAAGTGTTGTGTCAAGATAGGTTTTCTAAGTCCATAGTCCTCCCCATCAGAAACCCACCCTGAATAGGCCTCGTAAAAATTTGCAAAGTAGGTTGGGAAAATTGACCGTCCCATCATTTGATGGATCCAACAAAGCCTCAGCACAAGCTTGGATCCAAAAATTGAACACTTACTTCTCATTGAGCCCTTTGTAGAAGCAATTAAATTTGTGATCCTTCACTTGGAGGGGTTTGCACACGAGTGGTGGTATCACGGTTTAGTCACTCAAGGCACAACCACATCACCACCTAAGAGGAGTTTTGCAAGAGGTTGATCGATAGATTTGAGAAATAGGACCCAAAGGGACATTTTAGGGAGCTGGGCGACATCAAGGCTCAATGGACGCATATGTAGCTGATTTTTAGAGGATAGTTGTGATGGTGCCTAATGCGTTAGAGAGGTGTTTGACATTCCTTTAAATGGAAGGGTTGAAAGAACCCCTTAGAGGCCTACTTAAGGGCCTTGAACTAGATTCATAGTAAGTGTTTATCAAAAGGGCCTTAACATTGGAAACCACTACACCTAGCAGATCCTTCCAAGGGTTTACCTCGAAGGGTGTGAGTTTTGGATAACCACCTTAACAACAGCAGGAAAACTCCATATAAACATTTTTCTGCAGAAATTGGGGCCTACTCCTTCTCGACCCACAAGTTAATTAGGGGGCCAAATCCACCTTTAGGAACCAACAGTTAGGAGACATGACTTGCAATGAGTTGTGGAGGAAATAGTTATGCTTTAACTGTAAAGAACCATGGGACCCAACACATAGATGCTTGGGAAAGGGGCAAGTCCATTTGATTCAGGTGAACTTTGATGGTGAGGGAGAGCCCAAGTCAGGAATGGAGGCACAAAGTGTGGAAGAGGACGAGGCTTCACTAGCAGGTATAGTAATTGAAGGCCTACAGTCACTTGAAGGGGGAGTGCAGCTAATTACTATTATATCTTTGTTAGGAGCATTGAGGTATTGCTCCTTTTGAGTTAAGGGAGGATTGGAGGGCAACACATGGTGCTCATTGATGGGGAGCGACCCATAATTTTATTGATCAAGGTGTGGTAGCATGTTTCAGATTGAAAGCTGAAGACTTTGTACGGTTTGAAGTGGCAGTAGCAAATGATTATTCATTGGCTTGCAAGTAGGTTGTCCACCAGTTATAGGTAGTATTAGATGGACATGCTATCACCCATGAATTTTATGTTGTCTTGCTTGGGGGAGCTCACATGGTTTTGGGCGTCAAGTGGTTGCATTTGCTTGGAGAGTTCACACATAACTACCAAATGATGACACTTTGTTTTGTGGAACATGGATGAAAGAAGACCATCGAGGGCGTTACAGATGCACCAATACAATATGTTTCAACTCATTGAATAGAGAGGCTTTTGGGACAAGACATATTATTGTGACTCCTTATTGACACCTTCGTGCTTTCAAGGATGATATAGAGAGGACTATAGAGGAGCTGTTGAAATTGGGACACATTAGATCTAGTACGAGTCCATTGCATCTTTTGTGGTTCTAGTAAAGAACAAAGATGGAACATTGAGAAAGTGTATAGATTACAGGATTGTAAACAAGAAAACTTTCAAGAATAGGTATCCAATACCTCTAATTGATGAGTTACATGGGGCAGCATACTTCACCAAAATTGACTTGTGGTCAAGGTACCACTAAATAAGGGTTAAACCCGAGGACACATTTAAGACTGCTTTCTGGTGTTATTGTGGGCACTTCAAGTTTTTGGTGATGCCATTCAGGTTCACCAATGCACCAACCACTTTCCAATTAGCAATGAATTAAATTTTCAGATTGTATTTGAGGAAATTTGTATTGCTATTCTTTGATGACATACTGATTTATAGTAAGACATGGAGGAACACATACAACACCTAGATGCAGTGCTGACTATTTTGTAACAGCAGACCTTTGCCAAGAAAATCAAATGCGAGTTTGGAATGTAGAAAATCTTGTACTTGGGACACATAATGAGCAAGGTAGGTGTGGAGATGGATCCAACCAAGGTGTAAGCCATCCAAGAATGGCCTACTTTGAGGACATTGACACAATTACGAGGATTCTTGGGCCTTTCTAGCTACTACAAGAGATTCATTCGAGGATTCTTATAGTTAGCATTGCCCTTAATGGAATTGACCAAGAAAGGTGCCTTCCATTGGTCTAGAGTGGCACAGGGGCGTTTGACCAATTAAAGAAGGTAATGTGCATTGGTTCCATTCTTGCAATACTTGATTTTTTATTACCTTTTGTAGTGGAGTGTGACACTTCAGGTGAAGGTCTAGGAGCTTTTCTTATGCAAAAAAAAAACAACCCATATTATTTGAGAATTGAAAATTGACAGAGATAGATCATAATTTCTCTATCATGATAATGAAATGTTGGTGTGCATGCATGCACTGGCTAAATTCAGACAACATCTAGTTTGTGGATGTTTTTTAGTTTGTACGGATCACAACAACTTGAGATTTTTCTTATCGTAGTGTGACTTCAATGACAGGCAACAAAAATGGTAAGCAAATTGTAGGCCTATGATTTTGACATTGAATATGTCAAGGGAAAGAACAATAGGGTCACAGATGCACTCTTTAGGAGACTTGAACTATCAACCATTACTTCAGTAGAATTTGATTGGAAAGAAGAGTTGTTGGTTGAGTATGCTAAAGACCCACTAGCTACAAGGCTGATTGAGGGTACTATTGCTTCCTTAGATAGAGATGAGAGATACCAGGTGAAGCATGATATTATTTTGTACAAGGACAAAATTTCGTGGTGCTGGGATCTAAGCTAAAACAAAAAATCATAGCAGCATTCCACAATTCTCCATTTGCTGGTCAATTGGATTTTTCAAAACTTACCAATAAGTTTGGAGTAGATACGCTTGGAAGGCCCTAAAAGTGGACGTTTTGCCACATGTATGAGAGCGTGAATTGTGTCAAATGATGAAATATAAAACCACATACCCAGCAAGTTTGCTTCAGCTCCTCCCCATTCCTCAACAAAAGTTAGAATTTGTGTCAATGGACTTCATTACAAGCTTGTCTTGAGTGGGGGGAAAGAATTGTATCTTCATGGTTGTGGATCATTTGAGCAAGTTTGTACACTTCTACATTCCCAGCGAGTTCAAGGCTCCATAGGTACAAAACCTTTTCTTTAGAGAGATCTTTCACTTGCTTTGATTACCTTGTGTCGTGGTTAGTGATAGGAATGTACGTTTCATGAGTGCCTTCTAGTAGGAGTTATTCAAGTTGACAGGGACAAAATTGACACCTAGTACTAGTTTTCACACTAGAGGGATGGGCAAATAGAGATGGTGAACAAATGGGTTGAGGGGTAGTTGAGTAGTCTTGTGACCAATCACTATTCAATTTGGTGTAGTGGCTGTACATAGGGTAGTATTGCTACAATATTACCTACCACATGTCCGTTGGGATGTCCCCTTTAATGGTATTGTATGGATATGGCACACCAACTTTCACAGAGTTGACACTTCTTGAGACACAAGTCCTTGCAGCAAGAGACTTCATTGAGCAAAGCAAGTAGGTTTTGATAGGTTTGCACAATCAACTTCAGCGTGCAAAATCAGCAACAAATTTATGCTAATAGGCATCACATTGAGAGGCATTTTGAGGTAGGAGACATGGTTTTCCTTTGGTTGTAGCCCTATAGGAGTCTACTTTAAAAAGGAGTGGGGCTGAGAAACAAAAACCCTGCTTCTATAGTCCCTATAGAATTGTAGGACATGTTGGTGAGGTGGTTTATGAGTTGGAGCTACCCCCTAATAATTGAATCCACAACACTTTTCATATATCTTGTTTGAAGAAGGTGGTGGGACAGCAGGTCACGCCTTTAGCCGAGCTCACACCACTAGACGATGAAGGGAAGTTATTAGTGTTGGAGCAGATACTTGGTACTTGAGAGAATTAGCTATGGAACCATGTATGAACTGATATCTCGGTGTAGTGGAAAGGTTTGTCTTGGGAAGATGCCACTTGGGAGTTTGCCGATATCCTAGATCACCTAGCATTGTCTTTCTTGAGGGCAAGCAAATTTGAGGAGGGAGGACTTATAATGTGCCTTTTGTGATTTTTAAATATTGAATTGGTTGGTAGTTAGACAAGATTGAGTTTTGACTAGGTCCTTGTTGACAATTAGGAGTAGGTCTTTCAATTAGAGGGTGGCGTTTGAGTCTTCCTATTGAAGTGGCTTAGTTGGCCAATTAAGGAGTTGCAATTTAAAATAACGGTCACTGCATTTGTGTTAATCCTATAGCAGTACGTTCCTATAGTCTTTATCAACAAATGAGGTAGTGTTTGGTTAGTTAATTGTCATTGTTTGTCAGTTAGAAACCCCCAATTGAGGAATTGATTTCCATTGATTTTGGATCGCTTGAGTTGAGGAGTATAAGAAGTGTAAATTCAAATTGAACTTAGAATCTCTAACTTGGATATTTTTTGAATGTTGAGTATTTGTATTGCAGACTTAATTTATTACTTTCTTTTATTTTAGAATCAATTTCCACTTCTCATACACTTCCAATTTTTGTGTTGATCCGTGGTATTGTAGGGTAAAGACGTTTGATATGTATGCGATTTACGATAGGAGTCACATCTGTGATAGACGTGACCCCTTAAGGAGTCGCGCCTATCACAGGTGTGACTTCGTCACCCTTTCTTTAGCAATCACCGTTTGAATCATCGACTTTAACAATTTCCAATTACCGTTAGAATGCAGTCGGTGTTTATACTTGGTAATATGTCATTCGATCATGCTATATTGATATTTATTTAACATACTTTATATATTAAGTATGAATATATAAGTAATATTTAATATTACTTATATATTCATATTTATTATGATCATAATGAATATGTTATCTGATCGAAGCTACAAACAACTCAACACTCCCTCTTAGCTCGGGAAGATAACAATATCACAATAATCTCTGTGAATATCAATTATTTGATCTGTAATGAATTTCACAAAGTAATTTAATATCACATAACTCATGATATATAGTATCACCTACCTCGTGATACGTAGCATCACCTACCTCGTGATACTAAAGGATATACTATACTCGAGAACATTACATTCTCCTTATATATCCTAGTTATGGTATGTGCACTGACATTAAGTCACATAATGTCTACCATAACTTAATCATGATAACTCCATGATTCATACAAATATCAAGTCACATGATATCAGTCTAATAAACATTATAAGATCGTCACCTTATAATGTTAGGTACAAGTGTAGATTATCCAAAAGATCGTCACTTTTTAGAAATAAACACAGAATGGGTAGGCCCATAATGTCATAGAGTCACACATATGACACAAGATGTTTACACATTAAACATCTTTAGTATATTAGTACAAATCAATTAGAATTTTACATTTCAATCATACCAAGATTTTTCATGAAGTATTCAACTTTCACCTTGAGGAGTGGTTTGGTAAGAATATTTGTAGTTTGATCTCCTGTACTGATATACTCCAACTGAATCACATTCCTTTCCACCATATCACGCACATAGTGATGAGGAATCTCAATATGTTTAGATCTATCATGGAATACTGGATTCACGGATAGCTTAATACAGCTTTGATTGTCGCAGTGGATGATAGTTGGTTTTAGAGGTTTACCAAATAATCCCACAAGCAGTTTTCTAAGCCATACTGCCTCTCTAGCAGCCATAGAAGCTGCAATATATTCGGCTTCTGTAGAGCTCTAAGCAACTGAAGACTGTTTTCTGCTGATCCACGATATCATTGCTAACCCTAAACTGAAACAACATCCAGAGGTGCTCTTCCGGTCCGTTACACTTCCAGCCCAATCTGAATCTGTGAATCCATGTAGATCTAAGTCAACCTTTTCATATTTTAAGCCATAATTTAGAGTACCTTGAAGGTATCTCATTATATGCTTCACAGCCACAAGATGTATCTCCTTGGGCTCACACATAAACTGACTTAAGGCATTTACAGCATAGCAGATACCAGGTCTGGTATTGACCAAATACATCAAGGATCCAATTATCTGTCTGTACAGAGTGGGATCTGCCAACGGAGAATCTGCTTCTGCTTCCTTCAATTTATGAAGATTTGTTTCCATGGGGAAGACATAGGTCTACATTCCATCATACCAAACCTTTTTAATATATCAATTGTGTACTTCCCTTGGTTTAGAATAATACAGTTTGATTTCTGCCATACTTCCAGTCCAAGGAAGTAGTGTAATAGACCTAAGTCCTTCATGTCAAATTCTAAAGCTAGATCTTTCTTACACTGATCAATAAGGTGATCTTCCCCTGTAATCAATTGATCATCAACATATAATATCAATATTAACATATCACCTTTGCTTTGTTTGAAGTAGAGATTTGGATCTGCATCATTCTTTGAGAAGCCTAATCTCAAGAGATAACTGTCAATTCTTTCATACCAGGCTCTGGGGGCCTGTTTAAGTCCATATAGAGCTTTCTTTAATTTACATACATGGGATCTTGCATTGTGAATCTCAAATCCTTCGGGTTGCTCTAAGTAAACCTCTTCTTCAATGGTTCCATTTAAGAAAGCAGTTTTTACGTCCATTTGATGGACTTTCCACCCTTTGGCTGCTGCAATAGCTAGAAATGCCCTGACTGATGTAGTAATCAATTCCTTCCTTTTGTGAAAATCCTTTGGCTACAAATCTTGCTTTGTATTTCCCTATACTGCCATCTGCAGCATGTTTGATTTTAAATAGCCATTTTGAAGAAACAACAGATTTCCCTTTTGGTCTAGGTACTATATCCCACACATCATTCTTCAGGATGGATTGATACTCCTCTGTCATGGCATCCTTCCATACTTGGTGCTTAAGAGCTTCTATAGCACTAGAAGGTTCTGATTTAATGAATTCACTCATTAAAGCTACATAACTAGAGAATCTCTTAGGTCTTGTGCTTTCCCTAAAAGTCCCTTATGGAGCGGCATAATTTTTAGCTTCTTCCATTGTTTTGGTGGCCCAGAGTGGTCTTTTCTTGGGATTTTCTAGTGATGTGATTTGTTCATGATTTACCTCTTCCTGAGGATACTGCCTCTGAAACTCAGGTGTAGGATCCTCTTCTATGCTTGAGTTGGAAGTTTGAATTTCTGACTCAATATGATTTCTGGCTCTTTTGAAAGCTATGTCTTCCTCAAAAATCACATCTCTGCTTAGTTCAATATGTCTTTGATTGGGTATATATATTCTATAAGCTTTTGATGTTTCACTATAGCCTACAAAGATGCCTTTTCTCCCAGAAGGTTCTAGCTTAGTTCTTTTCTCTTTGGGCACATGAATGTAAACAGGACAACCAAATATCCTTAAATGACTAATGTCTGGTTTTGTACCAGTGAAGGCTTCTTCAGGAGTTTTGTCATCAATATGAGAGTGAGGACATCTGTTCTGTATATAGACAGCAGTATTAGATGCTTCTGCCCAAAGTGAAGTGCCTATATTCTGATCAAGTAACATAGCCCTAGCAACTTCTACAATGGTTCTATTTTTTCTTTCTGCAACTTCATTTTGTTGAGGATTATAAGGTACAATGAACTCCCTCTTAATCCCAGTGTTTTTACAAAAGTCTTTAAAAATGTCTGAAGTGTATTCACTCCCATTATCTGTTCTTAAGGTTTTGATTTTTCTCCCGGAAGAGTTTTTAGTAATGGATTTGAATTCCTTAAATCTTTTAAGGATTTCCTGTGATTCTTTACATTTAAGAAAATAGATCCATGTCTTTCTGGAGAAGTCATCAACGAAGATTACATAGTATAGAAACCCACCTAAGGAGGGTACAGACATGGGTCCACATAAATCTGAGTGGACTAGTTCTAATACTTTATTTGTTTTGCTAGAACTATTTTGAAAGGACCCCTTTGTATTTTTCCCTAAGGCACACCCCTTACATACCCCTGAATTACATTGTGTGAGTTTGGGTAACCCTGTAACTAGTCTTTCCATGGAAGATAGGGCACGGAAATTTAGGTGTCCTAGTCTTCTATGCCATATTTCATTAGAGTTTGCAATTTCATGAATTAGGGCTAGATTTGGTTCCGTACATAACTCGTACAAGTACCCTTGTCTATGACCTATGGTTTTAGCTTTCTTAATAGTAGAATTCTTTGGCCATGCCAATACTTTGCTATCCATAAAGGTCACCCTATATCCATTATCTTCAAGTGTAGATATGGAGACTAGATTTCTTTTGATGCCTGGGACAAACAATACTCCAGTAAGTTGGATGGAGATGCCAGTCTTTAATTTGAGGGTGCATGTGCCAACACCCTTGACTGGATGTACAATGTTATCTCCAATTGTTACTTCTTCGTCAGTCTCTTCTACCATGGTGTCTAGTAGTTCCCTGAACCCTGTGATGTGTCTTGATGAACCACTATCTATAACCCAGGTGTTGAATTTATTTGTTACTTGGTTTGAAAGTGCAGAGTAGAATACATATTTCTCGATTTCATGCTCCTTTATTTTGGC
Organism: Cunninghamia lanceolata; assembly: GCA_027924645.1. Classification (NCBI taxonomy): domain Eukaryota; kingdom Viridiplantae; phylum Streptophyta; class Pinopsida; order Cupressales; family Cupressaceae; genus Cunninghamia; species Cunninghamia lanceolata. The sequence goes on from BSBN01001153.1 coordinate 549,822, forward strand.
ATAAGATGCTTGTTGCTTGGTTCTGTCAGGACATCTAACTGCATACTGTCCATATTGGTCGCATCTGAAACATTGGATGCGAGAAATGTCTTTCTTGAATGAACCTTTCTTGTGATGATTTTTCCTCTTCTTGAAATGTTTCTTCTTCTCTCTTTTGAGGGTTTGTATTTAGAACATGAAGGTCTTCATCTATATTTTTCTGTTTTGACCCTTTCTTTGTCTGTCTAGATTCTTCTTGAAGACAGTCTGATCTTAGGCGGTCAAATTTTGGAAATTTAGACCTTGCACTAATGCCTTGAACAAATGTCTCCCAGGAATTTGGGAGACCATCTAGAGCAATAAGTGTTAGTTCCTTGCTTTCAATTTGGTACCCAAGTGTTGATAGTTGATCCCTTAGTGCAGATATTGTCATAAAGTATGCATTGATAGATTCTCCTTTGTTCATACTTATATGATTTATTTCTCTCTTTAGGGCTAAGGTTTTGCTGGAGTTATTAATTTCATAATTGCCTTCAAGTGACTTAAACATATGATATGCAGACTCATGTTTTGTCAGAATCGGCACGATATGATCTCTAACTCCATCAACTATGATTTTCATGGCTTTGTCATTTCCTTCAATCCATGTCGTTTTATCAGGATCATTCTCTGGTTCTGTTTTGTTTTTTCTCACAAATGAATCAACTTTATTTTCTTTTAGTATCATCATAATTCTGAATTTCCATGATGAGAAGTTATTTCCTCCTTCCAATCTGTCTTCGAATCAGATTGCTGCTGCCATTTGAGAAATGAGATGTATTAAATCTGAATTTCTTAAGTTCGATTTTCTGCCCGGATTCTACTTAACTTGGCTCTGATACCATGTAAATTCAAATCGAACTTATAATCTCTAACTTGGATTTTTTCCTGAATGTTGAGTATTTGTATTGCAGACTTAATTTATTACTTTCTTTTATTTTAGAATCAATTTCCACTTCTCATACACTTCCGATTTTTGTGTTGATCCGTGGTATTGCAGGGTAAAGACGTTTGATATATATGCGATTTACGGTAGGAGTCACATCTGTGATAGACGTGACTCCTCAAGGAGTCACGCCTATCATAGGTGTGACTTCATCACCCTTTCTTTAGCAATCACCGTTTGAATCATCGACTTTAACAATTTCCAATTACTGTTAGAATGCAATCGGTGTTTATACTTGGTAATGTCATTCGATCATGCTATAGTGATATTTATTTAACGTACTTTATATATTAAGTATGAATATATAAGTAATATTTAATATTACTTATATATTCATATTTATTATGATCATAATGAATATGTTATCTGATCGAAGCTACAAACAACTCAACAAGAAGCGTTGGGGAAGAAGGAGAAGGGAGGATTAAATATTGCAAACAAAAAATATTTCTTTTCTTGGGTTGGACATGGTGTTTTCAGCAGCTATTTGGATATCAACTATCATGAAGACGAAAACCCTCAGGGTGTAGTACGAGTTCTAGAGTGTCAATAGGATCATTAGTGTGTGTAGTATGAATACTAGAGTTTCTAGTAAGTTGTATTGGATTGCTAGATTTCCATTTGAATGTATGTTGTTTGTAGAAATTATAACAAATACAAAAATATTTATTGCTGTAGTATCTCTGGGTTTGTTTATTACCACTGTAGTGTTTCTGGGTTTGTTTTTTGTGCATTTAGTATAGGTTATTAGACGAAGATTCATCACATGTTCCAATAGGCGAAAAGGAAACAACTATGTAGTTGACAAAATAGATCTGATCTTATAGAGGAACGGACTAACCCAAATCTAAGTGTAGAAGGTTGTGTCCATAACAACACTCTCCAATTATTGGGCAAAACATAGCTAGCTAGTAGAAAGAAGCATCTATTGTAGAAAAACTTAAATTTGTTAAAACTCAAATTAGATAGCCGCTCAAATCAGTGTTTGGAAACATTTTTAGTGATAGCAAATAGGTCAAAGTATAACTTCAAACTATCCAATCTTAGATTAGACAAAAGAGATTCTCTTAGGAATTAGAAAATAGGAACAAGAGACCATCCTTCCACTTGGCATTGTCTAGAAATAGGAGCAAATTTATTGGAAACAAGAGCTAGAGGAGAATGGATAAAATAGGCCCACTCCAATACCAAATCTTCCATTCCACAACCCAAATTGAAGATACATAATTATGATCCAACAAATTAAGAAAGTTTATTGGGTGACACCTTTTCACTAAGAAGATATGAAGAGCATATGCTAAAAAATATTTTCAAAATGCATTAATTGAACCAACCCATTGGACGCTTAAACAGAGAGGAAGGCAGTCCTTCCTACAAAATATTCCAACTTTGATCACAAATAGACATAATGAACTCCAAATGCAACTTAAAATGGAGTTGAATTAGAAAAACAATATTCTCTTTTGACACAGTGAAAGGGTTTGCTGCCTTTGTTCTCATTTGGATCTTGAATCTTAGGAGCATCTTATTTTTTGGTGTCCAATCTACAATAAAATCCATGGGAGATACCATTATTTATACAAAGATTTTGGTGGTTATCTATATACTTTCTTTTACTACTGTAATCGTAGATGCTTGAACCTTTTTCTTCGTGAGGTCACCACTATTAGGCATAGATCTCTCCCAATTGATTACTTCCTTCTTTCAACTTGTCATAGATATTGGAGGCGCTAAATGCCCTTTGGATGCTATTGATTCATGTTCAAATGGAGACAATGGCGAGGCATTGCTTCTTCATTGCAATCTACCATGCCTAAGACTTCTCAACACCAAGTGTCATGTCCCCTTTCCAAGCGTAAGTTGTCAAAAGACCCCTAGCCTATTATTTTATTTTCCATAGGCTATTGGGATGGTGCAAGGGAAATAATTTAATAATTTAACTTAAGTTGTCCTAAAAGTAACTTATGTTATATTCATAAAAAGGCAACTTATGCTTTATTATTAAAAAGTTTTTTTTCAAAAGGGACAATAAAGTGTTGCTAGGACTAGGGTCCAAATAAAGATGGGACTTTCTAGACACTTTTTAATAATAAAGTTTTGGTGGGAAAAGGGAAAAAATATAATATTCAATTATATTCCTTCAAGAGCCTATATAAGGAGGAGTTGAGCATAGAAGAAAGTATCCAGTTTATATTATCAAACCCCAATTTCTTGAGATTGAACATATGTTCTTTTTTTGTTCCCTAGGATGAAAACCCTTTAGCAAAGATGAATTTGAGGAGGAAAATCCTCCTTTTCATGTGAGTAATTCCATTTAGGGATTACCGGTGTGCTGAACAGTTGTAGAGTATTTCTAGTTGCTTGATGTGTTTCAGTTTTGAGTTGAAGAAGTTTGGGTGGATTTTGGTTGTGATAACACAATAATTGAAATTCAAACTGCGGAAACAAACACAAGTACACAAATAATCTACACCTTCAAATCAACTTTGCATTCCTTCGAAAGTTTACACGGAAATCTCTGCAAGTTGTTCCAATAACAACTACATAGAATTATATCACTATATCGAGTTATTAAACTTCTATCTTGCATCTATATTTATACTATCAACTAAAAATCTAATCTTCCAAAAATAGAATTCTTATCTCTTAAAAGAAAGCATCCTTATCTCACGCAGGAGATGAATTGGAAGATAAGTTTAAATCATTAGTGCTTATCCACACTTTATTAGACTTAATTGACTAAATAAAAGAATTTCACTTTATCACTTAAGTGAATTACAAAATAGAAATAACTCGAACTACTTGCACATTCACATTGAACCTGTGTAGAAGTTCTGACTTGAGCTAAAAACTCAACAGAAAGAATATCATTATTTGCTTGCAAATTTGGTTGTTCTATTTTTGAGTGGATTTTTGTTCGCTGTACCACTCTCGTTTCTGGCCATAACATGTCCCAGACTGGCCACTCAGAGATATATTGGTTTTAATTTTGTTTTGGCTACCATAAAAGATCATTCCTAGCAGTACGGGTTATCATTGGCTGAATATTGTATGGTTGCAGTTTGGGGATGCCGTATAGTTGCTAAGAAGACTGCCGTACAAGTTCGGAAGGACTTCATTCAAGTGGGAAAGTTGGGTGATAATATTTTTAAGCTATGGTTTCCATTTTAGCAGCTGCTGTTCATGTTAGGGCGGCTGTACCATTCTGGTACAGGCCGTACCATTCCAAGGATTGTTATTGGAGTTTCAGTCTGCATTATGTTGGTTGCTGTATTGTCATTTTTAGGCATGGCAATGTGAATATCAACGCTGGTATTTAATACAATTTGCTGCATCATTCGATACTATTGTATCAGCTTGTTATTTGGCTGCACCATCCTATTTCAGTCACAAATCAGATTTTGTACCAGGCTATACTAGCAAGTTGTGAGTTCATTTGAATATTGTTGTTTGTGTGATTTTACATATAGATTTCTGTGTGATCAACTGTGGATTTTAAGAAGATTACTAATATTTTCAGCTACATTATCCCAATAATTGTTATTGTAATTTTCTGTGTGGTTCACTGCTAGAAAGATATTGTTGTGTAGCTGATTTCAGTATTGTAAGTTTGGAAGGGAATGCTGCCAAGACGTTTATTTATTTCATTTCCTGCTATTGCATGCATTGTAGAGCTGTGCAGCTTGTCGCCAGTAAGTTAGTTTCCCTATCATCGTATGCTCTCAGCTTGCCCATTTTGGGAACTTGGCGATCAGAAGTGTGAGGATTTATGCATTTTCATCATAGAATTGTAAAAATTCAAAAAAAAATCAGTTCGGGACATTATAGTGGTATTAGAGTTGGTTATCTTGCCAGCTTGTTGACGAAAAACTAACCATTTGATGCAGAGTATACCACATGCAAGAAAGTGACAGAGAATATAGATACTATCAGAGAGAAAAAAGGAAAGCTCAATCTCTAGAACATTAGAATGTAGGGTTAGAACATCAGAATCCGGAGATTGTGATAGAAGAGTTGGATATGGAAGGAAGGGATAAGAGAGTTATGATAGATGCGGAAAGGGCTGATGAAGATTCAGCTAAAGCACGGTATAAAACTCTTGTTCAAGGGCAACAACATTTGACAATTTTGGTGACTCAATTGGTCCTAACAATGCACAACAACATGAATGTTTCTAGGCCTTCCCAAAATAAAAAATGGTGAAGGGAGCTCTTTGGCAGTTAATAATAACAACAATTATCGGTTCCATTGCTAGACCCTTCCAACCTACTTTCCTATGTAGGGAAGAAGAACCACCAGAATTTGACTCGATTGTTAGATGATATTACCGCTTGACATGCTGAGTATAAAGCTCTTCATGTGGAGATTTATACAGAAATGCCTCTCACGAATTTTACTAATTTGAAGAAGACAAGGAATGGACTAAGACTTGAACCAAGGCCCCAAGCAAATCAACATCAGAGAGACCTTCAACATAAGTTGTAGAAGTTGATCCTTTCTACTTTTGATGGGTCCAAGAAGTGTACAGCTTGTGCTCGGATTCAAAAGCTGGACACATACCTATCACTCAAACCCATGCAAGAAGATGAAACTATCAAGTTTTTTACTCTTCACCTTGAAGGCATAGCTCATGAGTGTTGGTACCATGGGTTGGTCACCTAGGGTCATGGTCTCATCAACACTTATGAAGAGTTCAATCGAAGATTGATTGAGCAGTTTGACAAAAAAGATCTTGAGATCCATTTTAGGGAGTTAGCCCAACTTAGACAGTACAATATTGTGGAGAGCTATGTGGCTGAATTTTAGAAGTTGTCTGTAATGGTTCTTGATACCTCTGAAAGGAGGCTAACTATGCTATTCATGGAAGGTCTATCCAAACCTCTCAAGGGTTTGGTGAAGGCTTTTGATCCACCATCATTGTAGGAGGCAATCAAGAGATCCTTGGCAGTGGAGACTTCAATTCCAAAAGGTAAATTCTGAACCAAGACTTTCCCTCCAAAGAAACCTCCTCAAAAAGGATTTAATCAGCCCAAGAATATTCCATCTAGGAAGGAGGAAGATACCAAGAATGAGTTGAGGCGAAAAAAATTATGTTTCTCTTGCAAGGAACCATGGGCACTAGGACATAGATGCCTTGGCCGACATCAAGACTATTATATTGAAGTGGTTTCGGATGAAGAATCTGGAGCTGAGGAACCTAAGTCAGAGGAGGAAGATGAGCCTGAACCTGAGAAGCAGGATGAAGAGGTAGTTTCAGGGTGTACCTTTTCTACTCTATTTGGTACTCCAAAATATAACCCCTTTAGAGTTCAAGGAGTCCTTTATGGACATAGAGTCACAATGTTAATTGACAGTGGGGCAACCCACAACTTCATCAATGAAGGACTAGTGGCTAAGAGAGGTCTTGGAATAGAAGACTTTGAAGGGTTTAATGCGATGGTTGCTGATGGATTCACCATGCCATGCACAAAGAAGATTTCGCAATTGAGCATCTCTTTGGGCAACCATAAAGTAATTGATGACTTCTATGTCGTTGGCATAGGAGATACGTATATGGTGTTGGGAGTTTAGTGGTTGCATTCTCTTGGAGAGTTCACTCAAAATTATCAAACCATGGAATTGAAGTTCCACTCAGATGGGAAGAAGTCAGTACTCTGTGGAATGTCAAAAGGAGCTCCTAGAATTGTTTTTGCAAAAGGAACGGAGAGAACCTTTCACCGAGGACAAGTTGCTTGGGCAACCCAATGTTTAGTAACTATCACAACTTCTTTAGATGGCAAGAAGTCTTATCATGTTGATATCCAGTCTTTTCTAGATAAGCATAGCAATGTTTTCGGTGATATACCTCTAGGAAGGTCACCTAATAGAGGTTTTGAGCATGTCATTAAATTATAGGAAGGTGCCAAACTTGTCATTACCACTCCTTGTCGCCATTCAGATGACATAAAGAAGAAATAGAGAAGGCCATTAAGGAGCTTCTAGATATGAGTGACATCAAGCCTAGTTCGAGCCCTTTTGCTTCATTTGTAGTCTTGGTTAAGAAGAAGGATGGAACCATGAGGATGTGCATAGACTATAGAGCTTTGAACAAAAACACTATTAAGAATAGGTACTTGATTCCCAGGATCGACGAATTGATTGATTAGCTACATGGTGCAGTCTATTTCTCAAAAATAGACCTCAGATCAGAATACCATCAGATTAGGGTTTGAGAAGAGGATATTCATGACTTTCAAGTGTCACTTTGGACACCATGAGTTTCTAGTCATGCGATTTGGTTTGACTAATGCACCAACCACTTTTCAGTTTTGCATGAACCAAGTGTTCAACAAACATTCGAGGAGGTTTGTTCTGGTCTTCTTTGATGATATCCTCATTTATAGCAAGACCTGGGAGGACCATTTGAGGCATTTAGATGAAATTTGGGCATCTTGGAAGCACAAACATTGTTTGCCAAGGAGTCCAAATGCTTATAACTATTAGAATAAATTAGATAGTTTCTAATGGTCAATATTAGTTTCTATTCGATAGTTTCTAAATTTGCTTTAGTTTAGCCTGTTTCTATCTAGTTTGCTTTATTAGCTGTAGTTTTCTTGTGAAACTCCTAAGCTCATTATAGAAACTTCTTGTAAACCTCTTTATATAGAGCACTACTCTATCATGTATATATTTCATCTCATTCAATAATATATCTGCATATTTTTCTGAAATGTAATGTAATATGGTATCAGAGCCAGGTTGAGCTCTTTGGTTCATCTTCTGAAGAAATCGTGGGTTTGAAATCGTGTTTCTTGGTTCATCTTCTGAAGGCTTGTTTGCAAAGGTTGCGTGATATCCTTCTAAGGGTCGCATCTCTCATTTTTTCAGTTCAGGATTGCAATTTTTTGGGCATCGTCTTTGTTTACCCTAGGTAGGTTCTGTGTTAGATCACGGATTCCGTTTGGCGCGGTTTCTCTCCTGGCCATCGTGTTTGGGTCGCGTTTTCTTCTTTGGGAAGTTTTCACTCTCTGAACTCGCGATTTCTTCATTCGCGAGCCCTTTTTGTCTTCTGCGGGCTCTATTCTCGCGATTTCCAAATCATTTGAGCTTCCAAAAGTTGCCTCGCGAGTTTTCCGTGGTTTGATGATCTTCTGTCTTGGTCGTCGGTGATATCCAGTTACGAGTAAATATGTGATCACTCAAAACACTTTCTGCGTTTTTGAGGATTCTATGGTGCTTTTTGTTTTTCCTCGCAATTTGGGGATTTCTGTGGTACTCGCGATTTAAGCGGCAGCGCGTTGGAAACCTCCTTTGGTCGCTGTTTTATATCTTCTATCAGCTGTCTTTTATGATAAAACTTCATGGGTGGTTGCAAGTCTCAAAATCTGGGCCATTCTTTTCTAAAGATGCATGTGTTTTGTATTAGTTTCGTTGGCTTCCTTTTTGTTGGGGTCACGTCTTTTTAGTGACCTTCCATTGTCTGCATTTTGGCGCTTTGAGTTTGCAGTTTCTATCTTTGGCAGATGCTATCTTTATTTGGTCACTGCATTTGGAGAGTTTGGAGCTGTAGTTTCTTGTGGGTTTTCCTTGATTTGCGCTTACAATGCCTAAATCCACCCAGCTATTAGTTTTTTAGTGCCCAATAGACATGCAGAATTTTTTTCCATTTTGTCTTGAAATCCGTGTTCGGATTTTTTGAGCCCAAATTTTTTGTAATCTCGAGATCTGTGCCCCAAAATCCATGTTCAGATATTTGAGAATGTATTTTCTGTCTCGAAATCCATGTTTAGGATTTTTGAGTATGTGTATTCTGTACTTTCGGGATCTGTGCCTCGTAACTAGGGCTAGGGTTCTGTTCCTGGAGTCTGTGCTGTCAATCTACCCTGTTTATTGTGCCATTACTTTATAATTTGTGTTTTTTCGTGCCTCGAAAAATGTGAAAGATGGCATCTTGGTCCAACATCATGCTGGAAGGCAATCAGAAGTTAAATGACAAGAATTACAACACTTGGAAGCAACAGATGTTAACCATTTTCGAGTATCGGTGCCTTGACCAGTTAGTACTGGGTAAAACTACACGTCCTCAAGTAGCGGGTAAAGATCAGGATAAATTTGATGAGTAGAGTCGGGAAGCGATAATGCTTATCAAGTTATTAGTCACCGATGATCAGCTGCCTCAGGTTTTGTCTGGGAAATCAGCGAAAGAAATTTGGGATTCGTTGAAGGATCTTCATGAAACATTTGACAAGAGCCGCACGTTCTTTCTGAAGAACATGCTTTTCTTGATCATGATGGATGAATAGATGTCTTTGCAGGAGCATCTCACCAAAATCAAGGACATTCGTGATCAGTTGACGACGATTGGTCGGGACATGGACGAGGAAGATATGGTAGTCATCACTCTGAAAAGTCTACCACAATCTTACAAGCACTTTATCGAGACACTCAACATTACCTCAACTAATGTTGACTTAAAGTTTCTAGAGCTGTGCAACAAACTACTGTGGCAGGATCGATGGGGACAACAGTTCGGTAATAGTGCTAGTTCCTCCTCCACAGAGAAGACATTTATTGCTAAGTCCTTTCAGCAGAATAAGGGCATCAATCAGCCCTCTCAGCCATCCAGTCAGGGTCAATCACAGGACCCTTCAAAGAAGAAAAATATCCAATGCAATTACTGCCATAAGTTTGGCCATATGAAAAAGGATTGTCGGAAACGCTTGGCTGCTACACAGTCCAAGCCTGAAGAATCAACATCATCAACCCATGTCGCAGAGCACATTGAGCAGAAAGAGTCTGTTTTCTACACCTTTTAGGCCAACTCTTCTACCTGGTATTTCGTTTCAGGTGCTCGTGGACCAGACTACCTTGGTTAAAGTTGTCGGTTTTAGGGGGCAACTTGGTGTAGTTAGTAGATTGACCATTAAGGGGGGTATTAAAATAAATCAGATAGTTTCTAATGGTCAATATTAGTTTCTAAATTTACTTTAGTTTAGCTTGTTTCTATCTAGTTTGCTTTATTAGCTATAGTTTCCTTGTGAAACCCTTGTGCTCATTATAGAAATGTAATGTAATATATCTCATCTCATTCAATAATATATTTGCATACTATTCTGAAATGTAATGTAATACCAACATTTTGAATTTACATGTCCATCTATTTTACAATGATTGAAATGATTCTTTGTATCATTTTTATCCTCTTTTTGCACAACAAATTAGCTTTCTTTGCTTTCCAATTACTCTTATTTTTACTTTTATATTTGGAAGATTGACCTTGATAACTCCTCCTCCATGTGGTAATCTTGAACACATCCCTTATCCAAGTCCTTGGATTGGTAGTGACTACCCTCCTTCGGATGTGGGAATGGAGCCCGTGAAGATACTTTGTTATTATTTCTTTCTCATCTAAGCCATTTATCATGGCTTGTTGATAGAGTTTTGTAGTGTATTCTTGCACACTTCAACCATTTTGTTGTTTATAATACATCCACCTTATGCCCTATGGGATAGAAATTTCTATGGATTAATTCCTTAAATTCTTCCCATTTGTTAACAATAGGCTTATTTCTCTTTTCACAATTAGCAACATAAATTTACTACCATACAAGAGCATGATCCTCCATTTTAAGGCTTGCAAAGCTAATTCGTTGCACCCCATTTGTCTTATGCACACTAAACTACATTTCAAGTTGTTTAATCCATACATCGAAAAACTCTGCATTTATTTGTCTGTCAAGACTCAAAAGGTTTAATTTCTACTTTTGTCTCTATTTTAAGTGGACTTATCTTTTTTTCCTTTATCTTCATTTGGTTCTTTCAAGAAATCTTCTTCATGACCAATTCGATTTTTTTTGGCAACTGCTTTTACGAAATCACTTGTAGAAGATTGTTCTTGCACCATTTTACCTTGTTGAATAGCCAAATGCTCATGTCGTTGCCTTAACCATTGTTGATTTTCTGTGATGCCCTGATGTGACCTTAAAATGCAGTTACTCTTGCATTCAATTCCTGCATGGCTGCCTTTTGAGCCGTTGTTGAAACTATTATACAAAATCCTTCATAAGCGCACAAGAATCAAACCTCTCTAGTACCCAAATTGGTTTGTAAACTCAAAATCTAGAATTCAAGAATCAACAAAATATTCAATTACGTTTTTACTTGCTTATGTAAATGAAGTTTACTTAAAGAGAAGCTAAGTTATCGGGTTTTGCAGTATTGCCCTTGTGCCCGTATGGGTTTGGTACGGGGCCTAGTATGGGGACGAGATACCATAGGGTTTGCTCAAGCTGGACCTGGGAGGATCTGGGGGTATCCGACTGAAAGTCAACGGGAAAATTGTGAAAGTTTAGCATTGAAAGCTCATTTTGCCACCAGTCATCGCTGTTTCTGTGTGAGAAATCCCACTTATTTTATTTGCTGAAACTGGAAGACTACATAGAGCTGGAAAACAAATCTGCAGTTTTACATTTGACATCACTAACAACATACAACATTATTGAGCAGGATTTGATTGCTGTTTCTGCGTGAGAATTATTATTGCGGGATTTCTTGTAGCTTATTTTGCTTGAAGTTATACATGTCAATAGGTTGTGAGTTATTATGAATATGTTCTTTTTTGCGAATTATGAAGTATTTAAATATTTTGTTTATTGACAAAATTTATGAGGATTATTGTTTTATAATTTTTAATATCTATAAAATAATAAATTATAGTTATATATAAAATAATAAATTACAGTTATATATGAAATTATAAATAATAATTATATATTAATAAATTACAGTTATATATAAAATTATAAATTATAACTATATAATATATAATTATTATTTATAATTTTTTTATCAATAAATTGCGGGCTTGGGGATCGCTCCCTTTATTTACAATTTGAATTATATCATTTTTCAAGAGGAGAGATACCAAATTTCCTGAGCTATTCTTCTATCTTCTTTCCTATCTTTTTATCTTTCAAAAAGAAGCTATCCTACCTAATCTATATAGATAGATTTCATCATAACAGTAACCTTACTCATCCCAGCTGGTAACCTGCTCCTGCCTCGTTTAGTAGCAAACCCATAACTTATGCAACCCCTTTTGTTGCTTTTGCCCCACATTTAGCTCCTTTCGTTGGTTTTTCTGTTAAATTGAAAGGCCCCCATGAGGCTTAGACAACTCCATTATTCACAAGCAGAATGCCATTGGCTGGAGGGAGGCCTGCTCCGATGACTACTTCATTGATCATATCATCCAAATCTCCTAGAAATTTCTTCTTGATTAATAACTATGCTAACCTTTTGACTGTATCCTTATCTTCATCAAGATCCAGAATCACTGCTATGGCCATCAACGCCTCATCTGTATTTACCCGGTATCTATGATTTGTAACCATTAAATCCTCCTTGAGAACCCATTCCAGAGCATGCAAGATGTAACCATTGCTTGTATTGAAGATACTTCTCATCCTTTAGTCGCTTATACCTCCAAGCAAGGCCATTTGCCTTTGATTGCAGATCAAATGTATTGGAGTATCCATAGAAGCAGGGGTTAATAACTGAACGTGGAGAAAATGGACGAGAGGTAAGATAAAGGCGTTTCATCATTAGGTGGAAAGCCTTAAAAATTGACCATAACAAATTCTTAAGGACTCATTGCTTGGCACGAGCTGAACTGACCCGATTGATAATGTAATTTACTTCGACTTTAGATGATCGGCTCCTAACTTGTTTTCAAATGATTGTTCATTAATATTAATTCTTCGGAACGACTATTTTTAAGTTGCCTTGATTAACCATTAGTTCTGGTAGCTTTGGCCAAGGAATTAGGCTTGAACTAATGATGCTTTCCTCCTTCATGCTGGTGGCATTATTTGCAAGGAAATCTGCTTCAACATTTCTCTCTCTGAATATATGATATATGGTAAAGTTCTCCAAATTGTCCAAAATAGGCCAAATATGTGTTAATAAGTTGTCGATTTTCCAATTAGGGGATTTTTTCTTTTTATCATCTAGTCCCCTTCTATTTACACATTTTTGCATTTGAAAGCTTTGCATATTTGGAGGCCAAGTATAAGGGCTTGAACTTCAGCTTCATTATTTGTACCTTTTTTGAGTTCTTTCGACGTTGCACCAATGACTTCTCCATTTTCATTTTTGATGATGCATCCGACACCTGAAATGCCAGGGTTCCCTTTTGAGGCCCCATCGAAATTCAAATTGACCCAATTCGGTTTTGGGGGAATCCAAGTGGCATCATTTCTAAGATTAGGCGACTTAACTCTGCCATCCCTATCAATTGTGGGTAATTTAAGTCCTTGCCAATTGCTTCTCATCTCTTTATCCCAAGAGGAGAAAGATTTCCCTTTCAGTGATTGTAATAAAGACCTATTATTTACCACTTCAACTATTGCCACTTCTAATTTATTTAAGGAGGAATCCGAGAGTCTTTTATCTTGAAAAATCATTTTGTTTCTTTCTTTCCTTATTTCCCAAATAACAATTGATGGACTGACAATCCAAAGACTTGAAAGAAGGGAGTGTTTCTTGATTGCAAGCCAAGATTGAAAGAGACTTACGATGTCATTAGGTAGAGCACTTTTCCAATTTAATCTTGCACATAACGATTGCCAACACTTTTGTGCGAATTGACATTTTACTAATAAATTGTCAACTAATTCCTCACTTTGTTTACACAGAATGCATTTAGAACTTCCACTATAACCCAATTTCTGGAATCTATCAGCTGTTAATAGTTTCTTCTGAAGTGCTGCCCAAGAAAAGGTCTCTGCTTTTGGTAGACATTGTTTGTTCCAGCACATTATTATTTATAATTTTATATGTAAATATAAACTTGAACCCCGAACCTGTACCCGTTCCCATACTAGGATCGACAACTTAGAAGAGAACAGAGTATTGTGATCAAAACAGAAATTAAACTTGCAACAACTCACACAAACATATGTTTTTATCTTGGGAATACCCAATGTGGAGGGAAATCAGCTTTTATAGTAGTAGCAATGGCCTTGCCATCTCCTTTATTATATTGGGAAGATAATTACACCCAGTAGGACTCCATTTCTGTCCTCTACTTCTGTTTATCTCCTTCTCAGCATGAATGGTTGAATTCTACAATATTTCTCTAATTCTCTAATCTCCATGAACACGATTTTCAACAAAATACAATCCCCTTTATATAAATTTCTCATGATAACAAATTTCTCCCGTGCCCTAGAAGAGTTTATGAAAACACAAGAAGCTGAAATGATGACTGTATGGTTCACATTCCAAATCTGAAGTGCTCACTGCTGGTGGACAGTAACCTGGTCGTGATGCAGACCAGTTGCTAGAGCAATTGTGGTCCAATCCAACTACATTCTGTTCTATTTTTCCTATTCTATTCCTGTTACTGCATCTGAATACACTTACAGTTCAAGTTTCTGTTTCTAAATACATTTTCCAGATCCATTTTGGATCAACTCACTACATAGGTTCAAAACTCCACTGAATCCAATGTAAGAGGAACTTGGGTCCAAGACCCTCTTTAAGCCTCCTCTTCTGCTGCATGGCAAGTTAGCGAATTACCTAAGAGAAGTGGTCTTTACCCTTCTAATTAATTGTGCTTTCAATGTGTTGCACCGGGATGCTATGTTCTATAAAAAAAATTCAATTTAGTGGTTATCTCAGAATCCTGCTATATGCTGCAAACAAGTTGAGATTTTGCTTTTGTACATAAGTCTAAGTGGCATATGCTGAACAATTTTTTTATGCTCCTATTTAAGACTCTTTGCTGAGGATTATCTTTACTTCTCTTGATATCTTGGATTGCTCATTTTGTTGAAGGCATGCCCCTTTTAACAGTTACTATTTAATATAACTGCATTTTGCATTTAAAAAAAGAAGAATGTTACTGTGTTTCTATGTATGTTCTGTGTTGTATACCTTCAGATTATCTATGCCGTCATTTTCCTTATGTATTTGAAAGGTCACAGGTTGGTAGCAATGTTCAAAGCTTTTGTTCTTAGCTAGTACCATTGTATAGGTGATTTTTCTGGAAGTTGTATCATATCTTTGTTATTGGTATTTACAGGAAATCCAAGAAGGACATGAATCTTGTGACTGAAAATGTTATTGAGGTATGCTTATAATTATTAAAGTTCTGCAAATTACAGTTTTAATTGGTTTTGAAACAACATATATATTCCAATTTTTGTTTCTATTTCTATGCCAGAATAAGCAAGGAGATTTTTGATTGTAGAAAAGTAGGATTGCTCTTGCCAGGTATTGAAAATCTGATTGAGTGAATGGAATAGGGATGGATGTTGTATCTTTTAGTTTTAATGGAGTTGAGCTGAGTATGCTTATTGATAATTGATTAGTAAATCTACTTGCCAAAGTCCTTCTAGGACGGCTTTGGCTTAAGGATGGTTTCCACTAGAATATGAAAGGAGCCCAACATGTTTAACATTCAAGAGAATATTGAATGTGAGCAAACAATGAGTTTGTTCTTGGAAGATAGGTTAAGAACAACGTGTTGGAAATATTGTCATCGATGTCAAGATGTGACTTGCTGTTTAACACAAAGGGACTTACACAAATGTTCAACGATAGGAAACTTGTTTCTCTCGAATAACAGGCAGTATAGCTCTCAGAAGGTCTTGCAATATGCTAACTTGGGATATGGCAGTGAAAGTTCTTGAATCTAACCCTAACGAGATTCTAAAGAAAATGCAAAAGAGATGGGTTTAGAGAACTCTAATCTAAATGCAAGCAATTACTATTAATTCACTGGAATTCCAACCACACTCTGCTTCGCCGTAAGATAACAACTACACAAAGGTGATGCAATCTTCTAAGGAAAAAAGTTAGATTTTCAGAATACTTATGTGCATAAATCCTCACAAACATGAAGGTAAATGATCATAAGATAATCGAAGTTAAACTTAAACAAACTTCAGACTACCATGCACTACAACTTGCCATCGACAAATCATAAATGGTACGAACCTATAAGGACTCCAATCGTGGAATAACAGTAACAACTTCCATGAACATAAAATGAAATTGCTGAAAACAAACTAAGCTAATTTTATACTATGAGCAAACACCTAGAAATCATGCATCCATTTGAAACAACACAAAATCATCATGGAGAATTCAACAATGAATTTGCATTTATTTCAGGCGAGTCTTTGGCAACAATTTCTCAGAGTATTCCTCCTTCAAATGAGAGCAAAATGAGGCTTATATAGACCTCAAGATACAATGAATGACTGAGATTCAATCTAGGAATCAAGGGCCCTTATTGTGCCACACAGGCAAGTGGTTACATAATTTACTATTATTAGGCACTGCATTTATGAGGCACTCACTAAGTGGGGCGCCCTCCTTTACTCTTCTTTTTTGTGATAAATTCCACAAATTGAGACACGACATGTGTAATCTCCTCCATAGGGACACTTGGCAGTCTCTGAATGGTACATTCTACGATTTGCAGCTCTTTTGTGCATTTGACAAGTGTCATTTCCCATCCAGCCATGGATGCCTGAAACATGCCCATGAAGGTGGAAAGTGTGCAGACATCATCCAAAAGCTCTTTGGAAACAACCTGGGTGTGCCAGAAATACAATGTATGCATTTTATCTTTCAACAAATATTCATCAATTTCTCCAGCAGGATCAAATATCTTGTTTATTGAAACAAGTATTTTGCCTCGAATTTCTTGAAGTGCTTCCTTTGCTCGGATGCTTTTACTTTCAACTTTCCCAAGAATCTGCCCCTTTATGATTAGAGTGCAATACCAAGAAGGAAAATCATATGATGAACCTTGCTCAATCACCCCTTCATCTATTAAAGTGGCATTTGGAGTATATATTAACTTCTTTAGTTGAGGCATAATTATTTCTTTGACAACTCTGAATTCTGCACAAGCCACCAAAACAGTTTGAACTCTATCCAAAAGAGAGGAAGCCTCCTTATACAACTTCATCTATGAATTCATCAGCTTTGATCTTGAAGCTTGCTGTCCACTCCTGCAATGCCTGAGATGAAGATCTCATTCCTTCCAAATGTGCAACAGATTCCTGTGAAAGCAAGGCAGGCGGTGTAGGTATCCCCTCTGCTTGATTCACTGGCTTCATCAATTGTTGGATATAATGCTCAAATGCTAGATTATCCTTTTCCAACTGGATCCTCTGTTTCCGTTCCTTCTTTAATCTTTCTTTGATGGTCGTGACTGAATCTTCTAACTCTTCTATTTCTTGTTCCACTGTAGTTGGACCCAATTCAACAGTATTAATGTCATAGCCACCTGGAACATCTTCACCTGTCTCCATACTCATTCTTGGGACTGCAACATGCACCTGTCTTGACCCAGAGCTATCTCGTGTGATCTTTGAAAATTTAGTAACCTTTTGCTTTCCTTTGTCCGCTTTGGCTCTACTCAGCAAATCCTCCAAACTCAGGATGGGCTCTCTTTTGACAATGGATTTTTCTTTGACTCTCTCTCTTAGCCATTTCGGCAATTCAGACAAATCTTCCTGATTTTCCTCTAGAATTTTCTTCTGTTGAAAAGTAGGAAGAGCCTCTTCATCAAATTCATATAATTCTTTATCATCTTGATTTTCCACCTCAATTATGACTTGATCTTGCTCCTTTGGTGGATTTGACAAGACCTCAGTTTGATTCCCTTGCAATGTGGATTCCAGGGAATAATGCTTATCCTTCCTAGCTTGTTCCTCCAAAGCTACTTGCTCATCTTGCCCTGCTTCATCTCCTTCAATATATATTACGCTATTACCTTCTTTCCTTGAAGAGGTACTGGCCACGTTCTGATCATTGCTCTTCACCTTCTTTTTGGGCTGCAAATTCTCTTTCGAATTAGCACTTGTACCTTCTGAATCACTAGAGTCACTGCTTGACTCACTACTTGAGGTCTCCCTGGAATGTTGTACACTACCTCCTCCCATCAAACTGTAAGTGAGTTGAACATTCTTCTCTTGAAGCCTTCAAACTTGGAAATCCACATATTTCTTAGTATGTGCCACAATTGGTACCATCAAATCATCATTACGCATGACCTCCTGCTCTGACCAATTGATGGTGAATGGCTTATTCTTCTCCTGATCATATGAACTCTGCGACAATCTTTTGTGATCTTCCTCAAGCTGATCCTGAATATTAATTATCCTTGTTGCCCTAGCCAAGTCCAAAGACAATCTGTAGCAGCGCTTTCTCCTTATCTCCGTATCATCACGTGCACCATCCCAATGATCCTCAAGCTGTGGTTTATGCTCATATTTACTTCCAAATTTCTGCCTGATTGCATTAAATGGATCAAAATTGTTGCGTGCATCATTATGGCGCACCAGATTATAGGCTTGCAATTCTATTTCTGAATTTACAGCTGCCTGTAATAACAAACAAGTCTCTAGCCTCCCAATGCTAATTGGAAACTTAGTTGTAGTTTTCTTTCTTTTCCTTTGAATTTTGTCGAAGGCCACCAGCTGTCTCGTTACTTCCAACAATTCCATCCTGTCTGTAGGATACCTAGGCAAACGGTAGGGCAATGATGAGTATCCCTCAACTCAGAGGTATGTGAATCTCGGGAATTGAATAAACCATTTTCCATACTTCTCCACTAGATTCATAAATTCTTTTGACAATCTCTTGCATATGTTGCCTTGCAACAATCTGACAATGTACATGGAGAAAGCGTCATTAAACCTCCTGTAATGAGATAGCTTGCAAGTGCAACTGAGGGTAGCAGTCATAAACCTTAAATTGCCCGTTACCGTTGCCAACTCTCCCTTTACAAGTCAGCCCTGGATATCTCTCGTTCCTTGCGAGCATATATATCACATATGAGCTCATGTAAAATGTCTTAGTTTCTTGCAGATTCTTGAGCTGCTCATCAATATTGTTGCTGATCATTCCAGCCCAATCAATCATCCTTTTCCCACTTATGATCTCTTCGATGAAAAAGAACATCCAGGACTCGAAGTTCGCCGATTGCGGACAACCCATAATGCGACTTAAGAATATGATCATGTAGCCAATCTCCTGATGGAAATCTGATTTGTGGAGCTTTTTGGGCACTCTGCTTATGTGCGGCATCGGTTGTACCAACCATTTGTTTATCACTTCCATGCATTTCTCTGGTCCAAACAGGTACAAATGTAATGCAGATTCCTTATCACAAAATGTGGTGGTCTTATGTGAAGGAATTTCGAAAGTTTCTGTGATTGCCTCTTTTCTCAGGTGAGCCAGTACCTTGCCATCACCTGTCACAATACATCTTCTCGCAGGATCATAGTGCCTGGTGCACTCTAACATCAGCTCTGGAGTCAGCATTGCAGGCGGGAAGCAGGTAGCCTGCACAATTCCATTTTTCAGCGTTCGCCTGATCAAATCGAAAGGATTAGGCTTATACAGATTTTGTTTGATTTCATCCATGTTGGTTCTCCCAAGATTGGTGTCGCCTAGATTTCGCCATTTTGAAGTAATCTTGGTATCTAGCCACGTTCCCTTCATATCGCTTCTCATCATCGCTTGCCTTTCCTTTGCATTCATTGTTCACCTGCACGAATGTCAAGACGTCATCATCCTGGAATGATGCTTGATAAATAGGCAAAAGAGGACAAATTTCACCGCCTAATGCATGCGGGATTAATTAAATACGCAGCTTCAAATTACCTCGCCTTATTGCAAGCAAAGTCTATAATGCTAATTTTGCGAAAATAATAAAAAAAACTTGAATGGTTTCTCAATAACTTGAATCGACAGATACAGCTCCCACTTGCCTTCGCCAAAATTTGCTCCTAAAATTGCTTCCACAATGAGTACTTCAAATAAAGGAATGAAGTCATGCATATACATCTGCCGAAGGTCACTTAAGTAGACGTTTAGAATTTTAAGTGATTTCACTAAATGCTCATTCTTACCCTGGCGGACCTGCAATAACTTTGCGTTGAATCTGTGTATGCGTTTATAGTGAGGGGCACCGAACTCCAAGTATATGCGTATAACTTTCAAGCCTTTGACGACTTCCTCCCAGGCGGGTTGTAGGAATGCGAAATATGAACACCTTAGCTAAGTGAACTAGGCGAAATTTGCAAAATGCAAGCCTTTTTAAAATATGCGCTCAGGCGATTTTTAAACGCATAAGGCTAAAATGATACAAGGCAATCTATAAATATACATTTAGGCGAATTTTGCGCTGTCTGTGCAGAAGATTTATCTTGGCAAATCTAAGATTCTTTTGATACGTATCTTGAGTGAGTCCCTTGATTACCAATGTAAACTATGAAGGATATGCGCCTTGGCGGATTCTTTGAAAGCTCTCGTGCATCATGAGGAACTTGTAAATGCAAGCCTCCTAAAATATGCATATGGAGCCAGAATTAGAAAAGACGAATTTACTATGCTCAAAGCTTGGCGTTATTTTTAGATAAAACAATGTAACTGCCGCGTATGCACCTGAGGCGGACTTTCTAATTCATTATGTATGAGTTGGATGACGAAAACTGCAGGATATGGTGAAGCGCACGTCTAGGCGGACCTTAGAGTGTTCTATGAATAGCTTAAAACTTAATTTCTTTCAAACTGACTGTTGATGTGCTCAAGTGGAGCTTTAAAACCATTATGAATGAATTGGAAAATGCGAATTGCAATGTCATCATGAATATGCGCTTGGGCGGGCGTTTTGAATCACTACGTATAAGTTTGAAAATATGAATCACAAGCTAAGGATGGAAGTGCATCTAGGCAGAATCCATGTTATTCCATGCATATTATATGTGATGCGAAGTGGTATAAATGTGCGGCTATGAGTGGACTATTTGGTGCGCCAAGTATAATTTAAAAGAATTTACACTATGCAAGTATACCACCACTTGGCACCTAAGTGGACATTTTCATGCTTTATGCATAATGGAAAACTTTATTTGTGCAAACAAATTATCAATATGCGCTTGGAACAGACAACTTGAACCATTTTGCATAACGTTTTTTATTTCTTGTGAAGTGATCATCGACAAGCGCTTGGAGCGGACTATTTGGGATGCTACGCACAAGTTTGAAACAAATTGCGGAGATAAGCAAGAAGTGCGCCAAGGTGGAAATTTTAAGACATCATGCATAAGTTGAAAAGAAGGCGAATTGTAATGTGAGGAAGGTAGCGCATCTAGGTGGACCTTTGAATGTTCCACGCATAGGCTGAAAATCGCGACAACAGAGATGACTTAGACAAGCGCCTAGGCGGATGTTTTAGAATGCTCTGCATGACTTGAACCTTTATAAATCGACTAACATTTTTGCATTCTAAGTGAACTTTTCAAACCGCTAAGTAAAAATTGGACAATGTGACTTGCAAGGCGGCCATAACTTATCATTCGCACTATGTGAAGTAATCGGGGGATATGTGTTTGGGCAGACATTTCAAACTTGCTCGCATAATACATTATTTGCAAATTCCTTTACTCAGGCGGGAACTCTCAAATGGGACTACTGCCAAAACAAAGCAATTTCAAGCCGAAAACTCAAAAAGAGGGGTCCCCATTTCCAATGGGGTGATGTTGTGATTAGGTCACAACAGGTTGTAATTAGATTTGTGAAACGAAGAGCATTAACATTCAGATCTTGTGAAGACATATAATCCATTGAAGAATTTGCAGGTTGGTGCCTATCAAAGAAGAGATTGTAGTCTCTTGTTGAGTTGGAGCTCAGTTGTGGGGATTGGTGTCTCTAGTGGGTTGGTGCTCACAAAAGAACAATTGTAAGAGAAGTAGGTTGGTGCCTACGAAAGAAGATCAATATATATAAGCAACATTTTGCCATGGTTTTCTCCCTCAAGGGTTTCCATGTAAATTGTGTGTTCTCTTTGTGTTTGTAATTGCTAGATCTTGCATGTTTATTATTGCCGTGGTTGATTAAGTTTTGAAAAGTAAAAGATTGTGTTATACTGATTCACCCCCCCCCCCCTTTCAGTACAACTATGTGTTCATCAATTGGTATCAGAGTAGGTTCCTTTAGAGAGAGCTTAACCCCTTGAAGGTAGATATTAAAAGCACACATGGCCGGACATGATGGATATGGACAGGGCACCGTTGCTTGATGGAACCAATTATGCCTTTTGGAGTGTAAGGATGGAGACTTATTTGAATGCTCTAGGGTTTTACATATGGCAATCCGTTGTGAATGGATATAATGCTCCTACATCATCGCCAACAGATACGGATGGAAAGAAGGAAGGCGAAAATAACGCCAAGGCCAAAAATGTTATTTTATGTGGTTTGGTCGAATCAGAGTTTGTAAAGGTAATGCGCTGCAAATCTGCTAAAGAGATGTGGGATAAGTTAAAGAATATTTATGATGGCGACGACAAAGTTAAGAAGGCCAAGCTCCAAACCCATAGAAGACGATTTGAGAGCTTAAAGATGAGAGATGACGAAAATACTGCACCCTACCTCCTCCGTGTGGATGAAATTGTCAATACCATTAGAGGACTTGGTGAAGAGATGGAAGAATCCACGATAGTACAAAAGGTACTAAGATCTCTTCCTATGAGATTTGATGCAAAGGTGTCAGCTATTGAAGAAATGAGAGACTTGGATAAGCTAACAAAGGATGAACTACATGGGATCCTCACGACATATGAAATGAGGACGAAAAAGGACAAATCATCTGAAAAAGAGGCCGCATTTAAAGCTTCAAAGAAGATAAGGAATAAAAGGTATGAATCAAGCGACAGCTCCAACGATGAGTTGGATGCAAAAAAAGTCCGTTTTGAAAGAAAGCTCAAGAAAGGACATGGCAAGCACAAAGGTAAGTTTAAATGTTTTAATTGTGGTAAATTAGGTCATTTTGCTTTTAAGTGTCTGTAGGGCAAACATGAGCAACTATGATGAAGAGGACTACTAAATGAAGAAAGAAAGAGGATATCAACAATACAGGAAGGGTTACAATCGAAGTCAGCATGAGAAAAGGAAGAACCTCCGGAAATACAAGAAGAGCCTTTATTCTAAAGAAATTAGTAGCTCATCCGATGAAAGCGATGAAGGCTTCTCTGACATTGATAGGGAAGAAATACTTTTCATGGCAATCGAAGAAAGGAACGATGCCATTAAAGATGAAGACGAAAGAGAAAAAGAAAGAGATTTTGAAGAAGAATGCAGTGAAGATGGAGAAGTGGATCTCGAGGAGGAATTTCATTTTGCCTACCATGAGATTGAGAAGCTTAGAAAGAGGATTTCGAAATAAAAGTTGCAACTACAGAAATATGAAGAAGAAAGCCTTGATGCAAAAGCAAATATGTCAAAAGGTCTTGAAGAAGCTGAAAGCTTATCATCGACTTAAAGATTCAATTAGAAGAGGCAAAGTGTAATGTCCCCATTTCCGACACGATCACCTAACAGGAGTTTGAGTTAGCCTATCCTCATTCCCGTAGGCTAATTCGTGAATTGAGGGGATGTAGTGGTTGAGCTATGGAAATTTGGAAAGTTGTTTTTATGAGGCTCAACTAATTTTTCTAGCTTTGGCGATTGTGGGAGATGAATTAATGTATTTTTGCATTAATTATTGAAAGGACAAAAATAAAAAAAATAATTACTCTTGAAGTGGGACGACCCATTCTTGGGTAATTAAAATAAAATAATATTCTTTTTGGGCGGCCAAAAGAAAGTAAATAATAATATTTTATTATCAAGTGGAGCGCTCAAAAGGAAGAATAAAATATTATTAAAATCAAATCTTTAATTTGATTTTCTCATTCGCCCAAGTATTTTGGTGAGGTCGACCAAATTGGAAGAGTTTCAAATTCAAATTTTGGGCGCCTAGTCTTGGTCGGCTAGCTTGGAGAAAAAAGGAAAACTCAAGTATAAAAGAGGGTTGTTGGAGCTTCATTTCATGATCTGGAATTTTGGCAACTTTGGCATTTTGCTTTCGCAATTTTATTGCAGGTCTTTCCAAGGACGATAACCCTTGTGGAAGGAGGTGGAATTGGACGAAAACCCAATTACATCACAGAGGTGGATTCATACGGAGTTCACACTTGCATTTCATTGAAGGATTCGAAAATTGTTTGAGCATTCAAGATACATCTTTCATTGCAGATTGGAATATCATTGTTGAAGATCATTTGCAACATCTAGGAGTGCTGATTTGTATGACATGTGATTGTATGTTTAAGCGCCACACATTGAAGACTTGTTTTCACATATGAGCGCCGAATTCCTATCAGCTTGAGGCCGATTTCCATAGCAGCAAATCTGTGGTATAGCAGCAAATTCATCCCAGCATTTTTATAGCATCCACAAACCCTAATCGCTGCCATAATCTTGCATCATAGTATCTTTTCTAAGGTGCGCTAGCTTGTGGAGGAACTTGCATCACTTGGAGCAGCCGCACATCGTTGGATCAGCATTTTGGATAATGACTAAGGTGGATCGACCAGCATTGTGGTATCCTTGGCAACATCTTGTGAAGATCTTGACACTTTCATCATCCTAGAGGAGCGCCAATCAGCCTTGGAGGAATTCATTCACCTTGTTTGGCAATTTTGACATCTAATTGGTATGTTGAAGATCATCATTCATCTCTGATTTTGTAGCAGCAGCTTGTGGATGTATTTTGGCTATGATAGAGCCATGCATTTGATGTAATGACACATTTGATCAATTTGATTTCATAACAGCAGTGATCTGATTTGATTTATCTATCATTTTGCTATCTCCCTAGTGTGGATCTTGTGTAATTCAACTAGGGTTTGATCGTACATTTTGGTATGTTGTTTATGTTGTATTTGGCATGATAATTGGTTGATATAAGTGCATGTTTAGATCTGAAACAAAAAAAATCAGAATCCAGATCTAGGGTTTGGAATTGAAAATTGAAAAATCAGAAATTTTGGATAAAACCCTAGTTGGGATATTTCACAAAGAAGATAGAAGAGGAAGTAAGATTTCAGCTAAAGACAGGAAGAAGATTGTGAGAGACTACAGTCTGAAATTGTTTACTTGAGAAAGGAATTGGAGAAAACAAAAGCTCAACTAAACAAAAGCTTAAAGGTTGAGAAAAGCACTGAAATGTTGGATAACTTTATTAGCTCCCAAAGGTCGACATTCAATAAAATAGGTCTTGGCTTTGAAGAAGATTAGAAGACTACTAAAGAAGGCTCAAGTTCTAAAGCTATAGAGTTACCAAAGAAAACAAATGAGGAGAAGTCCAAAGGATATGCAAATGTGCTTAAGAGCTCCATCAATGGTGATAAATCCAAGAAGAGAGAAAGTAATGTCACTCAGAAAATCAGTATTCACAAAGGCAATAATGAAAATTTTATTAGACCGTTCCCTCCAAGGCAAACACAAATGAACAGGTTTCAACATTCATTTTATGGTTACTGCTATTCATGTAATCACTTTGGTCATAAGGCAAGAGATTGTAGAACATAAGAAATTTTGGATGGAACAAGAGTAGAAGTCCGTATGAGTTCTCAAGAAGGAACTACAATTTCTTTACTCCCTTCTTGGATTACATTGGTGTGTGTTACAAGTGCAACAACTATGTAAGATACCTTTCTAGAATGACTGAAATTTTTTGCCAAGTTAGATAAGAATTCTTGCGTCATTCAAAAAAACAATGAAAATCCAAACTTCCAATGTTTTATTCACTTCTTCAATGAAGCCAAATACAAATGATTGTTCGCTGTCCTTTATGACAGTCAAGTACTGTTTTACATCAGACTTTCTAGCATGCATAAGAAGTAGGCAAACTAGCATCCAAACCCTATACAAATAATGTCTAATCAATGAATGATGATAGACAAATGATCCCAGCTCAAAGTGAACCCTGAATAACTATCAAATGCCACTGGATATATGACTGATAAGACTCTGATTATGTGACTGATAAAAATGCTGATGTCACTGTTATTGCTCAGCCAACAAGATATGAATGAAAGCATGCCAAAAACACCTCCAAATGGCTCTAAATGCAAATCGGTAGGCTCCTAGGAAGCTAATATGACTTCCAAAGTCTTCAATACACCAAATGCCTTCAAAATGAACTTCATTCAATGCTGATGCTGACTGTAGCAGACCTGTAGGTGACTGAAATATGCCCAGATTGCATGAAAATCACAAAATAACACCTCTCCAATCAAGTGATGGTCTTCTAGTGAACGATATTGCTTTGTAGAATCATCAACAATGCTTGGATCCTCATAAAACCCTGAAATAAAAGTGTATCAGCTGATTGTAACCAAAATCAGATTGTGATAAAATCCTTTTTAATCGCTCCAATAGTTGATAATGGATACCTTGGTTGATCTCCAATATGACCAAGGGTTGCAATGTCATATAAACTTCATTCCAATTCTCAATAAACTTGCAAACATTAAGCTCTAATGGTGAATATCAGAGTAATATCACCTTACATAAAGTATGGGGTCATCACCATACGAACACAAGGGGTCATCTCCTTGCAAAAGACATGAAAATCGGAATTCTCAGTCAAAATATTAGAATAAGAAAACATACCAGATTCAACATATCTTCAAATGAAGATGGAAGTCTCTATTTAACTTCTCCTTGGATGAGCGATCCTCCTCTATGACGTTTTGTAATGCAATTTGAATTCCACCAATGATATTCCACATTCTTCAACAATTTTAAATGAATTGTTTATGCAAACTCAATCATTTAAAATCAATCTTCAATTGTTTTAAATGATTTATAACTACTTTCATATGAATTGATCCTTTAGCAATGAGTTCTTCTTGCATAGGTGGCTGCTTGCATACACTCATTTAATATCTTCTTTTTGCATTGAATATCATGCATAGGCTTGGGCGATCACAACCACATTGGTGTTGGCATTTAAATGCAAATATTCAATAAATTAAACTTGCATTTAAAATCATTCTTCCTTTCCTTGGGCGATCCACATGCAAACATTTAATAAATAAATTTGCATTTAAAATGATCCATTGCTTTAGCCGCCGATCCTACTAGCATTTAAAATCATTTACTAGCATTTAAAAATGTCTTTTGTTTGCTTCTCATCACTTGGCACTTGATCCAATGTAATACAAAGCGTGTACATTTTTACTCAAACATGTACACTTTAATTCCCACGATCCAATGCAATATGTGTACACTTTTATCTTGAGTGAACTCCTTATGGGCGTTGGAATTCAAGGGACCAATATTCAATGATTTTGCAATCCTCATGATAGTCGATCCATTTGAAATAGGCATTTTGAAATACTTGAATATATTTGAACACCTTGGACCTATCTTCCTCCCACATTGGCTCTTGATGACAAATAGGTCCTACCTAGAGCAATTTCTTATTCCACACAAAAACTTCATAAAAATAGATTAGAGAAAATGCAATTAAAGATTTCATTTTCCCTTTTATTCCATCATCTAACAAATCAAACCAAATGATTGAAAATACAATTTCAAGAATGTATTTTCCAAATAACATAATAGTTGAGCCAACTTTCTGGTTCTCCATGTATAGACATATACCAACTTTCCGGTTCTCCATGTATAGAAATAAGCTCAAACTAGAAAATATAACTTGGCAGCAGTACTAGTCCTTTGCAATCAGCTCTACTTGATGGTTTTGAGGTAGCCAATTATGATATGCATGATAATGGAGTAGAAGAAGATTCAGTTTTGTTTAATGCATTAGTTCCATTTGGTGAACTAAACCAGCTCACTCATGATTTTGCTGATGCTTTCTTATTGGAGTATGTGAATGGTTTGTTAGTTTATTCTCCATGGTTTGATAGTTTTTCTTCATTGCTAGACATTGGAGCATGTGATTTCAGTTTTGAAACCGCTGTGTTTGGGAGAGTCTACTATGATGGGAATCAATATTGTCTTGTTGGCAATAGGTTTAATGATGATTTCATTTTTTCATGCATTTAGGATGGTACTTTGCATATCAGTTGGAATGACATTGCACCTCTTGATTGTTCATGGCCTAAATCAGCTATTCAATTGCTTGGGAATGTGTGGAGGCATGTCTATTGGTTGGACATGGAGTATAAGATGAGTTTCTTTGGTTTGCATTGGTTCGGTGACATTTTTGACATCACCTATATTGCTGTTCTGATTCATGACAACAAGATGGATTCAATATGGTGCGACAGTGGAAGCGGTCTTAGGATCTTCTTCGTCAGCAACCTTGAAGAGATGCAATTGAGCATGCTTGAGGAGACTTGCTGGATTTGGGATCCAGGGATTGATTGGCTTCATTTTTTCTTCCCATTGCTTGGGGACAAGCAATGTCGGGAAGGGAGGGCTGTAATGTCCCCAATTTTTGCAAGTAACTTAAATGTGCCTAATTGTAAATTAATTTTATAAAGTAGTTTAATTGTTTTATAAAATTAATATTTTATTAGGTTACTTGAAAAATACTTTGTTAAATAAAGTAGTATTGTACACACACATTTAAAAAGTTAGTGTGTAAAAGTATTTAATATTGTAAGGTGTGATTGTGTACATAAAAACTTTCATTTAATAAAATTAGGGCTTGTCCTAATTGATGAAAGTTTAAAAGGGCTGTTGAGAGTCATTGTTGAGTATGTTTTGTATGCTTGTGTTGATGTTTATGTCTTTGTCAAGTTTGTATTCAGTTAATGTTAAGGAGATGTTCCCTTGCATTCGCTATACCGAAGAGATGACCCCTTGGTAGTTATTGGTTTGGTGATGCTCCCTTACCAACCTTGAGGTGAAATTATCTCAGATTTCATAGTTGTGCTTCATTGTATTTGTGCTTTCGATATTTGGTCGGAGACCATTTGTGAGTTTCATTGAAGATCTATTTTTGCAGACATTGTTGAATAATCAGAATATATATTATGCAGATTTGATGGTTTTATGGTTCAAATATCTCTATATATATTGTATGCAGATATTGTTCATTTGAAAGCAGTAGTATTGATCGCTCATCTTCATAAATCATTTAGGGTGTCATGATATGCGAAGCTGAAGCTATGAAAGGTTTTTCCAAATAATTGAAGTTTGCATATTAATTTAAAAGAAATCGTCGGTCGCAGCCTTTTGAAGAGAGACCACGAAGTGTCACAAGGGAAATCGTAGAGGATAAGCGGTTAAATTGCTGTTTGGAAATATAATATAGATCATCAGAGTTGAAGACAAAGGCAGATCAATAAGGAATCGTGGCAACATGGAATTCTTTTCAATATAATATTTGAGAACCTCTGTTTGCTAGCGCTTCATTTTTTGGTAGGCCCTTCCAAACCATTTCATTACAATCATTATTAAATCTGAAGTTTGCCATCTCAGGGGGAGACAATATCTGACAAGGTCCAGCAGGGTCTTCTTTTTTATATAGATTATTATCATCAAGAGATTGGTGGAGTGTGGGTCCCAGATTCTATGAATATTGCTCCTAATATCCAATATCCAACGCAGCTTGTTGAAAAGTAAATTAAGGATATTAGATTAGATAAATTCATTTCTTGTTGCTTTCAAGGAGACCAAATCTGACAGGGTGGGTCCCATTCAGCTTGAAGACCAACTTTGGCAGCTACAACTTGATTTTTTGTTGGGAAATAATGTAAAGAAGACTGCCGTGTACCATAACTGAATTGAAGCAATGATTTGGAGTACTTAGAAACACACAGATTTATGTATGGTTCAGATTTAGGAGTTAATATTAACAGACCCCGCATTCCTAATACTGTCCAGAGTTCCAATCAGGGTTAAGTGTACAGATCTGCACTATTAGTTGGGTCCAGTACTACTGGAACATACATCCATCTAGAGGAAATTGGAAATTCAGGTTGCAGACCTGTGTCATCAGCTTAAACAAGTACTGTTGAATCACATCTCCATATTTAGGTCAGTACAATGATTGTATTACCTTACTAGCAGCTGGTGTAAATTCTTCTATTGTTAGCAGCAGTGATATTCCATATTATGTGTACGAATGTCTTGGTCTCTGATATTCCATATTATGTGTACGAATGTCTTGGTCTCATTGTCATAGATAGTGGAATCAGCTCATTCATTTCAGTATATTTATTGAATGCAATACCATTTGGTATATTGTTATATATCTGCTGTATTGCTATTGCAAACTTTATATCAGTCATAGTATGGTTATTTAATCTATGCAAAAGTGTGTGTTTAATTGTCCATTGAGTTGAATGCATGAAACAAATTGAAAGCCATATTAAAAGAATCATACAAACAAGCATTTAGATCAAGGGAACTCATAAATTCAAAGCAGAATAGGACAGGGATCTTACAGTGGTATCAGAGTATTAAAATTTCAATTCAATATCCATTAGGGATATTACAAACTATGGACATACAACACACTTCTGTAGAAGTGGTCTTGTGGAACCCACTAGGTAGAACAAGTGGAAGCTATGGATAATCAAAAGGAAGAAAATACAAAAGTATGGGGAAGGAAACACAAGCAAGATAATGAGGAAGAAGTTATGCTTGTGCGAACTGCACTTCATGCACAAGTGGTATCACCAAGTTCATAAGGAGAAGTACGAGTTGTGGTATCACCAAGTTCATAAGGAGAAGTACGAGTTTAGGGGGAGCTATCCAAAAGCATCATCTTTCAGCTCCATAGAAAAGGCATTCAAAGATAGATCAATTAATGATTATTATAAGGGTAATGAGCTATCCAAACACAACCATGTCAAGTTGCTGCACTTACAGATGTTGGCAGGAAACGACAAAACGATACGGTGAATAAAAACAGTGGACTATGGTGTGGATTATGTAAAACAGGTAAAATGAAAAATATATCCAAACATAAATCAGATGAATGACGTGATATGTTGGATGGCGGGAAATGTAGTGGAAACAGATGGTAAATAGTGGGACGAATGGAATGAAACCATAATCAACGTTTGTTCATATCGGCCTAAACCTTGAAGCTTGCAAATAGGAAAAGGGTATATAATAGGGAACGAGAATGATGATTAGGTATATAATAGGGAACTTCACATCCCAAATGAAGAATATTCTTTTAATTTTATTCTGTGGGATGAACTTTTGGAGTTCAAAGATGGAATGGGAACGGAATGGAAGTGGATTCTTTGGATGCAGGAGCCTCTTTGGATTTGGCTTAAGTACCCAGAACTTCATTCTTTAGCTTTTCTCTAATTTGGAAGTATAGCCTTTGGAAATGTTTTGCTTTGATTTCTTGCATCTGTATTCTAAGGCACAAAGAAATTTTGGATTTTTTAGGAATTTATTCACTTGGTGAGTAAAAGCATCCGATTATTGTGAAACAATGGGGAATGGACGGAGAAATTGCAAGCTTCTAATTTAAACGACACTTACATTCGTTAATCATGATTAGAAAATGGAATATAAGTAGAGGAAAATGGAGGATAAAGAAAGTGAAAGCAGAACGAATGGCGAGAGATGAAGGTAGTTACCTGCTTTTGAATCTCTGCATGGCAACGAAGGTGGAGAGAACATATGATAGGTGGATAATGGAAAATGATGGATTTTAGACGGAGCGGGTAGGAACACTAACCTCTTGACCTCAACTTGTATGCAGTGGCCAAGGTTGTATGAATTGCTATTGACATGGATGAGCTCCAGATGCTTCATTCATAAGGACTTCAACTTATCCTTTTGGAGTATGCAACAGATAACATGACTTATTCAAATGATTTAGGCATCAGACTCGAATTCATTATTGGATGGAAGTGGATGGAAACTTTATTACGTGAATGAGCCGATGAGTGGAATGGAATTATGCAGAATGCTTATTATTGAGTGAGGCGGAAACATGAATTACCTTGAGATGTTCACTTGATCCAGACTCACAAAGACTTTCCTTGCAACTTCGGGATCATTAAGATGTATAAAAGTATAATACCTCAAAATACTTCAGTCAATACCGAACAATTAACTCATCTCCCAAGAGCAAGCAATCATGCTATCTGACACTAGCGATGAGATCCACGGGAAATCCATCAATCATGACCCAAGTTTCTCAAAGGAACAAATAAGAATTCATAAAATTTAGATTTGGCATTTTAGAACATTATAATCAAAAGATAATAGTGTCAAGACACAATATATGATTAGTTTCCGAGTCAAGTCCAAAGTCTAACAAGATGATAAATTCAAAGAAAAATGTCTTCTGACTCTAAGACTTTCATGAATGAATGTCTAAGAAATGAACTAACATGTTATCACGCATTAAAACAAGAGTGCGTGTTAACATCACCTTCTTACAAATAGGAAACACGACACGACAAACAACTAAACTAAGCAACTAACATCTACGAAAAGCAAACAACAACAACTAAGCTAAAGACAAACCGACAACTAATCTATAAAGCAAGCAAACCACTAGGCTAAGGAAAGCAAACAACAAGCAAGCGACACGAAAGCAAAATTTATTCTAAGATGCAAGATGAAATGAAAACCAACACGAAAACCAAAACTAAGCTAAGGACAAACAAACACTTGGGTCAAATGACATCAAGGGAGCAAATCTAATCTAAGATGCAATAGGAAATGGAAACCTTACTCTAACCTAGCTATGCACAAGCAACAGAGAGATGCAACCCAGGACACTGAGTATATACATGCCCTAGCATGGCTTTCCAGTATGAACAGTAACAATAATGCAACGGTGACAGTTCTCAATCGGGCAAATTCATCTTTGAACTCAGACCATTGACTCTTTAGGTGACAAACCTCAAATGTAGGAAAAATTTCTGGTGGTATTATGATCAATTGAGGGTTCTCACTGGGACCATGATTTATCCAAATGCAGGTTCTACCCAATTCGCCATAATCAAATTCATATTTAATATGTTCAAGATCATTATCAATATCATTATCAGTATTACCAATGCTATCAATTAGAAGTTCATGATGTTCAAATTCAAAATTTCTCCAATCAATAGAAGGGAAAGATACAACCTGATGCTCGTTGTTTTCAATGAGACATGGCCTACCAAGCATTCGATCATACTCTATACATCCGTCAGGAGGTCGCCATTGATGGTTGATGAGCTTCTCGTCTTCTTCGTACTGCATGATCTCATCGTCCAACTCTTTTGTGATTTCCAGCAACGGTGTCAACAACTTCTTGATCTCAGCATCCATCACAGCAGCATGTTCTTCAACTGTCTATCTCTTCTTCGGCTTGATATCTTCTTGTATAATGATGGCAGCATCGAGCGTCGACCCAAATTGCTCTTGTCTACTCATGGGCTCTTCATCGGCATACTCTTGAATGATAGCTTCTAATTCATGATCTTCTAACAACGTCTGTTGTATTTCTTGTAGCTCATTCTCAAGGATCTCTTGATGTAACGTAGATGCATATTCTTCAAGAAACTCGCCTTTGTCAAATTCAGGTTCCTGCCACAAGCTTTCAAGTGCTCTAACATCTTTCAAACCTTGTTTACAATCCTATAATGCTTTTGATAACCTCTGTCCGAATGTTGCTATCTCTTCAAGATTGATAAACTCATATTCGTATTCTTTCTCACTGGTACATTGCTTATCAAAGTTCTTTGTAGTGAAGACTTCTTCAATAGGTACATCAGCTTCTACTTCCTGCAGGGCTTGATGAATTGCTTCCCAACATTTCTCACAAGTGTATTCCAAATGATCTATATCATGCACCCTACACCAATTTCTAGAAAGCAATATGTCGTCAACACCTAAATCCTTAGCATTCTTAAATCCTTTCTTGATCTTCTCTTTCAGCTTCTTGAATGCTTTACCATCAACAGGAATATTTGGATCTATCGTTGAAAATATTACCAGCTGATGTACTTGTAAGAATGAAATTTTCTTCTGCACAGCTAAGTCCATCCTTGATAAGAATGTTATACAATCTACTTCTCTATGATCATTTTTATTGTGAATATGACATCCATACTTGCACTCAAAGTCTTTCAAACTCTTGCCACCAAGACGCTCATTCAATGACCACCATAGTTGGAGAACAATTGAAATTGAATTTGCAAGATCATACCCAACAATTTGTCGCATATCCACTTTTGAATCCAAGGTTAAGAAATCCATCCTCTGATTTTTTGTATTTTTTTTTTTTTGCTTTTTTGGATTTTGAAATTTCTACTTTTTTTTGTATTAATCTAAGGTCAATTAAGAAATGATGATGCATGGATAGACAAATTCCTTAATTAAACCTAACTCCACTTCGCCAAGGATGCCTACAACTACATGGAGTTGGTGCAATCTCCTAAGGTACGCGAATGGTTTTCAAATCATGAAAGCTCATATAAGCACCCATTAAACGACGCAGCTCAAATAAGCATCCACAATCGAACTTAAACAAATTATAATGAAGCTCAGACTAGCTTTACACAACACTTCACTAGCGATGAATGTCAAAAGCATGAGCTAGGAGTTGATCAAATAACCAATACAACATACATAACATCAAAGAGCTTCTAATCTATTTCTAATCTAATTTGAAACATCTCTCCATTTCATCAAGATACAAGAAACCATGTCATTTCACAAGATAATACTTAACACCAAATGAATTCCAATGTCTTTGCATTACTCTTGAGAAATATGTAGAACAACTTCAAGTACTCTCAGAGAATTTCGAGAGTCTCTTCTATTCTACTCCTACTCTACTTGCCTACTGACTTCTATCTAATCTCTAATGATTTACAAATGAGGCAACAAGGCCTTTATATAGAGCTCCAGTATTACAATGAAGGGCTTGGATCAATCCAGATAGCCAAGGGCCAGGATCATCCCACCTCAGCAGGTAGTTACAACAACTTGCTATTTTTAGTACATGAGAGAGGCAATGAAGGCACATTTTCCAAGAAGATAAGATAAGATGGAATCTTTGGAGCATCTTCCACATGGACGTTCTCTCTATCTTCTTGTTTGTCGAATGATGTGGCAAACTATGATTGGCTTGATGATGAGTGTCTACCACGTAGGTGCCACCTCATCATATCTCATGGATTCCATTCATACAATTTGTTTTGTGGGCATATTCCCAAATTGTATCATCTGTATGATGTCTTTGAGGTGATTGCTTTGATACTTGAACTTGTACATTTAGGAATGCTTAGGAATGTATCTTGGTGATCTCGCGTTGCTCATCTTATTGTAAACTAGATATGTATGATGCATATTGCTTCATTTGACTAACTTCGTGATGTTTCTTCTCCGTCTTCTTGTAGGTAGGTTGATGTTCTTTGGATGCATCTTCTTGAAGAGTGTAGTAGGAGATAATGATGATACTCGATTCATGATATAGAGTAGATGATCTCTCTTGGACTTGAAGATTCAGGAGGAACTTGAAGTTGAATGGATGAATGCCTTGGAATGTTTGATGATGAAGTGTTCCAACTTGATGATCTTAACATGATGCCATTGATAAGGATGAAGATGAAGAATGTCGGTATGTTGGACTTGATGTGATCACTTGGAGCAGCTATCTTCTATCTTCACTTCATTCCTAGCATGAAGATGACTCTAATGACTTAGCTCCTAGGATGACTTCTTAGCTCCTGCAACACAAACAAGGAAGCAATATCAATTCCTTGGCTTTAGAGCACAAAATAATCATTATAAATCCACTTCTAACCTTTCCAATCCTAAGTACATTGGATGCCAATTAATTGATTTTCTAAATGCAGTCATAAAATTTAAACTAAGTTCACATATGAATGGCGCATTGGATGGGAATTTCATTCTCCAGTTGCAAAACTTCACAAAACTTGAATTTTACCCCACAGGCGAGTGGCACATTGGTTGAGGCTTATGATCTCTATTGAATTTGGCTCAGCAGATGGACAGTTCACTTTCCCCTTGATATTGACGCCTTGGATGAGTGTTTAGGATCCTCTATCTCCCTAAAGTTTAGCGCAGTAGATGCACATTTTGGTCTTTTGTTTAAAAAATGTCTTAAAACTTGAGTCAAACAATCCTCCACTAGTGATGGCGCATTAGATGGATGTTTTGATTTCTCCTTGAAATTCATCAAAGACCACTTTATTTACATGTAGATGGCGCATGAGATCAAGCGCATGAGTTGAGGATCTTGAATCCTCTTGAGATGACATTCAAAACTTGAACTTAAACCCTCTTACACGTGGCGCAGCAGATCAAGATTTTATCTTCCCCTTGAAACCTTCATAAATCTTCCATTTAACCTCACAGTAGGGTGGCGCATTAGATCAGCTTCTTGGATCCTCTTGAAACTTGTTTAAAAAAAACTTCATTGTTCATTCTTTGATTGGGCTGGCGGAGCAGATGGACAGTTCACTTTCCCCTTGAAAGGCTTCATAAAATTTGAATTAAACTACACATTGAATGGGCGCATTGGATAGGATTTTTTGAATCTCCTTGAAACCCTTGAATTCTTAACATAACTCACACCTCCTTCTTGGTGCAATAGATAAGAATTTTGGATTCTTCTAAAATTTGCATCCTATAACTTGAGTCATCACATTCCAATTAGATCTACATTTCATCTTCCATTTGAAAGTTAGCCATTTTTTAAATCTTAAACACTTGATTCTAAGGTAGTGCATTGGTTGAATATTTTGAATCCCAGTTGAATTAATGTCAAGAAACTTGCAGTCTATCTTCCTCAAGCTAGCGCATTGGTTCAAGGTTTTAGATTTTCATTGAAAGGTGTCTTAAAACTTAAACTTAGCTTCCTCCCAAATAGGCGCTGCAGATAGGGTGCATAGGATCTTGATTTTGCATCCTCTTGAATGTTCTCAAAACCCTTGAATTTAAACACTTTCATGATGGCGCATTGGATGCTGAAGTAGATCTCCTCTTAAATTTTCACCTTAAATCCTTATTGCTGATTCCTAGATGAGGGTGCATTAGTTCTGTTGCAGCAGATCATGATTTTGGATCCTCCTTAAAGTCTCATGTTTTGGTCGCATTGGATGTGGCGCATGAGTTAAGGAACTTAAACTCCTCTTGAAATGGGCGCAGTAGTTGAGAGATTTGGATCTTCTTTAAAAGTTGCATTCTAAACTTCAAACTTAATACCACCTTCACATGTGGCGCAGCAGTTAAGAGATTTGGATCCTCTAAACTTGTCAAAGACTTCAATAAGAACTCATCCAAATTGGCGCATGGGATAGAGCGCAAGAGTTGAGGATCTTGATCTCTCTTCTAACATCTCTTCAAAGATTCACCTTACCTTCTCTTCCAAAGTGGCGTAGCAGATAGGTCGCATTGGATCTAGGTTTTGAATCTTCCTTTAAACTCTTGAACTCCTCCTTCTTGCATCTCACAATTCCTCCATCAAACAAGCCCTTTACCTTGGTCGCATTGGATGGAGGTTTTAAATCCTCTTAACATTGGCGCATTGCTTAAGGCGCATTAGATTTGGATCTTGAATCTTCTTTAAAAACGCTCAAAACTCCAATCAATACCTCTACTTAGAATGGCGCATTGCTTCTGTCGCATTGGTTGGAGATTTTGCATCCTCTGGAAATGAATTCATGAAACTTGCAAGTTGACTCCCTCAAGTTGGCGCATTGGTTGAGGCGCAAGGGATCATCATTTTGTTCTCCGGTGGAAAGTGGCGCAGTGGACCAAGATTTTGCGCTCCCCTTGGCGCACTGGATGGGATTTTTGAATCCTCTAGAGTACTTAGCCATTTTTCAGTGTCCTTCAGAGTAAGGTCTATTGAAAAATATATTCAAGTATAAGTTGGAAGATTATACTTTAAATATTTTTCAATATACCTTTTAGGATGTTTGAGATAGGTCTCGAATCCACCAGATTTAACATGTAGATTATAGAATTTGGAGGATCCACCAGATTTCAGACTTAGTCAAATTTTCAGGATTTTCAGGATACTAGACTTAGTCATTTTCAGGATCTCAAACATATATCAGGATTGATCTCAGAAGGAAAGCACATGGCTCTTGAATTAAAACTAGACAAAGAACTCAAACAACCACTGACTTCACCATGCAATAAGCTTAAGACATCATCCAAGACTTAAGACATCATCCAAGACTTAATGCAAAGCATTAGAGCTCAAAAAAAGGGGTCCCCATTTGCAATGGGGCGATGTGTGATTAGGTCACAACAGTACCCAAATATCTAATGGTAAGTGGTTGACGACATTACATAGTTGTTTTGGCTCGATTCAGGAGCTTGCCTTTGAACGAGACCATTCCTATTGACCCTCACCTTCGCGGTGTCTCAGATGAGGGTTTCTTGTAATCTCCATTCAGATTACGGTTTTCCATGTAGTGTGGTTTTGAATGGACTTTGGCTTAACAAAACCACCCGAATAGAGGGACTTGTTTCTGGTAGATTCATGGCCTTTAATGAATCTAGTTATTCCCCTCCACTCGATACCACTTGTTATATATGAATATCTGGTAGTAGAATCATTTTGAGCTCGATAATAGGTGGGTAGGCGATGTCCTGCTGATTCACTGTTCTTTCCAACCAGACTTCTTGACCAACTCCCCCCCCCTTTCTATAATAGAGGCCCTACTCTATAATGGTGGGGGCTGGGGGTCAGGGAGAGAAAAATGGAGATCTTGAGTCCAACAACTTTAGCCCCCTGCTCGGGTGAGTAACTCGAGTGACTACCGAGCGAAGATCAATCTTGACCAACCGAATCATCGATCTATTGTTTACTCATCAGTTGGAGATATTGATCTATAGTTTATTCGGTTGGAGAAACGGATCATTGCTCCAATGGTTGGTACCTCGGCCGATTGAATACCTCGGCTCGGGCTATTGGGCCTCGGGGTTGGAGTAGTTTACTCGGGGTTCCATCTATAGTTTATCCGGTTGGAGATTCGATAGACGGTTTGCAGTGGAGATAGTTTCCCCTTCTCAAGGGTTCCCCTTCTCCTTTATTCGCATTGGACACTGGACTCTGGGCTCCACTAGGAGGGACACTAGACGGGCGGACCAATGCGTTAAGCTGTAGACTCTCCAAACTCACCTCTTGATAAAAAGTACGAAGCTTGACTCTATATAGTCCACTTTAAATTCTATTAATGAAGTTATAAACACCATAGTTTCAGGACTCGTCGAGTACTCGACAGACTCACAAGTCCTTTTGCCTGCCGCACCGAGTCGATGCGACTTGTGAGCCCGAGTCTAGGTGAGTCTCGTCGAGTACTCGGCCGAGTCTTGGCAGAAAACTACTGAGTCTCAGTCTTGGACTCGCGAGTCTCGAGCTCAGACTCTCTAGGCGTCTAAACATAAAAAATCTGCATTGTTTTTGGGTTTTTTTAGGTCATTTCTTGTGTCCACTCACCCATTTCGCCCAACCAAGCAAGGATTCAACATTAACATAGCAAGAAGAAGATTTGAGAAGAGATTTTAAGATTTCAAAGTTGATCAAAATCATCAAACAAGCAAGTATAGTTTTCTTCTTTTGATTTGGAAATCAAAAAACTTGAAAAAATAGGGAAATGCTGTCCAAATGCTGCTCATTTCTCCTCACCCCTTATTTCCTAACATTTTTAGCATCTGTTTGCATTCTATTTTTTTTTATAAATGCTTGTCACTTGCTTGTTGCTGATTTTTTTCTTACAAAGTTAAAATAGCAATGTCAAGTTTAACACAAATGAGTGGTAGAAAAGACCCTGCATGGAAGTATGGAACATCGGGAGCTATCAATGGCCAAGTCATTTGTAATGAATGCAAGTATCCTATAACGAGGAATTAATAGATTAAAATATTACTTGCTAAAATACTTGGACATGATGTGAAGGCATGGCCTAAGGCATCCGAAGAGATTACAAGAGAGATGAATACCCTACTTGCTAGCTTTGAAATAAAAAAAGTGGAAAAACAAAAGACAAAGGAAGCAGTGGCAACAATGATGAACGAGAATGTTTCTACGAATTCTTTAATTGCCCCAAACATTCGTCATCCGCATTCCCGACGTCTTTGAGGAGTCTCTAGTATAGGGGAATGTTTCGGAAACATCCCCTCTTTGAGGGAGATGTCTTGGAAATGTCCCCTCTTTGAGGGAGACATGCATCTCGGAAATGTCCTCGAGTTTGTGGTGGTGGTGGCAGGATGGCAGGGGGATGCTTCCCCCAAGTCCCTCCATCTTGGAAACATTAGATATTTATTTTTTTGGGGGGGGGAGGGCGCATCCCTGTGGAGCATTGGGTTTATATGAATATCATAGTTGCACATTGTTTTTACATTCGGTGCAGCACAAAACAATTTTTACTTTTTGTTTTTTAAAGCTAAAGTAGGTGTCTGGGGGGCATGGTTGAGGGGCAGCACCTCTCCCAGACTCTAGGGGCAGCAAGCTCAAATTGAGGCCTTCAATCCCACAAGGGCATCGTGTGGGCCCATAATAAAAGTTTAGAGTTTTCTATTTTTCTTAGTAAGTGTGTGTGTAAGTGTTGCAGGGAGATGTGTCTCCTACTCCTTGGGACATGTCTTTGAGATGGAGATGTTTCTTTGCTACTGGAGATGGGTATGGAGATCATAGTTGGCAGACATTGATTTCGAAAAAACTTAGCAGACCCAAAATTTGTGACTCGACAAAAAGTCGGTGAAAACTCTACGATTTAAAATTAAAAAAATAACTTAAATTTCTTTAAAAACATTTTTTTTTACAAAATTCAATGACAAAATGTAACCAATGAGTCCATAAATGAGTACAAAAGTATTTTCTATTAGATTTGATCTATTTTCCACGAAGTTCTTGACGGGGAGACGGGTTTTGTGATGGGGGGACCCAGGGCTTGAGTTTGGGGACGACAGGGGGATGGTGGTTGGTGGGGGTTTGGGTGCAAAGCCCTGAGCGGGGTTGAGGGGCAACACCCCTCACGAGGGTTTGGGGTAGTGCCCCCAATGGGGGTCCGAGGGAAGCCCAAATTAAGGCCTTCGGTGCCACACAAACCTTCATGGTGCACGTCATTTTCACAATTTTATCACCATGTTTTTTGCAATACCAAGTCCTTATTTTTCCTATCCTAATACTCTCACTCTTGCAACCTTTAGCCTTTCTCATTTTTCACTTTTGTGACTACTTAGGGTGTGGGTGGGGCCCATAGACCATTAGGGTTAGGGTTACTAACATGAAGATCCAAAAAACAAAAATGGAAAATTAGGGTTAGGGTTACTATTATTTGGATTCGGATAGTTAAGTAAATTTATTATAATTTTATTTTTTAACTTTGTTTTATAATTAATTTTTTTTTCTTCATTTTCATATTTTAAACTTTGTTTGGTTAAAAAAAATAATTTTTAGGCTTTTATTATTTAGAGTTGTATTTACACTTGAAGAGTTTTTATATATTTCATATTTTTATATTTTTTAGTGTTTTACTCTTTATTTTTTAATTTTTTTATATATATTTCTCACACACACACAGATATATATATATATATATATAGGCATCTCCAAGTATTCATCTCCTTTAAAAAAAAAGTGGCGTAACAGCGTCGGCACCAATCTCCCATACCAGTACTAGTACCAGTCTCTTGGCAACACTGATATTTTAGTCTAAGCGCGATGAGTGGGAGATGACCTAATGTTCCTGGGACATTGGGGATGGCAGGCCATCCCAAAATAGTGCAACAATGAGGGGACATGCCAAGGATGTTCCCCTTGATCATAATTTTGTCAACTCTTATCCAAGTCATGCTGAGTCAGCTCTTAGTCTTTGGTTTATGAATTCATTCCTGAGTTTGACTTATTTGATTATTCCCAATCAAGGTTGCCATCCCTAATATTTATTGATGTCTGCTGTGCTAATTTGCCTTGGCAATGGTGCCAAAATATAGGAGTACTTTCTTACATTTCATTGCTGCAGTTTAGAACCACATTGAGGATGTGATGGGAATGTCACAATTAAGTGCAATTCAATTCATACACTAAATAGCAATCTACCTATGCAGACAAAAGTGAAACTGTAGGTCGAATGTACTTTGCTTTATTACTTTTGGATCAGAATATACAGGATCATGTTCTGTTTAGCAACAAGGCTCTAAGATACATAGAAACTTTTTGTGGCCGTATAATTGGGCAGTGATGTATAGAACTGTTATTCCTTTTTTTTTTGTTAAGTTATCATAGTTTCCTCATCCTTAATAACCATAGCTGACAAGTCACAACAAATGTTATTAATGCCAAGTGAATTCTTAGTGTTTTTTAAATTATTATGTCTTTTCAATGATTTCCTTTCTGCCTTCTGTGCACCTTTTGATCTAATGTTTAAAGTCCTTGTCATTTTTGTGTTTCATTTTGAACTTGTTGCTCATTTTACTTTGGATCTGTGACTGAGCCACATGTACTCTGTTTTGCTTTTCAACATGTTGCCCATGTTCCTTCGCATATAATGATATTTGGAAAATAATCTCTTATCAACATTTATGATCTATTTGGAAGATATACCTAATTTATTACTGAGCTACCACCTTAGCATATAGACTATAGCTTTTACTGCTAACATTCACAGCAGGACATTACTGAGACTTCCTATTGATAACCCTTTGCCAAAGCGTACCTTCTTCTGGTTTACCATTTAAGTGAAGTCTTTGCTTTTGCATTCCTAACCAAGCATTGTATGCACATGTTAATGTTACTCCAAATTTCTTTGCTTTTAACATTGGAAAAATATAATGCCACCAAATTCTATCATGAGCTGAAGATTGAGATATTATGCTTATATTTCTTTGGTTAAACACTGCCCTTATATGTATCCAAGAGATTCTCTAGTACGTGTCTTTATTTAATACAGTTCACTCTTTGAAATAGTTGGATTCAAAATGAAAATTTTTTTTGGCCATAGTTTTTGTAATGTGCCGTACCTGTTGGTTCTTTTTAAGATCTTAATAGTGTTATTTTTAAATTTTTATTTGTGTTCTCTCAGACTAGAGAGAAGATGCAGAAGGGGTTTCGGTTTTCTTGAGATGTGTTTGTCGGAACAATACAATATAGAGCATATATTGAAAACCCAGAAAAGATACAACAAATATGAGGACAATAACTGATACCCAGATCATAAATAGGCTAAATATGAATTACTATCACATACCCATATGAAAATATGTAACTTCGTACATGTGTTGACGCTGGACCAGCCACTAAGAAGTGATGAACACCACAAATCTCCAATACAATGAAAGTGTTTGATATTCAGAAGTTTACAATGCATAGAGAGACCCTAAACGCCCATTTTGAGTGCAATATCAGCCCAAACAATGAAAGATTGAAGCCCCAATAGCCCCACGTCACCACCAGGCAAGATGGTACTGCCTAGGATGAATACATACAGCAATGAACTGCTCCGAACAGGTCTGCACACTCTCTGAAACTCCTGCACACTCTTATCTTCACTATACACTTAGAATAAATGCCAAACAGTCCACAAATGCAGCGATTTTCCCTTAGGGATGGTACGGCCAGACTGCTGGAAAGTACGGCCAGCAAGGTAAGATAAATGCAGTCCCAAACTCACTTTAAACTCTCCTCAAATCTGCATTAAAATCAGTCCTGCAATCTGCATAAGAAGAACTGCATTGAATCTACAAGGAAATAGCATATAGTTCTTCAAACCCTCAACACCTAAATCTCAATGAAGCATAATTGCGAATACTGGATGTATCCACCTCAAAAAGCAGCTTTGGATGGTATTGCACATCTGTAGAATGCTGTTACTTAGGGAGGTTTTCGTCTCCAAGAGCCTTATGGGATCAACCCTTCAAACCCTCATACAAACCCTAGCAGAGCAAAATAGCAAGCAATATCATAAACTCAAGCATAACAAATAACTCTCATTTCTGCCTTTTATATGTCCTCAAGAGGGGGTCGATGCACTTAAGGGGGGGAATATGTCATTTAAACTTACTTTATTATTCCCCTAGAGATGGGCGCCCAAGACAATATAGTGACACTTTTAATATAACTTATATATGCCACTTTGCCTTAATAAAGTCTTGTCAAATAAATAATAATAAACTTAGGACTTTAAAGTCAATCCGAAGATGAACTCGGAATCCAGAGTTCTATAGCTCGCCGGAAAGGCCTCGACGAGACGAATCCATCCTACCTCTGACAATCCCGAAAGGACACCATTCCCGAACTTACAAAAACTAGAAAATCCAGCACAAAACATCCAAACTGTCTCTGTTAGTGCCAGCTAAACCATTTGAACCCAAAGCCAGCCTCCACACAACTGATAAACCCATCCAAGGCCAAACCAACAATGGTTCCCTAACCATATTGTTAGTCTACGGGAACCCAATAGTAGACTAACACTGAAAAGAGAAAGGGGACATTACAGTTTTAGCTAGAGCTCTAAAAGGAACATATGGTAAGGTATGTACCCTGTTAAGGCATGTATCCCATACTTTCTCACCAAATCTTAAGACTAAGCTTAATATTTATTATCTCTAACTAGGGCTGTGACTTCTGTTTACAAAATAACTTTAAATAGGCTAGCTTCCTGATATGATGCATTCTGTCTGGAACAGCCCTAGAACACATTTTTAATGCCTATTGCAACTGTACAGATTGCTGTTTAGAAGTGAAGAATTATGAATAGAATTCCTTGTGACATTTAGTCACTATATATCTGTTTTCCTATTTTGAATAGCCCCTCATTTGTATTAATCTGTTTACTCTTAAAATAAGAACATGGATCTGCTTTTTATTCAGATTCTAAACAAGGAAGGCTGTACTTGTCTCTAATGCATTGTTAGCATCAAGCTGATCTTTGTATTCTGTTGACTAAATCTACTGATTCCTAATGCCATGTAAAAGTTTGTTGTTAGCTGTGATTTTTATCCTTGAAAAACTGGAAGAGGGCCAACATCTTGAAATTGAATAATGATATTAATTTCGTAACATAAAATATTTTTGATTGCGTAATTGAAAAACAAATGTACAAAAACACTATGGTGGTAAACAATATTAGAATTTTCT
The DNA here is from genome assembly GCA_027924645.1 of Cunninghamia lanceolata. Lineage (NCBI taxonomy): Eukaryota > Viridiplantae > Streptophyta > Pinopsida > Cupressales > Cupressaceae > Cunninghamia > Cunninghamia lanceolata. The sequence goes on from BSBN01001153.1 coordinate 594,688, forward strand.
GTTAAAGTAAGCTGGAAAAATTGTTTTCTTCATGATGCAGTTCAAGAATTTGATTTTTGCAGGTACAACATGCCTTCGAGGTGCTATCTAACAAACTGCGGAGAAGAGATTATGACTTATTTGATGTTGATGAATTGCAGGTGCTAATGAAATCTCAGTTTCCACAAATGAGTAGTCATTTAATATTTTAAGCTATTTGGTGTTTTCTTGTTGATCTCTAGCTATGTCTAACTATATGTGCTACTAGTATTATTTCTTAGTCAAATCAAATTTTTGCTTTGAGAAAACATTTCATTTATACTTGTATCTAATTTTGTTAATTACAGGATATTGCCAAAATAGCCAAGAAACGTTATGTTGGAGATAAATTATCAAGGCTAGAGTTCCCATTACTAAAGACATTTGAAGATGGTAATTTCCAGATGAACTTTTAAGTAAACAATATATTTGGGACATTCTAATTTGGTCTTCGTGTGTATGCAAAAATGTCATTGTTATCCTGTTAAGATACTGATGTATCTAATAAGCTAGATTAATTGTGGCTTCTTTGTGTCTATTCTATACGAAAAGAAAAGTAGTTCCCATTATATGAAATTTTATAATGTTAGTTCATGAGATATACACAACACTTTATAGGAGATTTGTACATTAGTGCAAGTAAAAGATCCAGGGAAAGTTCTTGGCTGATTAACATATTGATAGACATATCTCATGACATAGTTTGTAGACTTGCCGAGTACTTGTCAGATTCGCCAAGACTTGCGAGTCTCTTTGCTTGCCACGTTGAGTCGACATGACTCGCGAGCTAAGTCTTGGGCGAGTCTTGCCGAGTACTCAGCGAGTTTTTCCTGAGACACCGCCAAGGTTTTTAGGGTGACTCGCGAGTTTCGGGTGTGGACTTGCTTGGCGTTAGAATACAAAAAACCCTTGCAATTTTCATTTTTTTAGTTCATTTTTTGACATTTTATGATATTATTTCACCCAGTAGAAGACATCTTTGGTATCCACGTGACAAAATACACTAAGAGAAGGCATTGGAAGAATGAAGATTTGGTTAGAAATAGTGAGTACTTTATGCTAGAGAAAAGTTGAAAATATAGTGATAAAATTATGAAAGATGGCGTGCGCCATGAAGATTCGTGTGGTCTCGAATGCCTTAATTTGGTCTTGGTGGCGGGGGCTCCGCCCCTTGACCCCACGTACTGTGACAGGGAACATGCCAGGGGTGTTGCCCCCGAACCCCACAAGGGGCGTTGCCCCTCGACCCCACTGGGGGCGCTGCCTCCAGACCCTCATGAGGGGCGTTGCCCCTCAACCTTGCTAGGGGCTCCGTTCCCAGACCCCTTGCGAGGGGTGTTGCCCCTCAACCCCATTGGGGGCTTCGCCCCCTTACCCTCACCTACCACTGTCCCCTTGCTATCCCCAAATCCAAGCCCTTGGTCCCCCTATTTTAAGATTGCATGGAACTATGCCATTTATTGACTTGATGGGCCATATGACATGTAATCTTCGAATTATGACAAAATGATGATCACAATAGATTTATGTGCTCTCTAAATGCATTAGTTTCTATTTTTTCTAGTGTAATTATGTTTTTTTTTGCTGAGATTTGTCAAGGTTTTGCCGAGTCCAAGTTGTCACCGAGTCCATGCCAAGTTTGAGTTTTCGAACTATGTTTCTCGGTGTTGTTTGAGATGTTATTCAGAAAAGTGTAAAACTGAAGAGCAAAACAGATAAAAAATCATAAATTAAGTTAAAGATTATTAATTCCCTTGTAAAAGATATGAATATTCACACTTTCTAGAACATGTGAAAAACTTAATTAGTATGTTTGAAGAAATTCCAATGAGGGACACTTTTGTCATCATATGTGCTATACAAACTATCTTGGCCCGTAGGTAGAAGGTTAGGCTTAACACTAGCTGGTGTTTTCATTTCAGACTTTCATTGGTTAGTATATGAGAATATTAATTTTAAAGCTATTTTGGTGCCATTGGTGTTCTTTATGGTAATCATTATATGAATATAAATACTAGAATTTAATATAAAGAAATTGGAATGAATATGAGTGTTGTGCAGATTTGACTACATGGTACAATTGTTACATATGATGATTTTACAACTCAAGATATAATTCTATATATGTACGAAAGGTATGACTTTAATGGATAGGCTTGTTGGAGGGAATTGTTTGAACAAACTAATAATATATTAATATCTATGCAATTTGTAATATGGATAGCCTATTCTGGCTCTTCTTCTCTTTTAATTTTCTTGGTGCCATTATCTGGAAATCAAATATAGATGTTGAAACATGTCATGTTTTGCTATATACTCTAAGATTCATTTTGGTTGAGTCTTGTGCGACCCATATGTTGGGTCCCAAAACAACTAATCCCAATCCCTAGAACACTTATTCAATCTTTGAGGCTAGGGATGTCGTCAAGGAGGTGAAAAGGGGGTTCATCAATAGGATGAAGGTGACTAAGGGCCAACTGGTAGGAGTGGGTAATCTCCTCTTCGCTTTTGGTTCAATTGGACCAAGGAGGGTATTCCTAGAGGTATTCCTTAGCAAGGATTAACTATCATGTAAGATATATACTTGACACAAAACAAGGGCAGTGATACCCAAAGTGCTGTTATAAACCTCACAACTGTCACTGGTTTAAACAAATGATCACTGCCTTAATTAACCTCTTAACAAGTTGAAAACAACATCATTGTAGCAGTGCAAGATGCGGGTATACATGCGGGGAAACAAGGGGGACAGGGATATCCTGATCGCCCCAAAAGTTCTGCTAGGTCTTGAAGGGGGGGGGAAAGTTCCGCTAGGGATAGAAACATTTAGGAAATTTAGGATTTTTTCAAGATTTTTGTAGAGTTTTCCCATGACTTTAGGCAAGGTTTTAACACCTTTCAAGGCACACAAAACGAGGTAGATACACAGAGACCTCCTAGGAAAAATTTGATGGATTTGACGAGATTTTGCAATTAAGAGGCTTGAAAATAGCATAGTTGCTAGGAAACTCCATTATGGGAACATAGACAACGTACTTGTCCCTGTACCCAAAATTTCTGGTGATTCATCTACATATAAAATAGCCATCTCCATATTCATTTACTCACGTACCCTAATTTAATTGGCGTCCCCGTACTAGTACCAACACCCTGCGTCTCCTGGTCAGGTCCCAACACCATAGAAAAGCAAAGCTTTATGATACATTGTTGAAGACTCAGGCCAAATACAGAGCTTCATGATTGGCATGGTGCCCCTTGATATTCTCAAATTGCTGATAAAGTGTGGCTCTACTTGGATAGATTGGGATTTGAATCTCAACATCATAAGCACATAACTAGTTGGAATAGACCTTAGATCCTTTTGTAGGATCTTTGAGAGAATGTTTAATTTTGGATCTTCCTTCTCAACTTGGTATACACATTGTTGCAAATGTGGGACAACTTCATCTGTATGAGCTGCCACATTTAGAGTGAGGTAGTTGTTATGTCTCATCCTAAGGACAGTTCCATTCGTTTAGCCTCGTTTGACTAGATGCTGTTTTTGATGTTCACAACTGCACCACTAGGCGCGAATCTACTATCACTTAACTATTTGGTTGGCAAAGTATCCTTGCTCTTTCAAGCCACGTGGATGTTCCTATCAGCATTTGAACAATGCTATTTAGAAAAAAGCTCTATACTTTATTCATATATCAAAATATGTGAGTACAATATATTCACAAGATAACAAGACAACATTAACTCTAGGGAGAATGATCAAGACAGCTACCTGAACATGTGTCTGTTCTTAACATATATAGGCACTGGCCAAGGGGATTTGTTGGTTGGACAATTGTCTCACAGCCATTGATACCAAACAGAACTAGTTCCAAAAATTAAATAACAGCTGCATACAAATATATAGTTGGTCAGAGCATGACATGCCCAAATAAAAAATAAAATATCTATAGCAAAGCATCTATTTATAGTCATAATTTTTAAACTAATTCTACATCTACCTGCCCGATAGACTTGCTTACATTACTGCTGATACTCAAGTTCGGGTTGGAGAATGTGTGGCATTGGGGTATTTGTGGGTAACTGTGGGAGCAGCTGAAGTGGAGGTAATTGTGGGTAACTGCTGTATAACCTTTCCAAGCTCTGTTAGTATGGCTGTAGAGGGAGCTGACTGGAAGGTTAGCTGTACACAGTCACCCAAAGTTTCCTGATTTTGCCTTTTGCTACCCCAAAACTAGCCATTCCCCTTTTCCTTCTCTGAACTCAAAGATGCTTTAGTTTCATTTTTGTCATTCTTCTCCCTTTAATGTTTGATTTTGTTCTTTTGAGTTTCATTCTCATTTTTCAGATGCTAAACCATCTAATCTGACTGTTGAAATTTTGTCTCCATCTATTCTTTCTTTGCAAGCAACTTCGCTATTGTTTGCTTTTTTGTCTTAACGATAGTATTGAGATTCAAACTTTGCAAAAACTCAGAAAGCCAATTTTCCGACTCAGACTTGGACTTAGTGGAAAAGCTATTTAGAAGGTTTAGATCAGGATTCATTCAAAGAAGCAATAGATGAATTGAGAGAATATCAACAGCAGGCTTGTAACGCCGAAAAATAATCAATTTTGATAGATGATGATGGCCAAAATCAAGATTCTCCTTTCAAAGATTACAAAAGACAGCCAGATAAACATCAGTTTTTAGCCAGAACATAATATTATATTATAAACTTCACTTTTGCAAAGTATTATAATGTAATATTTTAAACGTTCAAAAGTGCTCTCATTTTTGAAATATTGTATTATATTTCTCAATAACTATCTCAATTTTAGTTATCTTTGGCTATATAATGTAGAAATGAGACATTATACAAGACTTTCTTCCAATTTTGCAAATATTGCAAAAAAGAGAAAAAGACTTTGAGCTTTTATTTTTTGAGGACAAATAAAGAATTCAAATCAGAATTTTGTGCCTGAAATAATTCTTGTCTTGTATCTTTCCTATTTTTGACATGAGTCATTTGTTTTTTGAATCTTTTCTTCCAAAAATCTGTGAGGTTGCTTGATTGTATTAAATAACATTTGATTTCTGTGTGCTGATGTGATGTCCCCTTTTTGAGCTTGGAGATTGGAAAGTTGATTTTTTTTAGTGGCTCAACTATTTTTCCTTGACAAGGCGAACTTGGAATTTGACTTCTTATATTTTATTATTATTTTTAAAGGTGTCAAAATAAATAATTTTGCTTGGAGGAGAACGACCCATTTGAGGTTAAAGGGTGATAAAAATGAATAAAATAATAATATTTTATTATTTGATGTGGTGGCTCAAATTAGAGAATAAAATATTATTTAAAATCAAATCTTTAATTTGATTTTGAGTGCCTAAGTCATTGGAGATAGTCGGCCTACCTTGAAGGAGGAATTAATAAAATAAAAAGGCAAAATATCTAGGTCGTGTTGATGATGTTTTCTTGACAACAACAACATTATAATAAAACACCAAGTGCTCTATCCTCTCTTGAACAAAGCGTCTCGAATGCTAAACTACGTGATCAAACAAGAACGCTCCAAGGTTCCTTGTACGTGATTTGCAACGGATAGCCTCGGTGGTGTGATGTGATTTGCTGTGTCACAAAGGGACTTACGTAGAATTGTCACCTCACTCCATTCAAACAAGGTACTTCCTCCTCATGAAATGGAACTTCTTAAATTGATTATAAGAAAATGAAAAAAGATAAAGGGTTGAGAGGATTCTAATCTAAAAACAATAATATAATGAACATGCTACGATAGACAAATTCCGTGTGTAACCTTACTCCGCTTCACCATGAGAACCAACAATTACACGAAGTAGGTGCAATCTCCAAAGGTAACTCAATGATTTTCATACTGTAAACCTCCATCGAAACACCCACAATTGGTGCAGTTTGAACGAGCATTCACAATCGAACTTAAGCAAATGTAGTTCAGGCTAACTTTGCACGATGACTTGCCAGCGACAAACCATCAAAAGTATGAACCAAGGAGGAGTTCATCAAATATCTTTAGCATATACATCACATCAATGAACTTTATCTACCCTACTATTTAAGCTTCTTGGAAACACATCTCCGTCATATTCAAGAACTTGAAACCATGCTAACATTTTAAAGCCACAAGATCACCATGCAAAACAACAACAATGAGCTTGTATTACTTTTGAAATGTGTGATTACAACAATCTCATGTCTCTCTTCATGACTTCGAAAAGTTCCCTCTCTACTCTACTTCTAATCATCCTCCTCTAATGTCCCTCTAATGATATCCTTCTAATTCTAATAATGACCCCCCTTACAAATGAGAGTAGTGAGCCTTATATAGAGCTCAAGAATTACAATGAATGGCTCAGATTGATTTAGCAATCAACGGCCGAGATTGAGACAAGGCAGTTTGTTACAAAATTTGCTATTTTTAGAACATGAAAGAGGCAATGAAGGCACGTTTCCCAATGTGATAAGCATCTTTGGATCATCTTTATGGTGGGCCCTCTTGAATGAATGACATGGCAGAATGCGATTGGCTTGATGATGTGTACGTGCCACCTCAGCATCTTCACACGAACTAGTCTGGTTCGCCTCATGTTCACTTAGAATATTTTATTCTTGTTGTCTTTGATGTAACTCATGGATCGCTTTGATGATCATGCTCATCGCTCATCTTGTGATGTTGTTCTTGCAGGATCACGCCTCTGGACAGTTGCATTGACTCATGGAGTGTTGAGGTGGAAGATGTCTTGTGCGTGACTTCTTGTAGTAGACTTGCATATGATGGATGTACATGAAGTAGACAACTCTAGATGATGACTCCTCATGTGTGGCGTTGATGTCTACGAAGTCTTCAAAGTAAGATGAATTTGATGCAAGAGCTCTCCTCCATGTGGTGATGATGACAAACTTGAGCAACTTTCCTCCACCTTCAAAACTTCTTATGTATGAGCTCTCGCCATTCACGTCCTTGGATCCTCCATCACCTACAAAAAGAAACACATCAAATTAAGACTTGATATGAAGGATTTTCAATAACAAATTACATTCATCTTATACATGTGGGATTAAAAAAATGACATTTCAAAACATATCCTTTCGTATGAAATCCATGCCTAAGTGCCTAGGCGGGTTTAGAGGGGCAATATGGATTATTTGATGTGAATTCCACGTCAAGGTGTGAAAGCCACCCAGGCTGGGCAGGTTTAGGGGTGTCATCTGGAGAGTGTCTTGTGAATGACATGACATTGTCCAGGGAAAGTGCTCAAGACTGCCTAGCATGGGCGGGATTGGAGGTTGCATGTGGATTTTCATTACTTAAGCATTTTTTGGGATTTACTTTGATAATCTAAAACCTCTTCACTTGTTTCAATGATGACTTGACCTCCTTGAATGAGATGGAAATCCTTAGAAGGATGGGCGGATTTGAAGACAGGGTATGGAGTGTGTGATGTGAAGAACATGCATGATGATGGAAGGCACTTTGGCAAGGCGGTCCTGAAGGGTGTGCATGGAATGTATGATGTGAACTTCATTTCGTAATCACTTGACCCTTGTTAGCATGCCTTAGACCTTTCTCTTCAAAGTTTTGTTGATCACCTTCATTTGAGTAATGTCCTGGAGTGACTTGCATAGCTTTTAACAACTTTTCCATGTGCAGAGGTGAAGGCCGCTCATGTTGGGCGGGATTGTAGATGATGTGTGGAATTTTGCTTTCAAAACTTGTAATTTTCAATGATCTCACCTTTGTTTGAACTTAGAGGTATGTTAAAGCAATGGGCGAAGTTTAGAAGGCTTTTGTTGAGTGGCATAAGTGCTTGAACCACTGATTCCATAACCACCTCTCTTGGCCTTCCATTAAACATGCCCACCATGAAGTCGTACATTTGTAATTCTTCAAATTCACTTGAAAGCTGTCTTAATCATCTTTACCTCATCTTCTAGTGGCTAACTTTCTCCAATCTTTCCTTGAGCGGGTTAGAAGGTTGAGTGTGGAGAGAGTGTATGTGGATATGGATTAAATCCAAGATGTCCTCTCTAGGCCGCCCATGCTGGGTGGGTTTGGAGGGTCTAGGCGGAGTGTGTGTTGTGGAGGACATGTAGTCCAAGCATAGGGGTCAAAGCCGCCTAGGAAGGGCGGGCTGGAGGATGACACATGGAATTTTCAACTTAAACAACTTTGCACTCCTTTAAACTTGCTCATTTCACCTTTGACATGTTCATCTTCATTATTTTATGCTTGCAAATTTTGTGGTTTTCACCCCTGAGCGGCTTTAGGAGTGTTGTCTGGAGGGTGTGTTGTGGATGAGACAGAGTCCATGGGCACCTCTTGAGGCCGCCCAAGTAGGGTGGGTTTGGAGGTCACCCTTAGACTTTTCCTCAAAATGCATTCAAATACCTTCAAACCTATGAACTTTCATCAAAACTTCATGATCTCCTTGCACTTGAACTTAAAATATTGTAAACTTGGTAAGCTTTCTCCTTGGGCGGGTATGAAGGCGACAGGTGGAGGATGTCATGTGAATGACATGATGTTGTCCAGATGAAGGGCTCAAGACCGCCTAGCATGGGCGGGATTGGAGGCAGCATGTGGATTTTAAACTTAAACTTCATTCAATGTTCATTTCCTCCTTTTGATGGCCTTCGTCTCCAACTTCATCAAGACTTAGCCATTTTTAAGGTGTTTGTGTGAAGTTGAAAGGTAAACTTAAGATGTTTGATGATTCTATCCACATGTTTTGGTGAAACCCGCCTAGGAAGGGTGGCTTTGGAGGGGTTGTGAGGATTATTCAATTTGAACACTCTCTATCTTAACCTTGACACTATTCCCTCCATTTGCATGACTTGGTGATTTTCCTTGTTTTTCAATTGATTCATCATTGTTAGGAGGAGTTTAGGAATGATCTTGAGGAGTACAACACACTCTCCATGCTCAGGTGTCTAGGGTGCCTAGGAAGGGCGACCGCGGTGATAGAGTTTGGATTTTACCTTATGACTTGAAATTTTCACCAACTTCCCTCTTCTTGAGTGATCTTGCATGATTATGAAGCATCATAGTGAGTTTGGAGAGTTAGGATGGAGTAGTTGCAGCATTTAGACATCATATTCCAGACTCACCTCTCTAGGCTGCCCAGGTAGGGCGGGTTTGAGAGTAGGTCTTGGATTTTTGTCACTTAGAAACTTCTTACTCTTTCAACTTGACTATCTCCTTGTGGTGTATTGATCATACTCATCAAACTAACTTTGCAATTTGTGTTGTTCTTCACCCTGGGCAGTTTGGAAGGTAATGTTTGGAGTGCTTCATGTAGAAGATGATATAATCCACAAGGACCTCTTGAGGCCGCCCAGGTAGGGCAGCTTTAGAGGTGACCTTTGGATTTTAACTTAAAACTCATTCAACTCTTTCAAACCTTGAAGTCTCCATTGAAATTTCATCATCTTTTAATGCTTTGTGTTTGAAACACTTCAAAAACTTGATCACTCTCTCCTAGGACGGGATTGTAAGTACTGTCTAGACAAAGTCTCCTGAAACAAGGCAAAGTCCATGAATGCACCTTGAGGCCGCCCAAGCTGGGCGGGTTGGGATACCACCCTTGGATTTTGTCTTGAACTCACTCAAAATCTCTTCTAAACTTTGAAAATTCTCTCCCTAAGGCGGATTTGGAGGCAGTGTATGGAAAAAGTGCATGATCACAACCTTGAATCCAAGACCCCATGCCAAGGCCGCCCATGTAGGGCGGGTTTAGAAGGTGTGCTTGGAATGCAAGTCTTGTTGAATATCGGAAATGTCCTGAATGGAAGTATATTGAAAATATGTTTAAGTATAAGTCAAATATTGTATCTGACTTATACTTTAAATATTTATCAATATACGTCCAGGATGTTTGAGATGGGTCTCGGATCCATAGGATTTAACATGCAAATTCTAGATTTTGGGGGATCCACCAGATTTCAGACTTAGCCAATTTTCAGGATTTCAGGACATCAGGCTTAGTGATTTTTTATCATTCTTTCTAATTGATTCATCCTTGTTGGGAGGAGTTTAAGTAATACTTGGTGTCATCTTCATCATTCTCATCAAGTAAACTTGCAAATTATGCCACCTACATCCCTGAGCGGTCCTGGGAGTGTTGTATGGAGAGTGTCACCTGGTGGAGATGAGGACATCATCCATGACTTCATGCCAAAGCCGCCTAGGCAGGGTGGGTTGAGGAGTGACACTTGGAATGAACTTTGACTTCACTCAAACTCATAAACCTTGCTTACTAATCATCATATCTCAGTGCTTTGTGCATGAAAACCTCAATACTTAACCATTTTTCTTCTAGGGCGGTTTTGAGGGCAGTGTCTAGAGAGATCCTCCTGGTGAAGACATTGTCCATCACTCCCTTATGAGGCTGCCTAGGTTGGGCTTCCAGATGGACTCTCCTTGTAGTTTCACCATCTTCTAAGTACTTGGAGCTCAAAACACTACAAACATGGCAATTTATTCCTAGGGCGGGTTTAAGAGTGTTGTCTGGAGAGTGTCACCTGGAACAAGACACAGTCCTTGAATGCACCTTGAGGCCGCCTAGGAAGGGCGGGTTTGGAGGTGGCCCATGGAACTTTGCTTGAAATGCCCTTGATTCCATCTAACTTGCAAACTGTCATTGGAATTTCATTATATCCTAGTGTCTTGTGCAAGAAAACCTTGAAAACTTAACCATTTTTGCTTGGGCGGATTTGTGGGTGTTGTCTGGATTAACTCTCCTGGAGGTGAAGACAATGTCCAAGAGGACCTTGTGAGGCTGCCCATGCTGGGTGGCCTAGGAAGGAGTGCTAAGATAGTGTCATGTGAAGCCTTAGAATCACTCAGACTTATAAATTTGAATTTTATCATCTCTATCTTCAAAACCTTGTAAATTTGACAACTTTTCCCTTGGGCAGATTTGAGGGTGGTGTCTGGATAAATGCATGTGCAGGACATCAAATCCATGAGCTCATGCCAAGGCCGCTTAGGTAGGGCGGGTTTAGACATGGAGTGAGGAATTTCTTGCCTTAGTCAAATTTTGGATTTCCTGAATGGAAGTATATTGAAAATATGTTTTAAGTATACTTCAAATATTTATCAATATACTTCTAGGATGTTTGAGATAGGTCCTGGATCCATAGGATTTAGCATGCAGATTCTAGATTTCTGAGGATCCACCAGATTTCAGACTTAGTAATTTTTTCAGGATTTTCAGGATATCAGACTTAGTCATTTTCAGGGTCTCAGTGACATGCATCAGGATGAAGGCATATAGACCTCTTGGCAAGAAACTGTCGAGACATGGGCAAAACAACACTACCAAAACCCTACAAGCTCAGAGCAAAACTAAACTTTAAAGCAAAACGAAGCGAGAAAGCAAAAAAAAGAGGGGGTCCCCATTTGCAATGGGGTGATGTGTGATTACATCACAACAGGTCGGCCAAGTGAAAAGGAAAGATAAGTTGGCCCAGTTGGAAACAAAGTCTATGTCGGCCAAGAGGAAGATTCAAAATCTCTAAATTCAATTGAAATAATGAATATTACAATTGAAAATTCAAAAAAACTTATCTCAAGCCCAATGATTCACAGGCTGGCAGGATTCTGGCTTTGATACCATTGTGATGTCCCCAATTGGACATCCTCAGGAACTAGGTGAATTTCCACACATATGCAAACTGAAATGATGAACAAATACCCCAAAATAGGTGCCAAACCCTACTAAAATTAATGTTGAACAACAATGCATGTTAATTTGCAACAATTACTGTACTCCAAACAGCAATTGTAAATTCTGATCACAATGCCAGTTGGCATGAAAATCACAATTCAGATCTTCATAATGTTGATTTAGCTCATAATTACATCTGGAACATCAACTAGGCTCACAATATTTCAATGAACATGCAGAAATAAATGAGATAAACCCTTATTTTAATAAGTAACTAGCAAATTCCCAACTTCAATATCATCACTAGAATAATAAATTTATTTTCTGAATTTCACCAAAGATCAACCAATATATTTATTTTATTAGAGAAGTAGCTTAATCCACACCTTACAGCTCCCTAATCATGAGCTGAATTATTCAACATCTCCCAGATGGACGGCAGAAGTCAAATAAAGCCTTTGTGGCTCCCACCAAATAGTACTCTCTTCACCTTAAGGGCTGTGGTGTAAATAATCCGAGCAATTCTGAGTAAGTAATCCCGAGAACTCTGACTTAGGATGTCAGATCTTGTCCCCCAATTGCTACGGCAGTTTGGCTTTGGAGGTATATGGCGTGGTCCCCACCAAACATCCTTGTTTTGATAGGTGATCCTTGTATTTCCTCTTAAACAGACTATTCCCTTGCAATTCCTAAGGAGCACCCTTACAAATAATTAATATTTGTTGTGGATTAGATGGAGACAACTTCAAACAAAGCTGCATTGCTTTTTCTGTATGGTACGGCAGACTTGTACGGACAATGCTTATGATTAAACAATAAACAGTGATGAATATCTAGCCTCCAGCATAAATAAATATTTGCTGCTATCACAGTGGATTAATAGATCAAAAGCCTTCACCAAAATATGCAATTTAAACAGCTAAATCTGGGAATTGCTTACAATTTATCAGCATGCTGAAACCCTCCAAAATTTTGGAAGATGCCTTCACAATCTTCAAATTATTTGCTCTCAAATCCAAATTGAACAATTGCCAACAATGAGTCCAAGTGCGATCCTTGAGTAGAATCACCTCCAATGAGAGAGGGTTTTCGTCCTCCGGTCACCCACACTAAGGGTTTTTCATCCTCGAGTGCTGAAAGCTTTCAAATTGGAAGGAATAATCGAAAATGATAAATCAGATGATTTGCTTGATGCCTTTGTACGTCTTTTATAGTTGCCTTTTTCGGGCCCTCTATTTATTTTGTTTTTCGTCCAAGTATTAAAATACTTTTTTTTTTGAATTATCCATAGGTCCCCTTTTAGAATTACATTTGCATAAAGTGTTAAAAACACGTTTTTATTACATAAGACCTATAATAATATAAATTAATTGGCCCCAATTTTATTAATTTTTAATTCTAAAAAGGGGACACGATAATCTCTCGAGGAGGGTGATGCATAGTCTATATTCTGTAGGGGGGCATATTAACAGCCAATGTTGTTTGTCTTTCTCAACAGGTTTTTGAAATAAAGAGAACGTGCCACATGAAATGGGATAGCATAGGCATAAAAAAATTGTCTACCTCTTTCAGTGATTGCGCGTTGAACATCCTTGCAACATATCACTAGCCATCCTCCTTCCTTTTGTAGAACCTTCATCAACAATGGTTCACATAGAAAATTGTATAGATTCTATTGGCACACCCTTTGATCTTGTTTCACCCTCTGTAAACAACTTAGAAATCCCGGCCTTCTTAGCTAGGTTTATACGCTTGTTTCGCCCTCTGTAAACAACTTAGAAACCCCGACCTTCTTAGCTAGGTTTGACTTTCCTCAAATCCTAACCCCATTTCTAGGCATGCACAAAAAATGATTGGAAACACTAGTTTAGCTCCCTTTGAAATCCTTATTTCACACATGGCACAACCAGTGCCTACTTCCCCTTGGATCTGTCTTTTTTTCTTTGTCTAAAGCCGTCACAAATTGCAAAGGGCGTGTGGCATTGAATGTGCCCTTTGAAGGTTCTAGGATAGTGGAAGGGCATTCAAACGGGTTATGTGACTGTCCCACTTCACCTGCAACACTTCAACTGCTGAACAATTCCCTACTCCTCTTTGGTTTTTTTGTTCGATGCCAACTTTTTAACTATCACATCCCTCACTGCTTTTCATGTTGATCTTTGAAAAAAAAGGGCAAGTGCAAATTGAAAAAAAGGAAATAAAATAAAATCTGCCTTAAGGGTTTGAACTTTGAAGGAAAAAAAAAAACTTATAAGAATTTGAACAAACTTACCTCAAATCCTCAAGTGGCTGCTGCTGTTCTCTTCCTCTCACAGCTGTAATGTTCTTATTTTCTCCTCTTCGTTCGACTTATGTCTCTTCTCAGTTCTTACTGCTCAGTGCTTACAAAATGGCAAAATGAAAACATGAAATGTTAAATGAGTGAATGACTGATTCATTTTTTGATGTTTTTAATACGAGGGCAGTATCTTTAGAGTTTTGTAAGGGCTGTGGAGGCCTTGTGGGTCCCCCACCTCTTTTATTTTATTATTATTTTAAAGAAAAATAAAATTTCTGAGTTTTTTAAAAACGTGACTCTGTTGTCTTGGGACAGCTGGCTGTTCCTGTATGTTTGAGTGATATTTCTGGGACTTTTCTGGTGAGCAGAAAAAATCGGGGATGGTTTGATGTCATGGGTATGGGGATGCTCAGAAAACCCGTGGATGTATCCCTGTGTATCCTTGTGGATGTGAGAACCTTGTTGGTTGCCATTACCTAACCATTGGTTCTTGGATAGTAAAGAATTGGAAATGATTGAAAAAATTTCAAGTCACTTATTAAGCGCTGGTTATTTCGTTCACAAAATCACATCTGTAGCTTGTGATTGTTTGCACGTAGATATGCCAAGCAATAGTCTTTTTCAAATTGCTAGCAGAGCTGTAGTCCCCATCTCACAAGTGTTCTCTTTCTTGGTAGGTTTGTGGTGTTTGAAAGTTGCTAACCTTGAAATCTCTCTAAGCAACTGTCATAACTCAATCTCTGTGACTTCACCTTGTTTGACCACCTTTGATTCATTGTGACAATTTATGCCTACTTTTACCCAAATCTGAGGAAGCAATGACACCACAAATGTGGTAAAGGAGATATCATTATAGCAAATAATTATACACAACCAAACCAGATAATTGTTTCAACAAGAAATAAAGAGAATAAAAGTTGAATGACACCTAATTCATGGACCAATATATGTATGGACAATATTCATCCAAAATTATGGGTGACAATAACACTAGTTAGTACTGGGAGAGCTCTCTAAATATATGTTTGGTCATACCATATATACCCATCGGCCAAGAGAGAGTTGCGGTTGCAGTGTTTGATAACCCATTTATATTTATATTGTGCACAAGTAGTCCCAATTTTCACTAACTCCAAAAATTAAATAACACCTATTCAAACACAATTACTTGGTCGGAAACACACCATGCCAAAATACCTTTTTAACTCAACTAGCCAAGACACTACACGAAATATATGTATCTTTTTTACAATGCTAAATGTAATGCCCACACCACATCTCATTATGTATTTCTTCTAAGCTAATTTGACATCTTTCTACTCTTAGGAATTTCCTTCTTGTAGAAATTTGCTTGTAAACCTTTTTACTCATTAGTTTGACATAAGACAAACACGTATGCAACATGTATATCTGTAGTGATCGCTTTGTGTTTATTTTAGTGTTGCAATTGTGTGCATATTTCTGGTAGTAAGTGTTTATTCTCTGTCTAGCATATAGTGCATGTAAGTATAGAAAACATTTGTTTTTGACATGCACTATTTGTGTTCTGTATTTTTAGATTTCATGGATGATGATGCCAAAGTTCTTACATCTCAGAACTTTGGAGCTATGCTTCAAGATGAAGGGACCTGGCTGATACAGGTATTGCATTTGAACTTAAAACAAATATACTTCTGCCTATGAGTTTCCCATCAAATTAAGTTTTGATAATTTAGTTTGACATTATTTAGCGTGAAAAGTTTATTCAACACTGAATGAAATACGATTCATACTGCAATAAATTGTATTTGTTTCTACCATTTTGTAATATTTGTTTTTGTTTCTACCATCATGTAATATTTCACCAATATTTTCATTGAGAAGAAGTGATGAGTTCATTTGGTTTCCCTTCTGAACTGATGACCTTTAATTTGAATTAGGTTTATTCTCTGGGGAGTGCAAGTTGCCAGAAGTTTTCTCCTAGTTGGAAAAGAATTGGTATGCCATTGAAGTAGAGATAATTTTCTTATGTTGTTAGTGAGAGTTTTTGTATTTATTTTTGACAAGGTTAAATATATTTAAAAATGAAAAATAGGTTACAATGTGCTGTCTCCTGAGTGAGAATACAGGAAAACTGCTAAATTCTCAAGATGTTGCATTGTTACAAATGTATAGAGGATACTGAGTATTTGCAAATTGCTATTGTTCGTAGTAACTGTTCTAGATTGCATATTTATATGGATCCTATCAAACATACTGGAATATCCTTGGGTTTTTAGGTCTTCTAGACCTTGGTTCCATTGCCCTGTTTTTCATTCAAAATTGTAGACTCAAATTTTTTGCAATCAGATCTTTTTAACCTTCTAACTTCACCTGATATTTTAATATCCAAGTAATGGGACTTGGCCAACTTATGCCTGTGGACAAGGGATAAAATATGCCTTTGGATGGTGAGATCATTAATGAGGTTTGATGATGGATATTTACAAATTGGTAGGGATACCAATCAGCCTAGTCAGATATTCATCCTACTTAAATGTTGGTATTGAATGCTAGGTCAGTCCAGAAAGGGAGAATAGGCAAGTACAGTTAGAAATTGAGGAAATTTGCAAGAAATAGAATGGTGAAGTATTTAATCTTTTTTGTACCTGTTTTTATATCTCATTTGTTCTACTTTCTTAGGAGGTCAAATATTCAGTTGATTTTCTCCTTTCAAAGTGAACACACACTTGGAGCTGTAACATTGACATTGATCCTGACCTATTGTCAAATTCTAGTGAATCATTCAGTGGAAATTGGATTTGATTTCTCATTTACTTCTTGCAACAAGTCTTTTATGGCTTGCAGTTATGTTGTGACATTTTTGTGGCAATTGAGCTTTCATATCCTTGGAACCATTTTGTATTCTTTATCATACTTACAATCAGCTAGGTCTTCTTATATTTTGTTAAAGGAGAATCCTCGGATATAAAGAAGTTAAGACAATTTTAGGCCATCCCCTTGTTACTAAAATTCTTTCCATATTCCACTTGACATGTCCAGGAGAATGGTCTCATTTCTACCTAGAGAAACACTTGAATGTAATGTGACAGCTTGAGAATCTCGTTGGACCAGCTATGAGTTTGTTCTCATCGTTCAAAAGAGAAATTGAATGTTACCTGTCTACAGATTAACGGATCGGCAAACTTTGTTAGATGAAGTGGGAAGGATCATATCCTCTTCAAATCTTTTACACTGTGATTTGAGGCAGACGTCACTGCCTCTTTAGGGGATAAACACAGATAATTTCACTTTGTTACAGTATGAAAACTGTTGTTTCGCATGTTTTATTCTGCTTTTGACTCAGCACATTAGATTGCTTGGTAGAATATTCATTCAGAGATCTCATACCCTTCTGATCTTTTCTCTTTCAACTTCGTGGATTCTCAGGCTGCAGCCTATTGAAAAGCTATAGACTAACCTGACAATTGACCCCACAATGAGATCAGCAAAACTTTGCTGGAGCATCCACCACAGATTTCTTCTTGGACATGGATGATATGAGTGTACAGAAACATATTACAAATTCATATGGCTTACATTTTAGATATAATATAATGTTAGGCTACTATGTACACATAGGCATTTATTGCTTATGATAATGATGTAATAAATGCACATTAGTTATGCGAATGTCTAATAAGCTAACTTACACAATGTAGGTTACAATCATCAATGTAATTTCCTCATATAATAATAGATACGACACACACATTGTAGTTGCGAGTGTGTGCCTCACAATTTTTTCAATCTTCATGCATTCATAATTTCATTCTTCAACATTTTGTATCAGAGAAAGGAAACCCAAGGAGAGGGTATGCTAAACCAATCAATTTGAAAGTGGAAAGCTATGTTGAAGGACAAAAGAAAAAATTGAAGTTTAGGGCTGACTTTCTTGTTGAAAGGCTGACCTTGTTGGAGTTGACTATCTTGTAACCTTGTTGAAATATCAATCTTATTGAAGGGCCAACTGTCAAGTTTCACCATTGCAGCGAGGCCAACTGTTTCAGAAGGGATATGAGTAGAAAAGAGGGTAGTCTAGACAGGCGAGGGCAGACAGAATAGTGCAGAGTAGACAAGCAATAGCAGATGGATCTGATGCGACAAAACAACAAGATAAGTGCAGGCACAAGGGTGGGGGTAACTAAATAGCAGGGTAGGAGCAGTAGAACACCAAGAAAGGTTTAGGTAGAAGGGAAGGCATGGGCAGAATTGTCATGTCTCTTTTTCATTTGCACCAATTCTAGCATGTTTGAAGCATTCCATGATTCTTGGAGAAGTCCAGAAACTTTGGAGAGCTTCATTTTCAGGGGTTTCGTATTTCCTGCTCAATCTTAGCTAGTAGATTTCATGGAAATAATTTAATTAGTCATTTTGATATTTTTCAATAGTTTAGTGTGGGAGTGGAAAATAAATTTAAAATAATAATTAAAGTCGACCTTTATATTAATTTTCATAACTTTGTAAAAATGTCAATTATTATTGTTTAGGCTGCCTAAATGGGGCAAATAAAGCCTTTTGTAATATTAAGTTATTTCTTTTTAGAATGGGTAGGAAATTACGAAAGGTAATTTAAAATTAGGTTTTCAAGCAAAAAGTAAAAAGTGATATTTTATTTCCCTGCCGAGCCTATAAAAGGAGGTTGAGGGCTCATTTGAAGAGATTCCATCTCTTCTATAATTTTTATTATCTGAGTTTGAGCTTTGTGCCCGACTTCTTGCTTGAAGGACGAAAACCCCTAAGGTTGCCCAAAGGATGAAAACCCTTAAGGAATATGGGATTGAGGACGAAAACCCGCTGTCCCAGTTGAGGAATTTCATTGTAGGGATTCCTAGTGAGCTGAATCTATATTGTTCGTGTAGTTATTTGTAGTGTGAAGATTTTTGTTGGTGTGGTGTAATTTTATATGCCAGAAAATACAAAAAAATTTGTGTGTGAGAGTTTTCAGATTTGTGAGTCTTTTATACCTATGTGTGTGAAGTTACAGCAGTTAGTAATATTAATAATATTGATAACATTTCAAGTGTTTGTGAAGAAAGGTCTCCCATGCCAACTGTACCATATTGTATAAGGCTGTTTGATATTATTTGGAAGAAATATCTCCCAAAAATCTGCTGCCACTTTCCTAGTTCCAAGTTCTATGCAGATCTTTAGGAAAAAAAAGGGTGCGTTGAAGTTTCCAGCAAGTATTTCATATCTTTGCAATGTATAATCTGTTGTACCATTTGGAGCTTGCATTTATTAAATCTGAGCTATATTATTATTGCAGTTCGAATTTTCTGTATGTCATTTCTGATATAAAACAGCAGTATGCCGGGTCTGAAATATTATTATTAAGGTGCGGATTTGAGCTATAAATTGTAGCTGAAATATTGTTAAAATCTGCCTGTGTATTTATTAAAGAGATATACATGTATTGAACTCAGATGAATAATTTGAGGTTGTATCACTGAGTATGACATTATAAATATCTGGAAGGTTTATCACCAGATATATATTTTGGACATTGTAATAATCCGGAAGGTCTTCCATCGGATATTTATTTTCTTGTACTTGCATTGTAAACAACGTTTGGATGGCGTAGTCGCCACTCATTTGCATTTCATTATCTGCCACTTTTGGCGTAGATCCAGAATCGACTTGTTGTCAGCCAGTTTGGCTTGACCCGTTCTGTAGTGTGCACATTTATTATATCTGCCTGCTGGGTATTGATTGTAAACTGGTGTTTGCTCCAGTGAAATATTTACATCCACCGGTTTGGTGTTGATTTGTATACTGGTCTTGATTACTGGTCAGTTATTTATTATTCTTTGTTCGTGATCCGGTTGTATGCTCTCACCTTGCCCACATCATGAACTGGGTGACCAGAAAGCTTGGATTTATGTTGATCGTAAAGTTTGCAAATTTTCCCGGTGATTTTGGCTATAACGGTTCTGCAAGGGACATTACAGTGGTATCAGAGCTGGTGATCTTGCTAGCCTATGTTTTTCGGAAACTGATCTTTGTCATGCAGAGCTTGTGATAAGATGCATTCGAGTGATAGAGAAATAAGATACTACCAAAGAGAGTTCAGAAAGCAGTTTCAGTTTCTGAGTTATCTAGTAGGGCAGACATTTTCAGAAGCTAGAGCTGAAATTTAGATTCCAACAGTTGTCCCAGAAGTGGTGATACAGGAAACAAATATGGTAGAAAGAGATAAGGGAACAAATACACTAGAAAGTCCTAGTGACGGATTTGAAAGAAAATTTGATATAATGTTGGATATGATGTCCCAATTGCTCCATAAGATGGATCAAAACTTGAATATGCTTCAAAACCAAAACGGTTAAACAAGTACTTAAGAGCAAATCAGTAAATAATATCTCCTCCAGAACTGTTATTGGTTCTGTAGCCAAACCATTCCAACCTACTTTCATTCGTAGGGAGGAAGAACCACCTGAACCAGAGGCTCAAATCCCCATGGTAGATGAGATTACAACTAGTTATGTTGAGTATCGGGCCCTTCCAAAGGAGATTCGGAATGAATTGCATCTCAATCAGTTCCCGAGTCAAAAGAAATCTAGGGGAGGACCTAGACAGGATAATAGACCACAAACACATCAGAGAGATTAGCAGCATGCACTAGAAAAGTTGACACTTCCCCCTTTTGATGGAAGTAACAAGTGTACAGCATGTGCTTGGATTCAAAAGCTAGACATTTATTTGTCACTCCAACCCATGATTGAAGACGAAGCCATAAAAATTGCAACTGTCCATTTTGAAGGTATAGTTCATGAATGGTGGTATCATGTGTTGGTCACTCAAGGACATAGCCTCATAGACAACTATGATGAGTTTAGCGGAAGACTCATTGAAAGGTTTGACAGGAAGGACCCTAAAGTGCATTTTTGGGAGCTAGCTCAGTTCAAGTAGTATGGGAATGTGGAGAGCTACATTGCTTATTTCCAAATGCTCTCTATTTGGTACCCGACATCTCAGAAAGGAGATTGGTTATGCTTTTCATTGAGGGATTAACAAAATCTCTCAAAAGGGCTGGTCAAAGCCTTTGAACCACCTTCTCTACAAGAGGCCATTAAGAGGGCCTTGGCATTAGAAACCTCCATGCCGAAGAACAAGTTCCAGAAGAAGACTTTCCCTCCAAAGAAGTCTTTTCAAAAGAATGTATTACGGCCCAAAAATCTGCCATCAAGGTAAGATCAGGGGGCGAAGAATGAATTGAGAAGAAAGAAACTTTGCTTTAGTTGCAAGGAACCTTGGTCACAAGGACACAAATGTCTTGGGAAGGGGCAAGTGCACTACATCGAAGTAGTTTTTGATGATGAGTTATGAGCTAATGAACATGAATCATTGAATGAAGAAGAAGAACCTGTTTTGGAGGTTGAAGAAGAAGAAGAGAAGGCACAAGAGGAAGAAGTCATCTTGGGAAGCACACTTGCAGAGCTTTCGGGTACTCCCAAGTACAATTCTTTTTGAATCCGTGGAGTTTTGCGGGGACAAAGAGTTAGTGTGCTCATTGACACCGGTGCGACTCACAACTTCATAGGTGAAGGATTGGTGGCTAAATGAGGTCTCAAAATAGAAGACTTCAAAGGTTTCAATGTTATGGTCATTGATGGATTCACTCTACAGTGTACCAGGAAAATCTCCCAGTTGAACTTGAATTTGGGAGGGTATGACATGAAGGATGACTTCTATGTGGTTAGCATATGAGACACAAATATGGTTTTTGGTATTCAGTGGCTGCATTCATTGGGGGAAAGAACTGAGAATTTCCAAATCATGGAGCTGAAATTTCAATTTAATGGAAAACAAGTGGTACTTTGTGGAATGACGAACGAAGTACCAAGGATTGTATCTACAAAGAGAATGGAAACAACCTTTCGCCATGGACAAGTGGCTTGGGTTGCGCATTGCCTTGTGTTTGTGACCTACTCTCCAAAAGGCAAAAAAGAATACCATCCAGAAGTGCAGAAAATTCTGGAAAAACACAAAAACGTTTTTGGTGACATTCCACTAGGGAGACCACCAGACAGAGGCTTTGAACATGTCATTGAGTTGGAGGAGGGTGCCAAGCCTGGCATTACAACTCCTTGGCACCATAAGGAGGAGATTGAAAAAGCAATCAAGGAACTTTTTGGACATGGGACACATTAGGCCCAGTTCGAGTCCTTTTGCTTTTGTAGTCCTTGTGAAGAAGAAAGATGGTACAATGAGGATGTGCATTGACTAGAGAGCTCTTAACAAAGAGACAATTAAAAAATGATACCCAATCCCTAGGATCAATGAATTGATAGATGAACTTTATGGAGTGGTGTATTTCTCAAAATAGACCTTAGATCGGGCTACCATCAGATTGGGGTCTGAGAGGAGGATATCCACAAAACGGCTTTCAAGTGTCATTATGGGCACTATGAATTTTTGGTCATGCTGTTTGGTTTGATGAATGCTCCAAAAACCTTCCAGTCATGCATGAACTAGGTGTTCATCAAACACTTGAGGAAGTTTGTTCTTGTCTTCTTTGCGACATTCTCATCTATAGTAAAACTTGGGTGGAGCACTGGAGACATATTGATGAGGTGTTGGGAATTCTGGAAGCACAGAGTCACTTTGCAACATACTTGCAACATGAATTTCAAATCAGACTTGGCTGATTGTACTTTCCAGCCCTCATTATTTGTAAACATCTTTCAAAATCAATAAGGAAGGAAGCTTATCATTGCCAGGTATGTTCACTTGTGTTTTGTGTTGATATTTCTTACATTAGTAAGCTGATTATTTCATTTTCAGTCATCATATGGTGTTATTTTATTGTCATATTGGAACCTTTCCATCTACACTACTTTCCAAACATATTGTTGAAAACGGAATTTGAAAATCATAAGTCAATTGCAAGAAAACTAAATCAGAAAATTTAGATAAGTCAAATGATTAGCAAGATATTCGATAATAAAAATAACGAGCAAAAACATTCTTATATAAGATTACAAATGCTTTATCCTTGTTCAACCAAATACATGTCAATTTTTATGTATCGTGCTCTGTATGCCTGCTTTAGACCATATAAAGTTTTCTTCAATCTGCATACAAGATGCTCCATCCCTGGAACCTCAAAACTCTATGGTTGAGACATGTCCACTTCTTCCTCTAAATCTCCATTGAGGAAGGCACTTTTTACGTCCATTTGATGGACTGTTCAACCAAACTAAGTTGCCATGGCTAGAACTAATCAGATGGTGCTCATCTTTGCTATAGGAGCAAAGGTCTCCTCGTAGTCAATACCTTCTCTTTGTGAGAACCCTTTTGTGACCAACCGAGCTTTGTACTTGACTTTTCTACACCCATTTGCAGCCAATGGGTTTCTTCCCTGGTGGAAGATTTGAGAGATCTTGAGTTTTATTTCTCATGAGACTTTCATGTTCGGTGGCCATGGCCTTTTCCCATTCAGGTTTTCCTTTTGCCTCCTCAAACACCTATGGCTCATAAACTCTTTGAAGATTAGCCATTAGAGCAAAGTTAACTGTGTTCTGCTTGCTCTTGCCTCTTGATGATCTACCCTTGATCATTTCAGTTACCCAAACATCACCAATGGTGCTTTCCCACCACTTTGGTCTCTTCTTAGGGGCCTCTCCCTCCAACTCACTGTTGTCACCATGACTTGGGCTCCTTGTTCCTGTATCATCTGGATGCTGATCTAGGTTATCATCAATGAATTCTGGTAATGTTACCTGCCTAGGAGACTCTTCATGCTTAGAATCCTCCCCCCTTTAGGTAGAGCTAAGTGAAGCTAAACACCTGAATTGTTAGCCATGACAGGCTAGTCTTCAGTAATCTTGGTCTTTGAAGAAAGTTGGAAGGGTCCAGCTTCCTCATCAATCACAACATCTCGGATGAAAGTCGAGCGGTCAGTGTTAACATCAATCAACCTGTATGCCTTATGATTGTCACTCTACCTTGTAAGCATCAATTTCTTACTCTTAGGATCTAACTTGGTTTACTTTGCATCCAGAATCTAGGCATATGCAATGGAACCAAAGACCTTAAGATGACTAACTTTTGTTTTCCTCCTAGACCATGCTTCCTCTGGGGTCTTCTGCTTCATCACCTTTGTTGGAGACCTGTTCAATAAATAAGTTGTAGTATTTATTGCCTTAGCCCAAAACTTCTTGGGAACACTCCTGTTCTCCATCATACATTGAGCCATCTTTCTGATAGTACGATTTTGCCTCTTAGCTACTCCATTCTGCTGTGGAGTGTAGGGTGTTGCATATTGTTGTTTTATGCCATGTTTAGTACAAAAGTCATTGAATTCTATGGAGCAAAATTCTCCCCCATTATTAGATCTAAGAGTGATTATGTCACAACCAGATTCTTTTTCTACTAATGCTTTGAACTTTCAAAATTCGTTAATCACATTTTTTTTTAATTTCAGAAAATGCACCCACATTTTTCTAAATAAGTCATCTACAAAAAGAAGAAAATACCTGGCACCAATAATCCATGCCGTGTTCATTGGTCCACAAATATCTGCATGAACCAGCTATAGGACTCTCTTGGCTCTTCAAGACTGCTCATCCTCAAATGGAGTTTTGTGCTACTTCCTTGCTTGGCAAGCTCCTTAAATCGAGAGAGATATGCCAAAGTGTATTGATATTAGACGCACTCTTGGATGCCAATGCACACTCTTTGACCTATCCAGTGTCAACCAGTTGATACAATCCATGATCTTCTATTCCAACTGCAATAGTCTTCTTCGTCTCCTTGTCAACTATGTAGCATTTATGTTTGCTAAAGATGACATCCAAATTGGGATGTTTGAAGTCACTTTCAAAGGAAAAAGGAAAATATGAGAAAATAAAATAATATTTTATTTGTCAAAGTGGAGGAAGGGAAAATAAATAAAATATTAATATTTTATTATTAATATTTTAATATATATTGGACGCTCCACTTGGATAAAATAAATTAAAATGACAATAAATATAATATTTTATTTATTAAAATATTATATTTTTCCAAAGGTGACCGCCCAAGTGTGAAGAGGTAAAATAATAAAATATTAGTTTTTTCATAGTTTGCAGACACGCGGGATTTGCCGCGGACTCGCCGCGACTCGCGAGTCCTGAAGCCTGCCGAGTCGACTCAGCACGGACTCGCGAGCCGAGTCTGCGCGAGTCCCTGTTGATGTGTTTTTTATGCACATGCAAACTCAGAATAAAATACTAAGTATTCTATCCTCTCTTGAATAAAGTCTCTCAAAGGCTAAACAATGTGATCCAGTGAGACAACTCCAAGGTTCATGATATGTCAGGTCTTGACTTGCAATGTATAGACTCAGTAGTTGATGTGATAATGCTGGTAAACACAAAGGGACTTACGCTGAATTGACTCCTTACTTCACTTGAATATATTATTCTCCTTCTTTATGGAATGGAACTTCTTCTAACCGACTATGAAAGAAAAATGAAAAAGGGCAAGGGTCGAGAAAGCTCTTCTAAGGACAATGAAGTAATGAATGATGTGTAGATAGACAAATTCCTCACGAGACTTGACTCCGCTTTGCCATGAGAACCAACAACTATACGAAGCAGGTGCAATCTTCTAAGGTAACCCAATGATTTTCATATTGCAAACAAACATCCAAGCACCCACAACTGGGGCAACTTGAACAAGTATTCACAATCGAACTAAAGCAAATGGAGGTTTAGGCTAACTTTGCAAAGTGAATTGCCTTCGACAATCCACAAAAAGTATGAACCAAGAGGAATTCATCAAATATCTTTGCATATACTCATTACATCAATGAACTTCTAATCTATTATTTAAGCTACTTGGAAACATTTCTCAATCACATCCAAGAAATTAGAAACCATGTTAACATTCCAAAACCACAAGATCACCATGAAACTTCCAACAATGAGCTTGTATTAATCTTGAAGTGTTTGATTACAACAATTTCCTATGTCTCTTCAATGACTTCAAAAGTCTCCTCTACTCTACTCTTATTCTACTTCTACTCTAAAAGGTCTTTCTTTTTTACAAATGAGAGAAATGGGCCTTATATAGGCTTTGAAATTACATGAACGACCAAGATTGATTTGCAAATCAATGGCCCAGATGAAGACAACAATGCATAACCGCCCCAAAGAGAGGCAATGAAGGCACGTTTCCCAATGGAATCTTTAGAGCATTTGCCACATGGGCACCCTCTTTGGCCTTTTCTTGATGTACATGTATTGAACTTGGATGGAAGATGTGGCAGCATTGAGCCAACCGGTTTGATCTTCTTTGCATTCATATTGCTCGGAATATTTCCCAAATTATGTCATCTTTTGTGGAATAGTGTTCGAACTAGGATTTTCACCTTTGGAACTTGTCATCTTTCGAACTTGAAAACCTGGGAATTTCTTGATGTTGCCCTCATGTAATTCATGACTTTTGATGTACATGCTCATTTTCTCATCTCATCATGTCCTTGTGCAGGATTATATCTCTGAATGGTGCAGGAAGTAGACCTTGGGTGTGAGTTGTTGGAGTAGACTTCATGATTGAGGTGAAGGATTTTGGAACTTAAATGTGAAACTGGTCCTTCCCCTTTCAGGCGATGACCTTGATGTATGACTTCTGGCATTGGATCTTGACAGTCTGGAACAGGTCTCCTTCTTCCTCAAGCAACGCTCTTCCATGTTTTGAACCTTCAAATGCAAGTTCTCGCCATTTTCCTTCCATTACCTACACAAGAGAAACATCTATCAATGCAAAGGCATTTGATCATCAACAACATTGTATTACAAATTCCTAACATGCCTCTTTTTTAGATACCTTGCGAAGGTCCTAGACTAGATCTTACTTGTTTTATGCAATGAAGAGTGTTTTGTTCTCATGTTTTAAAACTTTCCATTTCCCCCTTCTGGCTGACCTAGCCACTTGCCTTGGTTTGAGCATATTTGACTAGTATTGAAGAAATTTCCTCAATGAGGGTGCACATGAGACATGTTGAAGAAATTCCTTCATGGTGAGCGCACTTGGCATATGTTAAGGAAATTTTCTTGAGGGTGGGCGCATATGACAGAGGATGAAGAAATTTCGTGCTAGAGGTGAGTGCCCTCGCCATTGAATGGAGAAACTCCTAAGTCTGAGCGCAATTGATGGGGGGTGAAGAAATTTCCTCTTGAGGGCGCCTTTGCAAGGTGTATGGGGACCCACCTTTTTTGCAATTTTGAGCTTGTAGGATCCTTTGGAAGTGTTGTCAGACCTAGTCTCTTCCATGAAATGAAGAATGAACCTCTCCGGAGCAATGTGAAACAAATCAAGTGAGTTAATTTCCTTGTAAGTGAGAAATTAGGAAGGTCATCCATCAAACAAGGTGCAATTTAGAATACTTGAGCATGTCCTTGAGATACTGAAAATTGACTAAGTCTGATATCCTGAAGTCTGATGTCCTGAAATCCTGAAAAAATGACTAAGTCTGAAATCTGGTGGATCCTAAAAAATCTAGAATCTGCATGTTAAATCTCATGGATCTGAGATCTATCTCAAACATCCTGAAAGTATATTTCAAAATATTTAAAGTATAGGAAATTCTACTAGGGACTCGCGCCGCGCTTGGGACGTGGATATAACACTCAAAATACTCATTTTTAAATTTTTTTTGCTCATTTTCATTCTTCTGCCTTGAAAAACATAGGTCTGCCATTGAAGTTAGTGTGAAAGAATCCAAGAAAACGAGCTAAAGAGATCATCACCGAGCTAGGTAAGTGATCTATCTTATCTTTTTGTTTTTTGTTTTTTTCAATTCAAAATCAGAAAAATAAAGAAAAACAAGGGGAAATGCTACCAATTTTTTTTCTATTTCCCTTAATAACCTACTTCCTACTATTTCTAGCTAGGTTTTGTATTCTATTTTTTTGCAAATGTTTGAATCTCATTTTTTTGCTTATTTTTTACCAAACCCTTGCTGATTTTTTTTTTCATGTTGAACTTGAAACAACAATGTCATCTTCAAATCGAAGGGGAACGAGAAAAGACCCTGCATGGAAGTATGGAATACCAGGAAATAAAAAGGGTGACGTGACATGTACCGAATGCAATAAATCGATGACAGGAGGAGTAAACAGATTAAAATACCACCTTACAGGAATACTTGGGCAAGGTGTGGATGGATGCCCTAGGGCGACTCCTAAGTTGATTAGAGAGATGAAGGCCCTTCTTGCTGACTATGAGATGAAAAAAGATGAAAGACAAAAAACAAAAGATGCACTAGCAACAACGATGAGTGGATCCTCTTCTACCCCAAGTATCCATCAGCCACATTCATCTTTTGGTGAGTGTCTTGAGGTTTCTTTCTCTACTCCTACTGCTGGTGCTAGCCAGGGTCCATCAGGGTCCATCAGGACCAAATTTCTTTATTCCACGCAATGTTCCAAGAGCACAACCTTCACTTGAAGGTACTGGTTGGAATAAGGAAAAGCATCATGAAGTTAGGATGGCAGCAGCAAACTTTTGGTACTACAATAATTTACCTTTCAATGTGGCGAACAACACATATTGGGAAGGTTTGGTGAATGCCCCTATAGTTGCAGGTAAGGGGTTTAAGACCCCAACATTCAGAGATTTAAGTGGGCCATTGCTAGAGGAAGCTGTGAAAAATACACATATTGTTGTTGGTGAGCAAAATAAAATTTGGCGAAGAAAAGGTTGCAACATTTTATCTGATGGGTGGACAGATGGACGAAATAGGACTCTAGTTAACTTTTTGGTGGCCTCTAATGGTGGATTGGTGTTCCTAAAGTCGATAGATGCTTCCAATGAAGTCAAAAATGCTGAAACTTTATGCAATTTATTAGATGGGGTGATCCAGGAGGTTGGGGTTGATAATGTTGTCCAAATTATCATAGACAACGTAGCTTCATATGTAGCTGCAGGTAGACTACTTATGGAGAGGCATCCCACAATTGCATGGTCTCCTTTTGCTACACATTGCTTGGACTTGTTGCTAGAGGACATTGGCAAGATTGGATGGGTCAAAAGTGTGGTTGAAGATGCCAAAAATGTTACAAAATTTATCTACAACCACACTTGGGTGCTTTCCTTGATGAGGAGATTCACAAATGGCAAGGACCTTGTGCAACTAGGAGTGACACGATTTGCTAGCCACTTCCTCACATTGCAAAGCATTCTTAGTGCCAATGCTCATCTCATGCAGATGTTTGTGTTCGATGAATGGAAGCAGTCCCCATTTGCCGCTAAACCTGAAGGGAAGAGGATTGTAAACATAGTTTTTTGATCAGACATTCATCAAAAATGCAGAGGAGTTGATCGGGGTAAGTAACAAAGACAAAAATAAATTTTATAAATTATACATGATATTCTATTTGCTGTTTTTTTTTTGAGGGGTTAATTTTGTTTTGATTTTTTTAGGTGACAGAACCCTTGGTGAGGGTTCTTCCTATGGTGGATGGAGAGGGCATGCCGATGGGTTTCATATATGAGGCCATGGATAGGGCTAAAGAGGCCATTTCACATTATTATGGCGGAAACAAATGAAAATATGAAATCATTTGGCGCATGATTGATAGGAGATGGACAAATCAACTCCACCAGCTGATACATGCCTTTGCCTACTTCTTGAACCCAAAGTTTTACTTCTCGAACACATTTAAGGCTGATGAGGAGTTCATGGCAAGTGTTGTCGGATGCATTGATAGGATGGTGCCTGATCCTGAGATGAGAGACAAGGTGCTTGATGAGTTGGAGGTGAGATTTGTTACATCTTATTTATGAATTTGCAATGTTCATTGTTGACTATCTATGAATTTTCTATATTTGATTTAACTTTATTTTTAAATTTTATCTATTTAAGGTCGCCAAGGGTGCAGAGGGGAGACTCTTTTCCTCACAACAAGCAATTGAAAGGAGAGGAAAACAACAACCAGGTAAAAGAAAATTTGTTTAGTACTATATGACAAGATGAAATTAGAAACTTGATTCTTACTTTTTTTACGTTATTCTTAATTTCTTAATACTTATATTTTTTAAATGTGTTTTGTAGATTTATGGTGGGAGAACTATGGTGCCGGCGTGCCAAATCTTCAAAAGCTAGCGATTCGTGTCTTGTCGCAGCCATGTAGTGCTTCTGGGTGTGAACGTAATTGGAGTTTATTTGAGAACATTCACACAAAGAAGAGAAACAGGTTGATCCAGCAGCGCCTAAATGATTTGGTTTTTGTTTGGTACAACCTTCGCCTTCGAACTAGAAAGGTGGAGGGTGTTTCACATGAGTCCATCGACTTGGATGATATTGATCCATATGGTGAATGGACTATTGATGAACAAAATGATGACGTTGATGTCTTCCTTATTGATGAAGATCTTATTGAAATGGAGAGAGCAGCAGCATTGGAAGCAATGGCGAATGAAGACACTTTTGAAGAAACCTCTCCTAGTCCTCAATCTCCTCATTTGGATATTGTAGCAGCACCTACTAGTTCTAGGCCTTCAAAATTGACTTTCATTAGGAAGGGAAAGAGGAGGATGTTATAGATTATATTTGGTTGTTAATGTTTTCCTCATTTTGACATATGATTATATGTAAACATTTATGATGCTGTTATACATTTTGAAAGTTTGAAACTCTGATGAAATTTAAATTATTGAGTGTTTGATGATCATATGACATGTGTAATCTTGAATTATGACAAATTGATATTCAAATTAGGCTCTTATGTTCTCTAAATGCATTAATTTCTTTTGTTTTTTTTTAAAACTACGGTTTTTTTTGTTGAGTCCTAGCCGAGTTTTCGTCATGAGTCCGTGCCGAGTCCCGAGTTCGAGTCCAATTTTGGGCTGCCGAGTCCATGGCGAGTCTGAGTTTTCAAATTTTGATTTTTTTAATATCCCAAGTTTGGCTGCCCAACTTGAGGAAAATAAAAAGAAAATTAAAATAAAATATTTTATTTATGGCGGTGGACTTGAAAGTGAAATAAAATGTATTTGATTTGGGCGCCTAAGTGGAGGATTATAAATTATGGCTTTGGAGGTCATTTTCATCATCTTGTGTTATTGTCATTTGTCATTTGGAGAGTTTTCTTTTGGCTGTAACAGAGTTTCAGCAAAGTTCCAAGGACGAAAACCCTTAGGATTTGTGGTTTGGACGAAAACCCAACCCACATTGTGAGGTGGATCCATCCGGGGTTCATCATTGAGCTTATTTGTAGGTTTTCACATTATTGGAGCTTCATATCAGCTAGGGTTTGGAAACGAATTCATCAGATCAGTTAGGGTTTGAAGTTCTATTGCATGTTTTGGGCGATTTGCTTCAAATTTGAAGGTTTCAATTGCATATTTTCATCACTCCTTCCACGGATGGGGTTTGGAGTTAGATCGCCACACTTTGGAGGATTTGTTGGTGAAAGATTTCATGCTTTTACATTCAGATTTTTGAATCAGACATCAACAAATTTACATCAGTCCATTGATCAGAGGGTTTGAAGGCAAGTTTTGGTGTTTATTTGACATATTTGGCATATGGGGTTTCATTGCCCTCATCCTAGGATTGATTGCCATCAACTAGTGTTTGTTTGGCGTGCTTATTGTGATTAGTTTTCATATCAGAGTTTGCAGATCAGAAAATC
Organism: Cunninghamia lanceolata; assembly: GCA_027924645.1. Classification (NCBI taxonomy): domain Eukaryota; kingdom Viridiplantae; phylum Streptophyta; class Pinopsida; order Cupressales; family Cupressaceae; genus Cunninghamia; species Cunninghamia lanceolata. The sequence goes on from BSBN01001153.1 coordinate 626,318, forward strand.
AGGTTTGGAGCAGCGTTCTTGGTGGCTTTATGTCACATTTCAATAGGGTTTCATGCCCTAGAATTGGCACCATTAATTGGTGGGTTTGTGGAGCATCAATTGGTATGTACAAACCAAATATTAAATCTGAATTGTAAGGGCAGAGATTTGAATTGTAAATTGGGCATGTTTGAGCCTATTCATTGGATGTAATTGCATATTTAGAAGTCTGATTTTTGTAGCAGCAATTTGGTGTGACTCAGGTCCAAACATGAACTTTCCACAAATAAAGAACATCTAATGGCAATTAAAATGGAGACAAAACTGTTGTCTCTATTTTAATTGCCATTAGATGTTCTTTATTCGTGGTAAGTTCATGTTTGGACCTAATGTCATAAAGATTTATGTTTGCCTTAATATTTGAGCAGTTAAATTGCATTTGTGTTCGCTGTGATTAATGAATTAAGAGCAGAAATAAAAATTAAAATGCTAGGGTTTTAAACAGATTTCTAAAGTGCAGAAATATAGGGCAGAATTTAGAATTTAATATTCAGAATTTTAGGGCAGATCCGATTAGGGATCTTACAAAGTCCCATGCAATTCTTGCAAATGCTTCCAAATTGTTGCGGAGGTTGTACGTGTCTGAACCTCTAGAAGTATTTCATCAGTCACTAATAATTTTATCAACATGATTGCTTCTCTGTCACGTTCATCAAACTTGTCCTCATCTTTATCCGCAGTCATTGGCCGGGTATTGGTATCGAGGATGATCTTTTTGAGGCATCTGTACTAGAAAATCGTCAACATTCGTTGCTTCCATGTGTTGTAATTTTTGCTAGTAAAACACTGGCTTCCTTTCAACATGATGTTGGGTAAAGAGGCCATCTTCCCTCCCGCAACTCGTAATCACGGAGTAAAAAAAGGAATAAACCCTTTGCTATTTTGAAAAGAAGTCCATCAAAAAAATGAGGACAACTAGAAAACACTCACGATTTTTGTTAAAAATCGCCAAAGAAATACCAACCCTGCTTGCAGCCTGTTCAAAAACTACTCAGTAAGAGCCTACCTGCCCGCAAAAATAATTGGAAATTTTCAGGTTGAAACCCTACCTTTGGCTGGAAACAAAACAATCGAACCTGCACATGTCGTGGATCTTTACCTGTGCCCTAGCCGCAAACAAAGCAAAGAAAATGAACAAGAAATTCACTACCAAACCTACGATATTTAAATAAAAATGAAAATCACAAATCTCTGTTTGACAACTGTGATAAATGGAATGATGACTCACTAACAAGCGCGATTTTTAGTGTGAGTTTCTCACAAACTTAGTGCAAACATATCTAGTTTTTCAAGCTGCGAATCTTCAAAGAAAATCCGTGATTTTCTACAAATAGTTGCACGAATTCTTTGAAAAAATAAATCCATGATTTAAAACAAAACCTTGCCTGAAAAATCATCTAAAAATTGATGCGATTTTTTGGAATAAAAACCCTATGTGGTTTTGTTTAAAAACCTTGTGTGATTTCACCATGAAACCCACGATTTCTGAATAAAAAATTAGTCTATGATTTTTTTAATAAAAAACTGTGTAATTTTTCACTGTCAAATGCCGCAATTTCTCAACTAGAAACCCTTGAATCCGTACAATTCTATATGTACGACATCTTTTGGCAATTCACTTTCTTAGATCCTAAAGCTCAACTTAGGCTGTGATACTATATTACGAAAAACGAACACAGAATGATTACCAAGATATTCGGTAATAAAATAAGGAGTGAAAGCATCCTTATATAAGATTACAAATGCTTTATCCAAAGTGGATAAGTGTAATGTCCCCTTGTCACAAATCAAAATTTCTCAACCTTGCTCACAAATTTCAACTTTCAAAAAGAGAACATTAGTACACTAAACCCTCTTTGATTTTTAATAAACCCTCTTTGATTTCTAACTATTTGCAATAGATGTAAGAAGTATTCAAATCATATAGTAACATTGCTCTTATAATCTTATGATTAACAGCAAATATACATTTCACATCTTTTATCAATAATCTTATGATCACTACACATTTCTGTTTCTAATCTTATAATCATTATCATTATATATTTCACATATTCCCTCAATAATCCTAAGTTCACTATCAATATATATATTTCATATTCTCTATCATTAAATGTCATGATTACTATCAATTTACATTTCACAATCTCTATCATTATCTAATCATTAATCATTAATTTCATATGAGAGGAGTGATATGATGTCTTTGCCATTTACCATTATGGGTTCACTATTTTTATCCTTTGACTTGAGGAGTATCTTTTGTACTTGCTGAGTCAAGGCCACTATGATAATCCTTGGTACGAGGGATGCCTTTTGCACCAGCTGTAGCCAAGGCCTCTATATCATAATCCTTTGCACAAGGGGTACCTTTTGTACCAACTATGACAAAGGCCACTATATAATAATCCTTTGCACAAGGCGTACCTTTTGTACCAACTGTGACAAAGGCCACTATCCACTTGCCTCGAGGGGTACCTTTTGTACCAGCTGAGACAAGGGCCACTAATTACCCATGGTTGGCTAAATGGACATCTCATACTCACCCTCTCCTATGAAGTTAATGTATTAATTTCATTGCTCAAGATGCTTCACAACTGTTATGTCTTATTTCATGTAATATCTAGCTTTTTCATTATGAGACATTCACTCATTTATGTTCATTATATCATTGAATTAGACATTAAACAATATAATGCAGCAAAAAGATATTGAATGTAAATTACATACCTTGTTATGGTTGATACGACTCTGTGGCTGAATAGATGTGGTTCGGCCTGCAGAAATAATGATAATATATGTATATATGCTATAACAATGATCAACAATTACTCGATTTCTGATTATGAAAAGGTTGCCAAATATATGGTAGGGGTGCTTTTACTATAATGTTATGGATGCATTTTGCTGGAACTTATACTTGTTATTTGCTGTAATAATGAGTAAATAATGATATGTCCTGATGGAAGGATCACGGCTCTCTCTTGATGATCGGTCTCTTATGATTCGATGCTTCTGTTATTGATGTGTTTTTCAATTCCAAACTTGAATGCTGATTGAGAGAGGATGATTCAATGATCCCCTTTTTGCTTCAGCTGATGCTCATTATATATATCTTGAGGATGGCGTCTCTTCAAATAGTTGTCTTTTACTAATTGCCACCTTAATAATATTGTTAGTTCCTTAACAATGCCGCTTATGATGATACGTTGATGTTCTCATATTTAAATTGATATTGTTAACTCTCTCTTATCCATCGGTGATCCTTAACAAATGGTTTAAATCAAACTTTAGTTATTATTATTTAACACTTGGTCGACGGAGGTAATGAATGTTTTTCATAGTTGTCTCTGCCTCGATCATGCAAGGGAATATCAGTCCTTTATATTTGATCCTTGATGTATTTAACAATTCTTTATTTATTAGTTTATTTCCTCTTAGCCACCGGTAGTGAAGGATCGCTTCTAACGGGTCTTTATTGTTCTTTACTCTCATTCCAATCTTTAATTTGAATGAAAGTGATCGATTTGGAGGGGACATGACAATAAGAGCGACAACTAAGAGGATAAGACTGACAACTAATAAAGCAAAAAGAATAAAGAATATTCCTAAACTCTATCCTAAAAGCTAATTGAGCATTATAAATAAAACATTACTTTAATAACCTCTCGGTTCTATTCTCTTTGTTAAATTTTGTGACAAAGTTGGAGTTGTCTCCATTTTAGTCATTAATGAGGGTATTAGATGTAATACGATGTTAGACAATGTTTTGTTCACGTAAGCATTTATTGCTTATGTAATTTATATCCACTAGTGTAACTTTCCCACTCATAAATATGGCATACATGCATTGAAGTGTGTGCCACACAATTCTCTTAGTCTTCGTGCATCCATTCTTCTGACATAATACACTCTCTTTCCCAACTTCTAATTTCCTCATCTTTGTTGTTTGTTAGTGCAATGAGCATAAGGATTCAATATGCTCTTTACTTGTTTGTTTCTTAGTGTAATTTAATTTTCTGTTGGAATTTCGTAATGAATGCTTGTCTTTATTAATTTTGCAGAACAATTAGAGTTTAACCAGCTATTTACTGACTACTACTTTATGATACTGAATGTGCCTTAACATTTTATTCAATGCTTAACTTCTTTCAAGATAATTTTCATTACTATATGTTGGATCTGACAGTATATTCATAATCAGTGACTTGGCTGGATGGCGTTGCTAACACTGGAAAAGTAGAGCTGGGTGAAGTTCAGATAGCAGCTTACCTTGCAGAAAGAAATCAAGTCACGGGACAACCTTTCTTCCGACATGGTAATTCTTGATATTTTGTCAAATTCTTGGTTGTGTTTGCAGAGGAGAAGATTAGATTCTCTTACCTTTCTTTAGTGGCATTATAGGATAGGTACTGTGTTACTTTTCTGTTTTATAACTGGTCTTTCTTTGGCATCACAGGATAGGGTTAGGAACTATGTGTGCTTTTCAATACCATCGGAAAATGTCTTTTTATTGTTAACAATGCATGCCTTAAAGTTGTGTTTGATGCATAAGTTATACTCCAAAAGAGTACACAGGATTCTTATGGTACCTAGAATTTCTTTGCAGGCACTGCTTTAGCATTGACAAATAGGAAAGAAAGCCTGTAAACTCGCTTTGTGTGCAAGAGTTCTTTCACATCAATGAAATTGATGCATTCACAATTTCACAGATACAGTATAACAGCTTTTGTGTAATAACAGAACTACAACAACAGCTATAAGCAATGGATTGCTATAGAAACTGATAATTGACTGATTGTTTCTACGTATATTCAAATTAAAGGTCATCACAAAGCACTGAAACTTTTCGGTGATACATCTTGATTCAAAGAATAAAAACTAATCCATAACTAAACTATATATTTTCATAACTTTGTCTTCAATGTCAACTTTATGGACTTTAGTAAAAACCAAACCAGAAAGGTTTTGTGTTCATAAGTATGCAACTAAGTTGCCGATCCTGGTATGGGTGCGGATACAGGTACGAGGTTTGGGTACACAGACACGACAATTTTTTTTTGGCTTGGGTACGGTACGACAACATATATATATATATGTAACTATATAGATTAATAAATATTTATATTTATGTATATATATAATATAGTTAATTTATATATAACTATATAATATATAGTTATATGTTTTAAAATTATAATATATATATAATTATTATTAATTTATATATAATTATATAATATACAGTTATATGTTATTATATATATAGAAAATTGTAAATTATAATTATAGACTATAGTTATATAAAATATATATAGTTATATGTTTTAAATTTAAAATTATAATTTTTAATATATATAAATTAAAAAATTAAAAATTACAAAAACAGTAATACTAATAATTGTCAATAAACAAAACATTTAAATACTTTATAAATGTCAAAAATTAAAATATGAATAATTCAGTGATTTTTGAAATGTCCATAGGACGACAAAATGAGATTTCAGGGCTTTGATGACAATAGTGAATACATTTAAGTTTTACTCTTTTTAAGTTTTTCATCGATTTTCACCCGTTTATGGCCTAGGTTCGCCCAACGTTCGCCTCGAGCACCCCAGGACGAACCCAGGGCGAATCCTTGGACGTACCGGCCCCATAGCCAAACCCAAACAGAACCCATACGAGCACGGGGACCCATATTGCAGAACCCGGTATCTTAGGTATGTAAGACACAACAACAATTGAATATAGTCTATAAGAGCATTTGGGGCTTGTATTTTGTATTGACATTATAATAATAACAGTAATGCACCTAAAACATAATGCATGATTATGATTTGATCTATATATGACATAGTAGTTGTATGCCATCTGTAATGTCCCCCATTTCGCCTAGTTAGATAGATGATGGAGATTAGCCTATCATTGGACTCCCGTAGGCTAATGGCAGTGGCTAGGGGGTCAAATTGGAGACTTACTATTCATAGTAAGTCAGGATGGAGCACCTTGCTATTTATAGCAGGGCAGAGGCAGAGAGTCATGGCACGAGATTAATGGTTTCGAAATGACCAGAGCGTTATTTGATAAAATATAAGTCTAATTAAAGATTTAACTTATATTATTTAAAAAGGGGATTAAGTGACTTGTATTTAAAAGTAACTTTATGTTATAAAGTTAAGTTATAACTTAAGTTGTTCCCCTAGGAGTTGGGCGCCCTCATGGGAGATATAAGGGGAATAAAAACATAAAATAAAATATTAAAATATTCCTCTTCTTGGGCAGTGGGTTGGAGCTTCTCGTGCATATGCTTGGATTATGATTTTACTCTCTTGTTTTTGATATTCTTGTGCATTGGCTTTGGAGCTTGGCTTCAAGGGTTTGATATTGACTTGTTGAGACAAAACCCTCTGCAAGATCACCTTTCTTCATTTGTGGAAGATCACATTAGGAAGGAAAATTGGAGGCTTCATTGAGGAGTCACATCTGAGCTTTCGATTGATTCAATTTGATGAAGAGTTGAGCAGGATATGATCACATTTGAAGGAGTTTTGATATGCAGCTGAGAGGACAGATTGTGAAGGGCAGAGTTGATGGTTTTTGACAGGCTTTGGTGACTGAGTTTATTGTTCATTGCTGGCCGTACATGTTCTGCAGCAGGCCGTACACCTGTGAGAGCTTTTGTGGAGATTTCATTGAGATTTGTGGCTGATATTCATGCCTTTGGGGTCGCCTTATACCTGCATATGATTTCAGAATAAAACAGAGATATTAGTGAGGGTTTTACAGCCATTTAGCATTGATTACAGCCCACAGTAAGGCCGTACCAGCTGGAAGACGACGTGGGTTTTTGGGAGTTGGCTTCTACTTTGCCTTTTGGTACTTATCTCTTCCAAACTTGGCGCCTAGAGTTAGATTTGCAGCTGCAGCGTTGATATTTGATGATACATTGCCTTGTATGCAGATTTTGGTGGATTTCCATAGCTTGCATTGCTGGTCCCAGTCCGGCTAAAAAACGAAGTTGAAGATTCCCATATGGGTATGTTACTGTAATTCATATTTTGCTATAATACAATCTGGGTCTTCATTAGTTTGTTCATATCTATCGTAGTTTTTCTGGGTTTTGTTATATGTTTTATATTCCATACATGTAATGCAAAAATCCTACATGCAAAACATACACATGAAACCCTAAACCAAAAGCATACAGAAAAGCAAAAAACTCGGCACAACATATCTGAGGTTGTATGTTACAATGGTATCAGAGCAGTAGTAGCTTGCCATCCTGTGTGGTTAGATCAAACATGCATAAGGGTTTTTGAGAATGCTTCCTATACCATCTTTGACTCACCATTACAATCCTAGAAGAAACATGTCACAACAAGAAATACAGGTTCCGCAAATAGAACAAGACGCAGAAGTCCCCCAAATAGATCCCTTTTCAGGTGAAGTTGAGGTTCCGGTTGAAGATATGGGTGACAGAGAGAATGAAGAATCTAGTATGCAAGAAATTTTGAACTCGTTGGCTAGGGGACAACTAGCTATAGAGAGGACAATGCGAGAATCACAGGCAAAACTGACTCACATCCTTACCCAGTTGATACCTCGGGATGCTAGGAACAACAGGGATAACAATAACAACAACAATAATAACCGTGACAGAAACAGGAACAACCTTGGGGACATGAACAATGCCAATAATGGAGGTGATAGGCATATTGGTGACAGAAATAATGGTGATAGAAACAATGGTGACAGATATTATGGGGACAGGCACAAAGATAGAGATGATGAGGGAGAAGCATCGGTCACTAACAGGAGAGCTTCCTAGTTGACAACAGGGGATAGACCTGGCATACCGGTATTTGCACCGAGGAACAATATTCCTGAACTGGAGGCTACACAACTCGAGGTCCAAAATGAGATTCTGAGAGACTGGTGGGCATCTAGTGAAGAGTTCAGAGCTGAAATGACTTTTGGAGAATACTCCGATCTCACGATGAAACACAGACCCCGTAGGGGAAACAGACAGCAAAACCAGGAACTCTAGAAGAAGGTTAGCAAGATGACTTTACCATATTTCGATGGTTCTGGTAAAAGCACTACCAGAGCATGGGTCCAGAAATTGGACAATTATTTGCAGATCAACCGTATGCCAGAAGCAAATGCTAGAACTTATGCAACTTAAACTTAGAGGGCAACACTCACAGATGGTGGAGCAATGGTAAGGTAACCTTGGGCCACGACCAAATCACTTCATATGTTGAGTTTACTGCCAGGCTGATCGATAGATTCGACAAGAAAGATCCAGAACTACAGTTTAAAGAGTTGGTACAACTCAGATAGGTTGGATCAGTGGATTCTTACATTTTAGAGTTGCAGGACCTATCTGTTATGGTCCCAGATATCTTAGAGCGCAGGTTGGTCATATTATTCATAGATGGACTATCAGATCCCTTGCGTGGTTGGGTTAAGGGTTTGGACCCTTCATCACTTCAGGAGGCCATGAAAAAGGCTCGTGACATGGAGTCCTCTATATGGAGGAATAAATTTTAGTCAAAGGGTTTTTACAGGAAGGACAAGGAGAAAGATAGGAAACCCTTTTAGAAGGACACTAGCCATCAAAAAGAGAAAACAAATTGGGTAACTGATGATCAGCTGAATGAATATAGAAGGAAAAAACTTTGTTTTTATTGTAAGGAACCATGGGACCCCACACACAGATGTGCCAATAAGGCAAGAGCAAAGTTAATTGAATACTATTCAGCAGAGGAGTCACAGTTAGAGACATTAGACCAGTCATTAGATAGAGAGGATAGTGGAGATGAGAATGCCTCTCAGCATAGTCATGACAATGATGGGACACTGGCACAACTTTCGAGCTTCCAGAAAGTTGGTTCATTCAGAGTGAGGAGTCCTCGGAGGTCAGCGCATCATCACCCTGATAGACACATGTGCTACACATAATTTCATTGATGAGGGGTTGGTGGCTAGACGTGGACTGAAGGTGGAAGAGTTTGAAGGCTTCAAGGTAATGGTAGTTGACGACTTCAAACTCACATGCAATAGGAAGATTACCGGTTTGAGCATTCAGATGGAAGAGTATGAGCTTGTAGACGATTTCTATGTTGTTGGGATAGGAGACATAGATGTGGTGCTAGGCATGCATTGGATGATGCAACTTGGTGAGTTCACTATGAATCTGAATAAGATGGAAATGAAGTGTGAGTGCAATAGAAAGGAAATAGTTCCCAGGTGATTATCAGATGGTGGACCACCAATAGTCTCTCTCAAAGTAATGTGCCGTACCTGTTTGTAAATTTTTAAAGTCTTTTTATGTGTGATTTTTATTATTTTAATGTGTGATGTTTGAGACTAGACAGAAGATGCAGAAGAGGTTTTAGTTTTCTTGCAGATGTTTGTTGCCGAAGCATACAATCATAGTTGAAAAACTCGCCAAAAGCAAAAACTCGCCAAGCTCGAAAAACTCGACTCGCCAAAAACTCGGCAAAAAACTCAGAAAAACTCGGCAACTTAAAAAATTGTTTAAATTTCATTAAAAATGCATTTTTTTTTCAAAATTCAATGATAAGATGCATCCAATGAGTCAATAAATGAGAAACAAGCTGAGTCTAGTTGTAATTGATTGATTTCAAAGCAAATTGTGTACAAAATGGCATCCTCATGTGGAATGCACTGATACTGATAGTCTGAGACAAAATGAAAATAGCAAATTGTTTTTGTAAAATTGAAAGTAAATACTAAATACTACATCTTCCTCTTCCCAAGTCTAGTGAAAACTAGGGTAGTGGTAGAACTAGAGGGTCTAGCCCTTAGAATCTGTTGTGGCTCCTCCATCCTCGGCATGATAGATCGTGGCTCAATCTCCATCCTGGATGTAGATGCTGGTAGTGGTACTGGTGCCAATGTCTCCTCATCCTCCTCATCCTCATCCTCAATGTCATCCAATGAGAATCCCAATCCACCGATTCCACCCCCCTCATTCCATTGCTTGTCTCTCTGAATCATAGATCTCATCCTCAGAAAACAATGCAAGTTGCTCATCCCGCCTTGTCCAAGGGCTCCGATGTATCCAATGACAAGATGTATCCAATGAGTCCATAAATGAGTACAAAAGTGTTTTCTATTAAATTTGATTGATTTGAATGCAAATTGAGTACAAAATCGCATCCTCATGCGGAATCCTGATGGCTGATTCTAAGTTTGAAACCTTGGAACCCTGAATTTGGCTAAGTCTGAAACCCTGAAACCTTGAGAATTTGGTTAACTCTGAAATCTGATGGATCCTCCAAAGTCTAGAATCTTTTTCACGCAGGCGAGTTTTTCTGAAAAACTCGCCAAAAACTTGCGAGTTTTTCTGAAAAACTCAAGTTTTTTTTTGGCGAGTTTTTGCTTCAATTACTCGTTGTCTGAAAAAACTTGCGAGTTTTTCAAAACTCGGCGAGTATATGGCGAGTCTTGCAACTATGCATACAATAGATAGCATATATTGAAAACCCAGAAAAAGTACAAGGAATATGAAGAAACTATTGACTACCCAGATAGTAAAACGACCAATAATGAATTATTGTGGCATACTCATGTTCAAATATTCAACTTGGTACAATAGCCAAAATGGACTAGCAAGTGGGTATCACAGATTCAGTTCAAAATCATCAGCATAAGAAGAAATGAAGTATACAATGCAAGTGGGGCTGCTATGGCCCTGGACGCCTCACTAGGAAGAGACTAAACTGTTGTAAGCACAAAAAAGAGACTCTAGGAAGAATCACTGCACTCCAGGCAAGGTGTACGGCCTCCTTGGGAAATGTATCAACTCTGAACAACCATGAAAGTACCTCCAATATGTCTGAAACTGATCTGCACCAGCACTAAAGACCAAACGACCATATGTAGGAAATATAGCAGCTCCAAACAATGTCAAAACTCCCCAAAAAAGTGGTACGACCTCCATGAGGGATGTACAACCAGCAAGGAAATGGTAACTCAGTCATAAAGCCTCCTCAAACCCTCTTCAAATCTGCAGTCCTCCAATACAAATAGCTGATCACCAACAATCTCCAAAAGATATAGCAACAACTCTTCGAAATTTATATCAAATGAACTCCAGTGAAGCACAAGAATGAACACTGGATGTATCCATCGTCAAAGGCACCTTTGGGTGGTATTGCACACCTGTAGAATGCCGTTACTAATGGAGGTTTTCGTCTCCAAAAGCTTGGTTTGAATGCTCAAACCCTCAAACCCTAGCAGAGCTCCAAAGAGAAAATATCATAAAGCAAGCATGAGCAAATGAGCTACTCTTTTATTCTCCCTCCAAGATGGGCGTTGGGCATTTAGGAGGGAAATTATCTTTTAAACATTTTTATTTCCCTAGGGAAGGGGGCCCAAGGTCACAACTTAATATTGTCTTCATTTTCATAAAGTCACTTTTCCCCTCAAAATATAATAAAGTCCGAGTTAAATATAACATTAATAAACTTCGGACTTTAAAATAAATATGAAGACGGTGTCGGAATGGAGTGATCTATAGCTCGTCGGAAAGTCCTCGACGGGATGAATCTGATGCCACTCTGAAAATGCTGAACCGACATTGACCCCAAACTTACTGAAAATAGTAACGACCAAGGGCATTCTGAGCCAACTCAGAAGGTGCAAACTGGATCCACTGAATCCGAACAACATTTCCTCCACCGACAAATACCTCCAAGGCCAAACTAACTCTAGTTCCCTAACCAAACTGCTAGTCCACGGGAACTCTATGATGGACTAACCACGAGTCTAGAAGGGGACATTATAGTCCGCCCTCCCTAGGATTGCTTGCCTCAAGCAATCTCAGATCAGGATGCTCCAATATTTGCTCACTCTCCCAAGTAGCATCCTCAACTGGCAGGATCTTCCATTTAACCAGGTACTCTCTGATAATCCTCAAATTACGTTCGCTCTTCATCAAGAGGAGGCAACTCGGTTGATGGTGTCACATTTTGCCCCAATGCCTTCTTGAGGCGAGATACATGGAACACATTATGTACCCTGCTACCTACTTGAAGTTCCAACTCATAAGCCACTTCACCAACCCTCTTGGAGATTCTGAAAGGTCCATAATACTATGGCTTCAACTTCTCTGCTCCACTCTTCTTGAGAGTGGACTGCCTATAGGGCTGCAGCATGAGGTATACCATGTCACCAACCTCAAAAGATCGCTCAGTCCTCTGTTGATCTGCATACTGCTTCTGCTGATTTTGAGCCTTTTGTATATTCTCTTTCAAAGACCTCATGATGTCCTGACTCTCCTGGAGAAGGTCTTTGGCCTTTGGCACTCTGCTATCACCAAACAACAAGTCAACAAAACTCGGTGCCTCATACCCATACAAGGCCATAAAGGGTGACATCTGAATGGACATGTGGTGAGTGCAATTGTAACAGTACTCCCCCGTGTGAAGCCACTTAACCCATGCCTTCTGCTGCCCTGAAACATAGTTGCGGAGGTATCCTTCCACCCATTTGTTAACTATCTCTGTCTAACCATCTGTTTGGGGGTGGTAACTCATGCTGGGGTTGAGCTCTGTCCCTATCAACCTGAAGAGCTCCTGCCAAAAGTTACTGAGGAACCTGCTGTCCTTATCACTGACAATATTCCTTGGCAACCCATGTAGTCGGAATACCTCACGAAAGAACAACTTTGCAACCTGAGCTGCAGTGAAGGTGGTAGGGATGGCAAAGAAATGAGCATACTTTGTTAATCTATCCACTACCACAAAAATGCAATCCCTGCCTTGGTCTTTCGGTAAACCTATAATAAATTCCATAAAAATGCTATCCCACTTCCTCTCAGGAATGGGTAGGGGCTACAATAAACCTCTTGGAAATGAGTGGTCCTGCTTATTCTGTTGGCATATCGGGCACTCTCTCACATATTGCATCACCTTAGTCTTGAGGCCCTTCCAGGTGAACCTCTCCCTGACCTGTCTATAAGTTTTGAAGCATCCCGGATGTTCTGCCATAGGCAAATCATGGAATGCCCTCAAAACTTTCTGTTTCATTTGTGAACCTGACACCAAGAAGATCCTGTCCTTGTAAATGATTAAATCATTTACCACTGTGTACCTATCATCCTTGATGGTGCCATCAAGTATTTCAGTAGCCCATGCATCCTTAGCGTACTCAGCTGATATCATCTTCCTCCAATCATTTGCAATGGCACCTAGTGCACACAAATGGGGCCTTCTACATAAAGCATCGACAACAACATTTTTCTTTCCTTTGACATAAACAATATCAAAGTCGTAGGCCTGTAGCTTGCTGACCCACTTTTGTTGTCACTCATTCAAATCTTTATGTGCAAGGAAATGCTTCAGACTATTATGTTCTGTCTTAACTACAAACTTGCTGCCCACCAAATATTGTCTGAATTTAGCCAACGCATGCATTATGGCTAACATCTCCTTGTCATAAATGCTATAGCTGCGTTCTACACCCCGCAACTTCCTGCTCTCAAATGCTATAAGATGCTTATCCTGCATAATTACCGCACCAATGCGTTCTCCTGAGGCATCACACTTCCTGAGGAATCACACTGCAACTCGAAGGGTTTACTAAAATCTGGTATGGCCAACACAGGACAAGTACTCATATTCTGTTTGAACCTGTCGAAGCACTCCTGTGTACCCCCTGTCCAACTGAAAGCATCCTTACGAGTCAAATCTGTGAGGGGTGTAGCTGACTGAGAAAACCCCTTCACGAATCTGTGGTAATACCCACATAAGCCAAGGAATCCCTTCAACTGAGTGAGATTCTTTGGTGGCGGCTAGTCCACTATTGCCTGCCTGAATCTTTTCTGGGTCTACCTTCATGCTGCCAGCACTGATAAGGTGACCCAAGTACAATAACTCGGTCATCGCAAACTCACACTTTGACATCTTAGCATATAAAGACTCTCTCTCCAGTATGCTCAGCACAATGTCAATGTGTTTCAGGTGCTCTTCCCTTGTCTTGTTGTAAATCAAAATATCATCAAAAAATATCAGAACAAACCTCCTCAACTGCTCACGGAAAACTCTATTCATGCAAAGACTGGAAGGTGGCTGGTGCATTTGTCAGGTCGAATGACATGACTAGGAACTTGAAATGCCCATAGTGACCCTTGAATACTGTGTTCTCCACATCCTCATCCCGGACCCAAATTTGATGGTAGCCTGATCTCAAATCAATCTTGGAGAACAGGCCCCGTCAACTCATCTATTTTGGGAATTGGGTACCTGTTCTTAATTGTTTTCTTATTGAGCTCCCTGTAGTCAATGCACATCCTAAGAGTCCCATCCTTTCTCTTCACTAACACCATTGATGATGCAAATGGACTCTTACTCGGCCTTATATGTCCCATCTCGAGAAGCTCTTTGATAGCTTTCTCGATTTCATCCTTATACCTTTTTGGGTGCCTGTATGGAGTAGTAATTTTGGGCTTTGCACCTTCCTCCAACTCCATCACATGCTCAATACCCCTGTTAGGGGGTCTACTTGGTGGAATATCACTGAACACTTTGGTGTGTTTAGTCAGGAGAGCCTGTATGTCTGGTGGGTACTCTCGCTTCTGCTGCTTAGAAACCGCAGGCATCACCATCACCTCTGCTGCCCACTGCACCTGATCATGGCGAATCAACCGCTCCATCCGTTTGAGAGAAACAACTCTCAATCCACCATCTGAAATGCCCCTGAGCACATGTCTAACTATGTCCACCTCGAACTTCATCTCCATTGTCCTCAAATTGAGAGTGAACTCACCTATCTCATGTAACCACATCATACCCAGCACAACATCAATATCACCCATGCTAACAACATAAAACTTAGACTGGAAAGTGTAGTTATTTAGCTGGATGGTGAAATTAGGCATCCTCCTAGTGCCAGTGAGTATGAAACCATTTGCTACCTTCACTCTGAACCCTAAAAACTCCTCTGTCTTGAACCCCCTCTTGGCAACCAAGCCCTCATCAATGAAGTTATGAGTGGCACTTATATCTAGCAAAGTAATGCACCTCTCTCCACCCAACACTCTTCGGATCCTGAATGCTAGAAATATGGGTTGTAGGTATGGAGGTCTCCTCATCCTTATCTGGTACTTCAGATGCAACATCTGATCTTGAATCATCATCTTCTGTATGTTGCTTTGAATGTGTTTCTGACTCCACAGACTGATCTGCTGAGAAGTATTCAATCTGTTTTGCCTTTCCTTGGGCAGCACACTTGTGCTTAGGATCCCAAGGTTCTCTGCAGTGGAAACAGAGTTTCTTCCCCCTGAGATCATTTAACTGGTCACTGTCTAATCTGGAAGAACTCTTCTGCGGTTGGTGTCTTGAATCCCCGTGGAAAGGTCTCCTATCTCTCTCTTTATCCCTCCTATGTTGAAAGTTCTTGTTCTGAAATTTGCTTCTCCATGCTGAAGACTGCATATCCCGAGCCTTCTTCATGGCCTCCTACAATGTCATAGGGTCTAAACCCTTGACCCAACCTCGTAGAGGATCAGACAACCCATCAACAAAGAGCATGATCAATTTGCGCTCTGAGATATCTGAAACCATGACTGACAAGTCCTGGAACTCCGAAATGTATGAGTCCACTGATCCACTCTGTCGCAACTGTGCCAGCTCCTTAAACTGCAACTCCGGATCCTTCTTGTCGAACCTATTAATGAGTCTGGCTGTGAACTCAACATACGATGTAATCTGGTCATGTCCTAGAGTTACCTTCCCATTACTCCACCACTTGTGTGCACTGCCTTACAGGTGTAAGGCTACATATGTCATGGCATCAGACTCTAGCATGGGGCTGATTTGGAGATAACTGTTCAACTTTTGGACCTGTTGATGATGTTTTCTTGACAACAACTTTAGAATAAAACACCAAGTGCTCTATCCTCTCTTGAACAAAGCGTCTCGAATGCTAAACTACGTGATCAAACAAGAACGCTCCAAGGTTCCTTGTACGTGATTTGCAACGGATAGCCTCGGTGGTATGATGTGATAATGCTGTTTATACAAAGGGACTTACGCAGAATTTATTCATCACTCCATTCAAATATGTACTCTTTCCTTGTGAAATGAAACTTCTTCTAATCAACTACAAAAAGAAAATGAAAAAGGAGAAGGGGTTAAGAAAGCTATTCTAATGACAATGACGTGATGAACGATGCTATGGTAGACAAATTCCCTTAGAAACCAAATTTCACTTCGCCATGACAAGCAACAACTACATGAAATAGGTGCAATCTCCAAAGGATAAACCAAGGATTTTCATATTGTTGACACGCTCCAAAGTACCCATAGCTGGTGCAACTCGAAGGAGCATCAACAATCGAACTATTTGCAAGATGTGGTTCAGGCTAGCTTTACATGATGACTTACTGTCGACAAGCAATCAAAAGTATTAACCAATAGGAACTTATCAAATATCATTGCATATATCCATTACATCGATGAACTCTATCTACTTCATCATCTAAGCTACTTGGAACCACGTCTCAACCATCTTGGAGAATAAGAAACCATGCGAACATTCCTTGATCGTACAAGATCACCATGCGAACAACAACAATGAGCTTGTATTGATTTAGGAAGTGTTTTGTTTACAACAATTTCATATATCTCTTCAGTGACGTCGAAGAGCTGTTTCTACTCTAGTCCTATTGCCATAGTATCTACTCCTACTCTATCTTCTTCTAATGATTCTCTTCTTTACAAATGAGAGAAGTGAACTTTATATAGAGCTCATGAATTACATGAAGGGCCAAGATTGATTTAGCAATCAACGACCGAGATTGAGACAACAAGGCAATTTGTTACAAAATTTGCTATTTTTAGAACTTGAGAGAGGCAATGAAGGCACGTTTCCCAATGTGATAAGCATCTTCATGGTGGGCCCTCTTTGTCCTCTTGTTTGATGTAGATACATTGAATGTGGACAGGTGACATGGCGGAATGTGATTAGCTTGATGACATGCATGTGTACGTGCCACCTCAGCATCTTGAAACGAATTAGTCGGGTTCACCTCATGTTCACTTTACTTAGAATATTTTCTTCTTGTTGTCTTGGTGTAATTCATGGATCGCTTTGATGATCATGCTCATCTCTCATCTTGTGATGTACTCTTGCAGGACTCTTGACTCTAGGAGTGTTGAGGTGGAAAATGTCTTATGCGTGACTTCTTATAGTAGACTGGCATATGATGGATGCACTTGAAATAGACAACTCTGGATGATGACTCCTTCTCATGCGTGGCGTTGATGTCTTCCTCATCCAGACATACAAAGTCTTCAAAGCAAGATGAACTCGATGTAAGAGCTCTCCTCCATGTGGTGATGATGATAAACTCGAGCAACTTTACTCCACCTTCTAAACTTCTTATGTATGAGCTCTTGCCATTCACCTCCTTGGATCCTCCATAACCTACAAAAACACATCAAATTATGACTTGATATAAAGGATTTTCAATAACAAATTACATTCATCTTAAGCATAAAACATACCCTTTTGCATGAAATCCATGCCTAAGTGCCTAGGCGGGTTTAGAGGGGTAGTGAGGAGTGTGTGATGTGAATTCCATGTCAAGGTGTGAAAGACACCCAGGCTGGGCGGGTTTAGAGGTGATAGGCGGAGAGTGTCTTGTGAATGACATGACATTGTCCAAGTGAAGTGCTCAAGGCCGCCTAGGAAGGGCGGGATTGAAGGTGGTGTGAGGATTTTTCATGACTTAGGCAGTTTGGCTTTATTTTGATAATCTAAGACATCTTCACTTGCTTCCTTGATGACTTAATCTCCTTTGAATGCCAAGTGAAACTCTAGAAGCAAGGGCGGATTTAGAGAGAGTGTATGGAGAATGTGATGTGGAGGAGATGATGTTATCCAAGCGAAATGCTCAAGGCTGCCTAGCACGGGCGGGTTGAATGATGGTACATGGATTCCTTCACTCAAACTTTACTTGTTGCTCATTCCTCTTCTTATGAAGACCTTTCTCTCCAACCTCCAGACTTAGCCAAAATTTTGAGATGTTAATGAAGTTGTAGGACACATCTTGAATGTCAGGTGATCTTATCCATATGCCCTGATGAAACCCGCCTAGGAAGGGCGGCTTTGGAGGTGTTGCTTGGATTTTGCAATGTAAACCCTTGTACTTCTTGATCTTGACATCTTCTCTTCTTCATTTGCCAGACTTAGTGATTTTTCATCATTCTCATCAAGTAAACTTGCCAATTATACCACCTTCATCCCTGGGAGGTTCTGGAAGCAGTGTGTGGAGTGCTTCATGTGATAGGAGATAGAATCCATAAGGACCTCTTGAGGCCGCCCAGGTAGGGAAGCTTTAGAGGTGACCCTTGGATTATGATTTGAAACTCATTTAACTCTTTCAAACCTTCAAGCTTCCATTGGAATTTCATCACCTTCTAATGCATAGTACTTGAAACAGTTTATAAACTTGATCATTTTCTCCTTGGGCGGGTTGAAAGGTAGTGTCTGGAGAGATGCATGTGATGGTGAAGACATTATCTATGACCTCATGCCAAGGCTGCCCAGTCTGGGCGGGTTGGGAAGTAACACTTGGAATGTTGCTTAGAATCTTCTTAACTTCCCTCACACTCAAACTTTTCTTGCAATTCATCATGTCTCAGTGTTCTATGCATGAAACCCTTAAAACTTAACCATTTTCTCCTAGGGCAGGTTGGAGGGTGTTGTCTGGACAAAGTGTCTTGAAAGTGATGACACTGTCCAGAAGGACTTTGTGAGGCCGCCCATGTTGGGTGGGGTTGGGAGTGTTGTGTGGAATTTCACTCAAACTTGTTCTTTTTCGCCTCAAAATGAACTCCTACTCCTCCTAACTTGCAACCTTTCATAAGGGTTTTTCTGGGCGGGTTTGAGGTCTTTGTCTGGAGAGACTCATGTGAACGACGTGGAATCCATACCCTGGTGAAATTTCCGCCTAGACTGGGCGGGTTTAGAAGGTGTGCTTGGAATGCAAGTCTTGTCGCCATATTGGAAATGTCCTGAATAGAGGTATATTGAAAAATATATTTAAGTATAAGTTTGGATATTATACTTTAAATATTTTTCAATATCCCTTCTAGGATGTTTGAGATGGGTCTTGGATCCATAGGATTTAACATGCAGATTCTAGATTTTGGAGGATCTACCAGATTTCAAACTTAGTCAATTCTCATCAAGTAAAATTGCAACTTATGCCACCTTCATCCCTAGGCGGTCCTGGAGGCAGTGTATGGAGAGTTTGATGTGGGAGGAGACATAGTCCATGAGCACCTCTTGAGGCTACCTAGGTAGGACGGGTTTGGAGGTGGTGAGTGGATTTCATCACTTAGACTTCATTTGATGTTCTTTTGATGACACTTTAGCATGACTTAGTGTTCTCTTCATGTTCTTCATGTAAATTACCTTCATTTGAGTGAAGTCTAGAAGTGATCTGAATGGTATTTGAGGTATTCTCCATGTGTAATGGTGGAGACCGCCTATGATGAGCAGCCTTGAAGGTGATGTGTGGATTTGACTCCAATACTTATGATTTTCAATGATTTTCACCTCCTTATTGGATTTGCATGTGTGTGGAAGCAGATGGGTGGAGTTGGTAGGCAAATGATGAGTGGTATGAGTGCTCAAACACTTGATTCCATACTCACCTCCCTAGGCCTTCCATTAAACATGCCCACCACGAAGTCTTACATTTGCAATTCTTCAATTTCACTTGAAAGTTGTCTTAATCATCTTTACCTCGTCTTCTAGTAGCTAACTTTCTCCAATCTTTCCTTGAGCGGGTTAGAAGGTTGAGTGTGGAGAGAGTGTATGTGGATATGGATTGAATCCAAGACCTCTTCTCTAGGCCGCCCATGCTGGGCGGGTTTGAAGGTGATAGGTTGAGGATGTCATGTGAATGACATGATGTTGTCTGGATGAAGGGCTCAAGGCCGCCTGGGAAGGGTGGGATTGGAAGGCTTGCATGGAATTTTACCTTGTGATGCCTTAGAGTCATTCAAACTTATGAAATTTCCTTGAATTTTATTATCTCGGTCCTCAAAACCTTGCAACTGATAACCTCTTCCTTGGGCGGATTTGAAGGTTCTGTCTGGACAAGTGCATGTGCATGACGTTGAATCCATGTCCTTGTGCCAAGGCCGCCCAGTCTGGGCGGGTTTGGAGGTGAGGCATGGAATTTTCATCAAAATCTTAGTTTTAGACTCCATCATCAATTCCTATATCCCTTCAATCGGCAAAAGCTCGTGAAAATATCCTAACTTTCCCTGGGCGGGTTTGGAGGCTCTGTGTGGAGAGTTTGTCCTGGTGAAGACCTTGTCCATGACTACCTTGTGAGGCCGCCTAGGTAGGGCGGGTTTAGACATAGAGTGAGGAATTTCTTGCCTTAGTCAAATTTTGGATTTCCTGAATGGAAGTATATTGAAAATATGTTTAAGTATAAGTCAGATATTGATCTAACTTATACGTTAAATATTTATCAATATACTTCTAGGATGTTTGAGATAGGTCCTGGATCCATAGGATTTAGCATGTAGATTCTAGACTTTTGAGGATCCAACAGATTTCAGACTTAGTCATTTTTTCAGGATTTTCAGGATATAAGACTGTCATTTTCAGGGTCTCAGGGACATGCATCAGGATGAAGGCATATAGACCTCTTGGGAAGAAATTGTTGAGACCTGGATACACAACCAAATCTACAAGCTCAAAGAAAAACTAAACCCTAAAGCAAAATGAAGCGAGAAAGCAGAAAAAAGAGGGGGCCCCCATTTGCAATGGGGCGATGTGTGATTACATCACAACAGGACCCAAGCTCTGGCTGTAGTCTTCCCTGAACCATCAAAGTATGGTAAGGTCATCTTACTGACTTTCTTCTGTAGCTCATTATTATGCTGCCTGTTACGTCCTCTCGGTCTATGCCTCATCCTGAGATCAGAGTAATTTCTGAAGGTCATCTCAGCCCGAAACACGGCACTAGCAGCTTGTCAATCTCTAAAAATCTCCTCCTGAAACTCCCCCTGTATAGCATCCCGCTCAGGAATCTCATCTCGCGGTATGAAAATGGGAATGCCCGATCTGTCAGCGGCTATGAGCTGTGTCGCACCTCGGTTATCCACCAAAGCCTCTCCATCATGATCCCTGTGTCTGTATTTATCGCCATTGTTTCTGTCACCATTCCGTTCTCCATTACCTTGGTCTCCATTACGTCGATCTCTACATCTATCCTCCTCATTCCTGTGTCTATGCCTGTCATTCTTGTCTCCATTCCTGTCATTCCGGTTTCTATTCCAATCTCCGTTATCCTCATCCTCATCCAACTCAGGAAATAATCGGCCAAAAAGCCGTGTGAGTGCCAACTGGGACCTGTCCATGCTAGCACTAATATGTTGCTGTCCTTGTGCCAAGTCATTGAGAATATATTGTGTGCTAGGCTCTCCTGTTTCCCTGTCTCCCATATCTTTTGGATGTTCTGGAAGTACACCGGAAAAGGGATCTGTTCTTGGAACTTCGAGATCTTCCTCACTATAAAATACCACGGGTTGCTCCTTAGTAGCTACAATCTCTGTCTGTATCAAATGGATCTGTTTGTGGCACTGGATTATCTGGTTCAATCAACTGCGGAAACTGTGTTCCTTGCCTTGCCCTGGTATTTCTAAAAGGATATCTATCTGTAGGTCGCATGTCTCATTTTCACTTCTGCATGTCGTGTCTGACCTCATAGGATGGCAAGATCTTTAGCTCTAATACCACTGTAATGTGCCGTACCTATTTGTAAATTTTTAAAGTCTTTTTATATGTGATTTTTATTATTTTAATGTGTGATGTTTCAGACTAGATAGAAGATGCAGAAGGGGTTTTAGTTTTCCTGCAGATGTGTGTTGCCGAAGCATACAATAGATAGCATATAGTGAAAACCCAGAAAAAGTGCAAGGAATATGAAGAAACTATTGACTACCCAAATAGTAAAATGGCCAATAATGAATTACTGTGGCATACCCATGTTCAAATATTCAACTTGGTACAATAGCCGAAATGGACCAGCAAGTGGGTATCACAGATTCACTCCAAAATCGTCAGCATAAGAAGAAATGAAGTATACAATGCAAGTGGAGCTGCTATAGCCCTGGACGCCTCACTAGGAAGAGACTAAACTGCTGTAAGCACAAAAAAGAGACTCAAGGAAGAATTGCTGCACTCCAGGCAAGGTGTACGGCATCCTTGGGAAATGTATCAGCACTGAACAACCATGAAAGCACCTCCAATATGTTTGAAACTGATTTGCACTAGCGCTAAAGACCAAATGACCATATGTAGGAAATATAGAAGCTCCAAACAATGTTAAAACTCCCCCAAAAGTGGTAAGGCCTTCATGAGGGATGTACGACCAGCAAGGAAATGGTAATTCAGTCACAAAGCCTCCTCAAACCCTCTTCAAATCTGCAGTCCTCCAATACAAATAGCTGATCACGAACAATCTCTAAAAGATATAGCAACAACTCTTCTAAATCTATATCAAATGAACTCCAGTGAAGCACAAGAATGAACACTGGATGTATCTATCGTCAAAGGCACCTTTGGGTGGTACTACACACCTGTAGAATGTCGTTTACTAATGGAGGTTTTTGTCTCCAAAAGTCTGGTTCGAATGCTCAAACCCTCAAACCCTAGCAGAGCTCCAAAGAGAAAATATCATAAAGTAAGCATGAGCAAATGAGTTCCAAAATCCTTTTTTATTCTCCCTCCAAGATGGGCGTTGGGCATTTAGGAGGGAAATTATCTTTTAAACATCTTTATTTCCCTAGGGAAGGGCGTCGGAGGACACAACTTAATATTATTTCTTCATTTTCATAAAGTCACTTTTCCCCTCAAAATATAATAAAGTCCAAGTTAAATATAACATTAATAAAATTCGGACTTTAAAATAAATATGAAGATGGTGTCGGAATGGAGTGACCTATAGCTCACTGGAAAGCTCTCGACAAGACAAATCTGATGCCACTTTGAAAATGACGAACCGACACTGACCCCAAACTTACTAAAAATATTAACGACCAAGAGCAATCTGAGCGAACTCAGAAGGTGCCAACTGGATCCACTGAATCTGAACCACATTTCGTCCACTGGCAAATACCTCCAAGGCCAAACTAACTCCAGTTCCCTAATTAAATTGCTAGTCCACGGGAACTCTATGATGGACTAACCACGAGTCTAGAAGGGGACATTACAGTCAGGAGGATGGAGAGAACGCTGTGACATAACCAGGTAGAGTGGGCAGTAGAATGCCTTATTATGCTAGTCTCCACAGCAGCCGAAGAGTGCTTACCATCCAGATATACAAAAGCTATTGACCAAGCACAGTAAGGTGTTTGGTAGTATACCTCCAGGAGTGCCACCTGACAAAGGTATCGAGCATTTCATTGAGCTCGATGACCACACCCTATCATCATCCTAAGCATAGTTGAAAAACTCGGACTCGGAAATTACTCGGCGGACCCAAAATTTTTAAAAACTCGGGACTTGGCAAAAACTCGGGGAAAAACTTGGCAATAACTCGGCAAAGTTATCGAACATAAAAAATACATTAATTTTAAAAAACATGCTTTAAAAACATGCATATTACTGAATTTATGGACCATATTATTGATTTCCTTCAATACATTTCATCTAAGTTGCCTAGAACTAGCGCGGGATTGGGATTTGTTCCAATTTTTTTCCCCCAGTACGCGTACTATATATATAATAATAAATTATAATATTAGATAAAAATATTGTATTAATATAATAATGATAATATATAATATATTATATTAAATTTTAATAATAGACACACTGCTATTATATATTATTATTAATATAATATATAATTTATTATAATATAATTATATATTATTATTATAAT
Source organism: Cunninghamia lanceolata (assembly GCA_027924645.1). Lineage (NCBI taxonomy): Eukaryota > Viridiplantae > Streptophyta > Pinopsida > Cupressales > Cupressaceae > Cunninghamia > Cunninghamia lanceolata. Next base: position 650,307 of record BSBN01001153.1, read on the forward strand.
TTATAATATATTATATAGTAAAAATATAATATTATATTATAATATATTTCTGATATATAATATTAATAATAATATAAGAAAGGGAGCTACCCCCTACGGTAGCACTTATCTATCAAAAAAAAAATAATATAGTTCTATATATTAATAATAATATAATATAGTGCTATAATATATTATTACTAATAATATATCACTATATATAGCTGAAAACTTAAAAAATATAATATTATTTTTTTTTACGGCGTGAGACAATTGCAAGCACTATAATGCTACTCACATATCCAAAATCTCGCATTTCATATGATATAGTCTTTTTAAAATTTCGATTGTATTTTACAACAATAAAAAATAAGAAACAAAATAAAAAAATAGCATTAGAAAAATTAAAAAAACCATAACCTACCTCTTTCTGGGCATTTTTTTTTGGTTACGCCCCTGTTTGAGGGTGTTTCTGGGCGTTTTTTCTTGGCGTAGGATTTTGCGTCTGCAAAAAAACGCCAAAATCCTTGAATCCGAGTTAACACTAAAAATGGCGTTTCTCTGTCTCCTATGAAGTCATTTTTCTCTCCTAGGGTGCGCGTTTTTTTTCGTGCTTGCAAATGAAATGTTTGAGTGACTTTTTGATTTGTTTTTATAGCTCGAAATTGGGCGTTTTTTTTTTCTTGCAGCGAGTTTTCCTTGTGGCACGCGAGTTGCAGAGACTACTTGCGATTTTTTGGAGTTTAAATCGCGGCGAGTTTTGTGAATATCTCGTCTCGAGTGATTTGGAGAATAATTCGTAGGCAAAACAAAATTGCGATTACTCGCGGGTCGTGCAATGTTTGCGCGATTTTTTCAACTATGATCCTAAGAGGCTCAAGGATGAGATAGAGAAAACAATTAAGGAGCTGTTAGAGATGGAACACAACTGCCCCAACAAGAGTCCCTTTGCTTCAGCAGTTGTATTGGTCAAAAAGAAAGATGGGACCATCAGGTTGTGTATAGATTACAGGGCCTTAAATAAAAAGACAATTAAGAACATGTATCCAATTCCTCGCATAGATGAGTTGATAGATGAACTGCACGGGGCTTGCTACTTTTCCAAGATAGATCTACGATCAGGATACCATCAGTTTTGAATGAGGGAGGAGAACATAGAGAAAACAACCTTCAGATGTCACTACGGCCACTACGAGTTCTTGGTGATGCCTTTTGGATTAACTAATGCCCCTGCTACCTTCCAAAGTTGCATGAATCATATTTTTAGACAACATCTGAGGAAGTTTGTATTGATCTTCTTTGATGACATATTAATTTTCAACAGGAATTGGGAGGAACACATGAAGCATTTGGAGGAGGTTCTGAGCATTCTGGAGAGTGAGTCCCTCTATGCCAAAGAATCGAAATGTGACTTTGGCTTGACATAGCTTCTATATTTGGGTCACATCATTAGTGTCGATGGTGGCAGAATTGATCCAGAGAAAATTAAGGCAATAGTTGATTGGCCTCCACCAACAAACCTTAGTCAGCTTAAGGGGTTCTTCGGGTTGTGTGGTTTTTACAGAAGGTTTGTGAAAGGTTTCTCGCAGACAGCTGCACCACTGATAGATTTAACCAAGAAAGGAGCCTTTGTGTGGACTAGTTTAGCTCAACAGTGCTTTGATCATTTCAAGCACTTGATGTCTACCTACCCAGTGTTCGCAATCCCCGACTTCTTCAAGCCTTTTGAGTTGGAGTGTGATGCTTCAGGAGATTGGATAGGGGTAGTCTTAATGCAGGAGAAGCACCCTATTGCGTTTGAGAGTAGAAAGCTTAGGGGTGTGGAGAAGAGTTACGCAGTGTATGACCGAGAAATGTTGGCCATTATGCATGCATTGGCCAAGTTCAAGTCATATCTAGTTGGAGGGAAGTTTGTAATAAAAACAGATCATAACAACATCAAATACTTCATGAACCAGATGGACTTGAACGATAGACAATAGAAGTGGGTTAGTAGGCTCCAGGCCTATGATTTTGACATTGAATATGTTAAGGGTAAGAAAAATGTGGTTGCAGATGCATTGTCTAGACGTCCCCACTTGTGTTTGTTTGGAGAGATATCTGCTGTTTGGAGGGAGACAATTTCAGCAGAGTATGGTAAGGACTCTTGGGCAGCAGGAGTCATTGAGGGCACTATACATGATGACAGGTACACTATACTTGGCCACAATGTGATTCCTTCAGCTGAGCTTCCACCATTGGATGAGGAGGGGAAGCTAATATTAGTACCAGTGGCAGTCATAGACACAAGGGAGAGGAATCTGAGGAAACGGATCATCAGGGAGTACTTGGTAAAGTGGAAGAACCTGCCAGTTGAGGATGCGACATGGGAGAGTGAGCAGATACTTAAGCATCCTGAGCTGAGATTGCTTGAGGACAAACAATCTTGGCGAGGGCGGACTGTAATGTCCCCCATTTAGCCCAGTCAGATAGATGATGGAGATTAGCCTATCATTGGACTCCCGTAGGCTAATGGCAGTGGTTAGAGGGTCAAATTGGAGACTTACTATTTATAGTAAGTCAGGACGAAGCACCTTGCTATTTATAGAAGGGTAGAGGCAAAGGGTCATGACACTAGATTAATGGTTTCGAAATGTCCATAGCATTATTTGATAAAATATAAGTTAAATTAAAGATTTAACTTATATTATTTAAAAAGGGGATTAAGTGACTTGTATTTAAAAGTAACTTTATGTTGGGCGTTGTTCCCCTAGGAGTTGGGCGTCCTCATGGGAGATATAAGGGGGATAAAAACATAAAATAAAATATTAAAATATTCCTCTTCTTGGGCGTTGAGTTGGAGAGAGATAAAAGATTGAAATGAAGTCATTTTTGCATATGCTTGGATTATGATTTTACTCTTGTTTTTGATATTCTTGTGCATTGGCTTTGGAGCTTGGCTTTAAGGGTTTGATAGTGACTTGCTGAGACGAAACCCTCTGCAAGATCACCTTTCTTCGTGTGTGGAAGATCACATCAGGAAGGGAAATTGGAGGCTTCATTCAGGTGTCTTATTTGGGCTTTCGATTGATTCAATTTGATGAAGAGTTGAGCAGGATATGATCACATTTCAAGGAGTTTTGATATGCAGCTGAGAGGACAGATTGTGAAGGGCAGATTTGATGGTTTTTAACAGGCTTTGGTGACTGAGTTTATTGTTCCTTGCTGGCCGTACATGTTCTGCAGCAGGCCATACACCTGTGAGAGCTTTTGTGGAGATTTCATTGAGATTTGTGGCTGATATTCATGCCTTTGGGGTCGCCTTATACCTGCATATGATTTCAGAATAAAATAGAGATATTAGTGAGGGTTTTACAGCCATTTAGCACTGATTACAGCCCACAGCAAGGCCGTACCAGCTGGAAGAGGATGTGTGTTTTTTGGAGTTGGCTTCTAATTTGTCTTTTGGCACATATTTCTTCCAAACTTGGCACCTAGAGTTAGATTTGCAGCTGCAGTGTTGATATTTGATGATACATTGCCTTGTATGCAGATTTTGGTGGATTTCCATAGCTTGCATTGCTGGTCCCAGTCCGGCTAAAAAACGAAGTTGAAGATTCCCATATGGGTATGTTACTGTAATTCATATTTTGCTATAATACAATTTGGGTCTTTATTAGTTTGTTCATATCTATCTTAGTTTTTCTAGGTTTTGTTATATGCTTTATATTCCATACATGCACTGCAAAATACCTACATGCAAAACATGCACATGAAACCTTAAATCAAAAGCATATAGAAAAGCAAGAAGCTTGGCATAGAAACATATCCGAGGGTGTATGTTACATCATGTCCCCTTTTTAGAAATAATATAATTGGGAGACCCATAGCTTATTTCTTTTTTTCTTGTAGGCTAAGAAATAAAATTAGGGAAATAATTTAATAAGAATGTTTTAAGTTAGTCATAGAAATATTATTTTAAAACATTGTAAAATGACAACTTAAATTTATTATCAGTTAGATAAAGTGGGTCGTTTAAATGGGACATGATAAGGCGTTTTGTAATATTTTTTTAAAATGTTTTAAGTGAGCACTTTTGGAGGGAAATTTTTTGAGGGAAAAGATAATTCAAAATAAAAGGCGCCAAAATGGAGTTTATAAAAGACAGGCAGTTGCTCAAAGGGGATCATCCATTTGTAATGAAATTGAAAACTCTTTTTCTCATAGCTTGAGCATCCATTTTCATCCATTGCACTTGAGGATGAAAACTCTTGGAGTGTAGGAATTCGAATGACGAAAACCCTCTTTGTGTCCAGGAAAGAGCAGAGAACAGAAACCCTTTGTTCTTTGAGATGGTTTCATCTTGGAATTGCATTGGAGCTGATAAGTTTGCAGATTAATTCTAGTTTGGTGTGTTTCGACGCTATAGTTTTGAGATTCTTTGTGTTTGATGCATAGAAGTCAACATGCTGCTACAGTGGGTACTGCACAACTATGGAGGTCGTTGTACCATCTGACCTGCCCTACGACACCCTTACTTGCAATTCACAGTCATCACAGCAGTTTGTAGGGCATTTATTGCAGCTGTCATACAACATTATCACATTCCTAGTGCAACCTAGTGGTCGTACAGGTTGCCGCATATCATGGTATCACCAATTGTTGGTATTCAGTTGTAGTCAAATACATAAATCATTACTAGATTTTGTAGTTTGTATTGTGAGTAGTTTGATACTCATTGCTGTTAATATCATCATTGTATGTATTGGTGTTGCTATCCTTTCATGGTATTCCATTATAATCAGCGTTGAATACATATTTTGGTGTTAGGGCTTCCATAATATCATTCTTTTCAAGTATTAACAACATCAGTCTATATTGCTTGATAAGTGGTGGATTAAGTGTATTTATCATTGTTTACATAAAAAATTCTGTGAATTATTAGTGTTCAGTGAATTCATAGAGGAAGTTCTCATCCCTTGCATAGATAGGAAATATAAAACAAATGTAGGAATTTAGAAAATATTAAAAAGGGACATTCCAGTGGTTCAAAGATTTGATCTTGCTAACATTTTAATGCAGCCTAGTGAAAGAGACATTAGATTCTATCAAAGAGAAGGAAGGAAGTTGCAAAATCAGGGTGCAAAAATAGAAGTAGAAATGGAGGAAATAGGTAAGAGGATTCAAACAGATGATGAGAAGGCAGAGATCCAGTATAATGCTATTGTCATATGAGCCAAACAATGCAGAACCTGAGTATCCCAAGGCCAACTCAAACTCCTATAGGTGAAGGGAGTGCCTCTGCAAACAATAGAACCATGATTGGTTCCACATCCAGGCGTTTCTAGTCTAATGTAATGTCCCAAATTATGAGCTAAGTGTGTTTTTGAGCTACATGGGAAATGCAATATTGGAATTGTATTTTCAATTATGAGGTTGGTTTTGATTTTTAATGATTGCATATGATTCATAGCTGGCCGCCAAACATGAAGGAAGGATATATTAAATGCAACATTTATTTATTAAATGATTGCATTGGATCGATGGAATATGAGGTCGATTGGGTTTGTGGAAATTAAATGATTGCATTTAATTTGATATTGAGCTTTGAAAAGATTTTAAATACAAATTTTATTTATTAAATATTTGCATTGGAGCGGTTGAGGGTTTTTATTAAATGCATATATCATCATTTAATGCATGCACATGAGGTAGTTGTGGATTGAAACAAGAATAGAGGAGCATTTTAAATGCAAGTTCATAAATTGAATGCCAAGTCGGTTATGTCAAGGATCAAGATTTTAAATGCTTTGAAGGATATTAAATGCTTGCATTTGGATAGATTGGTTTATTTAATGCATTTCATGAAGTGGTTAGTGGTCGTCCAAGGCAAGGAATGATTTTCAATGCAAAATCAAAATATTTAATGATTACACACAAGCCGCCACCACCCATGCAAGGAGAGTACATTGCTATTGAATCAATCCATTTGAAGGAGTTGTAATTCATTTAAAATAATTGAAGATTGTTTTAAATGAAAGAGTTTGATTGTAATTCATTTACAATTGTTTAAGTTCGTTGATTCTCATTGGTAGAATTCAAATTTCAATTCAAAATTGCCGAAGAGATGGACGCCTATCCATGGAGGAGTTAAATAGAGGACTTGAACATCAATTTGCAATGAATGATGCTATGGTATGTTTTTTCTTTATTATTGTTTATGACTGAAAATTCCGATTTTCTAGTTATTTTTCAAGGAGATGTTCCCTTGAGTGTTGTGGTGATGATCCCATAACAATTTGTGAGATGTTGTCATACAGATTTCATCATTGGCTTACATTTGCAGGTTATTTGAAGAGTTGGAAGTGACATTGATATCTATTTGAAGCTCTTGTGTAGAGGATTGACTACCAACGGTTTTTTAGGTGAATGTGATCAAGGGTTTGAAGATTGAAGAGTTGTGCTTGATAGAAGACATTCCTATGCATTCATAGAGTGCATTTGGAAGGGTTATTTCATGATATTTCATTGTAAACTCTTGGCTGGGCAAAAAGTACACTTTCAGCAGTCATATGCATCCATAGAATGCATGTGGAGGAGTTATTTCATGATATTTCATTGTAAACCCTTGGCTGGGCAAAAAGTACACTTTCAGCAGTCATATCAGCATACAGAAAGTTTACATCAGAATTTTATTGAAGCTCTTTCAAGGGTGTTTTGTGTCCATTTGATAGCCACCATCATTCTAGAGGCTTTGGGTTATATTTGTATGCAAAGTTTGTCATGTCCCCGTTTCCGGCTTGATCATCAAGTGTATAATGGATTAGCCTATTCCTCATTCCCGGAGGCTAATTCTAATTGATGAGGGAATGAATTGGTTTTTTGACTAACTCTGTTTTAATATTTTGGAGGATCTAAGTCAGAAACTAAAATTTGGTTAAGTGTGGAGGCCAAACAAGCTGAAAGTTGTCTAGGCGCCCATTTCAAAATGAACCTCCTGAATGAGCGCCTAGCATAGAAACATCATATTTTGAAGCACCCTAAACATTTCAACTAGGGCGCCAATTCACCTCTCCACACACACCCAGTTGCGCCTAAGAATCTTGTTCCAGATAAGTGCGCCTAGATGAAATTGAAGACCCAGACATGGTATAGATACTCTAAAGAAGGCGCTAGTTTAAAGGAGCGTCAATAAGAAATGATTACAAGAGTTTGAGAGTTTGACTAAATGTGGAATATCTTCACAAAGGTGTTAGGCGCAGATATCAGTTGAAACTTCTTCAAATGTGCGCCTAAGGTGGGAGCAGGTCCTCAAATCCAATCTAGATGCAGGGCGCTCCATCAGGAGATGAAATGATGATCATTTAAAGTCAAGTTGCTCTCGAGGATCTTTGAAAGGGATGAAGGCGCTAGAACCACTGTGAATCCTCCAAAGTTGGCGCCCAGTCAGAAGGACACCAGTTCTGCGCCTAAACCTAGCAAGGCGCAATATCATCTCTTGGCCCTTGGTCTTGAAACCCATGCAGTTTGCCATGTCATTTTGGCGCCTAGAGTCTAGTTGAGCGCCTTAAGGAGATGTGATAAGTTGCTTCAAAGTCATCCTTCCTACAGCTTGAGTAGGCGCCAAAACAAGACTCCAGTGGATGAATGATGTCCTCACTTCTCAGTAAGCTAAGGCGCTTGGTAAAAGAAAGGGTTTGATGTCATTCCAAAGACCTCAAGTATGAGCGCTTTTCAGGAAGAAGGGCAACTCAAGACTAGGCGCCAAATCCATGCAAGATGAACCATTCAAGTGAAGGCGCCACTTCACTCTTCTTCTGGCATCTTGAACTCATCCAAAAGTGCGCCTAAGAAGGGAAATAACTTTTGATAGTGAAAGGCGCTTGGTAGAAGATAGTCAGTTTGATTTAGTTGTGACTTGTGTTGAAGATTTGAGCTTGGCAAAACCATTTTCTTCCTAAGGCGCTAATCTAGACATTTCTCTATCAATAAGTGCGCTCAGGAGAAGTTGAAGACTCAAACAGGATGTTAATACTCCAGATGTGGGCGCTAGGTTTAAAGAGCATCAAAAGACTTGATTACAAGTATTGGCTAAGTTACAAATTCAATGTCAAATTGACCAAATGAGCGCCTACCTTGTAGATTGGTGTAATGAACATTACTCTAAGAATGCAAAGGGGAAAGATAAAATCAAGGAAGTGTTATGATGCCTAGGCGCATCTTTGGGCAAAACACATCAATTTTTGGCGCCTAGAAGGAGTTTCCAGACTAGGCGCACATTCAGTCACACTATGCCATTTCCAGCGCCTACTAACATTTCTTTCATTCAGGTGGCTTGTGGCAATAAAGAACTTCAAGTGTGGGAAATGATCAAGTTGGAGAAGAGTAGGCGCAATTTTCACTTCAAACCAACTCAAGATACACCTTGAGGAATTTGCTCACTTTGGGACTTTGAATTCATAGTTGTTTGTCAAAGGCACCTTGGGAAGTGAGTGGACATCATTGAAAAGCCTTTCTCTAGCTAGGCGCAACTTCTAGCAGTCACCATCTCAATTGGCGCCTAGCAGTGGTAAGGCGCAAGTTCATGATCAAACTACCTCAATTGGGCGCCTAGAAGTACCTGAGCTCTCATTGGTCAACAAAATGATATTGGGATCCGTACCGGTTCAGTGGGTAAGGTTGCCACCTCAGAGTGAGTTGTCAGATGGAATATTCTCCATGAATATGCTTCTTGGGAAACGTGCCTTGGTTCCTCTTTGTGCATTGAAAAACGTGCCTTCATTGCCTTTGGAAGGCCTATAAAAGGAGGAGCTCTCTCATTCATTTGGCATCGGTTCATTTTGACAAAATTCTCTCTGCAAAGCTGTTGAGCTTGTAATCTTGAGGCCTGCGAGTTTCAAATGTTGGGGTGATGCTCCCTCAACAAGCAAGGTGATGCTCCCTTGTGATATTGTGAGATGTTGACATTCAATTGACATCATTGAGTTCAATTGAGTTGATCAAGTATAGGCGCCATTGTAATCATCAAGGCTTCAAGGCCTTTCCTTTGTATTTCCATTTGAATAAGTTGTACTTCATGCTATTGAAAGCATTATCCATGTAATAAGACATTGCAAGTTGATTGAATCAAGTAACTAGACAAGTACCCAACTCTCATTCAATTAGTTGTCTTTGATGTATATCTTTGTATTGTGGCAGTAGTGATGAATTGATAGCAAGTAAAATTGTTTAAGTAAGGAAAAAATTTTAGTAGCATTAGTTGGGTATCTTACAAAGTTTGATGTATTTGGGCTTCAAACTGACTTGTAATTAAGTCTGATATAAAGTCAGACATGGACTGAAATAAATTCCAGCCACTTGACATTTCATGTTTCATTTTCATATATGCAAAGTTGATGTGAGTTTGATGTGCTACAATTCATTATTCATTTGGTGAAGCTATTTAATTGAAGTGTGCAAGAAATCTTATCTAAATTTGCAAAAAAAATTCAGTCATTTCTAGAAGGGTATTTTACAGTGGTATCAGAGCATTCAAAATTTCAGTCCAATATCCATCAGGGATATTACAGTGGTATCAGAGCATTCAAAATTTTAGTCCAATATCCATTAGGGATATTAAATCTAAGTTTCTGCAAAGAGAAGAAGAGCAACTAGAGGTAGAAGAGCAAAATTGGTTTGGAGATAACTTTGTAGCTTATTTTGATGAATACAGAGCTCTTTGACTCGATTTCATGCAGAAGTGTCTCTCAACAACTTTTGCAGCTCGAAAATGAAGAGGATACCAAAGAATGAGAGAAGACCAAATGCTAATCAGCCTCACAGAGATCTGCAACACAGATTGGGTAAGCTAGCCAGTCCTACTTTTAATGGTCCAAATAAATGTATAGCTCATGCTTGGGTTTAGAAACTAGATACATTTTTTTCGCTAAACACTATGTATGAAAGAAGCCATAAAATTTGTTACCCTTCATTTAGAAGGTATAGCACACGAATGGTGATACCATGGATTGGTCACCCAAGGACACAATTTCATTGGCACATATGATGAATTCACCCGAAGATTAATAGATAGGTTTGATAGGAAAGACATTGAGATCCATTGCAGTGAGTTGGCTCAGTTGAGGAAATACAACATTGTAGGCAGTTATGTGGTGGAGTTCCAGAGATTATCAATAATGGTTTCCAATGTCTCCTTTTCTTCTTTTCGTGGAAGGATTATCCAAACCTCTCAAAGGTTCGGTGAAAGCTTTTGATATACCATCCTTGCAAGAATCCATTAAGAGATCCCTGACATTGGAAACTTCGGTATTTAGAAACAAATTCTACTCAAAGGCACACCCTTTGGATTAGCAGAAGAAATCATTCCAGAAGGGAGTATCTCATGTGCCTCATCAAAGGGATATGGCCCCAAGAATGAGGAAAGAAGAAGCTAGAAATGAGCTCAGAAGAAGGAAATTATGTTTCTCTTGCAAGGAACCATGGGAGCTTGGTCATAGATGTCTTGGCCAAGGTCAAGTGCATTAGATAGAGGTGATATTTTATTAAATTTAAAAAGTTTGAAGTTTATATTTTTATTTTTATTAAATTTAAAATGTTTATATTTTTTAAGTTCTTATTTAATTTTTATTTATATTTTGTTGTACTCTACAACAAAATATAAACATCAAACTTTTTCTATTAATTTATTCTAATTAAAAATATTTTTATAAAAATATTTAATAATTTAAATATATATATTTTTATTAATTTATTTCAATTATTATGTTTTTGATCAATTCCGCTGTGGGATTAGGGCCCACTCCCTGAATAATAACAAAATAAAAATAGAGACCGCTTCAGACCCACGAATGGGGAGCACAAAAGAAGACGAAGAGACTAGAGAAACCTAAAGCAAGCTCAGAAGACCAACTTCACTAAAAATCCATAAGAGCTTTCAAGAAACCAAAAGAGAGCTCAAAAAGCGAAGAAGAGAGCGCAGGAGCAAAGCTACTGAGATCCCAGCAATACCAACCACCATGCAAGAGCAACTCATTTAGCCTTATTTGCTAACCCCTTCCTCATGCTCCTAGTGAGGAGAGCATCCATGGTCCACTGAGTTCCCTCGTCAACCGCTTCTTAGCCTTCAATACAGAGTTTATCTGCTTCAGATTTGCGCCTTTTCTTCCTTTTGGTTTGGTTCATCATTTGGGTAGATTTGCATGCTTCTGTATGTTTGAATTTATAATCAGACTTGACTGATGTAAAATCAGAGAATATCTTTTGTAATCAGCCTTCTCAATTTCAATAAAGAAGACAATATTTGTGATATGTATGATCTATCTCGATTAATTTCACTTGTTTTACATGTTGTTTGAATGTTAAATTACAACCTTTCCATCTTCATTACATTTCAAACATATTGTTGAAAACTACATGTCAAAACCCTAAGTGCATTTGAAGAAAAAGAAATCAGAAAATTCAGGGCAGCGAGTGAAAATTTTTGGTTAAGGCTAGACAGGGTTTATATATATATATAGTGTTTCTCCAAGTTTCTGAGATGGCGGGTTTTCGGGGACGGCAAAAATTTTCCAAAAATTTGGGGACGGCGAGGGGACGACTATTATAATATATTTTAATAAAAATATATATAGGTTAAAAAGTTAAAAGCTAAAACGAGATACATGTTGAGGTGACTTGAACTTAAATTAAACACTAACAATAAACTTTATACATTTAACAATTGAATATCAATGATCATTTAGGAATCAAATTCATACTCATAGTAGCTGAAAATCATGATGCATTTCAAAATTCAAATTGAAATATTCAAGTAAGTTATAAACTTTAAAACTTATAAGTAGTTTGACTTTGAACTTTGAGAGTTCAAAGTACTAAGTAGATACTAGAGTCTCATAATCTTATTACAAAAGTGACAAGCATAAAATGATATCTATAATTGAAAACTCAAAAATCAGAATCATCATCATCGTCATTAGCAGGAACATATGTAGGAAGTTCCTTATCGCTAGAACTATCAGAAAGAAGAGGATCCACCAATGCCACTTGCACATTGTGGTCATCATCAAGTTGTCCTAGCTCCTCGGGGTCTACATCCCACCTCTCTGTTGGGCTCTGCCTATACTAAGGTGTCTTACGACCAGTTAGACGCAAAGCACTATGCACTGCAACAAGCTTTTCCGCTCTCGCAGAGGCATGTCTATTGCTCTTTAGAGAGTGGATAAAGCTATATGTGGACCAGTTTCTCTCAGCAGCTGAGGAACTAGAAACCTGTGAGAGAAGACAAATGGAAAGTGTGCGCAATGGTCATGGAGGTCCATAGATTGTCCACCAACTAGCTGGCTTCATACTTAGCCTATCAATCCTTGCCGAACTCTTGTAGCCTTTTAGTTTTGTGAAGTTAGCCCACTCAACTTTGACCAATGAAGCTTCCTCTTGACTATATATTTTTTGAAGGCTTTCATGATGCCATTCCTCACCTCATGATCATTAATAGGAGGAATTCTACCAACTCTTTTTCACATGCCATTTTGGATTCAAAGCATATGCAACCATGTGTAGAGGGGTGTTCAACTTGCTCCACCTTTTCTGGATGATGGGGTCAATATGCTCATTGTACAACTGTAGGGTGGGGTCTTTTGCACAAATGGCAGCCTTCATTTGGCCAAGCATGCTATCAATGCACTCATACATCTCCCCAAGACTAGGACTATCAGAATCTTCAAATCTGATTACAGTGAAAAGAGGTTGTACAAAAGATGTGATGTATCTCACATCCGACCAAAAAGTATCACTAATCACGATCTCCTTCATCCTCTTCCCTTGCTCAGTCTTCGACTCCATCCACTTGTTCCAATCTTGTGTTATAACCATAAGTTTTAATGGCTCTTGCAACTCAAGCATCTTCTCTAGTAGAATGAAATACGAAGCAAATCGAGTCTCAATTGGTTTGAGGAATTCTTTCTTTGCAAAGGTCCGAAACAATACCAATGACATGTGGTGGTTGTCCACCACCTGTTTCACCCACTCTATCTTTCCAATGTCTTTGAGTGCATTGTTCATAGCATGCACACAAGGTGTCCAATAGATGTGCCTATATGTATATTGAACTAACATACCTGCTGCCCTACAAACATTTTCTGCATCAGTAATCACTTGCACCACATTTTGAGGGCCAACCTCCTCAGTGGCATCTCTCAGGATTTGAAACTGAAATTCGACATCTTTGCATTTTCCTGAGCAATCAATTGCTTGCAAGAAGTAGGGTCCATCAATGCATGAAACTATAACATTGATGAGTGGACGGTGTCTAATATCCGTCCACCCATCCATGATTATGCTGCAGCCATGTGCCACCCATTTGACCTTCATCTCCTCCAACAACAAGTTAACCTTGGAATGACTATTTTCCAAGAGTGTGGTTCTCAATTTAGTCTCACTAGGACCCACATAACCAGGACTAGCTTGCTTTATCTTCTCAACCATTTTCTTGTACAAAGGAGATCAAGCAACATGGAAAGGAATCCCGTTGCCAAAACCTCCCTTGCTTGCACATTGAACATATCTGTGATTGGGTTTGGTGAGGATGATCCTATAGCTTTTCGTTTCCCCCTTGACTCCACTGCACTCAACTCAAATGACGGATATGAAGGTGGTAATCCCGAAGTTGAACCTCCTCGTGTTGGTGTACTAGAAAGTGATGGTGTAGTGATTTCCCTTGTATATAGTTTGATCATCTCAGCCTTCATTTCAAGTGAGAGCTTTTGACAACCTTCAACTCCTTTACCAGGGATATGCAAAAAGTGTGCATTGGTCCTCATCATGCTGCCATTCCAAGTACCTTTTGGGCAAATGTTGCATTTCCATTTTCGACTTCCACCTGAATGAGGTGCTCTATTTGTGTTTATTATTGTTGCATACTGCTTTAAAGGATCTTTCTTGCTAAATGGCCCTTTGGCAAATTCTGATAACAACTGTGAAGGGCAATCGGTTCTTAACACGCTTGGAGCTGCTGCACTCGAATTGTCAGTAGTTCTGCTTGGGGTTTTTGTTTGACTATCTGATTCCTCATCCTCATTAATTGCTATTTTGTTCTCCAAATCTAAATCAGCATCCAGACTTGAAGAATCCATCTTCAGTTTCCCAATTCAAGTTTCAATCAGCAAATCAGACCTGATGCAACAGCAATATAAAAGATAAAATTATTATTAATAATCCAAAAAAATTTAAAAAACAAAAAAAAAGAATGTGTGCTAAGTTGCTAACAGAAAAAAAAGATACCCTCTGTTCATTCCAAAAAAAACAGGTTTTACTTTTTAGCTTCTGGTGACAAGCTATACATCACAGTGTCTTCCATCATTCCATGTCAGTCCCTAGGTCATTTTGTAGGCATAGATGAATCAAATCATATTATATTGTCTGCTAATGCACTCTCTAATCAGCATGACTTATTACTTGGTATATTACAGCAGTAATCTTAGTCTATTAAAAATAAAAATTAATAAATATTAAATATATAGCAGTGGTAATCTTAGTTACTGAGGGCTTAAGTTTGTATGATAACTGATAAGCCATTTAAAAACTTAAATATGATAGGAGCAGCAGTTCTGACAACAGTATTGAGTCATTGACAGAGCTCAACAAGTCAAGAAAAGGCTGGAAGTGGAGGACCATCAGGTTGTCAGGTTTGATTCTGATTCTTGGAGACATCATAGAGCTGTTCATGACAGTCAATGTGGAAAGACTCAAAGAGTGACACAGAGGAATGCTTCATGAAAGATGCTCTCAAAGAAAGGCCTAATGGCTTGCTTGTGTAGTCAAAATCCTTGCAGTGGTTCTCTTGATTTTAAGTTTTGGAGGTTGATGTTGCAGAATTTGAGGCAGAACGGGAACTTGTGAAGTCCTTTCTCTCAAATAATAGGAATGTGGTATTTCTCTCAAATAAATGATGCACGGTTCAATTGAATTTGAGATAGCTCATGGGCCCCTTCAGACTTGGTAACTCATGTGGGTGATTGAAATGTTTATCAAGTTGAACTAAGATTAAATCATTTGGACTTGTTATGCTTGGGCTGACATAGAAGGCAAAGATTGTTGGAGTCTCAAATTAGTGATGGCTCACGAGTCACAACAATAAATTTAAAGGTATGCATGAATCTATTCAACTGAGTTTGATTACAAACTTTGATGGCTTATATGATTTTATGAATATCCAGGTAACATCCAAATTCAAGGGTATCTGGTATACATTAAAAATTAATAAATAATAAATAATAATAAATATTAAAGTTCAATGATTATTGATTAATCTATTAATAAATTATAAATATAATAATAGTAAATATTAAAAACTTTAGTACATTAATAAATATTAATTAATATATAATACAGTATACTTTAAATCTTTAACATCATGCTTATTTAATAATATAATATTTATCAGATATCCTTTATAATTATTAATAAATAAATTATAATATTATAATACAGTAACATAATATATTAATAAGTTATAACATTAAAGTTTAAAGTTTAAACATACCTGTGAAGACGCTTCCATTGTTGAAAATTGAAATCCCTTGGAGCTATGAAGAATCCTATAATTGTTTGACGACGACCTGTGCTTCAGAGAGTCGGCTTCATAGTGAAGAATTGAACAATGAGCGGCATGCTTCAGTGTGCTGAAGAATCGAACAGGGGCCTGTGCATCAGAGAGTCGGCTTCAGAGCGCGTTAGCTGAAGAATAGAACAGAGAGCGGCGTGTTTTTTGTTTTATGACTTTCACCTTTGAATGCGGTTGGAGAGCGGCAACTTTAGGGCTACATAATAGATATTAGAAATAGATTATAATATTAAAACACTTTGAATGGTATGTTTTTTATTTTTATTTTGAATGTTTGTATTTTTTCTTTTTTTGTCGGGACGCCAGGCCATCCCCAAATACCCGGGCTTTCCTAGGGGACATCGCTCAAGTCCAGGGGGCGTCCCTGGGACACTGTTAAATTTTCTGTTATTCAGGGGACTGCGGGGGCAGCGTCCTGCCCCCGTCCCCGCGTTCTCTTTGTGCTCTTAATTGCTAGATCTTGCATATGTGTAGTTGTTGTGACTTGTGATTGATTAAGTTTGGAAAAATAAAAGTTTGTTCCTCCCCCCTCAGTATCACTGTGTGCTGATCATTTATAAATTTATTTTCAAACTACTATATTCTTTTATGCATATTCTGGTTGAAATTATATGTGGTTTTAATGTGTATTCTGATGTATGATATTTCTGATTAGATACAATGGCAACTCAGACTATTGGCTGTTTATATTTCATGGCATCTTCTATTTACAGGGCTACCTTCTCTGGTTGCATTTCCCGCCAATTGTAGGACTTTCGACTGCCTTGTACGGTAATGTTCCCATTTGTTTCTCTTTGATAGCAGATAATTTGTTTTATGTTTGAACATTTTTCTTATTTTAATTTGAGCGTGATACTCACTTTTGTACAGTTAAGTCCAATGGGAAAATTACCATAGAATGATCTTCTGCAATTAACTATGATCTAGAGACACCCAAATCAGCTTAGACTGTTCTTATTTAGGAATAATTTAGTGTAATGTCGTTGTGATTTTTCTGTGCATCTTTTGTTGTATCAGATTATAAGTCTGGCATTTGTTATATCCAGGTATTCAGGGGAACTGAATGTGGATGCTATCATAGACTGGATTGCAACGGATATTCTTGGACTACCTCGTATTCTGTACTACTCACCTGAAGCATTGGTAATATTGCTGAAGATTACTTTTGTTTAGATTGGACAGCCAATATTTGATAATTCAAACATTTTAAGAATGAGTTCACTTTTCCTACTTAAAATATTGCTATAAAAACTGATCCTATGAGATGGTTAGAGATCTATAGGGGATTCGGGAAGCATGATATCCGTTTAATATGAGTACTGAATGAGAAGCCTACTTATGTTTCTTACAAATGCTAGCAACAATGTTAGTGTGGAATTTATGGAGTTCCTTAAAAAAAAAATAGTATTATATATTTACTCCAGAGAGTATTTGTAGATGAAGATTAGAGAATGGGTGAGAATCTGAGATAATAGGAGCAGAATGTTGATTGCCACAATCTCCTAGGTTGTCTTTATTTTAGTAACTACTCATCAAATAAAATGGGTGTTGATAAAATGCAATTGTCATTGGTTGTTCTGTTGTGCATTTTCTACAAACATGCAGTGGAATATGGCAGTGTATGTTATGTGAAATTGCAAGTGTCTTCCTTATCTCTACTGATATGGTGATGTTTATCACTGAAAATGCAGACTATTTTCTTGGATTTCATTGCTTCTATTGTCAGTAATCTCATTTTTAAAATTTACTTTATAAAATTCACATAAATGCCTAAAACACTTGAATATTTCAGGTTAGGGAGGTTATTCGGAAGCCTGCACCACATAAGGTATGCAATATCTAACACAGTTCTTATTTAAATTGTATTATGTAATATTCCTATAGAAATACTTGTTGGACAATATATTGGAAGTTTTTTGGATTCTAATGGTGATTGTTAGCATTTTAATTTGTCTCTTTCTAGACAACACAAAATGGAGCAGTGTGTACGGTAGAACCATTCTTCATATTATAAGGAGAACCTCCTTGAGATCTAATTAAACCTACAACTAGCAAAATTCACAAATATGCACACCATACAAGATTTGAATGGGGGGTTTTGCATTAAATGTAAATATCTAATTGACTATGTTTTTGCCCCGGATGCAGAATTAGACTGTCAACAATCAAGGCTTGCAGCAAGATTTTTTAGATTATGGATGATAAACACTTCAAGCACGAACAAGCACAACGTCCTACTGGTTAAGAGCAAAGACCAATATTTGACTGTAAATGAAGATTTAAACAAAAAACTACGGTTGTTGATTACTGGCTAAATTTGAGACTGATATTCTAGATCAATGGGAAATGATTAACTAGATGAACATTACATGGTTCAAGAAGATAAACTGCTAAAGCAATGTGCAAAGTTATCGCTTTACTGAATAATGATCTTTAATGCAAAGCTTAACAAGGTCATTCAATTCAATTTAACTTGTGGGATTACAACATTTGTTTAACTATAGTTGAATAACAATAACAACTAAATGGTTTTTGTAACATAAGCTTTTATAGTCACCATCCTTTGCTACACACAAACACAATGACTTGACTTCAACCTTTAAATGGCAATCTCGACAACATAAGTCTCACATCAGTTGTCTCCTCACACAATGTGTTTATGACACATCTATAAGTTTACAGATGAAGCCTTTAGGGCTCAAATAATAAAATAATATGCTTTAAAGCAACCTTAGTTTGATTCCTTTGAAAGAGGCAACATATTGCTCTAAAGTTCTAAACAACCTAAAATAGGCTTCTTTCGCTTTAACTCTAGGGTTTCTCTCTAAACCTGGTTGACTGGGATAAGGGTGTCATCCCTTTTAGGTGGATTTTTTGCTTTAAAACTTGACATAAGGAGACTGAAATTGCTTTTAGCTGACTTGCTTTCATAGTC
This sequence comes from Cunninghamia lanceolata, assembly GCA_027924645.1. Lineage (NCBI taxonomy): Eukaryota > Viridiplantae > Streptophyta > Pinopsida > Cupressales > Cupressaceae > Cunninghamia > Cunninghamia lanceolata. Next base: position 668,819 of record BSBN01001153.1, read on the forward strand.
GCGCTTGCCATGCCAAAAGTGCGATTTCCTTTATGGTTTCAACTTGTTTTAGATTGGGTGCGGTTTCTGTAATGTGCCGTACCTGTTTGTATTTTTTTAAAGATCTTTTTATGTGTTATTTTATTTTTTTAGAGGTATTCTTATAGACTAGACAGAAGATGCAAAAGGGGTTTTCAGTTTTCCTGTAGATGTGTGTTGCCGGAGCATACAATATATAGCATAGAATAGAAACCCAGAAAATATACAATAGATATGAAGAAACTAACTGATACCTAGATCGTAAATAGGCCAAAATGAGTGACTATTACATATCCATGTTTAGATTTGCAACTTGACACATATGCTGAGACTAGACCAACAACTGGGTATGGCTGAAATCGCCTGAAATCTCCACTATACTGAAAGTATTGATTATTACAAGGAATTACAATGATCTTAGGGCCTTAAACTCCTCCAACACAAGAGAAATGAAGCTGCAATATGCTAATAAGTGAGTCCCTCCATGACCCACATCCTCCAATGCATATGTATGGCTGGCTAAAAGGTTAATATGAATCCCACACTGCTGGAAACACCTGAAATCTGTTCTTAAACTGGTCTGCAATGTTTCCCAAGGCTGAACGACCAAGATGGGAGAAGAAACAAGCAAGAAACCTCAACCAATGACCCCCAATGATGGTATGGCTTGCTGCAGATATGTACGACCAACAATGGAAGTTTACAGCAGTCAAAAAACTCTCGTTGAAGTCCTCAAAACCAGTCCTAACTCCATCGATGACAAATGAACATAAAAAATCTACAAAAGATATGATCATTGACCCATGAAACCTCACCCCACGAACTTCATTCCGGCACAAATGTGAATACTGAGTGCATCCACCTCTAATGGCGCCTTTGGGTGATCTACCACACCTGTAGTGTAATGTCCCCCGTCTAGCTCATTGCACCAGTGGACCAAGATTAGCCTATAATTTGACTTCCGTAGACTAATGGAGATGTTTAGGAAGTCATTTCAGGGACTTACTATTTATAGTAAGTCAAGAGCTGAGTGGTTGCTATTTTTGGCAGGGTAATATGGATGGTCATAGCAGAGGAATTCATGTTATTTCAAGGCCCAAGGTATTATAATTCGATATATAAGTTAAATTAAATATTTAACTTATATTATATGGAAATTAAGACACTTTAAGTTATAAAGTAATATTACTTTATAAAATCAAGTTATGACTTAAAAAGTTGTCTTCCTAGTGATGGGCCCCCCTCATGGTGAGATAAGGGGATGTTTAGTAAATAAAAAATAAATTAAAATTCTCCTTCTTGGGCGTTGGGCTTGGGAGAGTAAAAAGGGGAAAAGAGACCTCATTTGCTTCATGCAAGAATATTGGATTTTACTCACTTGTGAGTTTATTGTGCTTTGGCATTTTGAGCTTGGCTCTAGGGTTTGATTGTGACAGTGTTGGGACGAAAACCCCTTCATTGATCCCTTTCCTCGTGCGTGGAAGATCGTATCCGGAGAGGTTATTGGAGGCTTCATCCAGAGGTCTCATTTGTGCATTCAGGAAACACATTTCGAAGTTGTTTTGGGCAAGAAATGAAGATATCTTGAGGAGTTCAATTTTGCATCCATTAGAGGAGTTTTGAAGGACAGAAAACATTGCTGTTGTGACTGATATTTATTGCTGCAGAGCTGTTTTGGACTGGCCGTACCTCTATTGCAGGCCATACCATCTAGGAGGCCGTACACTTCCTCGGGAGCAGATTTAACATTTGTTTGGGGTCGTTTTTGGCTGGAGATTGGTCGCCATAAGGAAGGAGGGTTTGTTGACACAAATTAGAGGTATTTCAGGTTGTGAGGAGTGTGTTTGATGCTGATATTTGCAGCCATGGAGGTCGTACCATTCTAGAAGGATGTGGGTATTGGAGTTGGCAATTTCTCAGTGTATAGTGGTATTCATCTCTCCAAATCTTGGTGTCTAGTACTATATTCCTTGCTGTTGTTCATTGTAATACCATTCCTCTTCATTTCACAGAGTTGTGAGCATTTTACTGTGGCCTTGTTGCTGGTCCGGCTGCAGCATCCGGACGAAGTTGTATACTGTGATATGGGTATGTACTCATAATTCATATTTTGGCTAAATACAAACTGGATCATTGTTAGTTTGCTGTTATCTCTTTTAGTTTTTCTGGGTTTTCCATATATGCTTCATTTTCTATGTCAATGTTGCAAAAATCATACGTGCAAAAACATGCAATGAAAACCTAAAACCAAAACCATTAGAAAAACTCAAAAACACATACAGAGCCAACATACCAGGGGTGTATGTTACATGTAGAATGCCGTTACTCAGGGAGGTTTTTGTCTCCAAGAGCCTCTGGTTCGAATCCTTCAAACCCTCACAAGAACAAACCCTAGCAGAGCTCAATAAGAGAAATATCATAAACATGGCATAACAAATGAACTCTTCTTTTCATCTTTTATTTCTCTTCTCTAGATGGGCGTTGGGATTAGTGAGGACATTTTATAATTTTAAATTCATTTTAATCCCCCTTGGGATGGGCGCCCACACACTAGGCATAAGTGACCTCTTAATATTTCACTTTATGAGTCAATAATGTAACATTAAAGTCCCTTTTAATATTTCACTGGAACTTGCGGAATTTAAAATAAATGCCAAGACGGTGTCGGAATGCGATGATCTATAGCTCGTTGGAAAGCCCTCGACGAGACAAATCCAAGCCTACTCTGAAAATCCTGATCTGACACCAAACCCAAACTTACTAAAAATAGTAACGGCCAAGAGCAAACAAAGCCAACTCAGAGGGTGCCAACTGGATCCACTGACTTCGAACTATAACTCCACTACAGACAAACACCTCCACGGCCAAACCAACCACAATTCCCTAATCAAACTGCTGGTCCATGGGTACCCAATGATGGACTAACCATATATCAAGAAGGGGACATTACTGTTCGCCCTCCTTAAGATTGCTTGTCTCAAGCAATCTCAGATCGGGATGCTCCAATATCTGCGCATTTTCCCAAGTAGCATCCTCCACTGGCAGGTTCTTCCATTTTACCAGGTACTCTCTGATAGTCCTGCTCCTCAAAGTACGTTCCCTAGTGTCAATTATTGCCTCGGGTACCAAAATCAACTTCCCCTCTTCATCAAGAGGAGGTAACTCTATTGATGGTGTCACATTATGTCCAAAAGCCTTCTTAAGGCGTGACACGTGAAATACATTGTGTACCCTGCTACCTGCTGGCAATTCCAACTCATAAGCCACCTCTCCAATTTTCTTGGAGATTTTGAAAGGTCCATAATACAGTGGCTTAAGCTTCTCTGCCCCACTCTTCTTGAGAGTGGATTGCCTATATGGTTGCAGCATTAAGTATACCATGTCACTGACCTCGAACGATCGCTTAGTCCTCTGCTGATCTGCATACTGCTTTTGCTGATTCTGGGCCTTTTGTATGTTCTCCTTGAAAGACCTCATGATAGCCTGACTCTCCTGAAGGTCTTTGGCCTTAGGCACTTTGCTATCACCAAACAACAAATCAACAAAACTCGGTGCCTCATACCCATACAAAGCCATGAAGGGTGACATGTGAATGGACATGTGATAAGTGGAATTATAGCAGTACCATGCCTTTTGCTGCCCTAAAACATAATTTCGGAGGTATCCTTCCACCCATTTATTGACAATCTTTGTCTGGCCATCTGTTTGTGGGTGGTGGCTCGTGCTGGGGGTGAGCTTTGTCCTTGTCAACCTGAAGAGCTCGTGCCAAAAATTACTAAGGAACCTGCTCTCCCTATCACTGACAATGCTCTGTGGCAACCCATGAAGACGAAATACCTCACGGAAAAACAACTCTGCAACCTAAGCTGCAGTGAAGGTGGTAGGAATGGCAAAGAAGTGTGCATACTTTGTCAATCTATCCACTACCACATAAATACAATCCCTGCCTTGGACTTTAGGTAAGTCTGTGATAAAGTCCATAGAAATGTTATCCCACTTCCTCTTAGGAATGGGTAGGGGCTGCAGTAATCCTCCCGGAAAAGAGTGCTCCTATTTGTTCTGCTGGCATATTGGACACTCTCTCACATATTGCATAACTTTTGTTTTGATGTCATGTCCCCACTTCCAGAGTAATCACTAAACAACACGAGTGTTTAGCCTATTCATCATTCCCGTAGGCTAAGCCACATGGTAAGGGAATGAAGGTGATTTTGGTTAAGTTATGTTCACTATATCTTTCATGTTAGCGAAAGTCATGGAGACTTCATCATGTGGAATTGCAATTCCGATTGTAATTTTGCATATTCAAGGGGGTAGGACCTATAATCAGAGGGGCCAAATTAATAATGGTTTCATAAGGCCAATTTGTAAAAAGGGAAATGAAATCTTTAAGTACATTTCCATAATCTATTCTTAGATAGGACCTATTAACATTTCGTGTGGAGTGTGTGAAGGGATAGGTCCAAGCGAATACCCATAAGGGGGATCGGTCATCATAATAAAGATCAAAGACTCAAATTCAAATGCAAATAGGGGAAGTCAATGGCAATCATTGGAAACAGGTCCAAAGTATGAAAAAGGAGTCATTCGCCCTCATAAAAATAGGGCTCAACCAGGGAGGTATCTCAAGGAGGGAATTGGCCATATAAGTGGAAGATACAAATTCACTTGCTTTAATTTTGGAGGGAAAATCCCAACGAATATTGGGGAAAGAAATTCAAATTCAAATAATGTATATTGGAGGGAAAAAGAGTATCGATTTCATAAAGGAACTCAAATATGACGCATGCCTTGGATAATGTGTCCAAATTGCCAACGATTGAAGAAAAGATCATAGGGGAAATTCGGCCAAGTTGGAGATACATTCGCCCAAGGGAAAAAGAGGATTCTTAACATATTCGCCCATGACAAAAAAGACTTCAAATACATTCACCAATGCATTTGTCTATGAAGAAGACTCAAAGCCCAATGCCAACGGTTGAAGGAAGAAGATACATCCGCCATAAAAGATGCATTCGCCATGAAGGAAATTCAAATACATTCGCCCATGCAAAGAGGAAGCATTCGCCTTGGGGACATTCACCTATATCATGCATTTTCCAATGAAGAATCGGCCAAGAAGAAGAGGAATAAATAGGAGACTTGCATATCAAGGAGGCAGGTCTGAGTTTGGTATCTTTTACATTCATTTTTGAGTGTGAAGGTTCCAATCTTCTTACTTTCTTGCAAGGTGATGTGCCCTTGCACATAGGGTGATGATCCCCTATGCTATTGGAGGAGATATTGCTTCTAATATCTTCATTGCTATTCAATTTGCAGGTATTCAGAGATCTATTATGTGTTAAGAGAGATTGACACCATTGGAGACTCTTGTTTATGCCATTCATTCAAGTTGGAAGGAGGTTTTTATCATATACTCTTCGCTGATCACTACTTCAGACATTTGCATCGGCCTAGGAACAACAATTGGACTGTTGATATTCCTTAGAAGACCACCTTATTGGCTGCATTATATCAGACTGTTGCAACAGTCTCACAGTCCTATTTTAGTGGCCTTCGGAGGTGTTTCAAGGTTCATCAAGAGTTGAAGACCATTGGCAACAACTTGGCAATAAGCTTTCATCATTGGGTTAACATTTGAACCTATTTGGAATAAGATAAGAGGACTGATTTTATTTCTGTATGAGGCTGTCACAGTGGACAGTAAAGTATCATATGTAATTGCATCATTTCATCAAAGGAATAAATCTAATTGAAGTTGGGTTTCATAGAATATTTGTGTACTTGTTCAATCTCACTTGAATGGGCTATTTGTTTGCTAATATTCTTGGCTAAGTTGCAATATAAAAATTCAGTACAACCACTAAGGAACATAATATTTGAGGCCCTTCCAAGTGGACCTCTCTCTGACATGCCTGTAAGTTTTAAAGTACCCTGGGTGCCCTGCCATAGGCAAGTCATGGAATGCCCTCAAAACCTTCTGCTTCATCTCTAATCTTGGCACTAAGAAAATTCTATCCTTGTAAATGATTAAATAATTTACCACTCTGTACCTGTCATCTTTGATAGTGCCATCTATTATCCCAATGGCCCAAGTATCCTTAGCATATTCTGCTGATATCATCTCTGTCCAGTCATCTGAAATAGCACCAAATGCACACAAATGGGGCCTCCTGGATAAGGCGTCAGCAACAATATTTTTCTTGCCTTTGACATAAACAATGTCAAAGTCGTAGGCCTGAGGCTTGCTGACCCACTTCTGTTGCCTCTCATTCAGGTCTTTGTAGCCAAGGAAATGTTTCAGATTGTTGTGATCTATCTTTACCACAAATTTGCTGCCCACAAGATACTGTCTGAATTTAGCCAATGCATGTATGATGGCTAACATCTCCTTATCATATATATTGTAGCTGCGTTCTACACCCCTCAACTTACTGCTCTCAAATGCTATGGGGTGTTTGTCCTGCATGATTACTACACCAATGCCTTCACCTGAGGCATCACACTGCAGCTCAAAAGGTTTGCTGAAATCCGGAATGGCCAACAGAGGACATTTACTCATAATCTCCTTGAACCTGTTGAAGCACTCCGGTGTACCTCCTGTCCAATTGAATGCATCCTTTCGAGTCAAATCTGTGAGGGGTGCAATTGATTGTGAAAACCCCTTCACGAATCTGCGGTAATACTGACAAAGACCAAGGAATCCCTTCAGTTGAGTGAGATTCTTTGGTGGTGGCCAGTCCACAATTGCCCGAATCTTCTCCGGGTCTACCTTCAAACTACCAGCACTGATGATATGACCCAAGTACTACAACTCAGTCATCTCGAACTCACACTTTGACATTTTTGCATACAGTGACTCCCTCTCTAAGATGCTGAAAACAATGTCAATGTGCTTAAGATGTTCCTCCCATGTCCTGCTATATATCAATATATCATCAAAGAATATCAGTACAAATCTCCTTAACTGCTCTCTAAACACCCTATTAATACAGGATTGGAAGGTGACTGGTGCATTGGTCAAACCAAATGGCATGACCAGGAACTCAAAGGGCCCATAATGGCACCTGAAAGCTGTCTTCTCCACATCCTCGTCCCTGACATGAATCTGGTGATATTCGGATCTCAAATCTATCTTGGAGAAGTAACAAGCCCCGTGCAACTCATCTATCAACTCATCAATGCGGGGTATAGGGTACCTGTTCTTAATGGTCTTCTTATTTAACTCTCTGTAATCAATGCACATCCTGAGAGTTCCATCTTTCTTTTTCACTAAGACCACTGATGAAGCAAATGGGCTTTTGCTAGGCCTGATGTGACCCATCTCGAGAAGCTCTTTGATAGCTTTCTCGATCTCATCCTTGTATCTCTTTGGGTGCCTGTATGGTGTTGTAATCACTAGCTTCGCACCCTCCTCCAACTCAATCACATGCTCTATACTCCTATCAGGGGGTTTACCTGGTGGTATGTCACTAAACGCTTTGGTGTGTTTAGTCAAGAGAGTCTGTCTCGCTTCTGTTGTTTTGAAATTGCAGGCATAACCATCACTTCTGCTGCCCACTGCACCTAATCATGATGAATCAACCTCTCCATCCGCTTGAGAGAAACCACTCTCAACCCACCATTTGAAATACTCTTGAGCACATGCCGAACTCCATTCACCACAAACTTCATCTCCATGGTCCTCAAGTTGAGTGTGAACTCTCCGATATCATGCAACCATTTCATACCCAACACAACATCCATATCACCCATGCTAACTACATAAATCTTTGACTGGCAAGTATAGTTATTCAATTGGATGGCTAGATTGGGTATCCTCCTGGTATAGGTAAGTACAAATCCGTCTGCTACCTTCACTCGAAATCCCCCAAATTCTTCAGTCTTCAAACCCCTCTTCGCAACCAAGCCCTCAGCTATGAAGTTATGAGTGGCACCTATGTCAAGTAGTGTAATACATCGCTTTCCACCCAATACTCCTCTTATCTTGAATGACCCTTCTCTCTGAATACTCGAGATATGGGCTGTAGGTAGGGCAGTCTCCTCATCTCTATTCGATGCCTCAGATGCAACATCTGTAACTGAATCATTATCTTCTGACTGCTGCTTTGAATGTGACTCAGATTCAACAGACTCATTTGCTAAAAAGTATTCTAATTGTTTTGCCTTTCCTTGGGCAACACACTTGTGCTTAGGATCCCAAGGCTCTCTACAGTGAAAACAAATCTTCTTCCTCCTGAGGTCATTCAACTGGTCATTGTCTAATCTGGAAGAACTCTTGTGTTGCTGTCCATAATCTTTGTGAAAATGTCTTCTGTCCCTCTCCTTATCTCTCCTATGTTGAAATCCTTTTGATTGAAACTTATTCCTCCAAACAAAAGACTCCATGTCTCGGGCCTTCTTCATGGCCTCTTGTAAAGATGCAGGGTCTAAACCCTTAATCCAACCTCTAAGGGGATCTGACAACCCGTCAATGAAGAGCATGATCAATCTACGCTCGGAAATGTTAGAAACCATCACTGAAAGGTCCTAGAACTCTAATATATCTGAGTCTACAGAGCCCACCTGTCTCAATTGAGCCAACTCTTTGAACTGCATTTCAAGGTCCTTGTCGAACTTGTCTATGAGTCGGGTTGTGAACTCCACATAAGAGGTAATCTGCTCATGTCCCAGAGTGACCTTGCCATTGCTCCACCACTTATGCGCACTGCCCTCCAAATTTACTGCAGCATAAGTAATAGCATCCTCTTCAGGCATGGGGCTAATCTGCAGGTAACTGTCCAATTTCTGGACCCATGCTTAGGCTAAAATTTTGCCGGAACCTCAAAATATGGGAGTGTCATCTTGCTAACCTTTTTCTGTAACTCTTGATTTTGTGGTCTGTTTCCCCTGCGGGGTCTATTCCTTATCTTGATGTCAGGGTACTCGGCAAATGTCATCTCGGCCCTAAACTCTGCACTGGATGCTCTCCAATCCCTCAGGATCTCATCCTGGAACTCAATGTCGGAATACCAAGTCTATCCCCAGCTGTCAACTGGGTCTGGAGGTACCAACTGGCCAAGGGTACGGTTCAATTCTACCTGTGACTCTCTGAAAGTCTCATCTATTTGCAAGAGTCCTCTCTCAATATTTTGTTGTCCCTTCGCCGAAGAGTTTAGAATATCCCTCAAGCTGGGTTCATCAACATTTCGATCACCCATCTCCCCTAACTGTGCTGGAACCACACCTGAAAAGGGATCTGTCATCGAAACCTCAATATCCTCCTCGCTGTAGATGACCACCGGTTGTTCTTCTGTGGTTATAACCTGTGTATCTGTATCAAAGGGATATGTCTGTGGAACCTGTAAGTCTTGCCTTGACCTGTTCCTTCTGAGATAATACCTGCTAGTACCCGACTGCATGTTCGAGTCTGACCTCACAGGATGGCAAGATCTTTAGCTCTGATACCACTGTAATGTGCTGTACCTGTTTGTATTTTTTAAAGATCTTTTTATGTGTTATTTTATTTTTTTAGAGGTATTCTTATAGACTAGATAGAAGATGCAGAAGGGGTTTTCAGTTTTCCTGTAGATGTGTGTTGCCGAAGCATACAATATATAGCATAGAATAAAAACCCATAAAAGATACAACAGATATGAAGCAACTAACAGATACCTAGATCGTAAATAGGCCAAATATGAATTACTATTACATACCCATGTTTAGATTTGTAGCTTGACACATAGGCTGAGACTGGACCAACAACTGGGTATGGCTGAAATCGCCTCAAATCTCCACTATACTGAAAGTAATAAATATTACAAGGAATTACAATGATCTTAGGGCCTTAAACGCCTCCAACACAAGAGAAATGAAGCTGCAATTTGCTAATAAGGTTAATATGAATCCCATGTTGCTGGAAACACCTGAAATCTGTTCTTAAACTGGTCTGCAACGGTTCCCAAGGCTGAACGACCAAGATGGGAGAAGAAACAAGCAAGAAACCTCAACCAATGACCCCCAATGATGGTATGGCCTGCTGCAGATATGTACGGCCAGCAATGGAAGTTTACAGCAGTCAAAAAACTCTCTTCAAACTCCTTTAAACCAGTCCTAACTCCATCGATGACAGATGAACATCAAAAATCTACAAAAGATATGATCATTGACCCATGAAATCTCATCCCACGAACTTCATTCCGGCACAAATGTGAATACTGAGTGCATCCACCTCTAATGGCACCTTTGGGTGATCTTCCACACCTGTAGAATGCCGTTACTCAGGGAGGTTTTCGTCTCCAAGAGCCTCTAGTTCGAATCCTTCAAACCCTCACAAGAACAAACCCTAGCAGAGCTCAATAAGAGAAATATCATAAACATGGCATAACAAATGAACTCTTCTATTCATCTTTTATTTCTCTCCTCCAGATGGGCATTGGGATTAGTGAGGACATTTTATAATTTTAAATTCATTTTAATCCCCCTTGGGATGGGCACCCACACACTAGGCATAAGTGACCTCTTAATATTTCACTTTATGAGTCACTTAATAATTTAACATTAAAGTTCCTTTTAATATTTCACTTGAACTTATGGACTTTAAAATAAATGCCAAGACGGTGTCGGAATGTGATGATCTATAGCTCGTTGGAAAGCCCTTGACGAGACGAATCCAACCCTACTTCAAAAATCCCGATTCGACACCAAACCCGAACTTACTAAAAATAGTAAGTAATGACCAAGAGCAAACAGAGCCAACTCAGAGGGTGTCAACTGGATCCATTGACTTCGAACCATAACTCCACTACAAACAAACACCTCCACGGCCAAACCAACCACAGTTCCCTAACCAAACTGCTAGTCCACGCGAACCCAATGATGGACTAACCATATATCAAAAAGGGGACATTACAGTTTCGTTCCCGAGCTGCCACTTGAATCGCCATCTTTGACTAGCTCAAGCACTTCGAAAACACATTTCACTTATTTCCCTTACTCTTTTAGAACTGGGTGTTGTTTTATGAGTCTGCTGCCACAGTTGGCGCTGAATGGGAGTGGCTATGTAACTAAAAAAGTCCAAAACTCGTGTTTGCCTTATGATTTTTCCATGTTGTGTTTTTGGTAATCATCTGCCACTTAGAATTATGAATTTGAGATGGTATTGCCAATGAATTTATGCGTTTTACTTCTATATTTTAATTCAACTTATACCTGGTGTGTTTTCACCTGCTGTTGGCCACTGAAATCACGATTTTACAGTGGTATTGCCAGCTGAAACTTGTGAATTTATTTCACACTTAAACTGTTTTTATGTTAGTTGTGCTTTCACCATTAACTTGCCACCCTTGATCACCATTTTCTTCTGGCTTCGCCACTTTAGAATGGTGCGAATCATCACTAACTTTGTTCTTTATTGCGGTTTTTTTGCACCATTGCTTCCCGAGTAGAACTTTAGACTGGCACTACCAGCATTAAAGTGCACCATTATCTAACACTTAGGTGTATTTCTTCTTTATCAAGCTTTTAACATCTCTCTGTCACTTTGGTTGTGTTGGAATGTTTGTCATTGATGTCAAAGGTGGACAAGGTCATCATTGATGCCAAAGAGTTTGTTGTGTTGTCCAAGATGAATGGACGAGAATATCAAAGTAAGTGTTGTCATTTGATGTCAAATGTTATGGTGTGACTTGAAGAATAAGATAGGAAAACTGGTTGACATAATGCCAAAAGGAGATAAAGCACCTAAGAGGAATAATAAGATAATGCCAAACACTAAAGATGATAGGCATAAATATGAAAATGGAGTGAAGTTCAAAGCACTATGCTAGAGCTATTGAATCAACTCGATTGTACATCATATCAGCAGTAAAGTAGATGGCTGATCCAACAGCAAATAGCTTATTCGCAGGGATGTAAGCTTTATCAGACAACTTGGAAAGAAGACTAGAGGTTGTGGTAGTGAAATTCTGCATATCGCTCATGACACCCAATGTGCAAGTGAAGAAGATCAGTCGGTTCGCTGTTGAAGATCATTTATATCATTTCTTGGTCATTGTTTGACTTCTATATCTACATCGACTCCTGTCTAAAATGTGGGAATTGCTCTAAGAATTTGGTGAAGAATGGAATAACACACGGGGATGAATGGAGAAAGAATGAAGCCGATCTTCATAAGAAATCATTGATAAAACTTATGATGGGACACAATTATGTTTTAGAGTATTAACAATAAAAGGGAATTACGCTCTATCAGCGCCATTCTTAATAAGAGACAAAATGTTTTATTTAAGAGACAAGAGGTGGAGCTATCAAGGATGTGAAAAGATGCACTTAAAGGTTAAAGAGAAATTAAACTTATTATTGATAGGGCCGACTTCCTATATTAGGGCTGAGTTGAAAATTAATAAACAAATTTGGTTAGTGGCCAACCTCATAAAATAAAGCATAGGACAAAACGTCTTATATAAAACGTGATTAAAAGGTCCGATAAAAGATAAATATGAGGTGCGATTTAAATATAAGAGAAAGTGTCTTCAAAACATATGAAGGATGTGCGATTTGTAAAGAATGAATTAAAAGTTTGGAAGGCAGCTGATTCCCTTATGAGCAAGCGCCTTGTATGCATATATACAAGACAAAAGAGTTTGTTAAGACATGCGATTATGAAGCAAGATATTAAAAGGTACGATCTGCTTGTAAAGAGCAGCAAACATATTCATAAAAGCAGTGATTAAATTTTGTTAAGACAGAGATTTTTGTTAGAGCAGCGATTTCATGAAGAGCAGCATTTAATTATGAATAGGCAGTGATTAGTTTTGGAAGAGGTTCGATTGTTATGACTTGAGTTGTATCTATTATAAAAAGGTGGTGATCATTGTGAAAGGGTATGCCCTTTACCTTCATTGAAGACATATCAAAGACAAGAAGATAGGAGAGTTTGAAAGCAAGAAATTAATGAATATAATATGAGTTAAAGCAGATTTGGAAAGAGAAAAAGAGCAGAAAATGAAGGGTATATCAGATTCATATGAAAGAATATATACAGCTCATGTGTGTAGATAAATGCAGATATGTATGAAGAGTATGTGTGAAAATTAAGAGCAGATTTGTGAGGAAAACATTGATATATTAGTGATGAAATTGCAGGAAGACATTGACAAAGTTTATATTGTGCATGATAGTGATCAGATTTGGAAGGAAGATTGTGCATGACTAATCAGATTTGTGAGAGAAGGTTATTGTGTTGATTGTGATCAGATTTGGAAGGATATTGTGTGAGTTGTAATCAGATTTGTGAGAGGAAGATCCTTCGAAGAAGTAAACCATAGCAGCCATTGAAGGATTAATAGGTTGTAGCCTATCAAATATAGGTTGCAGCCTCTTGTTGGGTTGGAGCTCAGTCTGTGTGGGGGATGGAGCCTCCAATAGGTTGGAGCCTATCAAATAGAGGTTGGAGCCTCTTGCTGGGTTGGAGCTCAGTTTGTGTGGGGGTTGGTGCCTCCAATAGGTTGGTGCCTATAATTCTGTCAAGTGGAGATTGGAGTCTCTAGTAGGTTGGAGCCTACAAGAAGAAGAAGAAGAAGATCAATATATAATATATAAGCAATATTTTTCCGTGGCTTTCTCCTGCAAAAGTTTCCACGTAAATCATGTGTTCTCATTGTGTACTTAATTGCTAGATCTTGCATATGTGTAGTTGATGTAATTGATTGAGTTTGGAAAGTAAAAAGATTGTTAACTACTGATTCACCCCCCCTCTCAGTATCACCGTGTGCTCATCAGGTTGCCATTTTGGACTGGTTGTGCCACTCAAAATGTGCGACACCTTATGTTTACAAGCTCTTTAAACTTGTCATGCTTTAGTATTGGCGGAGGCACCTGAAAAGTGAAACTTTTAAGGCAATTATTAATCATTTCGAACTCGAGTGCATTCTTCCAATCTTCACCACTACATACTTAGGAGCTAGCTCACTTCGTTGGAGTGCTAGAGAATCCATCCGCCATTTGATAACATTCTTTTTAGATTCAAATCTTCCATTTTATATTGGAGCTATCAATCTTTAAGAACTTTATCATCTTTGTTTGCCATCTTTGGCATGACTTCGAGCAATCGTTACCACTCAAAAACAACGCTCTAACTTGCTGATTTAGACTGGTTTTATCTCTTTCAAATGGTGCCGCATTCAAATCTGTTTCTCCCCATTTAGGCTGAGCATTGATTTGCAAAGTCCCATGATTACGTGCTTCCATGTGCTACATTCTTATGCTTAGACTTGATTCCTTCCTTTGACGGAGTTTGTCCTTGCTTTAGTCATCCTTTGACCTTATAATTTGTTGGCATTTCATCTTTCTTCTTTTTGTGCTTGAGCTCCCGAACTATTGCAAACGAATCTCCCTTCATTTGGCATTGTAAGAGTTGGTATAGAATGCTTTATACTATACAAGATTTGGCTATGGAGCTAGCCACCCAAGATCTAGGAGCTTCAATGAAAGCACAAGAGATACCCAACATGAAACAATAATTCTATTCTATCAAAGGATGCAAATATGCAATACAATACATGAATATACATTGAATTACAATGAGAAGCCCTTGGTTATATATGCCGAGGTGAAACATAGGGCAACATAAGGTTATGACAAATGTCGTAATCTTGTATCTTGAGACACAAAAAGATAACTATCCTACATGTGCCCTAAGTAAGCCCGAAATAAACTTAACTAGACAAGTGTGAATAGGACCTAATGTGGAACCAGTTAGGTAATATACCCCGTTCACACCAACATCCCCCCTTAAATGCAACTTAGGGAGAATATGAAAACATGCAAAGATACAATGACAAGTCTTGACTATTGTTGGTTAACAGATTTGTCCCCTAAGTCTATATACTCTTGCTCGGACAAGTGACAAATGTAATCAATAGTTGAGCCTAATATATTGGTATTCTACAAAGACTCTTTGCTTCTTTAACAAGGCGCAGCTAGGTTTGAAAGATATTCTAATGAATTAAAACCAGAATTGCTTTTAACTAGTAAGCAAATAACAAAGGCGAAGCTTTTGACCAGAAGGCAGTATAGGTAGATTAATATCCAAACCACAAGAAGTTCAAAGACTTCACCAAAATACATCCACAAATTAATATGAACTAATATCATACACCATATATTCACCACGACAAATAATATATCGAAGGATAATCGATTTGCAGTAGTGAGCAAGAATCAAAGATATCCAACCACCAAGATATACAAATATCATCAACACCGGCAGCAACACATTCAACATAAGCAGAAAATGAATTCAAATAATCACAACGCAAAGTCCATGATCATTCAAAACTCCACTGTATTAATTCTCATTGCATATATCAAAGTAGCTGAAACCAAAATTTACTATCACCCTTGCAACACAAAGTTTGTCAAAGGATCCTCAACTCGACTAGCTAATCAGAATATATAGCTAAGCCGAAAGTAACTTCTTTTAAAACCATAACGGCTTCTTGAAACAACCGATTTAAAAGATGTTTAAACAATAATAATAATTAAAGGGCCCTCCAGAGCCAATAGTTTTAGAGCAAGTATTATGAAATCATTAAAATATGCAATTAAAATCAATTGAGGATTTGCAAATCCTTGTCTCCGTTGCCCACCTCATCCATCGCTTCTTTTGTCTGCACGCCTTCTCTAGTGCCACTTTGCGCCGCTTGAGGTACCTGTGCCTGCAACCTTGCCTTATATGCCTTGTATTTGCTGATAACAGGTGTCAATGACATCCCGGGTGGGGTTCCCGTCATGCTGATCCGACGCTTCTTCATCACCGCTCTATCAGAGTCCACCACTTTCCGATGGACATCATCAAACTTATTCCTAGCAATGTTGATATGAGCCGCCATTTTGCAAGTGTCCCTAGAGATTCTCTTGTAATTGCATTATAATTCATTACCTCGTCAGTTACCACCATTTGGAAATTCTATTTGATTACCTTCACATCCAGGAGTTTCTCATCGTTAGACCCATTAGCTTCTACCTCCATAGTAGCAAAGTCCCTTTTAATATCCATCATCTCCCTGTAATAGACTGCAATTGCTTTCCTCATTTCATCCTCTGCTGCAATTCTAAGACAGAGCTTCCATTCAACTGCATCAGCCCACACAGGGGTGTTTAGCTCTCCAGGATCGACTACTACTTCCTCAGCTACTAAGATGCCAGGGTTCATGTGAGCCATTTCTTGTATTTCTTTAGAGGCTAAAGATAGGCTATGATGATCACTTCTGGCCTTTTCAAATTTAACTATCAAAACCTCCCTCTTATCATATACAGAATCATATAGTTTTACCGCCTCCTCAATAAATACAAGACCATCAAAAACGATTTTCTCGACCCATTGATCCATAGCGTTTTTCAAAGATAAAGATGTTTTGACTTGTTGAAGCAAATTTGGATCGAGGATATGAAGGTCGGCGTTTGAGGGCATTTTAGTAGGTGTTATTATTTTGGCAACTGAACTAACAAAGGATGATAAAGAACTTACATGTGCCAGGAGCTTTGAATTTTCTTCCTGCAACCCCTTTACCCTTTTAGATATGTTATTGACTGAATATTTGACATGGTAAAGGTCGCCCTCTGCAGTAGAAGGTCCCAGATCTACTCTACTCATTCTGAAATCGGCGTCTGTCACCTCATCTTCATTCTTATCCACCACTAGTTCTGGAATTTCCAGGAATTGATTTCCTGAGGCAGGGTTGGTTACCATCCTTGACATCCTTTTAGCACGTTTAGGCCTTGGAGTGCTTTGCAGCAAATTTGCTACAGTATCAATGCCTTCATTTGCAGGTGGAGTATATCTCTTTTTCTTCTGAACTACTTTCTTCAACCAATTGGGAGACGGGGCCGGAACATTAGCAGTAGCAACAAGAGGAACAAGGTGAGAATTCTACTCCGGGGGTTCATTTTGATGAGGGGAACATGGCGGGCTTAGCAAAGAGCGCAACAGACTATCTTCTCCAGTTTGAGAGAAAATAAAAGAATCACTATCACTTATAGGGTTATTTATAGGTGGCACATGGTCTGCTTTGGAAGAAGAAGCAACCAATCTGGTAGTTCCTTTTGTTGGTTGGGCATCTTGGGGGAGAATAAAGTTTGATTTTGAAGACCCCATGTTACCTATCCATTGCGCCATGCATAAGAGGAATCCAAATTGCCTATCCAATGCGCCAAAGTCTAGAGGATTTCAATCCTCCATCCAATGCGCCACTCCCTTAAGCAAGTCTAGAGCTTCATCTAATGCGAAATGTTGAAGAGGAGTCCTAGAGCATCATCTAGTGCGAAATGATAAGAAGATTCAAAACCTTGATCCAAAGCGCCACACATGTGAACATCTAGAAGGATTCCGATGCTTGATCTAATGCGCCTAGAGGATTATGAGGAAAGATCATGCTATTTCAAAGGAGAAGACTTCGAAAACATCATCCAATGCGAAATGCAAGACAAGAAGATTTCAATCCTTGATCCCATGCGCTTGAGGGAGAAGGAAATTACAATCTACAAGGAGATCATCAAGACCCCATCTAGTGCGCCAGTCAAAGGGAGTTAGAAACATTTAATGATTTTTGCCTTGGAAAACGTGAAAGTTGCATTTATTAAATAAAGATCAATCTAAATTAAATGTTTTGCACTATAATAAAGGAGGTCGGCCTAGGTAAGAGGTAAAGTTTTAAAAGCAAATTATGTATATATACCTCATCTCCTTTTCATTTTTATCATTTTCAAAAAGCAGATTTGTTTTCCAAGAGCAGATTTATCTTCAAGGAGCAGCAACAAGAAGTTTTTTTAGAAGAATAAATTTGATTTTATCAAATTCAAGCAAGTGGTGGATCAAAGTTCAAGGTATCCAATTCAAAACAGCCTATCAAGTAAGTCTGATCTGAATATTTCTGATCTGATTTTCTTCTTTTTCCTTCATTAGATGCATTAAAATTGTCAAGTATTGGTAAAATTTAAGAAGGATAAATGGATTTTCATAGATTCCTTGAATCTAGATAGCAATATTTCATAATTATAAAGGAAAATTTCATAGATTTAATCCACTAAAGTTGCTGAAGTAAAATCTGGATTGTGTTTGCAATCACTTATTCGCGTCAAGTCTGCAGGATTATGGCGATGACTTCTAAAGAGCGACAAGCGAAGATCCGGATGGATGCTAAGGGGAAGATTCCCGAATCAAAGCTCGTCTCAAGATGGACAAATGTAGGAGACACGAATATGGGCAACAGCAGCTTAGAAGATATCAAGTCAGTCCTTGAAGAACCCAACGGAGGAAGTCTCGCTCGAGCCATCATGAGGAGTGGAGCCATTGAAGCTGCTTGTTTTCCGCCAGCTTTGCCGTGTCCGGAGATGATCATCGAATGCGTCAAGAAATATGATGTAGATACAAGGCAGATTATAGCCAAAGATGGAACGATATTAGCTTATTTGCAAAAGGAGGCAGTTGAAGAAACTTTCAACATTCCAACTAAGGAGAGGATGATCAGCATCTCAATACAACAAGGTCAGCAGGAATATGATGTCGACTCCAAGACAAAGTTGCAAGAGATAAGGAGAGAATGGATGGCCAATCCAGCTATGAAGTTCAATATGAATAATCCTCCACAGTTCCACAAGTCAGATTTTCATCCTGAAATTGGATATTTGATCATGTTTCTAAACAGAATGACAGGAATGCCTCAATCTGCTACCTTTCAGCCTTGGATGTACTCTTTCATCAAGTCAGTTCTCAAAGGGAAAATGATTGATTGGGCTGGACTTATCAGTCAGAGTATACATGAGCAGTTCATCAATTTTGCTAAGACCAAGACTTGTCATATGAGTTCCTATGTAGTGTACCTTCTCGCAAGAAATGAAGTCTACTCAGGTTTGACCAAAAAAGGAGAAGTCGGCATTGGGCCTAATAAATACCTATCACATCAATGTTATCCTCAGTTGCACCTCAAGAGTATCAATCATTATACAAGATTCAATGATGCATTTGCTATGTTCGTAATGAAGAAACTGAGAGGAGAATTTCATAAAAGATTGTCTAATGCAGCGAGAGAGTTCATTTCAGCCTATGGACACTGGTATACTCAGCATGAAAGGTACACTTACCTAAGGATCCAAGGGTTTACATCATATCCATACAGATTGCCAAGGTATCCAACCAACAGGATGGTGATGTTAGAGGTTACAAGGCAACTCCTAGAACTCATCAGGTTGTAGAAGTTGAAGAAGAAAGGAGGAATACAATTTCCACTTCGTCTTGGACAAAATCTGGAGTGTCCATCCTTATCAGCAGCTGAATATTCTGAGATAGAGCTACAGGCATATCATTTGCAAACTCATGGCACCAAGAGGCTTAACTTTGATCCTTTCCAAGTTTGCTGGAAATATAACAGAGAATTCAAACATGTCAAGCAGTTGGAAGACCACTGGGCCAGTGCCCAAGATGAAGATGATCTCCGAACACTTCAAAGTTCGAGACTCACCTGGGATTTAGTCAGAGCTTCCAAGGTTTTCAAGATTCCAGACCAGTTCACCGAAGATGATACTTTGTTGATAGATGAATTTGATAAGATAAAAGATTTGCCTTACACAGTCGATTGGTCAAAGAACGATGTATCCGAAGAAGAATTGATAAAGCCAGTCTTAGCCATGACCCAAGTATGTATCAATCAACTATTGCAAGAGATGAGTGATGAAAGTCAAGTTCTCACTTACAATAAGATGGATGAAGGAGAACCAGGGCAGCATAGTACACATAGCCAACCACAACATAGTGGGAATGATCAAAGTAATAATTCAGCTAGAAAGAGGAAAAGACCTAGTCAAGATCAAGGGGAATTAAGCCGAAGACTTCAGAAAAAGAATAATCCATCTACTTCATCTAATCCACAAGAAGGTGCTTCAATTGTTCAAAATCCAATACAAGAGATCGAAGTTATAGAAGAAGTTGCCTTGATTCCGTCAGAAGAGATTCAATCAAGCCCCACTGTCATAATGGAGGAGAATGATGATCTTGGTCAAGATGAAGTAGGTCAAGCAGAATCTGATGAGGAAGTAGCTCGTGTTCAACACAGTCAAGCTCAAGGACAGCGAGATCTTTCTGCTTTTCCACCTTGGTTGAGGCAAAGGATTGAAGAAAGTACCATTGTAGAAACCTATCAGCCTGCTCCAGTTGAGGAATTGCTTGTAAATGTACAGAAGAGTAATCAGAAGAAGAAAGCAACAGTCCTTTCTAAAATCACTCAAGATTCTGCTAGAAATAGAGAGGTACATATAGCTGTTCCTAGAATTGACAAGGAGTTGGAAAATATGACACCTGAGGATTACAATATGACTACTATTGGCATGGGTCCAATCACAAGGGAACAGGTAGAGGAGGAACTACAAGATTCAGTGAATAGTGTAAGAAGCATGTTGAAACAAGAAAGAGAAGCAAGGATGAAGGTTGAACAAGATTTCAATACATTGAAGCATTACATCCAACAAGTCATGCAGCCCATTCAACAGAAGGAAGCTACTCCAATTCCTCCGTCCATTCTTCCACAAGAAACAATATCCCAAGTTGAAAACATGAGAACTTCATCTCAGATGATGAAGGGATGGATAGAAAAGACAGAAGAGAAGGTCTATACTCACCTTGAAGAAATTGTGCAAGTGTATGATAGAGTCATTAAGCTTAAAGATCGAGTCCAAGCTTTATTAAGAAATTGTGCTGAGTTCAAACCGATCAAAGAGCAATACATCCCACAGCTCAAAAGTTTAATGGAAGCTCCATTAGAAGATCTAATTCATGATAAGGTGATTGATAGAGATACTCCACATGACTTCATCACTTGGTATTTCTCCTTTCACAACAAGGGGCAACTAGTTGATAAAATTGAAGTAGACATGTCCAGGATAAGAAGTGTTCTTCTAAGAACAGAAAATCATATATACACTGCTTTGACAACAATTTGTAATCCTTATGGAAATGTTACTATTGAAAACATGAAGCAACAAGTTAAAGCATTCTACTTTCAATATGATGGACTTGATGAAGGTCAACTGGATAGTATATTCACACTTGCATATCGTCTTGGGGAAAATAAGTCTTGGATAAACGACTGGGAGAAGACACTTGGCGTCTATGAGTCAGATGTAGCAGTGGCAGAAGGATCCATTAATGCGGCGACAAGTGTACCAATGGAGGATATTGTTCAAATTGTGTCTAGATTCATTGTATCTCATAGTACTACTACATAGTAGGCACATGATGTGGCTTCCTTATCTTCTTGGAAAGCGTGCCTTTGTTTTCTCCTTCATAGCTTCTTTCATTTAAAAAAGTGAGCCTCCTTCATTTAATAAAGGATAGTTTGTTATAACTACTTGTGATGTGGCTTGATCTGGTCCGCTGATTCGGCCGATTGATCTTGACCCTTCTTTCCTTTGAGGTCTATAAAAGGGCTCTCATTGCTCTCATTTGAAGAGGTTGGAAATTCTGAAATTGTTGTAAGAGCTCTATGAGATTATAAAGGATTCATTGTTTTGGTGATTCTATTTATGTTTCTGAGTGTTGCATGGTTTCAATTTTCAAACAAACATTAAGTTAAGTTATAAGTTTTCTTTAAGTTTAAGTTAGTTAATGAAAGGTTGCTTTGTTGCTTTGTAGTGAAGTCTTTAAGTTCATACCATTTGTAGTCTACGGCTTGTGGATTGCAGTGCATGGATAGTCTGAACAATTGAATGTCAATTTGGTCTTTATGCTTGTTGAATTCTTCATGAGCATAATTGATTTAAACATCTTGTATACCTTTGAAGATTGCACCTATCTTGTGTAGTTGTTTTATCTTGGCGAAACAGGATCTGGTTCGATTTCACTTCAAGTAGTAAACGTCCTTCCATTTAGGATTAGATTAGTGTTTCTAAACCCTACATCTTTTGCCCTTTTTTATCATTAAGTTAGGATTAGAACCAAAGAACACCCATTGCTAAATCATACGCGTCAATTGCAGTACTTAGACTCTCTAGTATTCACTTCCATAGTCCTTGAAACAGCACGTTACTTGAACAATTGTGTAAGTCCCTTTGTTTGTTAACAGCAAAATCATACTTAAATCGCTGAGCTGTCTCTTACCGAAATTATTAGAAGGAACCTTGGAGTCATCTCGTTTGATCACCTAGTTCAGCATCCGAGAGGCTTTGCTCAAGAGAGAGTCAGATACTCAGTATTTTACTCTAATTGTTGACTTGTCGAAAAACAACCATCAACAGAACCCATGCATGTTCTCTTTCATGAAGTTTTTGCTGTCGAAAGCTCCGCGGGGTGATAAACCACAAAGACTGAATTCTGATAATAACTTGTCAACATTTTTGGCCGCCTCATTACTTTTACAAGAATAGAAAGACAAAGTCACAAGAAAAGAATATCCTTTCTTCTTCATGGCTTGATATTTCACATTTACAGCTGCCATCTAACGGCATAACTCCAGCAACACCAAATAATCAGAAGGGTACCAGGCAATTTCAATGGGGCATTTTCATAACCCCCCAATTCTTAGATAAGAAAAACAATCAAATTGTATATAAAAACTACCAAATTTCAAGACCAGAGCAGAAGCAACAACTGAGAACCTTCGCTCTATTGAACCATCAATCTTTTTAGCTAACATCATGGCGAAAGCATCAGTTACCGTCCTAAAATCTTTTATACCTTCTACTTTTTGCAACTGAGGAAAAGTTTGGTACACAGGCGCACTTGTTGTAGGATTGCTTTAAATCCACAAGCCAGGGCAAGCGGCCTCTTTTCGAACCAATACATACACCAGTTGGGAACACATGTAGAAACTCACACTCCTTGTAAAATTCATTAACGGTTCATGCAGACAATCACTAATAATCTTCGCCCAATCAATGCGATGGTCCCCACAAATCAACAAGATGAATCTACACATCCAAAATTCAAAAACATCTGATTCTGGGTTCTCGACTACTCTGTTAAGCAAAGTTATTGTTGTGACCACTTTACAACATCAACCCCAATTGCAAACTGGGTCCCCCTCTTTTTGACTTGGCCCAGATTCTTGCTCTGATCCCGGACTTTCTGGCCTGTGCTCGTGACAGTGGATGATGTTACTAGTCAAGATGGATCACGGATGCTCGAAGAGGTGAACATAAAGAATCCCTCCTGCATGAATGTAAAACCCTAACTACTTGTCCTGGACAATCCTTGGGAAGGAGTTTATCTTTGCATCTTAAGAAGTGAACCCACTCCACTCCCGGCATGGAACTCAGTTCTAATCTTGTTCCAGACTCCAGTCCCACTCAGGAATCCAGTCCAGATTCCAATCCAAGAATCCAGTCCGGAAGTTCAATCCAGAGTCCTGTTCGGAAGTTCCTATCCCTGAGTCCTGTTCCAAAGAATCCCTACCCAGAAACCCATTCGAAGATCTATCCAGATTCTTATCCCGACAAGGTCCTGAATTCGACAAAGCCTGTCACTCCTTGGCATGTTCATCTTTCCATCATGGAACTCAGTTCCCAGCCGGGCAGCTCCAGTCCGGAAGTTCAATCCAAGGGATGTCCTTTGGATCTCGATCCAGGACTCACTCAATCTCAGATCATAACTCGGAGGATTTCCAAATCAATAGAGTTTTTCAGGGACTTAGAACAATTTCGAAACGATGAATGCCCAAACACTCCTCGTGAAGACTTTTGAATGTTGCACAGGAAGGGTCCTGGTCGCATATTCCAGTAGGTACTGGAATATGCGCCTAGGGAAGAAATTGCTTCCTGGTCGCATAATCCAGTAGGTACTGGATTATGCGCCTAGGGATTTTTTTGTCCTGGTTGCATAATCTAGTACCTACTAGATTATGCGCCCCAGGATCAGGGCATTCCTGTTCCAGTCTGAACTTTGCAGTTTGACAGGAAGTCATGTTCCCGGACTTGTCCATGGATGCCTGCATGAAGAATTCATCATTTGTTAGGAAGATTTTGCCGTGAAGATGGAAATTCCCTAAGGGGATGGAGGGAAACTCTTCGTTTCGAATCCTGTGCCAATGATCAAACCTCTATAAAGCAACTGAAACAACTCAAATCCCACTTGAAACAAAAGAAAAAGACCTTAAAGCCAAACCCAAGCAAGAAATAATCCAGGTTGCACTTTTCACCTTTAGGTGGATTTTGCGCTCAGGGAAGAAATTTGTCTTGGAGCGCAAAATCTAGTTGCAGGTGGATTTTGCGCCCCTGGAGGAATTCTATCCTGGTCGCACAATCCAGGACCTAGTGGAATATGCGCTCCTAGACACTGGACTGTAGGATGACGCTCCTGACCTAGCCTAAGGATATAACTAAACAATTGGACTCCAGGACCTGTAGGAAAATGTGCCATATGGATTCCAAGTTCCTCTGGAACATGTGACATGAACGGATCCCTGTTCACAAGTGCAAAATTGTAGCTTTCCATCTGAATGGAAGTCATCTAGGAGAAAATTTCCAAAACTTAGCAAAATCTGGAAAAGAGAACTTGAAAGCAAACCTGAAAGAATGAGGAAATCCGGACTCTGGACAAAGTTTGTCCCTGGTCGCAAAATCCATGACCAGCTGGATTATGCGCCCATGGAGAAAATTTGTCCTGAGCGCAGAATCCTTGGGTTCATGGAATTTGCGCCCCAGGATAGATGAATTCCGGGACTTGAGGGAATCCCTCACCAGCAGGAATCCCCGACACATGGAAATCTGCGCCACCGCCTGAGGAGAATAAGACAAAATACTATGGCAGCTAGTCTAGTTCGGCCAAAGGGATTTTTTCTGTTTTATTTGTATTTTCCTCCAATTTGGGTCGGCCAAGTGGCATATCCAAGTCCAAACGCCTATATAAGGGAGCACCCAAGGTCATTTTCAACATCCAAACACAAATCCAAAGCAGAAAAACAGATTTCAAGAGTAGAAGTAAAGATTTCAGTCCAGATTTTAGCATTCTAGGAAGGGATTTCACCAAGGAAGAGGCAAAATTCATCCAAGGAGGTTGCAGATTTCACTATTTCCAAAGCAAAATCCTTCAAAGGAGCAGATTTTCTGTAGATTAATGGCAGATTTCTGAAATCCACCTTCCTAGGGCAGACTTCATCATCCAAGTCCAAGACACTTTCCTCCCAAGGCGAATCCTTCTCCAAGACTCATATTTCTGAATATTCCTAAGGCAGATTTCTTGGCGAAAATCCATTAAAACTCAGAAATTCCTGCATAAAAATCAGAAATCCATAAAAAAATCAGAAATACATAGGATGATTCTTCTTACTTAGAATATTATTGTTTTCTCCTTCCTATATACTTAGCATCTATCATTTTTAGTCCCACATGCATAAATTCATTGTACTAACTTCTCATGTGTGGGAATAAGAACCCCCATCCTGCCTCCATCCTTACCCCTTTAAAAACTTATACTTTGCTGTTTCTTTCCTTGATTCCACAGGTGAATGGCAAGTGCAACGGCGAGCTCTTCAAGACAAACTCAAATGAAGGCTGCCCTCAAAGGGACACTCCCGGAGTCCAGAATCATCTCAAAATGGGCGAATGTGGGAGACACCAACATCCATCCCTCAAGTATGGAAGAAATTAGGAAGCGAATGTACGGAGTAGATGGACGTTCTCCATCCCAGCTTGCAGCCAAGATCGTTCGGTATGGAGTTGCCTTTGTTTCATGTTTCCCGCCTGCCATTCCTTGTCCCGAGCTGATCGTGGAATGTTTCATGCACTATGATCTGGAACAAAGGATGGTTGTCGATTGCAACAATGCAGTGGTGGCCTTTTTCTCCAAGGAAAAGATTGCGGAGGCATTCAACATACTTGTCTATAATCCCATTGAGTACACAAGCAAGGAGGAGTCAGCGGACATGTTTTAGGCCGATCCAACAACCTGTTTCAAGATCATCAACCAGTCCTGGATGCAGAAGAAAATGCCTCACCGTTCCAAGTTGCCAAGGACACTCCTTAAATCCAACTTCAAGCAAGAACATGGAGACCTTGTCGTCATGCTGAACAGGATCATGGGAATTCCTCAGTCCTCTACCTTCAAGCCATGGATGTTCTACTACATCGAGGAAGTCACTGTTGGGACAAAGATGATTGATTGGGCTCGACTCCTTAGTGACAGTATTGATGCACAATTCTGAAACCTAGAGGAATCGAAGGCCTTTTACATGAGTTCCTATGTGATCTATATGCTGGCAAGGAACAACAAATATCGAGGACTGTCATGGAAGGGACGTATCGGCAATCAAGAAGGGCAAGTCAAGGTCTATGATTGCTACACCCAGCTTCATCTCCAGAACATAAGCCATTTTAGGAGGTTTAATGACGCATTCGCCATGCACGTCACAAGGACCCTCTAAGGAGGTACTCACCAAAGGTTATCACCTGAGTCCAAGCAGTTGATCATGACTTATGGCTCCTGGTTCATCCAATTCCTGAAGTTCACATACATCAGGTTGCAAGGATTCTTCGCCTACCCATATAGACTGCCAAGATATCCGTCGGACAAGATGGTCCTGTTGGAATTGACAAGGCAACTCTCGGCATATGACAAAGTTCAGAAGAAGAAGAAGAAGGCCAGGGGAGCCTACCCAGTCCAGACGGAAGATGCGGTCGAAGCATGCCCATCTCTCCAAGCTGCAAAAAGATCCGAAGAGGAGCTGTAGTTATATAACCTGGCGACTCATTCCTTGCGGGAGAACTTTGACCCGTTCAATACCACCCGGGTAGCATGTGGAAGGAGGCATAGACATAAGGTACACCTGGAGGACCACTGGGCAAACGCTGAGGATGACTTCGAAGTGCGGAGGACATGTTCTCGGTTTTCAGTTGACATGATTAGGGCCACCAAGATCTTTTGAATCCCGGATCAAGTTAAGGAGGATGGAAGGCAAGTCCAGCCATTCTTCGAACAGGAGAAGGATAAACCCCTTCCACCCTTGGTTTGGTCCGATCTTGAGATCACCCACTTGGACGATCTAATGGCACCCGTGCTGACGATAACACAGAAATGGATAAACCAGCATACGGAGAAATTACACAAGAGGGGCATCTGCCCGACTTATGACTTGATGGGAGACTTGGATTCTCAGTCTTCCGAGGAGGACATGACCGAAGAAACTCTTGTGAAGGAACAAGGAACAGGAAGACAGGAGGTAAGGAACAGGACTGCAGAAGATCCACCGGCGAAGAGAGTAAAGGCTCGGAAGGAACCTATCAGCAGGCCTAACCAGGAGGAGTAGAATGCATCCATGCCTCACTCTGCCAGCACTTCTTCCGTCTGGGAGGTTGATCCTTTTGAGGATGTGCAAACAGTTAAAGGACCTGTGGAGGAGGAAATGGTCCCGAATGAGCAAGCTGATTAGGAAGATAATGAGTCCATGGATTCCACCCGGGAATGGACCCCCAGCCTGATGGTGGGAAATCAGCCTAACCTTTCATCGCGGAATCTAGGGGAAGTCCGACTTGAAGACATGCTCCATCACCCTGATTTGGAATTCCTCAATGAGTAGTTCAATTCCGACGGTGAAATGCCGACATCCACACCACAAGTTGGTCAATATCCTTAGGAACCACAGAAGGAAGTCCATCCATCCGCAAAACCCAATTGGTTACAGGACATGTTGCGGAAGAAGACAATGAGGAAGAATGATCCTTCCATTGAACTTTATGATTTTCTGGCCAGGATAGGGAAATCTGCAGATCCAACAAGGGATGAATCAGGATCTCGCCGAGTAGAGGTGGCAATTCCCAGGGTAATTGAAGCAAAGGAGGACATTAGTCCGGATGACTTTGACATCTTGAAGGTCGACCTTGGACCAACCACGAAGGATCAAGAAATGGAGGAGCTAGAGGATTCCGTTGTCGTCATTTGAGAAAGGTTGAGGAAGGAAGAAGAAAAGAACCAGTTGAAGCAAGAGAATGAGGAACTGCGGCAGCACATCCAGCAGCTCATGGGCCCATTGCAGTCTGCCCAAGGAGCAATGGCCCAACCTCTAAGCATAACTAAGGATTCATTAGCTGAGGTTGAAGTTTTGAGGACAACTGGCCATATAGCAAAGGGTTGGATAGAGAGGTCTCGGATAGAGCCCATAAGTTCATAGAAGACCTCGTCCAGGTGAACAGGCGAGTTACAACACTCATGGATAGAATTCAAGCAATTCTGGATGCATGTCAGCAATTCATAGTCGTTTGGGAGGAAACTATCCCGAGACTAAAGGCACTGATGAACACTCTGAAGCCGGACTTGGTGAGGAACAAAGTAATACATGCAAATTCAGTATATGATTTCCTCAGCTAGTATTCCGCCTTGGTCATGAAGTGAGATAACCTTGAGAAGATTGAAGGCGACACTTCCTAGGCCCACGCCATGTTGAAGGAAATCCAGGACAAAATCCTTGTATCCTTGGAGGCCTGGTTTGATCTGGAGGTAGCACCAGATGGAGTCATTGACTTAGAGGAGTTGAAAGGCAAGATGCGGAGCATATACTTCAAAGCTGCTTATCCTACCCAGGAATCCCATCTTGAGGATGCGTCCTCATTCATCTTCATTAACAATATCCAGGCGCTAAGGGCGTATTGGGAAAATATCCTTGTCGCCTGTACCACCACTGCGTCCATCATGGAGTTTCGGATTGAAAACATGCCCAGTATTCCAATGGAGGAGTTGGAAGTCGTCCTGACTAGGTTCCTTGTCATGTCCCCGTTTCCGGCTTGACCATCAGATTAAGATTGGACTAGCCTATTGATCATTCCCGGAGGCTAATTCAGAATGATGAGGGAATGAATTGGTTTTCGACTAACTTAACTTTACTGTTTTGCAGGGACAAGTTAGAAATTTGAAATTTGGCTAAGTCTGGAAAACAAGAAATGTAGGAAATGGACTCCTGGAGTCTGGGCACACATCCTATATCAAATTTCACAAAGGAACGCCTAACCTAGCATCACCAAGCTACAGAGTGTTTCTACCGTATCCACCAGGGCGCCTGGGAAGAAAAGAATGGTTAGATCACCAGAGGGACTCATACATTGCAGTTCTTCAACGAACTTGACTAAGTAATTGGGCAGTTGTCTTAGGCGCCTTTGGGAGACTGTGCAACCTCAAAGAGCGCCCCACTTGTGATGGCAAGATTTCAAGGCACCAAAGGTGTTGGACCTACAGTTGAGCACTCCTCCATGGCTTAAGGCGCCATTCCTCGTTCAAGTAATCTCCTAGGCGCATTTTGGATCAAGAATCTTCCCACTGAGCGCCTAGCCTAGATGAGTGATAGATTGAAGACTTCGAAGCTAAGGGAAGTTACTTGGATGATTCATCAAAGTTGAAATGAACAACTTCTCACCTAGGCGCAAAATTCCTCCATTTTGGCATCCAAAAAGCAAATCTATGGAAGGCGCTCATTCCATTTGCAGTTGACACCTCCAATTGGCGCCTAGGGTTCAGTCATCTTTCTAAGGTGTGGTTCTGCTTCTTCATGACCCTATTCTGGCGCCTAGATTTGGAAACACCTTGAAGACTTGGATGAAGACTTAGGAAGTGTTTGGATCTCTCTGAGCAAGAAGGCGCACTCCCTTGGAATAGCATACTCCAGATAGCGCCTCATGTCACCAAGGCGCAGTACTACCTTCACTTTGGCGCCTATCACCTCGGAAGGGGCATTTGGGCGCCTAGAATCGAAGTCTAAGTAAGGCGCAAATTCTCATTTCCACAGTCATCATGTGGCGCCTAAGGGTCTTGTCACCAAAGGTGCGCCTAAGGAGCTTTCCATCTACTTCATATGATAGGTGCTTGATGGAAGACAAAGTTTTGGGTCAAGTTAACACTCAAGAGCAAAATTGTAGGAAGATGTCAATAACCTTCTCCAAGCGCCAAAACCACTGAACCTCCAAATCTAGCGCCCAGTCAAGAGAACACCAGTTTTGCGCCTAAGCAAGCTAAGTGTCAGTCCTCTTCTTCCCAATTCTCAGATGGCGCCTAGGATCCAAAAGCTCTTCGCTAAAGTTCCAGAATTGTATGGAGTCACCAAATTCCTCAAGGCGCTTATTCATGCTCCTGCTTCCCCAGTTGAGCAACTTGGTCCACATTGGGTGCCATTCCATGATCACACTGCTTCAAAAGGGCGCCTAGTCAGAGATAAGGTAGTTGGAACTACCGAAGCTCTCATTGGTCAACAGACTGTCTTCGGGATCCGTGTCAAGGTCTCTGGATAAGCTTGCCAACTCAGAATGAGTTGTCAGATGGAATATTCCCTTGGATATGCTTCTTGGGAAACGTGCCTTGGTTCCTCTTTGAGCATTGAAAAACGTGCCTTCATTGCCTTTGGAAGGCCTATAAAAGGAGGAGCTCTCTCATTCATTTGGCATCTATGATTTTGACAAAATTCTCTCTGCAAAGCTGTTGAGCTTGTAATCTTGAGGCCTGCGAGTTTCAAGTGTTGGGGTGATGCTCCCTCAACTGACAAGGTGATGCTCCCTTGTACTGTGAGGTGTTGACATTCAGTTGACATCATTGGGTTCAATTGAGTTGATCAAGTATAGGCGCCATTGTAATCATCAAGGCTTCAAGGCCTTTCCTTTGTATTTCCATTTGAATAAGTTGTACTTCATGCTATTGAGAGCATTATCCATGTAATAAGACATTGCAAGTTGATTGAATCAAGTAACTAGACAAGTACCCAACTCTCATTCAATTAGTTGTCTTTGATGTATATCTTTGTATTGTGGCAGTAGTGATGAATTGATAGCAAGTAAAATTGTCTAAGTAAGGAAAAATTTTGGTAGAATTAGTTGGGTATCTTACATTCCTGGAGGCAGAGACTAAGGAGCAGGAGGAAGTTCCAAATAGGCAGGACAGTCCTGTCTAGGAGTCCTAGTCAACAGGGACACCCAGGACAGATGGTGGTCATCCTTCCACCTTCTGATGTCCAGGACAGGTGGCAATCACCTACATGAGGAATCTGACGACCCCACCTACTTTTCCTATGGTTTCTAACTCATGGCACACATTTCAAGGAAATTTGATTTCCTTTTGCGCTAATGTATTTTTGGTTGCCTATATAAACGCTGGGGGGCGCCTGATTTTATCCCTCTCCTTTTTATCATTTTTGATGCTCCTAGAGCACCCTAGTAGCTAGTTTCCATTTCTGCACTATTTTTTTGAGTTGAAACTCCAAGGATCAGTTGGATTGTTGTAATACAGACTTCTGAAGCAAGAATATAAGCATTGAATATTGGTGTTCATATGATTCTTTAGATGTCTGACATGGTCTTATTGATTCCTTGAAGCAAATCTGAAAGTTATTCAAGTTATTTCCTTTATTTCAAGCTTTGTTGGTTAATATGATGGAAAATGCTATTGTTGAATGATTGAATGCTAATTTGTTCATACCATTTGTGATCTATGGCTTGCAAGTATGGTTAGTCTGAACTAATCCCAAGCTTAACTTCGACTGCTCCTGAACGATTAGTCTCATGTTCCATGTCAGGATAGTGTGAAAATCCCTGCCGCTACCCTAGAAGATCACACGATCTCTGCCTAGCTGTTGTCGCATGATGAAGCAGAAGCGTGGTTCCAGCATCAATTTTCAGTAGTAGTCTTTCTCGTCATTTGGATCCCTGAACTCTCTTCCACTATCCCTACCTTTTTCATTTTCTTTGAATTTTCCTTAGGAGTAGATTATAGAAGAGCCTATTGCAAAATCATTCGTTACCCGCATAGGTTAGTCTGGTTGAACTTAGATCTTTTCCGCCAGAAGTTGAGAATCTAGTCCAGGAAAAGAAGAAATCCACGTCCAAGACTCCAGAATCCACCGAAACCCCTGACTTTCTTCCTTGAGCACTAAACACTAAGTCTGATATGTAAGTCCCCCTTGTGATTACCAGCAAATCACATCATTTCACTCAGTCTATCCCTATGCATGTCAAGACCTGACACAAAAGGAACCTTGGAGTAGTCTCATTCGATCACATAGTTTAGCGTCTGAGAAGCTTTATTCAAGAGAGGATAGAATACTCTGTGTTTTATTCTAATGTTTGTTGTAATCATAAAACACTCATCAACAGTTATTATGTCTAAAATTTCTTCCTTAAAATGGCTCCTCTTTAGGTTGGCGGGAAGCCGAGATTTCCCAGTCTTTTCGATTTCTAGCCAGTTTTTGGCAATATAACTGCAGCACGAATCTTACCTTTCATTATACTAATTCCAGGCAGAAGATACAGAAACATCCGCATTATCTTCGTGTTCCTACAAATTCAAAGCTAGAGCGACAAATTTTGAATTAACCTTTGCCACAACGACACCATTAGAAGTCTTTATCTCCTGTGACTCAGGGAAATAACCATTTGCACACAGCACTATCAATTTAGGGCAATGCACGGCAAGCGGAAAGCCTCCAGCTTTATCCAGACCACTACTTACAATTTTTCTTGCCAATGGGGTTCGATTCTTTGACTGCATCCTTCCTCAGAAGTCCTCCAAATCAATGTGGCCTAGGTTGGTATCTCTCACCCCCGATAGACCATTCTCCACTATAGAAGCCATGGGGACTCCTTGAAATTTGAACTTCATCTTCATATACTCAAGGAACCAGAATACCAGAGGCTCTGAAACATACGCAGGCAATACGGGGTAATGGAGAGCACTAACTGGAAATTCTTTGTGCAGATACATGGAAATGGAAAATTTCTAACTCCCCAAAGAAAGTGTTATGCTTTTATAATAGAGAAGAACAGGAGAGATAGAATTGCTAATCTTGCTGACTTGTGAGAATGGAGTTATGCTGATATCTCGCATGTAGCAAGCTAGCCGTTTAATACTCTGCACGCATTCTCTTTGTGAAATGATGCAACTTTAGATGAGATGAAGAATTTATCAATGTCACCTCACATAAATTCGCTTATGGAGAACATTAAATTCCAGCGGCAAATTTAGCTTTTGAAATCATTAATACATTCCTCGAGTTTCCCTCCGTGAATTGTGCCATTGTGTCTTCACGTACTTCCAATTAAATGCGAAGTTGCAAGTATCATTCCTTTACTCTGTACGCCAGCGCAACAAGAACACTGCAACAAGTCCTTCAAAGTTGGCAAGTCGGGCGAGAATTGAAGTTTTGAACTGCAAGTCGAAGGTTCGGAAGTTCAAGGAACTCCCGAACTCCCAACAACAAGGGATTTCACAATACCAAGACACAAGGAAAGACTCAAGACATGGACTATTCGCACAAGTCGGCAAGTCGGGCGGTTCAAGAACTTGTGAACCCGCCGACATGGTTCAAGAGTGCAAGGAATTGCCAACGACTCGAAATGTGACTAAGTAAAATTTTACTTGGGATGAAAAGACAATAAGTAGCATACATAAGGTGGACAGAAGGCTAAGATGTGAACACTTTAGTACATTTTTCCAAAAATGGGGTAACAACTATAAGGCCATGTTAAGTACCAATGTACAAACAATCTCACAAACCGAGAAAAAGAGAAAAACCTATAAGAAAAACTCCTCTCCAAAAGAGAGAACACAAGAAAGATGCTCTTTAATGTGTGAGAAGGCTAAAACCCAGTGAGAGTAAAAAGTCCCCCTATAAGAGAGAAGAGAGACCATGTAGCTCCCCCTCAATTTAGAATCTCTTGCACTGATGGTAGATGCCTGATGATGAATGTTGAAGATGATCCAAAACCGTCAAACAACATTTCTCCCCTTTGGAAGAAACAAAGCCAAGGATGAATGCACGATCCCATTTTTGAAAGGAATGAGGGAAGAAAACACAAGATATATGATGTCTCTGAGTTTTGCTCAAATGTCACCATGTCTGTGTCGAAAGGTGCCACAATCAAATGAAGAGTCCCAGGCCAAATTGAAGAGTGTGACAATCCAGAACCTAGTGGAAACAGATGTAGAACATGATCCCTAGATGATGATGAGTTCTCCAAATGTTGCTCAAGGATCTCCAACCCAATGCCAAATTGTGACAAATGAATACGCAGAGAAAGAACAAGAGGGTCTAAATGTGCCCTCATCATATTTGAAGAAGATGTTGCAACTCCATAAGAGCTAACATCAAAGAGGAGATGAATATTCTCAATGGTGTCCTCCAAATTTGCAAGATAGTACTCATAAAACAAACCTGCAATGTTTGTCAAGTAATCACTGGAAGCCATGGATGAAACAACACTAGATCGGATGGAGCAACAAGTGATGGAGATGAGATCTCAATGCATGCCATCTGACTCCACTGATTATCCTTGGATGATATTTCCACACAAGATGTCTGAGTGTGAACATCAGATATATTTGCTAATGCTAGAATGCAAGAGTCCTCAGCCTCACGATGTTGACTCATAGATAAAGAAGATGAACCCTCTAAATTTGGATTAGGAGTTATAGAAACCAAAGTCTCAATGGAAGTCTCTATAGGAGGAGAATGGGCATCCATAGAAGTCTTATCATCTCGACGTTCACACTCTTCCCATTCATCAAGCATTGCAGCTGTTTTATGATCATATGGTTGAAAAATAACAAGTGGAGTAAGACAATCCAAGGCAAGATCTTCTGGGAACGAAGGATCAATTGGATCTCCATACATCTCCCCAATTTTGATCCAAAGGTCACGAGGGTCCTCAATGTTAGTGGTGGCCATTTGTGTCACTATCAACATTGCAACCAATCACTCCTAGGATTTGTTCAACCTTAAAATTCCACAAATGTTTCTGCCAATAGGATATAGGTTCAAGCACTAGTCCATAGAGATAGGGCAAAAGATGAAGCCACCTTAAATGTGTCAAGATTCCATCTTGCCAAGACTTATATCTCCATCTCTCTAATCTTTTTACTATAGGGTGTCTTTTGATACCCATGACAAACTCCTCAATTTTAGTCACACAATGGACCAATCAAGAGACTCAATCCAACATAAGCACAAGATTACCCCCTAATTCACTCAACCAATGATTCCCCCAACAATATATTGTCACTTCATACTTAGTGCGATTACAACTGCCACTTGCCAAATCAACAAAGCGGTCTTGATCTTAGTACATTAAAGATGCCAAATTAGGCCACAAAGCTCAAACTACAATTCTGATATAGAATAAGATAAATTTGACTGCATCAATGAGAAGTGCACAAAAAATTATGCGTTTTCAAAAAAAGTTGCACCAAAATATGGTACTGTATGAGTATGAACAAAGCCTCGAAAGCTCCCAAAATGAGAATTGCTTAGCAATAGCATACCAAAATAAAAAATTGTCTGGACCACTGTGAAGCTCTCGAAATTCTGCTTTAAATTAAAAAAATGCTCACAAAAAGGAACCATATGATTGAAAATTGAGCCTGCAAAGATTAGCTGCCAAAATCAGAATGCCGATGGAAAGGGGACAGGTTGGGGGAGAAAAGAAAGACGTCACATTGATGTCATAAAAAATAGACATGAAATACTATCCTAGGTCGACAGAATATTCCTTGCTGAGCTTGAAACAACTGTTAGATTTGTAAAACCGTCGATTGTACTTTCAAAACCACCAGTTAAATTTTCTAAACCACCATGTTGGAGGGAAAACCATGGGTCTGCAAGCGCTTTGTAGGGCATGTGTTGTTTTGTGGGCAGTTAATGCTGCTAGTAGTTGTTTTGGGTAGAAACTGTTGGTGTTAGCCATTGGAGGTGGTTGCGGCCAATGTTGAGTTGCGGGGCCTATGGAGGAGCCAGTGCCACATGGTATCCCCAATGAACTAGTAGGGTACCTTGCGAAGGTTTGCAATACCTTGTCGACAGGGTACCTTGTACCCTTTAATATTTTATTTATAAAATTTTGAACATTTTAATTTAAAAAACATAATTTAAAATATACCTTTGGTATGCTTATGCCAATGTTGACACCATGGAAGTTTGGAGAATATTCTTTCTGCGTAAAGAATATTCCTTGTGATCCATACAACGGGGGAGGAGAAATTTGATGAAATGATAGTCGATCTATAGGTTCTTCGGCCTTCTGGATGTGATGGCAGGGTCAGATTTGACCCAAAATGCACCAAAGGATCAAGTACCCACTAGATCTACTATGCGCTTCCCAACTTGAAACCCTTGTAGATTTAGCCTCCAATGTACAATTTAGACAAATGAAAAGACAAAACTGACTTTCTTGGACACGTTGAACTCAATGGTGAGCTTAGATTTGCTCTAGCATGCTCCAAAATGAACCTATAATAGAAAGCCACAAAGAAGAAATCCTCCCAAATTTGGTATTTCTATCAAGTTTTTCTTATTCTTTAGGTCATCATTGAATGCAAGAGAAGAGCATACTCAACTTTTCAAGAGCAACAAATTTTCAACCTAGATTTTGCAAAAGACTAAGATGAAACAATCCTACAAGCTCTGGTACCATGTTAGAGTTGGTATAGAATGCTTTATACCATGCATGTTTTGGTTATGGAGGTAGCCACCCAAGATCTAGGAGCATCAATCAAAGCACAAGAGAGATTCAACATGGAAGAATAATTCTATTCTATCAATGGATGTAAAGATGCAATACAATACATGAATATACATTGAATTACAATGAGAAGCCCTTGGTTATATAGGCCAAGGTGAAACATAGGACAACATAAGATTATGACAAATGTCTTAATCTTATGACTTGAGACACAAAAAGGTAACTATCCTAAGTGTGCGCTAAGTAAGCCCTAAGTAAACTTAACTAGACAAGTGTGAATAGGACCTAATATGGACTTAGTTAGGTAATATACCTCCTTCACACCAATCAACATTCCTCCTCCATGAACAATTTGCAAATATTATTAGTTGACAAAATAGACCAACACTTGATGACCTTTGAAGGCAAGGAGGACAATTCGGTTGTCTTTTATAAAACAATAAGAATGAGATGATATACTCACCACAAGCTTGACTAGAAGTGAAGTTTTGTAGGGGTGCCAATTTTGGTGCTAATAGTGATTCAACCGAATATTTTGTCACGAGTCTATGTTTCAGCACCTAAAAACATAACTTTTTAGATGAGGTATGAAAATCTAGGATTTTGTAAGAATGGGGCTTAGGAATGTGTCAAATCATATAGAAATCTTGAACAATTCCGGTTGTAGGGTTTCAAAGAAAAAAAAAAGTTTTCATGTGATATTATTATGCATAAAAAAATGCAATTCTAGGAACATTATTTTCTCTTGTTTTAAACATTTTAATTTTGTTGGGAATAATGGTGAGAGGTGAGAGATGCAAGAACAAAAGGATTTTGAAAGTATTTAGCTTTGTAATTATACTAGGAGCTTCAGGGTTGATCAAGAAGTGTATGGAAGAGCATATAGGTCTCTATGATGACCCTCTCTCACCTCCCTTCCATGGTGTAGATCTTATTGGCAGGCTCATATTACCAACCCTTGTCTCACTACCAATAGTTTTTCAGCCTTGAACATTGTGGGGGATTCTATGCAACATTGACTACCTCCTAGGATTGTTTAGCGTGCCCCCCTTAGCTTTGGACTCTCCTTGGCAAGCATTCTCATACTATGCATTGGTACTTCCATTGTGATTGATGACCTTTTTGTTGGCTCCTCGAATGCGTCCCAAAACATGGACACTTGAGGATTTCGGTTCCTTGCCTAGGTGGTCTTCTTTTGTTTATTAGCTTTCATGGTCTTCATCCTCCTTTTCTTTTGTTACTATACTTGCTTGGGGGTATGCCATTTCTAGGTTAGCCCCTTTGTGTATGCTTCATGTTTAGCACCTTGGTGTAGTCAGTGCACAATGTCGATTATTAGGTTTCGATAATTTGGTTTATCCGACTATGTATTAGTTGTTTGTCGGCTTTTTGGTAGTTATAAGAGTCGGTAGACGATTGTGTTCTTCTTGACAACCGTTGGGTCCTTTAAATAGACTTTGTATCATCAAAGAAAGTAATGTGATCTAGTCTGATCAACTTTGATCTTTGGGCCACCATCTCTGGTCTACTTATGTAATAACTTCATGTGCGAATAAAGATATACTTTTACTCCTCTATTTGGTATGCATTGTTAATTCTGTTCATTATTTCAAGTATTTGTTTATCAGATAGGAGAATAAACATTGGTGTCGTTGGCTTAAAAGAAATTGGGTCCGATATAAGATATTCATGCCCATAGACCCCAATGAAAATGGGAATAGACGACAACGTGGTCAGGATCAAGAGATTAGACGATCTCTAAGGTTGGTGGAACAAAGAGAATGTAGAAGACTATAAGAGAGATTGCCAAAGCCGAAAATCACCCCAAAGTAGAAATCAGAGTTGGAGCGTGAGTAGGAGTTGTAGTCGGGAGAAACAACACATTTTCACTACAAATAGTCACACGAAGGTAGAGTGAGAGGAGATAGCAAGGCACCTTCCACTAGTTGATTGATCTTTCAGATCAAGTTGAAAAGTCAAGACAACCTTCTCTAGACGAGGGAAGTTGGGAGACGGAGTTAGATTCCTTCACAGAAGCATACAA
Source organism: Cunninghamia lanceolata (assembly GCA_027924645.1). Lineage (NCBI taxonomy): Eukaryota > Viridiplantae > Streptophyta > Pinopsida > Cupressales > Cupressaceae > Cunninghamia > Cunninghamia lanceolata. The sequence continues at coordinate 707,325 of BSBN01001153.1, forward strand.
GAGTAACCTTCGAGGCATTGAAGGAGAAGAAACCAATCCAAGGGTGTATAAAAGAAAATCTAAAGGCGAAACTAGTGCATAAAATGTTGAAGCTGTGGAAAGAGTGGAGGATTCTCACGTGGGTGAGAGTGCGAGAGAAGCACTGGAACATCTGAATCTAAACCCCTAGTGAGTAGGTTCTAGGCGCTAGGTTTGCATCAGAATAAAACCATAGTAAGGTCCAGTGTAGAAAAACAAAAGTTGCCCAAGTTTACAGGAAATGGATTAGAGGATCCTGTCAGACACTGTAAGACTTGTGAAACAATTTGGACAACAAATGGGCAATATGATAAAGCAATTTGAGTACGGTCTTTTCCAACCAGCTTGCGAGGTGTAGCAATTGACTGGTATACAGAAATTGACCAAGCCTCTCGAAACACATGGGAGAAAGTAAAGAAGGCCTTCAAGGAAGAGTTTAAAATGCTTTGAGATGATAATGAAATAGTAGATGAAATTTACAATACAAGACAAGGTAAGCATGGAAACGTACAAGCTTATAATCGTAGACTTAAAGAACTGCTTGTAAAGCTAAAAAAAGAACATGTTGATAGTCTCAAGAAAAGGTGGTTCATAGAAGGTTTAATTCTGTCATTAAGAAAAAAGATGAAGGTAGTAAAACCCTCTTCCTATGCAGATGCCTACAATCGAGCGATGGACATAGAGAGTGAACACAAACTGTCTTCCTAGGGTAAAAGAAAAATAGAGGAAGATGGTAGTTTGGTTGACAACAACGATAGTGAATCAGGAACAGTACAATTGCTCCAAAGGAACATGCTCTGGATGATGAAAGAATTGATGGTGTATTGAGTGTAAATGATATTTGCTAGGTTATGGGTCATTCAATAAAAGAGTGCCCATATAATTTGAAGGCTAGGAGTACACAAATACTCTTTACACAGGGAGAGCAATCCACTCCACCGTAGCCATAGAATAACGGCTATTGAAATCAAAGAGGGGGCTCGAGTAGATTCAAATACAGTACAGGCCCAAAGGACGCCCTATTATACAATGTTGACAATGTAACGAATGTGGACACTTTGTTAGAGATTGCTAGAACAAGCAGGATAAATTGCAATTATTGTGCAAATGGTGTGGATTTGGAGACCTTGAAGATGCTAGATGTTCGAAGCAAAAGGCTAGCACAACATGATTGATGTAGAAAGGCATAATGAAGTATTGGCTGTTACTCGAGTGCAAGAAAGGAAGGTTGTGTACCCGGACCCACGTACAAAAAAAGAAAGACTTCATGAAGCAAGAGTCGAAGTGGAGTAGGCTATGGATCATGAATGTCGCCACTCATATGCAAATGGATGTATGGTAACAAATCAATTACAAAGGCAAGTACTTCAAACTATGTTAAAGTAGTGGATTTATTACAAAGTATTCTTCCATTTGGAATTTGGAGAAGAATGAAGACTCAATAACCGACTATGACTAATACTGTATTGGGGAAGAATGAGACAGTGCATGCTACGACCCATTTGGAATTTGGAGAGAATGAAGACCCAATAACTGAACTTCCGTTGTTGGGAGAACAAGTGATTGATCCCATGTTATTGACAATTAACACGACAAAGAGACCAACGATGGTGAATATGGAGATCCTTGGAAGGAATCTCACCAATACAATCGTTGATGGCGGATGTAGTGTGGACATACTTTCGGAAGACACTTGGAGAATTCTGGGTAAGCCAACCATTTGGTCCCAAGTTTTCAACTTGTGGGTGTCGATCAACAAGGTATTAAAGTACTTGGAGTTTTAATGGGCCAAAAGGTAAATAGCGGAACTCAAGCAGTTTTTTTGAATTTTGTGGTACGAAAGAAAGCGTATGACACATTGTTGGGACGGGGTCGGCTGGTAGCAGCCAAGGCGGACCACAACTAGAAACAGAACACAATTTCCATTGAAAACAAGGGTTGGAAATATACAATTGATTTGAATAACCAAGTAGTAAGTGAGGAAGCAACTTCCTCCGATTCGAACTCTAAAAAAGAATGGACGGAGAAGCAGGATTAGGGTTTGATGGAACCGATCGATGAAGGGATTTTGGAATTACAGTCATGTTTGGAGGATGAAACAACTTCTCTTCGTGACCTGTTTCATTGGCAAATGGAGGACTATGAGGTATTTTCGTGAAACTATAATTTTATTGAAACTATAGAGATCAGTGAAGAGCAGTAGATGAAAAACGACTTTGACAAGTTAGACAGTGCATGTGTTGGACGCAGTACGAGGTTCACAAAAGATAGCAGTTGATGAGCACACGGTGATACTGAGAGGGGGTGAATCAGTATCTAACAATCTTTTACTTTTTCAAACTTAGTTAAATATATCAACTACACATATGCAAGATCAAGCAATTAACTACACAATGAGAACACACGATTTACGTGGAAATTTTTTTGGGAGAAAACCACGGCACAATATTGCTTATATATATATAAATCTTCTTTCTTCTTCTTGTAGGCTCCAACCTATTTCACATACAAATAGTGGGCTCCAACTCACAAGACACACCAATCTCCACTTGATAGAATTATAGGCTCCAACCCCCACACACAAACTGAGCTCCAACCCAGCAAGAGGCTCCAACTTCTATTTGATAGACTCCAACATGTTAATCCTTCAATGGCTGATATAGTATGCTTCTTCACAGAATCTTCCTCTCACAAATCTGATTACATCTTACACAATATCCTTCTTCCAAATCTGATCACAATCCATACAATACCTTTCTTCCAAAATCTGATCCAAACACAATTCTGATCCAATCATGAATCTGATCCAAACACAACTTCCCTTCCTTCTTGCAACTCTAATCCAATCAGAAATCTGATTCTGTATGATGTAAGTCTTTCCTTTTCAAATTAGATTCACACACATATATTATCTTCTCTCACAAGTCTGATCACACACTTTCTTCTATCTCAAATCTAATTAAAATCATGCACAAAAGACTGCTCATAACATGACAATATCTTCACATAAATTTCTGCATTTCTTCCTTATCAATCTGCTCTTAATTTTCACATTTATTCTTCACATACATTTGTATTTGACTTTCATACATGGGCTGCATATGTTCATCAAAATAAATTTGAATTGCACTTCATTTTCTGCCTTTTAATTCATTCTCAATCTGTCTTTATTCACATATTATTCATTTAATCTTTGCCTTCAAACTACTCACCACATCTTCCTTATATACATTCAAACATTCTAATAAATGGACACAACTATTGCCAAGAGACAACACTTTATAAAACAACACAACTCTTATAAAAATCGCACCTCTTCTTGATAGTTATCTTTATGATAATTACCATCCACTATAGTAAATCTTGTCATCTTATGTGGATTGCATCTTTCCTTAAGTTTCTTATTAATTGCTGTCTTTACATAAAGTGCTGCCCCTTTTTTATTTTATACACATTGCTGCACTTGCTTTTTCTTGATCTTGTCTTTTGTATTTTATATATCATGCCTCATTAAGACCTTTGTCTTATTATCTATCGCTGCCTTTATTAACAAATCACTTTAATATCAAATCGCACCACATTTCTTTTTACTTAAATAAAATGTCTTTTGTAGAGCGCTCCATATGGGGTCGGCCACGTTCAGTATGAGGTCGGCCTCTTTGGAAGTCTTTAATTAAATTCAACTTTTTGTCTTTTCCAAATCACACCTCCTCCTCACTTATATATATCTTACCACTTCATATTAACAAATGAATAAGACTTTTTGTCTTTATTAACAAGTCAGCATCTGTTTGTCCTATTCACTAAATCTCTTTTTGATCGCTGACTTCTCTTAAAAAGAAAACAAATCACATATAATAGACATCTTCTTCTTCTTTGTCTTATATATATATGTGGGGCGGTCCAATGTAAAAGGTGGTCGGTCATCTTATGAGGTTTATTTAATACTTATTCAATTTTGTGTTGGCTACCTTATTTACTTTTAAATCTCCAAACAAATGCCAATATGGAATTGGTCCATGTGAAGAGTAGTTGTAAGAACCCTGTCTTGTCTAACTGAAATTTTTCCTTGCTGATCTTAATTTTCTGATTTAAATTGCTTGCAAAATACTTAGGGTTTTTAACATTTACTTTCACCAATGTGTTTTAAATATGATAGAGATGGAAAGGTTGCAAATTTACACCCAAACAACATTAAAAGATTATAAAACTTAACTCAATAACTCACATAAAACAAGGATGAACATATCCGGAATGCAAGCTTATCTTTTTTATTGAATGTAGAGATTATTACACTAGAAGATGGCTGGGTATTACAATCAGCTGGGTCTGATATAGATTTCAGACTTCTCAATACATCCAACTACACCTACATATGAAATCAAACCCTAGTACAAAGTGTAGATCATGAAGTACAATATCAATCCTTGAAGTCCAATGGTCATATATCAATCTGGAAATGATTATATGCTGCTGTTACAACCCTGTATGCTGCTGTCATAAACCTGCATGCTGCTGTCTCAAACCCTGGTGACTGAAAATCACATTTGCATGCCTCAAAACTCCTCAAAATGTGAAGCGATTGGCCCTAGAGTGAAGTGATTAGGGCTGGGATGCCAAATGAATGATGAATGCTCAACGAATATCACAAAACCCACTCAGATCTGAAACTGAAATGAAATTGCAGACTACTGTTACAAAAAATCAGACCTTGTTTGAATGAAGAAAATCATCAAAAACAATCTCCTTTGCCAAGCGATCCATGTCTAAACCCTCTCCAAGCCTTTATTCATGAAAATGCATCAAAATCAAACCCAAATCTGATTATGAAACTCCATAGCTATCTGAAAATCAAGATCCCTGTCAAACCTAGCTTGAATGAAGCAAAATCACCATCACAAATAACCAATAAAGCCCAATGATGAACTCCATATGAATTCACCTCTCATGGTGGATTGGGATCATCTCCAAACCACAAAATATCAAGGGAACACCCCCTTGAAATCACTGAAAATCACTTTCAGCCAAGAGCAATATGCAAAATGCAAAGTTTACCATAAGCAAAAGATGTCAAAATTGATGCCGATAACCTCCTTTTAAACCATTTCTCCAAGGGCGACCTAATTAGACAAAATATAGACAATTTTCAAGTCCACCAACAATATCAAATCTTTAATTTGATATTTTTAAATGCTTTTCACCTTTGGATGCCAACATTTAAAATAATAAAATAACAATATTTTATTATTTTTCCTTCTTCCTTCTTAAGCGCCGATTTCTGCTTCGAGAAATAATATTTTTTTAAATTTTTTTGCCTTCTCCTTGAGCGCTGATTTTTATTGGCAAAATAATAATTTTTTATTATATTTTTTCTTCTCCTTGGTCGTTGATTTTGCCAATAAAAATAATAATTTATTATTATTTTATTTTTTCTTCTTTTTTCCCTTTGGCATCGATTTTCATTGGGAAAAATAAATAAATAAAAATATAATAAAATTACCTTTTATTTATTTTCCCACTTTCAAGTCTCCAAGCCCTTGAAATTTGCCTTGGCTAAAATATCATTATTTTTGGCTTTATAAAAATATTATATAATATTGCTAGCCAAAAATACAAATAAAATCAAGTTTTGAGCCAACTTTCTAGTTTCCAAGCCTTCAAGGTACTAGCTCAACCCATAAACAAGTCTTGCTCAAAAAGGGGACATTACAATGGTAGCTTAAATCTTCAACATAAGTAAAGTCAGCCACTTCAAGGAATAGTAAATATTTAAATTTGAATTTCATACTTAGGCAGCCCATATTTATTTATCTTCTTTTTACTTTTCAACATATTTCTAATATATTTGCTGTTCACACAATGGACAATGTCTTCTTCTTCTTTAAATGGACAATCGCCCTACTACATCATCCCTCTATTATGTATTGTGTTTATTGTTGTTCCTCTTACACATCCATGTCTTAAACTGATCCAACATGTCTTAGATATGTTATTGAATAATGATTCTCTTGACAACGTTTACACCTTGCATACCTTGATAATGTTACTTTGACATCAATCTCATTCATACTTCTTTGACAATACTGACAATATTGCTTCTCACCTTTTACATCAATGACAAACATTCCAACAGGAGTTCCAGTTCTAGCAAAGGCACCCACTTTATCAAAGATTACAAAATTAATAAAGGCACGTCTCAGCGTAATAATATTAAAATATTTAATTTGGAGTGGACTGTAAAGACACTAATACAAATGATTGAAAACTTTTCTGAAATTTTAGATAAGATTTCTTGCACAAATCAATGTAAATCATCAACACATAACAACATATATGATAGCCATCAAACTCCTTGCATCCTTATTGATTGGAAATGAAATAACATCGAAGAACATGCTGCTGTCATAAAGTTACAGTCATTGTATCAGTCATATCAGACTTGATATCATCATAAAAATGAGTGCCAAATGCCTTCAACAACTTCAATATTCAAATACAAACAATAGGCAATAGTCTTCAAGTCTTGGATCAACTATTATAGCCCTGGAGACACAAATATTATTGACTGATTTGCAAATACTAGTGACTGATATAAAGGTACAGTCAGCTGTTATGACTGCTGTAAGTATCTATTTAGCCCAGCCAACGTTCAAGCTCCTCAAACACATTGAAAATCTTCTCCCAAGCCAAGCGATAGAGTCCTAGAGTGCTCCTTTATCACTTGTAATTCTTTCAACCCTTGTAGACTTGCCCAATGCACTTCAAAAGCCCTGAAACAATATGAATAACTCGCTGTCATAAAATATCAGACCTTGCACAATGCGTAAAAGTCACTCCAATTGTGTCATAAGCCCAAAACTGCCTGATAATAGCTTCAATGAATCAAGGGCTTCAATATGATATCAAATGTACTCCAATTGCTCTTCTAAACCTGCAAATTCAAGCACTAATGGTGAAATCTGAGTGATATCACCTCACACAAAGATATGGGGCCATCACCATATCAAACAAGGGGTCATCTCCTTGCAAATAAACTGAAAATCAGAATTCTCAGCTAAAACAAAAGTAATAGAAAACATACCATATCATCAATAGTTGTGAAATGAAGTTGGAAGCCTCTATTTATCCTCTCCATGGCCGGACGTCCCACTCCTTGAGCAATTTTGAACATATTTTGAAGTCCACCAATAGATTTGCTTTCAAATGAACAATTTTAAGTGCATGAGTATGTCAAAACAAGCATTTAAAATCAATCTATATCATTTTGAATGCATTACTCCTTGCAATTCGTCCCTTTATGCAAATCGATTGACTCTCCTTGGGCGGCGGCTGGAAATGATTGCTAAAAATCATTTAAAACTTCTTTTTATTCAAAATATCTCATACACTTGGGCGAATGCATTTTGATTGGCATTTGAGCATTGAATTTCCTTCATTTGACATAGTCGATCCATATCCTCCTAGGCTATCGCTCCTTGTAAGCCGTTTAGCATTGAATGGATGTATTTAGCATTTAAAATCATCTTTTTCTCCTTGCTAGGTGTCAATCCTCCTAGCCGTTGGCATTTAATATTTCATATTTGCATTTAAAATAGCTTCTTGCCTTGGCCGCCGATTCCCTTAGTTGGCATTGATCATTAGATGATTTCAAACAAACATTTTAAATGCTTTACCTTGCTCCAACTGTTGGCACTTAAAGCTATAATCTTTTCCTTGGGCGAATACCTCCTTCTTGGCCGTTGGAATCAAATGGGACTATGATCCAATGTAGCTCGCACCATATAATGAAACACCATCTCACGCTAGTCGATCATCCTCTATGATAGCCGTTGGAATATGTTTGAGTGGATTTTATTAGCTTGGACCTATCTTTCTTCATGGGTGAATGCACTCCTCCAACGTTGGCTTTATTTAATGAGATTATAAAATAGGTCCCACCTGGAGCAATTCCTTATTCAATCGATTAGCCTCAACCTTAATGCAAAACTCCACAAAAATAGATTAGAGGAAAATGTAATTAAAGATTTCATTTTCCCTTTTATTCCATAATCTATTAAATCAAATCAAATGATTGAAAATGCAATTTCAATATTGCATTTTCCAAACAACTCAATAAAAATACTAGTTGAGCCTACATTTCGGTTCTCCATGTGTAGACATAAACCAACATTCCGGTTCTCCATGTATAGAAACAAGCTCAAACTAGAAAATATAACTTAGCTCAAAATGGGGACATTACATGGACAGATACTTGTCATCAAGTCAAAAACTCCACAAGAAAATTATAGAAAAGAGAAAAATATTGTATACGAAAAGGGATATACATTTTTTGCAGTCAGAGCAGAAAGTAATAGGTGGGCCCCACGTATGAAAAACGGAAAAAATACAACTAAAGGTTTAAGTTTGGAAAAGGTAAAATTTTAAAAAATTAATAATAAATGTCTTTTTAATATGGTACGACAGACCATGAAAAAGCAAAAAATTTAAAAGGATGCAAAAATTAAAATTTTAATGGCCAAAACTCTATCATACCCACTACTCCCTAACCATACGGGAGACAAAGGACATTTTAATTAAAATCTTTAAAGTTGCAAACTCAATCATAAGGCAGGTCAGTAAGAATAATAAAATTGATTTTTTCTCAATCGTACGACCACTGTATGGCCCCATCATATGACATTTTAAGAACTCGTTGTTGATCATACGACCACTTTCAAATAATATCGCCTTTTATTTGCTGTACATCATCATTCTTCCATACAATTTGAATTTCCCCTTGTCGCCGTACGACCTTCAAGTTTTGATATTGCCACCATATGGATTTGTAAGGAGATGCTTGATTTCATTGTACGGTCAAATACAAGAGACTCTACTATACAGTTTGCAGTGAGCAATCTAAATTTATTATTTCTGCCATAGACTACTTTTCATGCTGTACGGTTTAATTTTTTTCATCCCTCTAGTAAGATTGTACGACTTGCTCAAAGACATTGTACTACATAGTCTAACGCATTCCAGTTTTCTCTTGCTGAATCTTTTGTTGCGTATGTAGTTGGTTCTTCCTCAGATTTTGCATTTGGCAGAAATAGGGGGATTATTGCTATAGGTTGTTGAATTGAGAGAAAGTACATTCATGGAAAATAGGGATATTGAGCAATATTTTCATGATTAGAATACTTCTGAAGTCCCTGCAGTACTATTTCGGTTTAGTGCTCTATTGGGTGCAACATTCTTAGCCTTTAGTGTGCAGTCAAATTGGGTTCCTTATTTGTCTGGTCCTCAACATTCTCAGTATATTGGTATATGTTCTGGATATGTTGGTTCTACTTCTACTATGTGTGTGCTTCCAGGTTTGCATACAATTTCTTTTTCATCTGTAGTGTTGTCACTGATGTGGAAAATCTTACCTAATGTCACTTGATGCTTACTTGTTTTTTGACGTTTGAATGATGAGTTTTTCTTTGGGGGGGGGGGATGATGTAGTCAGTGTATAATGCCGATTATTTTGTTTCGATAGTCTGGTTTATCTGACTATGTATTAGTTGTTTGTTAGTTATTTGTTAGTTATAAGAGTCGGTTGTGTTCTTGGCGACCCTCGGGTCCTTTAAATAGACTTTGTATCATCAAAGAAAATAGTATGATCTAGTCTTATCGAGCCAATAGAGAATTTTTTTTTTCAGTTCTCTCTCCTTAGGTCATGAAAGAAGATTGCAAGCCTCTCTTCTGTTTGGAATTATGTGTGAATTGAAAAGGGGCTGCACCCTATGACAAGGAATTGCCATCTAAATAAGATGCATTTACTTGTGCAATGCATTATCTAATCATGATGAATTGATTATTAGGCTGAAGATTCTTAACCTTGAGAAAAAATGTTGCTAGAGGTATTAACCAATTGAAGCACATAGTACCTTGAACTCTTGTTTGACTCTTATTTTGGTGGGTGATGCTAAAAGCTAGCATGGATCTCTACATAGGTATAATTCTCCAAAAACATAATATTAAAAAAACACACATATTAACATCTGAGTAAATATATGCAATGGGTTAAATGGTATCAAATGAAATTAAATGTTATTAAGATCACCAAGATGAAGTGATGACCTCTTGTTGGGCCTCTTCGATCGTGCCTCAAATAATCTTTCGTCTCCTAATGAAAAACCTATTGGGTTGGTAAATCTACGTTTAGACAACATGATCAGCCATGCATGAACGTTCATGATGGTTGGAGCATTCATTTGCCAATGTCACTATAATAATATAATCATTTGCTAACATAATTTATAATTATGATGTTTAATATGTGCTTCCTTATCTGTATACTTAGGGGCTTCTGAGGTATTTGACAGTTACACCTTTGTAATGAAATAATTATAATATGGACCTAGTAACTAATCATAATGCAAAGCTTTCAGTTAATATTATCTTGATAAAACTGCTTGTGTATCAATTTATTTATATTATAAAGTATTTGTATTACTCATAAAGGTCAATTTTTGAAGTACAATATTTACTAGCGAGACTGATTTTGAGTGTAATAATATTTTGACCATTATAAAGCTATTGTCTTTAAATAACACTCAATCCTTGTAGGCTATTGAAGAAATTACGTACTGTTGTGACCAAATCACAACATCACCCTATTAGAAATAGGGGCCCCCCGTTTTTTTTAGTTTTCAAGTTGAATTAGGTCCTTCGAAGTCTTGTAAATAGTCTTAAAGAGTAAAATGGTGATGTTCCCTTTCCGGGATGGATGTGAAGTTGTTGTTTAGTATTGGAAATGATTCAGTAGCTGTGCTTCATTGGATCCATTATCGACATTTGGTCAGAGACCCTCGAGGTTGAATGTTATTCGTATTATATCTTGAAGACCTCATCGAAGACAATATTGGCAATTGTTGAAGAAGTATATGAAGTTTCAGATATGACAATTGTGGAAGACTTTTCAAAGTCATCACCCGATTATATCACATTGATATGACGGTTTCTTTGTATGTGGAGTTTTGAATGAATACTTTCAGTATTGATCGCAGATCACAAGGAATTGGAAATAAAGAATGCGTGGGTTCCATAAAGATGCCGCAGGATATAAAAGGAGAGATTAGGAAAGAAGATCCTGAAAACATAAGTTAGTGCGTTGCCATCTCAGAGAAATTCAAACATCCTATCTAACGCACCACCTTTGATCTGGATCGCAATCTTTAATCAATGCATGCCAAACATATAGAAATGTAAAGGTTTGGCAAGGAGATTCTAAAACACTTAACCATCGCGCCGATGAAAACCAAGAGGATATTGAATACATCAACCACTCCGTCCAAAGGAGGAACTCGGAAGAGTCAACCACCGCGCCGGTTGGAAGAAGATTCCAAAAGTCCGAACCATTGCGACCACTTCAAAACAAGAAGAATACAAGTACTTCAACTAACGCGCCAATGGAATATCAAAGGAACTTCAAATATTTCAATTTACCGCGCCATTTCTTCAAGGAATTCGCACAACCTCAATCGATGCGCTAAGACTAGAAGAACTTAAAAGTGGGAACCACCGCGCCAAAAAGGGCCAATCAAGAAAATTTTAAACATTTCAAACTGTCGTGCCATCCCCTTGAGGCTTTCGAAGTACTTAACTAGCACGCCAAGGAGGATTTGAAAGCCTTAATCACTCCGCCACAAGCAAAACAGGAGGAGTTTGATATCATCTAACCGGCACTATAGGGAAAAGAAAGGTCTTAACTAATGCGCCAACACCAAAATCTAGAGGAAATCCAACTCACTGCGCTACTTTGTAGATTTAAAACACTTAACTGTTGCATTGAAAGGTGGTCAAACAAGAGGATTTCGATACATCTATTCGTCGCGCCAATCTCATAGAGGATTTGGAATCCTTATCTACCAAGAGCTATAAGAAGAATTCGATCCCCTTACCGACGCGCCATATAAAAGGAGGGATGAGGCGATTTTAAAAGCACTAACTAGTGCGAACATCCTGAAGGAATTCAAAACCTCCAACTCCCGCGCTTAAGTTAGAAAGATTCAAAATATCTTATCCAGCGCGCTAGAGGGGAGTTTAAGAGAATTAATGCGCTAACAAGAGGACTCTTCACTTCTAAGCCGACGCGCCAATGGGGAAAGGAAGGTTCCAAGTATGAAGTGAAAATTTTGCATAACAAAGAGGAATCCATTTCTTATCCGTCGCGCTAGGGGAGATGAGACAAAGGAATTAGAAACTTCATCCAATGCGCTCGGTCCAAAAGAAAAGCACTTTCATCCAATGAGAACTCACAAGGAAGATTTTGAAGTATAAACTACCGCGTTAGAGGGAACGTGTAGAAGACTTCGGGTGCTTGAACCATTGCGCTAAGAGGAGATTAAAAGTGGAGGATCTAAACACATGATCTAGCACCACAAGCAACCCGCAAGAAGATTTCGACACCTCTAACGGGTGCGCTTCTAAACATACATCTATCATGCCAATCCTTAAGGAATTCCGAACGTATTAACCAGTGCGCCAATAGGGAAGGGTGAAGTTCCTGTGTAGAGTGAATTTTGTAAAAAAACAAGAAGATTCATAATTCTTTAATCGCCACGTCAAGCACAGGAAATTCAAAACAAGATGCTCGCCAACACTTGAACCATCGCGCCAGCCTATGAGGGAAGAAGAGAGTTCGCTTAGAGCACAATTCAAGAAGATGTTGAGATGCCAAAAGAAGCAAATCTCAAAATGATTTTAACATAGCTATCCAATGCGAATTTCCAAGGGGGATCAGGACGTGAGTAAAATTGAGTTTTGAAAGGATCAAGAGGATTCATTACCCTCGAACCAATGCGCCATTATCCTAGGACTTTCAAAAAATTCGAAGTAATGAGCTAAGAAGTATGAAGTGCGGATGTGGCTAATATCATAGAGGAATTTGTTTATAAGAGGAATTTGTGAAGATTCTTCATACCATAACTACTCCGCCACCTCTTAGAAGGAATCAAGAGTGTGAACTAGTGCGCTACTTGAAGAAGATGTTTTTCTAAAGGATTTTGAATCTATTGAGGAAGATCTCGACACATCTAACTGGCGCGCCAAAGGGAAAGAAGAAGTTCAATCGCCAAAGCAACAAGATTTTAAAGGTCCAAACCCACAATGCATACAAGAAGACTCTAATCCATCGACTAATGCGCCAAATCATAAATATTTGATCATTTAATCCAGCACAATCAAAGGGAAGTGCATAAAACATTTAATTAGTTTTGCCTTGTAGAACGTAGAAGTTGCATTGGAATTCGTATCACATTGAATAAAGATCAAACAAAAATAAATGATTTGCATTGCATTAATGAGGGTCGGCCTAGGTTATTGAGCAAGTTTTAATGCAAATTCTGTATTTATACCTGCTCTCCTTTTCATTTAAATCATTTTCAAAGGAGCAAAATCATTTTAAAGGAGCAGATTTGTCTTCAAGGAGCATCAATAAGGAGGTTTTGTAAAAGTGCAGATCTGATTTTGTTTATCCAAGCAAGTGTTGGATCAGATTTCAAGGTATCAATTTAAGGCAGCCTATCAAGTAAGTCAAATCTGAACATTTCTGATTTGATTTCTTTTCTTATTTCATTTTGACACATGAAAGTTGTCTAAGTCTTGGTAAAACTTGAGAGGATAGGTGGATTTTGATAGAGTCTAGATGATAATATTTTGCAAAACTTCATATTACAAGGATAAAAATCAGAAATCTGATGCATCAAGGAAGCTGAAGTAGAGTCTTGATTGTTTGTGTCGAGTTTGCAGGATCATTGCAATGACTTCCAAGGAGAGACAAGCAAAAATCCGGATGGATGCTAAGGGTAAAATTTTCGAATCAAAGCTCGTTTCAAGGTGGACAAATGTAGGAGACACGAATATGGGCAACAGCAACTTAGAAGGCATCAAGTCAGTTCTTGAGGAACCCAACGGAGGTAGTCTTGCTCGAGCTATCATGAGGAGTGGAGCTATTGAAGCTGCTTGTTTTCCGCCAGCCTTACCTTGTTCAGAGATGATCATTGAATGTGTCAAGAAGTATGATATAGATACAAGACAAATTGTAGCCAAAGATGAAACAATATTAGCCTATTTGCAAAAGGAGCCAGTTGGAGAGACTTTCAACATTCCAACTAGGGAGAGGATGATCAGTATTTCGATACGACAAGGTCAGCAGGAATACAATGTTGATTCAAAGATAAAGTTGCAGGAAATAAGGAGAGAATGGATGGCCAATCCGTCAATGAAGTTCAATATGAATAATCCTCCGCAGTTTCACAAGTCAGACTTTCATCCTGAAATTGGATACTTGATTATGTTTCTCAATAGAATGACAGGAATGCCGCAATCTGCTACCTTTCAGCCTTGGATGTACTCTTTTATCAAGTCAGTTCTCAAAGGGAAGATGATTGATTGGGCTGGGCTCATCAGTCAGAGTATACATGAGCAGTTTATCAATTTTGCTAAGACCAAGACTTTTTATATGAGTTCCTATGTAGTGTACCTTCTAGCAAGAAATGAAGTCTATTCAGGTTTGACCAAAAGAGGAGAAGTCGGAATCGGGCCTAATAAGTACTTATCGCATCAGTGTTATCCTCAGTTACACTTCAAGAATATCAATCATTATACAAGGTTCAATGATGCGTTTGCTATGTTCATACTAAAGAAACTAAGAGGAGAATTTCATAAAAGGTTGTCAAACGCAACTAGAGAGTTCATTTCGGCATATGGACATTGGTATACTCAGCATGAAAGGTACACTTACATAAGGATCCAAGGTTTTACATCATATCCATACAGGTTACCAAGATATCCAACCAACAGGATGGTGATGTTAGAGGTTACAAGGCAACTCCTGGAACTCATCAGACTCCAAAAGTTAAGAAGGAAAGCAGGGATTCGGTTTCCACTTCTCCTTGGACAAAATCTGGAGTGTCCGTCATTAGCGGCAGCTGAGTATTCTGAAATAGAACTACAGGCATATCATTTATCTCAAGGGTCGAGTTCAAGCTTTATTAAAAATATGTGCTGACTTCAAACCGATCAAAGAGCAATACATGCCACAACTCAAGAATTTAATGGAAACTCCATTAGAGGATTTAATTCATGACAAGGTGATTGATCGAGATACTCCACATGACTTCATCACTTGGTATTTTTCCTTTCACAACAAGGGGCAACTGGTTGATAAAATTGAGGTAGATATGTCTAGAATAAGAAGTGTTCTTCTAAGAACAGAGAATCATATACACACTGCATTGGCAGCAATATGCAATCTATATGGGGAAATCACTATTGAGAACATGAAGCAACAGGTCAAGGCTTTCTACTTTCAGGATGATGGGATTGATGAAGGTCAGCTAGATAGCATATTCACACTTGCATTTCATCTTGGAGCGAATAAGTCCTGGATAAATGACTGGGAGAAGACCCTTGGCGTCTATGAGTCAGATGTGGCAGTGGCAGAATGATCCATTAATGCGGCGACAAGTGTACCAATGGAAGATGTAGCTCAAGTTGTGTCTAGATTCATTGCATCTCATAGTACTATTACATAAAAGGCACATGATGTGGCTTCCTTATCTTCTTGGAAAGCGTGCCTTTGTTCCCTCCATAGCTTCTTTCATTTAATAAAGATAACCTCCTTCATTTAATAAAATTAGCCTCTTGCATTTAATAAAGAAGAGTTTGTTACAACTACTTGTGATGTGGCTTGATCTAGTCCATTGGCTTGGCCGACCGATCTTGACCCTTCATTCATTTGAGGTCTATAAAAGGGCTCTTGTTGCTCTCATTTGTACGGTTGAAAACTCTAGAATTGTTGCAAGAGCTCTCTGAGATAATAAAAGATTCATTGTTTTGGTGATTCTATTTGTGTTTCTGAGTGTTGCATGGTTTAGATTTTCAAGCGAATTTAAGTTATATTAAGTTTTCTTTAAGTTTATGTTAGCTAATGGAAGGTTTCTTTATTGCTTTGGGGTGAAATCTGTAAGTTCATACCATTTGTAGTTTGTAGCTTGCAAATTGCAGTGCATGGTTAGTCTAAACAAAACTGAACATCAATTTGATCTTTATGTTTGTTGAATCCTTCATGAGCATAACTGATTTAAACATCTTGTACACCCCAGAAGATTGCACCTATCTTGTGTAGTTGTCTATTTTGGCGAAGCAGGATCTGGTTTGATTTCACCTAAGCAGTAATCATCCTTACATTTAGGATTAGATTAGTGTTTCTAAACCTTACATCTTTTGTCCTTTTTTATCCATTTCGTTAGAATTAGAACCACGAACATCATTGCCAAATCATACGCCATCAGTTGTAGTACTTAGACTCTCCAGTATACGCTTTCTTAATCATTGAAATAACAGTTTATTTGAACAATTGTGTAAGTCCCTTTGTGTTTACCAGCAAAATCATACTTAGTCACTGAGCTATCTCTTACAAAATCAGAAGAAAGGAACCTTGGAGTCATCTTGTTTGATCACTTCGTTCAGCATTCGAGAGGCTTTGCTCAAGAGGGAGTTAGATACTTTGTATTTCACTCTAATTGTTGACTTGTCGAAAAACAATCAACACGTACAAGGATAGATAAAATATTTACATATCAAATGACTCATGGTGTTGAGTACAACAATCATCAAATTGATCCATTGTAATGCTTACATCTTGTTAGTGTTTTAATTTGTCACTTTCATGACAACACAAAATGGAATAGTGTGTATGGTAGAATTGTTCTTCAAATTATATGGGGAAGTTTCTTGAGATTTAACTAAATCTAAAACTAATAGAATTTACAAATATGTGTGTTGTACAAGATTTCATGGTGGATTTTGCATTAAATGTAAATACCTAATTAACAATGTTTTTGCCCCAGATGCAGCACTAGTCTAATAAACACTTCAAGCATGAGCACACACAATTTTCTACTGGTCAAAGTAGAGACCAGTATTTGACAGTAAACAAAGATTTGACTGAATAACAATAACAGATGCCAACTATTGGCTAAATCTAAGACCAATATTCCACATCAACAGGAAATATAAATGGACTAACATCACATGATTCCAAAAGATAAATTGCTAAAGCAATATACAAAGACTTTAATGAATAACGAGCATCAATGCAAAGATAGACTTATTTAATTCAATTTAATCTGTATTACAACATAGGTTAATTATAGTTGAATAACAATAATAACCAAACGGTTTCTGTAGCATAGGCTTTACATTCACCATCCTTCACTATGCATGAACACAACGGCTTGACTTCAACTTTCAAATGACAATCTATGCAGCATAAGTTTGCCGTTCAACTCTCATTACATACAATATGTTCAAGTTCTATATTTATAACTCTAGTCTCTCATAAGCAGCCTTTCAGTCTCAAATAATAGTAAAATAATACCTTGAAAGCAAACCATAATCCTTCCCTTGAAAGAGGCAAGAAAACACTTCAAAATATCTTGAAAAAACCTGCTTTCTTCCCAAAACCGGTTGACTAGACAGAATGGTGTTGTCTTT
Source organism: Cunninghamia lanceolata (assembly GCA_027924645.1). Lineage (NCBI taxonomy): Eukaryota > Viridiplantae > Streptophyta > Pinopsida > Cupressales > Cupressaceae > Cunninghamia > Cunninghamia lanceolata. The sequence goes on from BSBN01001153.1 coordinate 724,866, forward strand.
TTGTATGTTTTTGCTTTAAATCACTTAACTTGGCATTCGATTTTGGTTTTCAGCTAACTTGTGCTTTTGGGGTGGCATTGCGAAGGAGAATTTGCAATTTCTTTATGTTTTGAGCCTCCATTGTATGCTGGTCGCATTTTCACTAATTAGTTGCCACTTCCATTGCCCTTTTCGACTAGTTTGACCATGGGAAAAACAGGATTTACACTTGTTTCTCTCACGATACCCCTGCCTTGGTTTCATGACATGTTTGCCCATTTTAAATTGCGATTTCTTGATTTGTGTTTTTAGGGTTTTCTTGCAATCTATTCCTATGGCAACTTTATGATTATTGAGTGCTGAATAGAACTGGTCGCACCACCTGAAATGTGTGAACTTCATGTCTTTTAAACCTTTACTGCTAGTTGTGATTTTATGATATGTTTGCCACTGTAGTTGCGATTTTCTGCAGTTTCTGCCACTCTAAAACTGAATTTTTCTTAACTCCTTTTTGTCCTTCATGGCTGGTGCGATTTAATAACATGTTTGCCACTGTAGTCACCATTTTCAACTGGCTCAATCAGTGAAAAGATACGATTTTCTTTCAGGGTTTCCCTTTATGATGGAGTTCACGTATGCTTGATTTTGCTGTCTCTGTCACTCTTCTTCCCTTTATGACAGAGTTCTCCTACGACTGATTTTGCCACTTTGATAACTTCTTTATTCATGGTAGGTGGAATTTTTTTATTTTTGCCACATTCAGGTCTGTTTCTCCCTACGTAGGCTGAGCGCTAATCTCTGATTGTTTTGGCATGTCCTGGATGCTAATACATAATGGCTTTGTTACTTGGGAGTTGTGGTAGCATGCCTTTTTGCTCAAACTACTTCTCCTGTCATCATCTTGCTTGTGTTAATGATCGTCTCCTTTGTTTTCCTCATTTGGTGCCTTGTTGAAGACATCTTCACCCTGCAAAATTTGTTGGTAAACAGGACCTTAATAGAACAAACTTGTGTGACTGCCTGGGAGAGACCACAATTATCTTGCTATTGATAGCTGATTGAGGATTACTTGACAAGGAACTGACAAAAAGAGGCTTTAAGACTGAGTTTTCTAGGGGTACCAATTTTTGGTAATATATCTTCTGCTAATTCTTGATGATAATCAAAAGAACACCATTGGGATATACTCATTATTATAGATGAAAGTTAACTATACAAAATTCATATGTTATTGCAGAATTCAACAATGCTGCAATGAGTGCTTAGTTGGTATCCTAAGCCAAAGACAACTATTGTAAGGAAACTTGCAATGACAAAAAAATACAATTGCAATAGAGGAGATTGCACCAAGTGTAGGTGATGAGAAGGTACCAGTGTTCCACAGAGTTTCCTAACAGGGACGCGTCCCCTTTCGGGGACGGGTTTCGGGGACGGGGGGACAAAGGGACTAAGTTTGGGGACGGCGGGGGGACGGTATTGATATACATATGGTACTTGAGTAACTAGTTATAAAAAGATGTTTAAGAATAACAATTCAAATTAAGCTTTGGCAAATTAGTAAAATAGCAAAATTGCAAATACTAACATTTTAAATACTTGAATACTATTACTTAAAGACTAAAAGTAAATAAAATATTAAAATTTGACAAATGAAATTGTCGAATTTGAGATTTCTTAGTTTCTATTATTTCGAGAATCAGAAAATATGACATGTCACATCATAATATCATATCATAAAGATGATTACAATGAGTAGCATTATACATTGATATCAAAATAAGTACAAAATGCAAAAATGTAGTGAAGGTAGGCCTCTAATAATCCCCAAAATCAAAGATTTTTTTTTTAAAATGCCTTTTTGGACGTCCCAGCACGGGGGACACCTGGGCGTGTCTGAGACGCTTGAGGGACGGCTAGGAGTCCCCGAGACGTCTAGGCATCCCAGCCGTTTCCTCCAAGTCTCTGACATCTCGGCGGCAGTGGGGGGATGGCGGGGGGATGTTTCTTAGCCGTCCCCAAGTCTCCAAAATGTCCAGGTCGGGGGGACGGCTGGATTTTTTTTTTGGGGGGGGGGGGGGGGACGGGTCCCCATGGAACACTGGAAGGTACACATGTGGACAAAGGCAGCTTGAGTCAACAATAGGTACTGGAGTCTGTTGTGACAACCACCCCACTCCTTGCCTAGCAGTTAACAACACTAGTCCGTCGTGAAGTTGTGAAGACCTAGAGTATTTGCAAGTGATTATAGAAGTCCATGACAAAGAAGCAGCCCCATTCAATCAACTTGGTATTGTGTTTCACATCAATCTCTTTGTTTCTTACTCCACATCCAATTTCTTTGTCAATGTAACAAATCTTTAATAATAGAGTTTTTCTTGGATTTGACTGAAAGAATAGGGTAATGCACGAGTTTCTGCAACTGAAATATATTAGTTTCATAAGTGAAATGATAGTTGGCAAGGATTTGTATCTGTTGCCTACATTCCTACATCTGTTTAAAAAAGGAAATAAAGTTGATATATTGTTTACACATATAAAGTGGATATTTTATTTTAAAAGGAAGTATATTTGTTAGTTCTTGCTCTTTTCGGCAAGTGAGCTTGCACTATTTCATTTGTTCCTGTGTTTTTGTGTATTGCAGGTCAAAGTTATCTTCTTCTCCAAGACTGGACAACGTGCTGCCCCCTTTTTGAGGCAGGCAGCAAGACATTACTGGGAATATGCATCATTTGCATTTGTCCTATGGCAAGAAGAAAATGCTCAATTATGGTGGAACCTGTGTGAATTCTTTCTTTGCTTATGCAGACTTCTTTTTCTGTTCTCGCTATTCTCATTTTTCTTTATGTGTTTGGTACACAATATTTGGAGTTGATGATTAGATATAGCTAGAAAATTATTTGTTTCTTGTACCTGTGCTACGTAGTATTTGTTATGATGCATGGAAAGATTTGGGCCCATTACATTGTGAATTACTTGACTTTTCAGCTTGCCAAATTTCTACATTTTCACATGTTTAGATAGCATATTTGACTTATCAAGATGGTGGTTTTTTTTTTGTAGTGTTTCAAATTATATGATGTTTTATCAAGATTCAATTGCATAATTTTTGAGTCAATTGATGTTCACAAAATCCCATATCTTATGAGCACGAATGGTCTAGCTAGTACTCATTGCATCTAGGTGATGCTCATAGGGGTGAAGTGTCCGGACTTCCTAGGAAGTCACCCATCCTAGTACTACTCCAACTTAAGTGTGCATAAAAATGGAGTTTTCACCAAGATCAAGCCCACTTAGCTTGCTACTCTCCAAGATCAAGCCCACTTTTGGGAAATTGACTAGCACCACAGATTAAATATACCATAATGGTATAGGAGACAGCTTTGGATGACATGTAGAAAAGCAATGCTTTGAAAGGAACACGCGAGTGTCATGAAGAGCTTTTGACCACAGACTTGCACCCTTGTTCCAAAAATACTAGTAATAAGTTTCTAACCAAGTAGTTTGGATGCATTGACATTCAATGTACAAAATGTTCTTCAATGGTAAAATAATATGATAATGCATGTGTTGCTTTGGTGCATGCCTTTTCTCCCAAATTAATGAAGAAATAAATGATACAATAAATTGTTGCTCGTATAAAGTTTAAATGAAAATTGAGAAGTATATTTATGAAAAGAGAAATTCTTATTATCATTATAATAAGTCTATGTTATCAAATCAGCTGAAAAATGGAACATTTCCAAGTACGAGTTGTACCGGAATAGAGTATTGATCTGAATCGCGTATGGAATTAGGTAGGGTTTGGATTTGGGCATTCAGAATCACATGGAAATATTGCAGCATGTACTTAGATGATTTGAGCATTGATGTGGCAATTCCAAGCCATTTCGAAATCTAATCCATTATCAAGCAATCTTTTCAAAACATTTTTTTGACCCGTGAAATCCTAGATGTCCTTCCCTAAACACAACTGCCATATTATTGTGCATTTTGTATGTAGTCTTGCAGCAACAAAGAAAAAACATTTTCACGTTTTGGAGTCACAACAACAAGAAGAAACCACAATTTCGTGTGTTGTAGTTGTAGCAGGAGCAAACAACGAACGAGGAAAGGAACCTACAGTGAATAGGGATGCCTCAACAACCACAAACAACTGACTATTCGGGTATTTATCTCCTTGTATTTTGATTGGGACATGGGTTTTTGCATGAAATATTTCTATAAACACTAAATAGTAAGAACATACTCCACAAAATCTAGGCAAACTAATAAATCATGAAATCTAGGGCAAATGGACGAAGTCTAAAATTTCTGTTTTAAAGTTTATAATGTTTAAAATTATGTTTGAAAGTTTAATAATGTTTAAAATTTTGTTTTATAATGATATGGTAATGTATATTTTATATTAATTATAGTGTAATTTTATAATACATGAAAATTTATAAAATAATAAAAACAACGATTTTAAAATTTTAATCATACATGTTTACAATTTTAAAATAAACATACATGTTAAATATACAATTTTAAAATTTTTAATTTTTAATCATATGATCGACAATTTTAAAATTTAAAATTTGAAATTGTCTTACTTTCTGAACAAGGACAAGGACAACACAAATTATTAATTTATAAACTGTTTATTTTCTATATAAATAGATATCTAATTTGTTAAGAGACAAATAATTTAATTATTGATCCATGAAATGTTTCATAATTTCGTTTGTTTGGATTCTCCAATGTGTTCAATTTTTCCTTTCCAAACTTGTTGCTTTAGGGATTACAATGGTAGCCAGTTCTGGCTCCATTGGCCAAACCCCCTTGAAAATCAATCCAGGTTCACAGTTGTGCAGGCATGTAGAAATTATATAGCAGATTCCTGGTGGTGGGATATATGTTTGGATATGCAATGGGTGTGGTCAGAGGTATACATATTACAATATTAGTCTAATATTATAATGAAGTATATGTTTACATTTGTTTGTAATAAGTAGTTGCAGTTAGGTTGTTGTAACTATAGTCTATTTTTAGACTGTAGCTACTTTATATTTTTAGCATATGCTCAATAATATAATGCGATGCTCTTAATCTGAGTAAGCACACCATTTCTCTCAATCTCATTCTTTGGTTTTTACTAGCATTGGTATTAGAGTTGGATTGAGTCAATTGTACGGACTTTAAAGACAGTTGGGAAGAGAGGAGGTTGAAAGGCGTAGGGCAAGCTAACAAAGGTCATATGAAAAAATTGCAAGCATTATTTGTAGTCGCATTTGAAGAACTGAAAGTTTGTAGGGTTGTGGGTTTATACAGTTGCGTCTAAGGGTTTCTAAGTTTTTGGAAGACTTTTCTTGTTTTTATAGTCGCAAGGAGTAAAAAATCTAAATAAAATTGTGAAAAATCAGTAAAATCAACAAAAATCAGTAAAATTGTGGGCATTTTTTAGTGTTTTATTAGTTGCGGTTGGGAAAAATCAAGTCGCATGGCCAAAACCTAACACTTTTTTTTGCTGAAATCCGTCAAAATTGTGGCGAGATAAAATGTGGCTAGGGAACACGGTTCTCAGTCACAAGCGAGTTCTTTCAGTCTTTGATTATACACATGAACATTTTCATGTTTGTCTTGTCTTGTATTATATATCTCGGCCACTATCTCATTATCATCCCGAAGTAATTTAAACTCTTCCTGGAACGCTTTCTTCAGTGCATCCCAACTGGATCTTGATGTGGCGTCCAATTCTGTATACTAGTCTATTGCAATTCCCCTCAGAGTGGCTAGAAATGATCTCAGCCAATAGGACATGTCTTGTCCATTGGCTATCCATATGGTCTCGTACGTTTTGCAATGTCGGACTGTGTCCTTCAATCCGTTGCCAAGGAATTTTGGTAGTTTTTGTTTCTCCGTACTCGGATTCCCCATGTTCGGACTTTCCGGCAGAGTCACCATGTTCCTTCCCCGACGTCCTCTTTGTGCGTTCGGCATGACTAGACTGGTTCTCCCTCGACGTTCTGGTGCCTTTCTTGCACTCTCGGCCATGTGCGGGTCTTTCCCACGTCCCTCTTCAGCATCCCTTGCACCTTGAGTTTTCTCGGGTTCCTTCCGGTACTCCTGTCTGGGGGTCTTGGGTCCTCTAGTTCTCAGTTCTTCTTCTCCTGATATTGGCATTTCCCTGATTTGGCGTATGCTTTTCTCAAGTTCCTCTGTTAATTTATTTTCATCACCCTTCTCTTTTTCTTTGGTTACTGGTGTTCGAAAATTTTCTTCGTCGTCTTCTTCTACGAGGCTTTGGTGTGCTTCTATGGTATCTTGGTTTATTTCATGGTTCTCACTTGTTTCTCCGACAATTTGTTTTAATCTTTGCCTTCGTTCTTCTTGTTCTTTTAATCTTAATGATCTTAATTTTTCTTCTGGTGTTTCTTGCCCACTCGGTATTTGATTTTTTTCTTTGTTAAGTTGTATGGGCATGAATCAGCATTTCGTATGTTATCAATTGTGTGGCGTGCGATGACGGTTCTCGTCGCGCTCTTCCTCCTCTTGTTTCATATGTTCCTCATATCTCCGAAGAATTTGTTGTCTCCACTGTTCTCTACCCCTTTCTTCTCGGAGGTCTTGCAAGATCAACAAATTTCTCGCCAACAACCTCGGTATACGATCTAGGAGACGATCCACTTTCGAATTGACTTCTAAATTTTCTTTGATGATTTCCTTTGGGATGTCTCTTCGGATGGCTTTGTTCGTGACGTGTTGTCTCACTGATAAATCCCACAGGAAGACCAGATCTTGTGTCAGATCGTCTTCCCGATCATTTGGTTCTCACTCGTCGCTTTCCTCTCGTATTCTTTGTAATTCCTCCTCTGTTGTTTCTACTTGGTATCTCGTGTATGTTTCCTCCTCTGATTGGATCGGTTGACCCATTATGCATCCATCATCATTGTTTCAACCCGTCAACCACTTACTTCGCCATTCACTATTTGTCACCTTCCTTACCCGACTCCGTATCGGCAACGGTGCCAAATTGTTTACTGCCGAATGAGTCTATTGGTTTCACACAGAGTAAACAAGAAAGATAATAGAACTCACATTGTACGAGAATGAAAATATAATTGGTACTCAAAACTCCACTGCATATATTAATTCAAAACAACAAGTACAATAGAACTCACAATGTCCCATACAATGAACTGACAATACATATATAGGTTGGGAACAGTTGCCAACCGTCGCCAACGACATACCGATCAGCAGTAACTACTTGCCGATGCAACTAATCAAAACATACTTTGCCGATGCAACTAAACCAATAACTATAAAACATGCCTAACACCGTGTACAAGTTATGTAACAACATTGAGTGCAATGAATGAATTGATGTGAATGAACTACTGAAGGAATTATAGAGCTCCTTGGCAGATATAATAAACGATTGCCTAGATAAAATTCAGCATCTCCTCTTGGTGAAATCCAGGAAATGGGCCGTATACTGTGACAAGAGAAGGATTGCCAAAGCACTTTATACAACAGGAAGGGCAAGAATAGTCATAGAGCAATTAAGATCAAAGACGGTGCCAAACAAATGGAAATAAATGAGATAGCCGCCCACGACCAGCTAATGTCAATTCAGTAATCGCCAATATTATATCAATCGTTGGAGATAATACTAGCAATTGGGAATAAAGGTTTGTTAAATTAAAATTAGAATATAAGTTACAAAGGGGCAGTGACTATATGGAAAGTGTGTGACCCTTTTAAATAAATGATATAAAGAGTATGTCATTCCATGAGATGAAAAACGTAGAAATAAATGAAAGACATATCAATCATGGAGCATATGAGTGAGTGCGATATATATATATGGAAGAGATAATGTAATGCCCCCATTCTTAGGTTCTCTTGCAGTGCAGTTGTCTTTGACTTTCAGGGTTTGTGTTAGCTTGTTCCGAGGGGTAAATTGATGTTACCAGTGAGCTTTGATGGTTTAGAGGAGTCATATGATGCTTTTAGATGTTATTTCGGGTTTCTGGTTTGGGCTCCATGAATCTTGGAGGGAGCGTCTATTTTTAGTAAGTCACCAAGTCGGGTCCGTTCATCATCTTTCATCATCGGGATCACTCCTATGCAGTCAGATTTCAATTCTGATGCTTTTTGACAGTTTCCGTAACTCGGGTGTAATATTGGTTATAATGTAATTATTTCACTAAGGTTGCTTAATTTAATCAAAATAATTTAGAGGGCACCTTTGTATTATAGCTCATTGGAAAGAGAATAAAAAGTTTTAAATCATGGACGCACAATATTGGGACCTTGCAAATCAAATATCATCATTATTTTGATAAAAGGGTCTTTGGAGCAAAAAAGAGCTTCTAATAAAAAGGTGAATTTAAAAATAAAAGCCTTTGAAAAGGTTGGGGGAAAAATGTAAAAAGACATTTTTTAATAAAGTAATGTAGAGTGCCCAACTTAGGGAGACGTAAGGGAAATAAAGTGAAATTTAAAATGTTATTTAATTGCCCAAGTTGTGCGTGGAAGTGAAAGAGATGAAAAAGGGGGTTTGAGCTCATTTTTGTATATGCTTGGAAAAATATTTCTCTTCTACAGGTTATTGCTGGTTGCACGGAGTTCACCATTTTTTCTGCTTCTTGAGGATAGAAACCCTCATGAGGAACAACAACTGCAGGATTGGAAGACATCACAAGGTTGTTTGCTGATAGTCTTATTTCATAGGCTATGCTTGATCATATTGAGCAGATTGGAGGCATTGTTGCGGAGGGTTTATTCCATGAAAATCAATGATTTCTTCTCACAGTAATTTGTAGTTGATAGTGAAGATCATTTAGCAATATTTTAAGAGGATTTTGAAGTGCTTGTTGGCAAAGATTTTCACCCCAAGCTGGTCGTACTTCCCTACAGTAGGGCCGTACCATTTTGAGGGCAGTTGGAATTGGTTTGGAATTATTTGTAGTGTTTTCTCCTTGCGGATTTGGCATGGATTATTGCAGCACAAAGAAGGGCAATTAATAGCGAATTCCAGGGCAGATTGGAGTTGTTTAATCATGTTTTGTTTGTTGATATAGCACTGCAATAGGCTGTAACAGCTTGATGCTCAGGTGTGGGGGTCTGTGAAGGCTAGCATCTAGTTATTTGCTGTCCATTTCATCCTTAGAATGCTCCAGTATGTGTACATTGTTGCATGGAGTTTGGTGTTAGGGTTTATGGTTCTTGTAGGTGATTCTTGGTGTCCAGATTGTTGTAAGACTTCAAAAATCAGATTTATAATATCAGATCAGCAAATGGGTATGTTGTCATTTTGATGTTATCACATATTTAAATATGGGTATTGTTCATTTTTAATGTTTTATGCATTTTCTGCATAAATAGACATCTGGGTATCTTTCAAAAGTTCTATTTCAAATGAATGCTTTGTATGCAAAAACATATGTTATGATCAAAACACAAAACACATCAGGTTCAGCTAAACTGAAATATCCCGAACTAGGATTTGACAATTTTTTTTTCTGATTTATGTCTTTCAATTCCTGTCCTAGTTTTCTGCACTTCAATTTTCTTCTTAAAAACCCTAGGTCTGATATTTTTTCTCCACATAGATATGTCAAACCATACAACAATATAACAACCAAGCTCAAATGTGCTGATGTGAGAATATATCTATTCAAATTGAAGATATGAATAGAGAGATCAATGGTAGCTTTCAATTAGGATTACAAGTTACAATGATAGCAATGGATTATGAAACTAGCTGAGTTCTTCCTATTATATATCAACATGTACAATTCATGGATCACTTCAACAAATATGGCTGGTAACAATCATCACAAGAGAGTAAGCTGCTGTGTCAATTCAAAGATGAAATATCAATTCAACATACCAGTTGAAGACCAAATACAAAGCAAAGTATCTCCTTAAGTTGTTCGCTGATGCTCGCAAAACTTGCTGATATAGAATACAAGAAAGATACCAGAAGGTGTAATTCGAATTGCTGCTACTTAAATCTGCGATGATAATGTCTTGAAAGATGTTCAAAGCTGATGCAAACTCCTGATCGCTGCAATGCAAGTGTAATGTCCCCTTCTCATTAGTGATATCCAGGATTGACCGTTAGCCAATTCTGGAGGTGCGTAGGCTAATTGGAGGCAATAATTAGGGTTTCCAACTATGTGGTGATCTCTTCTGAGCTTTCAGGGATCTATTTGTCAGTGTATGGTAGTTTGATTGTTGGATTGCTTCTGGGTTTTCAGAGAGCTTCAGGGTGATATGTCATGCATTGGCATCCGAGGACTTTCTTGAGCTTACTATTTTGATACCACTGTAATGTCCCTCTAAATTTTTTAATTTATTTCTGATAATAACAACAACAAATAACAACATAGGAACATTGATTTGCAACACATAAACAATAGACGAGCATAAACTGGAACAAGAACTTCATTGATTCATTTTCACAGTAAGTTTTTTACAAAATCAGAAATACAAATATTGAAATATTCAAAAGAACAAGAATCTAATATATTTTCAGCCTGTCAGGACAAGTGTTGGGAACCACTGGAATGCTCACCAAATCCACACCGGGTCTCCGAATGACCCCAAACCAAATGCAAATGTCTCCTTTGCTCTAGGCGTCCCAACTCCAATATAGAAAACCAGCGGAAAATTGTAGAATAATTTTTGCATGAATCCCAATGCACTTTCCAGGTGGCGCTAATCTCAAGGTAGGGTGATTTGCTCTAGAAATTTGAAGACTCCATAAAATCCCACGAAAATACAAAGGGGCGCCTTGGGGTGAGGAATAGAATGGTCCAATACCTAGAATGAAAGCTTGCTCCAAATTTCGGCTACGAATGAATCTCTGATTCAACATGTAATATCCCTAATGGATATTGGACTGAAATTTTAAAGCTCTGAAATTTAGATAAGATTTCTTGCACACTTCAATTAAATAGCTTCACCAAATGAATAAGGAATTGTAGCACAACAAACTCACATCAACTTTGCATATATGAAAATGAAACATGAAATGTCAAGTGGCTGGAATTTATTTCAGTCCATGTCTGATTTTATATCAGACTTCATTACAAATCAATTTGAAGCCCAAATACATCAAACTTTGCATACAACTATAGCCCAAAGCCTCTAGAATGATGATGGCTATCAAATGGACACAAAACACCCTTGAAAGAGCTTCAATAAAATTCTGATGTAAACTTTCTGTATGCTGATATGATTGCTGAAAGTGTACTTTTTGCCCAGCCAAGGGTTTACAATGAAATATCATGAAATAACTCCTCCACATGCATTCTATGGATACATAGGAATGTCTTCTATCAAGAACCACTCTTCAATCTTCAAACCCTTGATCAAATTCACCTACAAAGCCCTGAAATTCTAATGTAAAGTCGCTGTTATAAAAATCAGACCCTGCTGTTGCAAAATCAGACCCTGCAAAATATGAAAATATCATCCACAATGTACTCCAAATTCACTAAACTACCTTGGTAGTCAATCCTCTACACCAAGAGCTTCAAATAGATATCAATGTCACTTCCAAACTCTTTAAATAACCTGCAAATGTAATCCAATGATGAAATCTGTATGATAACATCTCACAAATTGTTATGGGATCATCACCACAACACTCAAGGGAACATCTCCTTGAAAAATAACTAGAAAATCGGAATTTTCAGTCATAAACAATAATAAAGAAAACATACCATAGCATCATTCATTGCAAAATGAAGCTCAAGTCATCTATTTAAACTCCTCAAGCTTTGATGTCCATCCTCTTGGCAATTTTGGAATGCATTTTGAAATCCATCAATAGAAATTAAGGAAATGGAACAATATTGAATGATCTTCACTTGAAATGCTTTCATTTAAAACAATCTTCAATTATTTTAAATGAATTTTGCTCCTCCTCTATGGATCGATCCTCCTTAAGCTTGGCCTTTGACACTTGCATTGAATTTTGAGATTGCAATCATTTAAAATCTTCCTCTTTGCTTGGGCGATCAGCTACATGCATTTAATTTTGTGTTTGAAATGCATTTAAAATCCTTTTAACCTCCAACTAGTACTTGCAATGATTGGGCGATTGCATTAAATAAACCAATCTATCCAAATGCAAGTATTTAATAACCTTCAAAGCATTTAAAATCTTAATCTTTGACATAACCAACTTGGCATTTAATTTATGAACTTGCATTTAAAATGCTCCTCTATTCTTGCTTCAATCCACAACTACCTCATGTGCATGCATTAAATGATGATATTTGCATTTAATAAAAACCCTCAACCGCTCCAATGCAAATATTTAATAATAAAATTTGCATTTAAAATATTTTCAAAGCTCAATATCAAATTAAATGCAATCATTTAATTTCCACAAACCCAATCGACCTCATATTCCATCGATCCAATGCAATCATTTAATAAATAAATGTTGCATTTAATATATCCTTCCTTCATGTTTGGCGGCCAGCTATGAATCATATGCAATCATTAAAAATCAAAACCAACCTCATAATTGAAAATACAATTCCAATATTGCATTTCCCATGTAGCTCAAAAACACACTTAGCTCATAATTTGGGACACTACACAACAATTTCAAAACCAACAACACAGAATCAACAAAAAACCCACTGAAATCACCCGAAAATTGGAAAATATTGATCACCCACTAAAACTCTGCAAAAAAGAACATCAACTGAAACCCAAAATCTCGAATAAGCCCACATGCAACCTCCGTATGAAGCTGCTCCATAGAAATCAACTAGGGGTTATCTTTCAAACCCGAAACCAATGTCACCCTGAGGGTTTTCATCCTCAAAGCCCTGAGATCAATAGAAAATTAGACAACATTTCATTATCAGCAATATCCAAGCATAATCAAATGAAGAGCCTTTATATTTTTTTATATTTTCCTCCTTGAAAGCTTTTGGAAACTTCCCCAATATGGACGCCACACATGAGAGGGAAACATTCTTTTTAAAAATTAGAAAAAAACATTTCTTTCCATCCTTTTCTAATCTTTCCCTAGGCGTTCCCTTTTGGCATAATCAATTAATTTATTTTTAAATGCTCACATGGTCCCCATTTTAAAACAACTTTAAGTTATGTCTCCTAGGCATAGGGCTACAACTTAACTTTATAATATTTAATTATGCCAAAGTTGCCTTTTTATAAATAAAATAATAAAGTGCCCATATTATATTATCCTTGTTAATTCTTAATCAAGAAACTGCCAAGGAAGACTCCACACCATATTTTGCCACAAATCATGCTGCCAAAAATAGTGCTTACTAAAAATAGTAAGCTCAGGAAAGTCATCGGATGCATCATCTACACTAAAGGAGAAACAAGCTAATGGAAGGAGAAGAGTCTGCGTAAGTCCCTTTGTGATTATCAGCAAGATCACATGTAATCACTGAGTTAACCCATCATGCATTATAAAAAGGAACCTTGGAGTTACTTCACTGGATCACATAGTTCAGCCTTTGAAGAGCTTTATTCAAGAGAGAGTGGGATACTCTAGTGTTTTACTCTATTGTTGACCTGTCCAAAAACAATCATCAACAGTATCATTTTTGAACCTCCTCTTGTGGATCCATTGGCTAAGGCTACCATGAACCCTTCAAAATCTTGGGTGTCTAGTTTTATTTGTTTAGCTAAGGATTCGTCTATGAAGTTATGTGTAGCCCCACTATCCACTAAGGCGGTTACTTTATTACCCTTAAGTTGGCCCCTAAGCCTAAATGGATGGTGTTTAGATACCTTAGATATTGCAGCTAGGGTGACTTTCTCCTCGGGCTCACACTTTCTCCTTTTAGTGGGGTTTTCTTCCTCCTCATCGGACAAGGCTTCTATGATGTGAGCTTGCCCGCATTTGTGACCCGGTCTCCATTTTTCCTTACATTTAAAACATAGTGTCTTTCCTTCAAATTTTCTTTTGTTAGACACACATGCCTTGGTTTCCATGGTTCTCCACACCTGAAGCATGAATTTCTCTCTCTTCTCTCATCCTTGCGGTGGAATATTTTGTCAAACCTTCCTTTCTTATGGAAAGGTTTAGTGGATGGTTGAGAGGATTTGTTCTTCTCTAGTTGGATTGCCATTTCAATGGCATCATCAAGTGTTGAGGGTTTAAGTGCCCCCACTAATCCTCTTAGTTTCTCGTCTAAACCTTCAATAAATAGGAATGTTAGTCTTTCATCCTCAATTCTGGAAACTCGTATGGCTATCTTCTCGAATTCATTTACATATTCATCCACAATTCCCCTTTGTCTTACTAGGGTCAAGTCCCTGAAATCTTGTTGTGGATGTCAACGATCAAATTTCTTGATGAACTTTTTGGAAAATTTTACATAGGATGTGATGGATTCATGGCCTTGAGTATGCTTCCCGTTATGCCACCATTCGTAGGCCAATCCCTCCAAGTGTAGGATGGCAAATTGGAGGGCATCCCTCTTGGTCATTGGGCTGAGTAGAAAGTAGTCGTTCAACTTTTGAAGCCATGCATGTGGGGTGATCTTGTTGGTTCCATCAAAGTTTGGAAGGTTCACCTTGTTAGCTTTTTGCTTCAAATCTTTGTCAATGGGTCTTTTTTCCCTTCTTGCTAATTCATTCCTTCTTGAGTTGCTATAGTCATTGAATGACACTACTCTCCTCACTTCGGGTTCCAAGCTTGCATATGCTCTTGCAATATCATCCGTGCTCATTGAGTTTGGAGCGGACTCTTTTGTTCTCGATGTTTCCTCTTCGGCAAGAAAGGATGGTATAGGAACCCTTGGGTTTGATGAAGTATTGCTGTTTTCGGACTGATTAGATCCCACTTCCCTTCCATTTGTTGAGTGAGTCTTAAGATGGTCCGTAGTGTTTCACACCTTTTAGAGTGCTTCATGAAACATTTGTGTTGTCTTTTCACCTTGCTCCATCATAGCTTTAGTTTTTTTTTCACCTTGCTCCATCATGGCTTTAGTGATTCTTTCATTTTGGTCCATCATTGCTTTAGTGGTCATCTCCATGAATGCTCTTACATCATTGCTCATTTCCATGTTGTTGTTGTTGTTACGCGCTGATTGTCTTGTATAATGTTGCATTAATTTTTTTTCACACGATGGCAGAATGACTGCTTTGATACCACTTGTAATGTCTCCTTCTAGCAAGTCCAAAATTTCACAACCTTGCACACAATTTCAACTTAGAAAAGAGAACATTAGTACACAATTCTTTCTTATAATATCAACTTATTGCATTATCCACAAGAATATCAAATTCATATTTTTTTTACATCTCCCTTCTAGGGTTAGAGCCTTATAAACACAATCAATATGCATTTCACATTTTTTCCTCATATCCATTATGTATGGGCCTATACGTTAATCAAAGCATTCATTCCATATGAGATGATATGTTAGGATGCAATAGACCAATTTATTGCCATGGGTCCAATGTTTCTCTCCTTTGACTCGAGGGGTGAAAAACTCACCAACTTTAGTCAAAGGCCTGTTATTTCTCTCCTTTGGCTCGAGGGGTGACTAGTTCACCAACTTTAGTCAAAGGCTTATTATTTCTCTCCTTTGGTTCGAGGGGTGAATAGTACACCAACTTTAGCCAAAGGCTTATTATTTCTCTCCTTTGGCTCGAGGGGTGAATAGTTCACCAACTTTAGCCAAATGCTTATCCACTTGTCTCGAAGGGGTGATGTTGTACCAGCTTGAGACCAGGGCCTATTCATTAAGCTCATCTTGAGCATTACCCATGGTTAGGCCAATTACTCATCCTAATTATCAATTCCTTCATACGGAGTTGGTGGACTAACTGTAGGTTCCTTATCTTATGTCATAGATATTATCCTTACTATCTCGTTGATTGCTATTCCTTGGCATCATGTATCTTTCATCTTTCTCATAAGCTTCTTATAGGCATTTTCATCATATGGATTACATTTCATTCTATGATGACATTACATTTCATTACCAATATTCTTATACTATTCCTTATAATATTTTCATTTCATTCTAATATTTATTTCATATCAGTATTCATATTTAGAATCACAATTATTTCTAAATCTGAGTATGATGCACAAACTATTAATTATGAACATATCAATGCTATTTTACTACGTTAGAATCATACCTTAGACTGTTTGCTGAAATGATCGATGATAGATGATTGGTGATCGAATGCTCTGCCAATTGAATTTATTTCAAGGAAAGCTGTAATTCCATTTCTTGAGGGTTGACTGCTCCTCCGATTGCTAGTAAATATCTTATATTATTTGAGAATCTTTATGACCATAGATTTCCTACGATCTGCTCTAAATGTTCACCAATAATGATTACTGGATTATATCTCTGACTGTTCGCTGATGCTGAATTATATCTTTATTGTTTGCTGATGCTGAATTATATCTTTATTGTTTGCTGATGTTTAATGGTGAATGAGTGAGATTGTTCGATGAGATGAGATGATAAACCCGATGCCAAAGTGCCTCTATATAGTCCCCTCAAGCACCGCGACTTGCCAAAAGTCGTTTCTCTTGGTTAATCACGTCTTTTGTTATTGTTTTTTATTTATTCATAATCGCTTGATAACCAATAAATTTAATTCTCATTCGATGCAAGATTACTAATCCATATTGGTTGCCTTAGTATCATCGACCTCTTCTACTTCATGTTACAAGGATCTTCGTCTCATTACGGGGAGTGCTTGACTGATGGAGTAATAATTTCATGGTCTTCGTTGTTATTCTCAGTATCCAAGCATTGAGACATGACAACAGTTGTGCCAATGAACTTTTCAACTTCATGGATTTTGGAAGCCACATTTTCTTGCTTCTCTCATGGTTGTGCCATCACAACATCAAACTTATAGGTCTATTACTAGAAGAGTAAAGCATACCTAAGTGGATTTAGCTTCTTGGCATAACCTTGGAGTCTTTCCTTGCTTAAGTAAAGCCACAACTTGTCCCTAACTTGGAACTTGTGCTCAGCTCTATGGTGATCTTTTCTTGCTTTGTGCTTTGCTTTAGAGTCCTTCAACCTTTCTCTCACTTATAGGTGCATTTTTTATTGTCTCAATGAACTTTTCAATTTTATGGATTTTGGAAGCCACATTTTTTTGCTTCCGTTGTGGCTGTGCCATCACAACATCAAACTTATAGGAGGTCTATTAATAGAAGAGTGAACTTCCCTTTTGGAGCAGTGCTGGATATATGCTAAATTTTATTCCAATTCCTAGGATGCTTCTTATTACATCCCTTCAAGAGCTGTACAAACATCTTGTTGGCCACTTGGGTTGACCATCTATTTTGGGATGAAAAGTAGTCGAGTCTCTTGAACCTTGTATTAACTCTATCCCATAGTGTAATCCAAAATTTTCCCTGGAACCCTGCATCCCTATCTGAAATGATTGAACTAGGAAACTCAAAATGAATCCGAACACTAGTGAAAAACAAATCAGTTGCATTTTTGTTCTTAGGAGTCTTTTTGCATGGAATGAGAGCCCACATTTTGCTAAAGCGTTCTGCAATAACAATCAACTAGTTCTGTTTTTTGACAAAGGCAATCCTTGCATAAAATCCATTCAGAGATTTGCCATAACTAAAAACCAAATGAAATTTTAAGAAGAAATCCATACATATATAGTGTTTTTCTTGTTACAATTGTGATTGTGCTTTCAAACAGTGGATTGGTCTGTGGTTTGTGTGGATCATGGTTTCTTTTCCCACACATGGTGCTTCCATTTATTAATCACTGGAACAAGTGCATACATTTCCTTATTATATGTACAAACTTTCAAAACTATCCCATGAAAAAAGCTTTGAATGATAACAAAAGGAACTCACCTCCTTGCAAAAGATCAACCCCATAGCACCATCACTTACATTCATTTCCACCAAAAATGGTAGCTGCAAGTTCGGTAGTAATAAAACCAGTGCATTGTTGATTTTATGCTTCAACTCTACAAATGCATTGTGCTGATATTTTATCCAAGAAAATATCAGGTCCATTTTATAAAGATGGATGAATTAGGCTTTTGGCAAATTGTTACTTCAAACATCTTCCATTTTTTTTCCTTGCAGACACTTGTCTAACTTTGTGACATCAGTTATCCATTAATTCAGTTGTTTTGAGTGTAGATGTATGCATTTAGAAAGTTCTGTATAGACTGTTGCATGATTTTCTTACACATTAACTAATAACAGATTTGAAGTGGAGTCTGCCCCAGCAATTATCTTTTTGAAAGACCCTGGTGTAAAACTTGTACATTATGGTATGTAATGCAATATTGTCAGACATTTGTTTTGTCACTTATAGCAATGGATTTCACTTTTTATGATACTAAAGCTCAATTGTGTCATATGTGTATTTCTTTGCAGGTGCTATTAATAGTTCTGATTTCCATAGTCTAATGGAGCAACATAAAAACCATGGTGAGTGACTTTGTTGGCATAGCATGCAGTAGCATGTATAGTATTGTTAAGAAAGTTCTATTTACTCTAACATCACATAGATGATTAAAACTGTTACTTATAGATATTGAGGTTGCCTAGAGACTATTAGAAAGGGATAAGAGATAAATCAAATTAATTTTGATCCAAACTCTATCTCACTGTTTTCATACCAGTGAAAGTAAAATCACAACTCAGAAGTCTTACGAGGAAAGAGATTCAGAAAAGAATTTATTTCATCCCGGAAGGAATTTATGGTCCAAGGTAGAATGAGGCAATCCATGTTTGTACTTTGCTTTTTTGGAAGCTTAGAAAAACGGGTTGTTTAGGAGTCGTTTGCATTGCAAATCGGTACTATTCAAATTTGCAATTTTGAGAAAATGTGCCCAAGTATTATAGCTTGGGTTCATGATTTATCCATTCCAAATAGAAGACTAATATGGATGTGGGAAGAATATTAGTTTTTTTGTTGTAAAAGATGATTGGCTACAAGAGACCAAACAAACAAGGCAATAAGAGTCAGATAAATTGTAATGCGCCATACCTGTTTGTATTTTTTAAAAGATCTTTTTATGTGTGATTTTTATTAATTTTTTGTGTGATCTTTCAGAAGGGGTTTTTAGTTTTCCTGCAGATGTGTTGCCGGAGCATACAATATAGAGCATAGAGAGAAAACCCAGAAAATATACAATGAATCTGAAGAAACTAACAACTACCAGATAGTAAAATGGCCAGTAAACAATTACTATGACATACCCATATGGATTTTTGCAACTTGTTACATATGCTAAGAGTGAGCTAGTAAGTGGGTATGGCTGGTTTTACCTCCAATCGCCAAAATATGACATAGAATGTCAATACAAAATATATCAGTAGAGATAGAAGTCCTGGACACCTCACAAGACCCACAAATGAAGCTGCAACTAGATGGAAATGGCCTTCTACAGCTCCCACGTCCTATCTGGTACATGTACGGCCATGGGCTGAGTGATGAACAGCAAAAAACTCTCACAAAACCTTCTGTATTTCGTTGCTAATGGACTGTACATTAGAAATGAGTTGGGGCGACTAAGCACAAGAGTTTACAATGCATTGAACCCAACACTGGAAGCCAAACAAAGGAGTACGGCCTGACAGAAAGGTACGGCCAGCTGTTGCAACTAAATAGTCTCACTCAATACGATTTCTACTTCAAATCGGCCATGAAGAACTCTTCTCAAATCTGCATAGACAATCCTTACAAATCTACAAATGATATGAACAATAAATCCAGAAATATCATTACACAAACTCCATTTCGGCAGAAATGTGAATACTAAATGTATCCACCATAGAAGCACCTTTGGGTGGTATTGCACACCTGTAGAACGGTGCTACCTAGGGAGGTTTTTGTCTCCAAGAGCCTCTGGTTCGAATCCCTTCAAACCCTAGAGCCAAAGCTCCAAAATAGCAAGGGAAATCTCAAAGAGAGAAGAAAATAATAATCCAAGCATATCAAATGAAGAGCCTTTTCCTCCTTTTATACTTTTTCATCTGGGAGTCTCTAAAATCCTCTTGCATATGGGATAAAACATGAGAGGGAAAATACATTTTAAATTATTATAATTCTCTTTAATTCTTTTCTCAACATCACCTTTAAAGTCCTCTCTTTTAAAACAATATTAAATTGTCGAGCCTAGGCACCAAGGTCCAATATTAAATAATAATGTTTAATTTACGGACTTTAAAATGGAGGCCAAGATGATGTCGGAAACCAATGATCTATATCTCGTTGGAAAGGTCTTGACAAGACGAATCCAACCCCACTCTCAAAATCCCATTCCGGTGCTAATCCCGAACTTACTAAAAATAGTAACGGCCATAAGAAAACTGAGCCAACTCGGAGGGTGCCAACTGGATCCACAAACCATCTGATAACCCTGAGTTCAATGCAATGACTGGGAGAGCCAACAACTAACTGCTAAGTCACCAAAACAACGCCAAACTGACACTTACTAAAAATAATAGTGTTCTCCGAGGACCAAAGAGAACAAACCTAGGAAAACCCAGAAAGATTGCCGAAATGCAAGCACTTACTATAAATAGTAAGTATGGACAAGTTGTCCAAAATCTCTCCGGAAAGTGTTAACCAGCTCCACTGGATCCCTGAACACCTTGGTGACATTGAAATACTCCTCTGATTATGCTACCACCAACTCAAAAAGTCAGCTCTGACTGAACTGCAAGAGAACTCGAAAATGGGGACATTACAGAAATAGGAGACATTGATGAGGCCTAAAAGACTATAAAGGAGCTAATATTAGGACCAATCTTTTATATATGTAGGCTATGATATCACATAATGGTGACATCATGATTAAGGGAAGGGTGCTAAAATAAAAGTTATACAAATATGATCTCTGAATGCCATTTTATTTTTTCATCATTCGAGGTTTTTTTTGGTCCAAACATGTGGTAGATAGAAGAGTCTTTTTCTTGATTTCAGTTTGTTAAAAGGATATCCATGATCTAAAGAGATGTGTAACACTTGAAGACTTCCACATTTTTGAAGCTATTTTATTTATCGCGCATAAAAGGAGATTTTGTAGTATCTTGAATATTTTTTGTCTGTTGTGAATTCTAAAAAATTGCTTCCATATTTTCAATTCAGAAGTGTGTTAAGATTGTCTGCATCAATTTATAAGAATAACTTTAGCTAGATAGCAGGTCTGCACGGGAATGTTCTTGAATCCAAAGACTGTTATCATGCTTCAATGAAGTCTGTATTTGCAAACATCTTCCCCTTTTTAAGTACATGTCAATAGAAACGTGAACTCGAGGATTATGTAAGTTGAATAAACAATTGTAATGTTCCGATCTGATTTTTTTGGATTTTTACAAATTTAATGATGAAATGCATAAACTCACACTTCCTGATAACCAAGGTCCTGATGTGGGTAAGGTGAGAGTATACGGTGATTGGGACACTAGTTGGTTTAAAAAAAATTAAAAAAATCAGGGATTTTATATATGTTGAATAAATTATACATATAATTCAACAACATTTTCTAAACTCATACCCAACCATAGTAAGTGCCTATAATCTCTAGGTTCATACAACTTAAATGCCCCAGCCTTAGCCCTAAGCGAATATTTCTAGTTTTCTTGTGCTTTTTTTCGGGCCACTAAGCATAAAAATGAGCCAAAAAAGAGGAAGGCATATAAAACATTTCAAAACCATTGTTTGAAGAACTTGGGAAAATTTGGGGAATGACATCTCAAATGTGGCTGGTCACAATTACTTGGGATCATTGTTACCAGACTCGAACTCAGCTTAGACTCAACAAGCTGACTTTTGACCCCAAGACTCGGACTCAACACTCAGACTTGGCAAATTGAAAAAAACATGAAATATAGAGATTTTTAAGCATTTAAAACTTTTATCATGCACCCTTCAATAAATAAACTTTAAAGACATAATAAACTAATCAAACAAGCTACTTTGATTACATACACAATTATACATCGATTGCATGAGTATAAAAGCGGATTTTAGTTGAAGGAAACAACACTTTTAGATATGGAAATAGTGGCAAGTGTTTTAAGTGTACAAAACTCGTGGATTATGATATCCATGGCATCAAAATAAAAAATCTGTAAGAACCTTGTCTAGTTCTGCCCTGAATTTTCTGTTTTGGTAGTTTGACATTTTGTCAAACACTTGTCATGCAATGTCACTGTATTCTAATTTCTGAGTTTGTGTTTGGTTGATCTTTGTTTTAGATGGTTTTCATTGAAAATATATATGCCAATATCTAGAAAACATAACCAATTAGTTTGCATGCATAAACATCACAATGCCAACACCAAATATGCTTTATTTTCCATTATATCAGGTCTGATTATAATGTTATCAGGTCTGATTCAGACTGTAACAGTGAATACAATGCCTATTCAAATTAAATATTTGAATACAAAAACATATACAACATACCTGGATGAAAGGCTACTTTGATTAGGCATAAAATGAGTTCATACAATAGAATATAGTGGCTGATATAGACTGATATAATGCTGCTGTATGGACTGATGTCTGATGAGATGTCAAAGTCTCCTCAAAAGCCCATGATTTTCATATGATGTGATGCGCCTAGATCCACAAATACCATCAATTCCTTGACCAACAAATGCTCGTAAACTGATCTGCCTCCTTGCATGATTCGATTCCTTCACAATTGCTAATGATATCAATGAAAATCAAACCCTAAGCGACCAACAATAGATTGTCTTCAAATTGCCTTAATTCCAAAATGATATTTGGACAAATCTCATCAAATTGGTGTCCAAACCCTAGCTGCCCATAGCTGATGTAAACCTGCAAAAATGTCCTCCTTGAAGCTCCAATTGATGCCAAAAACCTGCAAATAAGCTCTATAACAAACCCTCAATGGATTCACCTCTCAAGTGGTATTGGGTTTTCGTCCAATCCACTAATTTCCAAGGCTTTTCGTCCTTAGAAATGGTTGAACCTGTTGTTGCAGCTCGAAAGGAAAATATCCAATATGCAAATGACAAAAGATAATATGCTGGAATAAACTCCCAATGACCTTTTTTTAAAGCCTCCAAGAAGTTGGACCTCATTTACCAATTTTAATCTAATTTTGAAGTCCATAAGAGGTGCGCCACATCTTGGGAATAAAATATTATTTTTAATTCACTTTCACACCCTCAAATGGGTCAGCCTACTTGCCACTTAAAATAATATTTTATTTGTCATTTTATTGTATTTTACTTATCCTTTTTACAAAGTGACTTTCCTTTGTCCAAGTCACTTTTGCTACAATGGCCCAACTTAACTTCAATTTGGCTTAGGTCAAGTTGGCTTAGCTAAGGAGGACAGAAAGGGGACATTACAAAATCATAATATGGTGTCGTGGACTATGGTAGAAAGGAGATTGTATCGCTTAGCCGAGCATTGCTAGCTCTATGTGGAGCATAAATATAGGACTCGCCCAGACCCGGTGAGTCGCGAGTCGGGCGACCCTGGGCGAGTCTAGTAGACTCGGTGGTCGGGTACTCGCGCGACTCGCCAAGTCTGTCAGACTCACCTAGACTTGCCAATCTGGGTGAGTCCCGATGGGAAGACTCGGCCAAGTCAATGAAAAATGGGGAAAAAAACTATAAAAAATAGAAAACGGTTAAATGTAAAAGCATGAAAGTCAAGCATTTTTTGAAGGGTTTGGAGGATTTTTGAAGGCTATTTAAAAGCAATAAAATTATGAAAAATGACATGCACCATGAAGGTCTCAAAGGCTGCCCCCAGACCCCCGCGAGGGGCATTGCCCCTTGACCCCGTTGGAGGCGTTGCCCCCAAACCCCCAAAAGAGGCATTGCCTTTGCCACAAACAGATTTTGGGCAGTGACTTATCACCCATCACACTAGAGGAGGTTGATCCACAATCAGGCTGGATCACTGAGGTTGAGGATCTTGACTTCAGTGATGAGGACCTTGCATGGGTTGACTAGGTGGATAGAGAGGCAGAGGCAATAACTATAGCAGAGGAGGATAGAGCACGAGCGGACACCTTGGATGTTGGTGTGAGTGTCACTGAGACACATGTAGATATCATGGATGCATCATCATCCAGGACCTATCTTAGATGCCCACGCAGGACTTGCTGTGATATTGGGTAGAGTGATGCAGGTTCCTTTGAGCCATAGACTTCTAGTTTTTGTTTTGATATTTGTTTTGAACTTTTGATGCCATGGATTTCATATTCCTTGAGTTTTGTATACATTTGACAATATTTATATATATCTAAATGTGTTATTTCCTTCAGCGAAAACTTGTGTTTATACTTACGTGATCGATACATACTTGTGTATGTGATCAAAGTAGCTTATATTTGATGAGTTTATTGTGTCTTTAAGGTTTATTTATTAAAGGGTGCATGAAACAAGTTTCAAATTTTTAAAAATCTCGCCCATCACACTAGAGGAGGTTGATCCGCGATCAGGTTGGATCACTAAGGTTGAGAATCTTGTCTTTAGTGACGAGGACCGTGCATGGCTTGACTAGGTGGATAGAGAGGCAGAGGTAGTAGCCATAACAGAGGAGGATAGAGCACGAGTAGACACCTTGGATGTTGGTGTGAGTGTCATTGAGACATAGACAAATATCATGGATGCATCATCATCCAGGACCTATCTTAGATGCCCACGCAGGACTTGCCATGATATTGGGCAAAGTGATGCAGGCTCCTTTGAGCCATAGACTTCTAGTTTTTGTTTTGATATTTGTTTTGAAATTTTGATACCATGGATTTCATATTCCTTGAGTTTTGTATACATTTGACAATATATATCTAAATGTGTTATTTCCTTCAGCTAAAATTTGTGTTTATATTTATGTGATCGATATATACTTGTGTATGTGATCAAAGTAGCTTCTATCTGATGAGTTTATTGTGTCTTTAACGTTTATTTATTAAAGGGTGCATGAAACAAGTTTCAAATCCTTAAAAATCTCTGAATTTCATGGGTTTTTCAATTTGCCGAGTCTTTGGCGAGTCTGGGCAGTGAGTCCGAGTCCGGGTCAAAAATCAGCCTGCCGAGTCTTGGGTGAGTCTGAGTCTTGTAACACTGATGTGGAGTCATGTGGTTGTATGTTAGACAAGTCTACAAATGCTACTAGAGCCATAGGAGCATTACTTAGGTTATAGGGATTGACTCAGCAAACCAAAATTATAAATGTAATTTAATTGCTTGGCATTTAATTAAATTTGAGAAAAGTTTGTATCTATGTGCTTAATTAAATTTGAGAACAAGCATTTCAATCTATTCTGCCATTCGGAAACTAGCCCTACTGCCAAGCAGGTGGTTTCCTGTACTTTTTGTCTTGTTGCATATCTACCAAAGACTTAAAGATAACAATTAAACATCCATTTGTCTCTGTTTTGGAGCATGCCCTTTTGAAAAAGAACTAACAGAACTTTTAACTATCCTAGTGTTTGATAATGTATTTCTAGGAAAAGATGGAAACAGAAGAGCATTTGCAAGGTCAATGTAATAAGAATCCATCAATAGATGATGATGAATGATATGTAATTTCGATAATTTGTTTTGATTTATGTGGGGTGTTACTTTTCAGCTCTCCCACAACTTAGGAGCATAACTTCTATGGATCTGGGATGTGATCCCAGAGGTTATTCTCTAGCTGGTAATGGATCATTTCCATGGTACTGCGTTATTATTGCTGGGAAACCAGGATTTAAGCTCAGTAAAGCACGTGAGGTAAGTTGTATATCTAAGTACCTTGTTTTTATATTTTTTAATTTGTTTTTCTTATACTATTTGTGATGGAACTACTTCCTTTTAGGTTTGTTTGTGCCAAGTCTCACTGACAGATTTGCAGGTTTTGCGCAGTGTACAGGACAATCTTACAAATGAGGCAATCACAGACACAGTTGACATATCATCTGCTCCTTTTTCACTAGTTGCAGCACAGGCTTTCAAAGAAAAACGTCTTACTTTAGGATGGTTAGATGGCGTTGCACAGAAAGTATGTGGATTTATTCTCATTTTGTGAGGTCCTATTGGAAGATATTATTGAAGTGATCATTAATTGATTATTTATGAAAAAGTCTAGTCAGTTGTTTAATCTTTGTTGAGATTTTCATTTCTAAACAAGCAAATTTGAATTTCCCATTCTGGAATTAAATATACTTTAATGAATTATGTTAACAATGAATCACAGAATAATGCACATTGAATATACACACACACACAAAATAAATGAAATTAAGTATTTGTATGCATGTATGTTTCAACACACACACACACACACAGAGCCATAGAATGACATTCACACAGAAAAGAATATTTAACATACACACACACAAAGCAAATGAAATTAATTATTTGTATGCATGCATGTTTCAATAGACACACACACAGCCATAGAATGTCATTTACACACAAATGAAATGAAATTAAGTATTTGTATGCATGCATGTTTCAACACACACATACACACAGTCATAGAATGCTGAAATTATGTGTATTGGTCCAATAGAATTAAATGGCAGTTATATGGAGTATGCATAATAAGTGCTAAGAAAACATTGATGTAATAAATATGGAAAGAAATATCACCACTTATATTCGGCATATGACATCTCTTATATTTAATCGCATACTTATTCTCTGTACCCTTTACTACTAATCTCATTTGAACATGCTTTCAATTCATGGAGAGCTGCAATTTTTTTAGTAGTCGAAATAGCTCTTTTCTAAGAAGTAGAATCTTGTATCTTGTTGCTGCACCTTTGCAATAGGTTCAATATGACAATGTCTTTACCCTGCTTATTGATATTTAACTCAACATGGTTTGTGGATCATTTTTTGTCAATTATATGTGACAGTGTTTCTTTATTTTTGTGTTCTGTGGATTGGTGCATTTTCTATGTGAGTTCTTGCAGCAGATTCAGGAGGATATTGACTCCCTTAACACGGATCTGATAAATTGAATTGTTCTTAAAATTTGACATCAAAGTAACAACAAATCAAGAACACTCTACTATTTTAGAGAAATGACTAATTGCCTTTAGTGATAGATGATTTGAATCTTACATGAAGCTAATCTTAGCAGCTTATAATAATTCTATTAGGAAAAATATTTCTGTGTATTGTTTCTGATACCACATTTCTTTTATTCGAGGCAGAAATACTGTCTCTTCTACTTGAGTTCAGAGAATGTGACTGAAACATGCGGACCAAGAAACTATGAAGAAGAAGAGGATGTGCCAAAATTGTTTCTTGTGAGGTACCAGAGGAACATTTCTGAAGCCAATGTAAAAGTGGACAAGCGATTTAAACCTGCATGGGATTTAATGAAAGAGGATGTTGAGGGTCTTGCATCTCAGCTTGTGGCAAAATACAATGGTTCATTGGAAGTTCCTGAGGTAGAATGTTAACTACCGTGATTATTTTTATAGAATTTGTGGTCTATTTATTTGAAGTTTGTCACAGAAGAAGTTCATAGAATTTATATAACTGGAAAAATCATTTCATTTAAATATTCTTGTGCATCATACACCTTTATGTAAAGTATTGCAACATAAAAGCAATAAGCTACTGTTGCAAGTTTACCGCCTTCAAGCCTAAAGTAATTGCAGTTAGTCCATGTTTGAACCTATTTATATTGTAGATGAAAACACAAAAGATATTTATGGCTAAAGACAAAACAAACTCATATTATATAGATCTTTTTTTAAAAAAGACTTTGGTAAAGCGATTCCATGGTAAATGCAATTGATAGGTCAAGGAATGCTCATAGAGTATTAAGAAAAAGTATTTAACCTAGAGGGGATGTTTGCTATGTACACAGAAAGAGTAAAGAGTAAAGAAAGGAGCACATTAAAATTTATGGTGGACACTAATAAGACTTTTGAAAAGGGTCCATGTTCCCAGCCTTTGACGGTGGTTCCCATCTAACTTTTGCATGGAATGTGAACAAGTGGGTTCAGTGAAAGTTATAATATGAAGATCTATCAAATTTGCTGAGGGAGTGCCCTTTTTTGCATTCTAAAAATACACAAGGCAAACTTTTCTTTTGGTGGATAATATTTTTGACTGCATAGAAGACATTACAACTGATGTCCTATTTTTTTTTTTTTTTCAGTTATGTTCTTTCCAAATATTCTATATAATAAATGCAAGAGTTAGATATTGCATTATTTTTATAATTTCAATCTGTATCTAGCTTAGTCCATCTCTGTAATGTTTGAATTAATGTTTGTTGTCTCATGAAGCCTTTTCAAAATTTGTGATTGAAGTTGTTGATATGAAACTTGCATATGAGCATTGAATGATTAAATGGAATATTGTTTCTTCATCTTGTCAAAGTAAGGGCAGAATGATGGCCCAAATTTATTATTCTTTTTGTTACATCCATTGTCAGTACTTTACCTTGTGGAGTGAGCCCCCAAAACGTATGATTTTAGGCCTAGCGTAGAGTGAACAAAGTATTCTTAATTTCTCAAGAGAGGAGCTATCCTCCCAGTTGAGTTAAGTCATTTCTTGTGAGTGCTGCCCTTTGGAGGGTTTGTTTGATCTTCATTTGCCATTGTTTGGTATGTATAACCCTAGGGTTTAGGGCAGACTTGGACAGAAGCAGTTTGGGCCACGTTTGTCATGATTGAGCCCTTGTTTTGGATGTAATTTTCAGACTTCAAATTCTGATTTATAGCAGCAGACTTCTATTTTAAAAATCAGACTTCTTGTGTGACATTTGATGAGTATATCTTGTGTATTTCATGGTGTAATTCATGTTTGATGTAATCTTCAATTGCTAGCATCAATTGGCATGTTTATTTGTCATATTTGGACACTTGTATGCTCTCTGTGATAATTTGTTTAAGATCAGAAAATAAATATCAGAATTCAGAAAATTAGGGTTTTGAGCAGAAAACTAAAGAGCAGAAAATTAGGGCAGAAGTCAGAAATTTATTTGCAGAATTTTAGAGCAGATCCCATTTGGGATATTACATTTTCATATTTGGTGGGCAAATTGGGCCTGTTGATGTTTCCTTTGGAATGATATTAATTGAACCCTTGCAGAATTTTGCAAATCTGGGGTGTTTACCAAATACATTCTTAACATAACTTAGACATCCAATATACACCTGATTTATACTTATATTCATCACATATGAAGGAATATATACCAAGTCACTTTATACCTTCCAACAAGAATAGAAGAGGCATGAGGGCACCGTTCACATCAGATTTCAATCGCCAAATGAAGCTATTTTGGTCTAGTGCATCATGAAATGAATGAAGTTTTCCTATGTCTAACAGAGGCACATCCGAATTCAATAACTTGTTTCATTTAATGGAGATATATTTGTTTTAGGGGTGATTTTGTAGCTGCTTCCAATGCATCCAAAGAAAACTGAAATAAGCTTTTTCTAATACTTTACTGTAGACAAATTTATCTAATTTTCTACTTGTGTTGGTTGACAGATACTATTGTGGATATCAAAAACAATCAAGGAAGGTGATTCCAAAGACCTCCCATATTATGTAAGTATGAGTAGCTAGAAGAAACATTTTATGTAACATGCATATATCCTTTCATGTTTTCATTAATGAAAGATATATTTTAATTTGCTCGATATGTCATCTAAAATTCTTATGGCTCTGGTGGCAAGGGAATTGATGTCACCTGACCCTCAGCCTATTGCCCAACCCAATCTCATCTATGCTTTCTAGTACATTCCATCTCACTTCTTTTAAAAACCATATCCTTACTTTCATGATTTTTTTTTTTTAATATCTATTTAAATCTTCCCTCTAAATCCTCAGATGCCGTTCATGTAGATAGGTATACAGACTCTCTGAATGCTATCTAAACCTCTGGGCGGACACATGAATGGAGGAAACAGTGGGTATGGGTGTGCGGCGTGCCTTCATACCAGTGAACTATTTCTCTGTGTTCAAATGCATTAACCACTAGATCCTCCATGTTGCATCCTTTCTTTTCATGTCACTTCAGTCTTCATGCATTTACTGCTCTCGAAAAACAATTTCCATTCAAGAGTGCAATTTAATGCAGATAGTGGAGAGGCAGGTAAATGGATCACAGTTTTATAGCGGCGAATGGATAAAATGTTGGCAGAAATGAGCTTTTTTTTTATATATTTTTTTAATCGGCAAAGGTGGGTAGGGCCCATTCCCAGTTATATTTGTAATAATAGTAAAATATTACAAAAACAGAGCCAAGCTCTGAGAGTACAGTGGCTCTTCTACAGTAAAATGGCAGCATATACATTAAAAGACTGTTATACAGCTGGTCTTGATGACAGTATACTTCAGCATTTTTTACAGAAGGCTATATAACACTGACTATCCTAACTCAGTACTATATACTATATATAAGCTACCAGAAAATAATAGATTCAGTCCACCTCTACCTTGGCCAGCAGGTTTGTTGTGGCTGTTGTCACCTTTGTTGGCCACTTCATCTCCTATCTTTGACATCGCCATCACCTTGTTGCTCGAGCCTTCACCCTGTGCCCAGAAGGATTTCAAGTTTTCCCCTTTTAAGAGGGTCCAAACAGCTGCCTTGATAGCATCCCGCTCTGCCAAATTTGCCTTCTTGGGGGCTTTTTGCAGAGGAGCCCACATTTGTGCCCAGTTAATTTGAGATGGGAAGGAGCCACTGCCTCCGTGTCCCATTTGCAGCTCAATCTTCTCAATCTCAGTTATCATCAGCTTAACTCTATCAAAAAGTTCTACGAATGTGGCCATGGGAATCACTGAATCCACCACTGTGCCGCTTGCTACTAGTTCCGCATAGTCTAAGATCGCCTCAAGCCTGTTTCTATAGTCCGGGTGAATGTAGGAGACAACAATCACTCGAACAATAGCCTTATCCCTGATGCATTCCTGAAGTTTCATCATGAAATGTGTGATTACATCCATATTGACTCTAACTAACTCCGAACCCTGAATGAAATCCTTGCCTAAAACAATAGAAATGGCTGGCAAGATCCTGTCATCTCTCAATTTAAACAGTCTTCCCAAGCAATTCTCTGTGAGCAGTCTTGTGAACAACATTTGCCTCTTCAAGGTTTTGAGACGTGGTGCTACCATTTTCTCAATTCTCAACAATGCCAATTTTGAAGAAATCTCTAGGCTGAAAGTTCAAGAAATAGATGGAAACCACACAATTTGCCAGCAAGTTGTCCAGCATCATGATTCAAAGAAAATGTTGTTTAATTAAAGCTATTGTGACTGAGCCGCCACTTTGTTTATATTGTGTACCATTGTTATTGCATCATCTCCGTCTCACATCTTATTTGTGCCAAGTGGAGTGATTTATTCCCCACTCATCCATATGTGAGGACATTATTTGGGAGACTGGTTCATTGATGGCTTAGTTTGCCAATGAGTCAACAATAACATTCGCCTCTCTATAGCAGTGGAAACTTTCATAGTGGTTGAGCTTGTTGAGCATTTCCCAGTTTGGCATGAGAATATTATTTAATCTCCAATTAGGTTTATGCCTCATTTTTCCTAGCATTTATAATGTTCATACAGTCTCCGATGATTAAGTCGGAAATCTGCCATTACCAGACCAAGAACTACAAGAGCTTTGGCCTCGTTCTTAGTTCCTGGCACCAATGTTTTTGATGCAACACAAATTACCTTGCCATTAGAGTCCCTGATAACGAATCCTGCTCCCAAAAGACCTGGGTTGCCTCTTGCTGCCCCTTCGAAGTTCAATTTAAATCTTGTAGGAGGGGAGGCTTCACACTTAATATTCCTTCTATCTACTTTGGAGGAATTTGCCCCCAAAACCCCATGAATAGGGGGACAGAGATGAGCTTTTAATACTGAAAGATGAAAGGTATTGTTGTCTAAATCCATCCCAGAAGCTCACTAAAGTCCATGCTGCCGTCCCAATTAAATGCTGGAATTGTTAGACGAATGAAATTTTTAGGTTCAATGAATTTAAAATCACAAAAAATATTTACTTTAATCCAAGGATAGATCTCATGAGCCACTCTTAGCATTTTGCAAAATTTGTAGTCATATCAGCAGAGCCATCTGCAAGTACATCATTGCACACACGTAAGTGCATCAAAAATGACTAATGGCACCAAGGAGAAACCTCAACTTGAAAGCCATGGCTATGATTCAAGATCTCCACTATCATAGATGAAAATGCATCTCTCCTCCCAAAGCCTTTCAAATTTGTAAAGAAGGAAACCAGAAATGCAGCCCTACTAAGTCATTTACCAAGCAAGAACCATTCACCATGTACAACAGGCTCAGAATAAGCAAAAAACTATAAAGATCAGGGATGGGGACTACAACAGGGAGCAGCAGGTGTGTGCCAGCATGCAGCAGCACCAGATATTTAACCTCATTTTTTGTCAGTAGTTCCTCAAATACCACAATAAGGCAATGCAATGTGGAGCAATCTAACAATGAGTACTCCTCTCAGAGAAAAGACTTCCTGTATCTCCTCTGCTATACTAGCATCTTCAGTCACTTGCTGACTTTTGTGTTGTTCAGCATATTAGCAATCCCTTCTCTTCCTCTTCCACCTGTCTCCAAGAATCAAATCTTAACAGCTATGCTAGAAGCTCATCAGATGCCTCTGTATGGACCTAAAATATTAACAGAAGACTGCCTTGAACATTGTGTATTCTGGCTTCTCAGAAAACAAGAAGGCTTCCTATAGGAATGTAGGGTGGAAATGCAAGTTCATGGAGAGCAACCGAAACTGTCTAGGAGGATGCCATTCTTGCCACATTAATTCTATCCATTGGTGCCACCATTAAGGACTTGCGCTGGAAACTAGGTGACACAAACTTTTCAAATACTTTGTTGGAAAAGTGTATTGTGCATTTTGTTGCCAATTATGAGCAACTTTAGAAGAGATTGGAGAACATGGAAAAGAGGGTAGATCTTACTAAGAAGAGAGTGGAAACCATTGAGAATTTGATTGATGTAGGAGCATCTATGGTGTCCCCTTTATAGAATTAAATTAATTGGGAGACTCGTAGCCTATTCCTTATTTCTTGTAAGGTAAGGGATAAAGTTAAGGAAATAATTTAGTAAGGAATAAGGAATTAGAAATGAATGTCAAGACCACGATTTCCTCTTTGTTGTTAGACACTTCTATTGATGTGTTTTTTATGCACATGCAAACTCATAATAAAATACTAAGTATCCTATCCTCTCTTGAATAAAGTCTCTCAAAGGCTAAACAAAGTGATCCAGTGAGACAACTCCAAGGTTCATGATATGTCAGGTCTTGACTTGCAATGGATAGACGCAGTAGTTGATGTGATTTGCGGAAAACTCACAAAGGGACTTACGCTAAATTGTCTCTTTATTCCATTCTAAATATGTTATTCTCCTTTTTGTGAAGTGGAACTTACTCTAACTGACTGTGAAAGAAAATGAAAAAAAGGCAAGGGTTGAGAAAGCTATTCTAAGGAGTAGGACAATGAGATAATGAAATATGCTTAGGATAGACAAATTCCTTACGAAACCAAACTTCGCTTCACCATGAGGACCAACAATTACACGAAGTAGGTGCAATCTCTTAAGGTAACCCAATGATTTTCATATTGCGAATCTCCATCCAAACACCCACAGCTAGTGCAGCTTGAACAATCTTCACAATAGAACTAAAGCACATGATAGTTCAGGCTAACTTTACAAAATGACATCCTTGAGAAATCATAAAAAGTATGAACCAAGAAGGAATTCATCAAATATCTTTGCATAAACTCATTACATCAATGAACTTTTAATCCAATTCTACACTACTTGGAAACATCTCTCCATTACATTCAAGAATTTAGAAACCATGCTAACATTGCACAATCACACAAAATCACCATGCGAACAACAATGAGCTTGTATTAATTTTGGAAGTGTATGATTACAACAATTTCATAAGTCTTTTCAATGACTTCGAGAGTCTCCTCTACTCTACTCCTATTCTGACAGCATCTACTCCTACTTTTCTGTTGATCTTCCCATTACAAATGAGAGAAGGAAGCCTTTTATGAATCAATGGCCTGTTGATGATTGTTTTTAGACAGGTCAACAATAGAGTAAAACACTAGAGTATCCCACTCTCTCTTGAATAAAGCTCTTCAAAGGCTGAACTATGTGATCCAGTGAAGTAACTCCAAGGTTCCTTATTTATGATTCATGATGGGTTAACTCAGTGATTACATGTGATCTTGCTGATAATCACAAAGGGACTTACATTAGACTTCTTCATATTTCCTTAGTTTATTCCTCCTTTTAGTGTGGATGAAGTATGTACAAGGTTTCAATGATAAAGAAATGAAAAAAGATAAGGTTTAGAAAGCTAATCTAAGGTCAATGATGCAATGATGATGCAAGAATAGACAAACTCTTAAATTTAACCTAATTCCACTTCGCCAAGGATGCCTACAACTACATGGAGTTGGTGTAATCTCCTAAGGTAAACGAATGGTTTTCAAATTATGAAGGCTTATATAAGCACCCATCGAATGGCGCAGCTTAAACAAGCATCCATAATCGAACTTAAGCAAATGATAAGGCTCAGACTATCTTTACACAACACTTCACCAGCGATGAATGTTAAAAGCATGAGCTAGGAGTTGATCAAATATTCAATACAACATACATTACATCAATGAGCTGTTGATCTACTTGAAACATCTCTCCACTTCATCAAAGTACAAGAAACCATGTTATTCCACAAGACAACACTTAACACCAAATGAGATCCAATGTCTTTGCATTAATCTTGAGAAATATTTACAACTTCAAGTCCTCTCAGAGAATTTCGAGAGTCTCTTCCTACTCTACTCCTACTTGCCTACAAATTGAACTACTGATTTACAAATGAGGCAACAAGGCCTTTATATAGTGATCCATATTACAATGAGTGACTAGGATCAATTCACGTAGCCAAGGGTCCAATTCGTGCCAACAAGGCAGTTTGTTACAACAACTTGCTATTTTTAGTACATAGGAGAGGCAATGAAAACACGTTTTCCAAGAAGATAAGATAGAAATGGAATCTTTTAGAGCATCTTCCACATAGGCGTCCTCTTGGCTTCTTTCTTATTAAATGATACATTGAATGTAGTCATATGATGTGTCTGATTATGATTAGATGATGATATGTACTTGCCACGTAGATGCCACCTCAGTAAACTTGTGGATTTCAACTGTTAATTAAATATGCTTTTGGGCATATTCCCAAATTGTATCATCTTGTGATGATGTCTTTGATGTAATTGCTTTTGATGATGAACATTTGAGATGTATCTTGTTGATCTTGCCTTGTTCATTGTAAGTAGTATATGTATGATGCTTGTAGCTCATTTGACTAATTCTATAATGCTTCTTCTTCTTGTAGGAGGTAGATTGATGTTGATCTTCCTTGAATGATTCTTCATGAAGAGCAGAGTAGAGATATGATGCTGCTTCCTTCATGTAAGAGTAGGTATCGATGATAACATGAAGTAGAATAGATGATGATGTATACATTGATAATGGAGTAAGAGACTTCTCGGAGACATGAAGTTGTATGGAGAGCTTGAAGCTGAATGGATGAATGTCTTTGCTTGATGATATGATGAAGATGAAGTAGTACACTTGCTATGTTGACCTTAAAGCAATGATTGATGAAGAAGCTAGTTGATGAATGGAACTTGAAGTTTGATAGATGAATGTCTTTCTCTAGATGAAATATGTTAAACTTGTTGGGAATTAAGGTGTTTGAACCTTTGCAAATTCCTAATGTTGTATTTATTTATCCCATGTTGAGTTGGCATAGTCAGCACCTTGTGTATATGCAGCAAGATAAATTTTGGTGACTTTGGCAGCGGCGGTTTCCCCCTTGAATAATTAACGTGGGGGCTCAAACGATTTTTAATTAATGACAAGTGTCGGTGAGTATCTTTGCACGAGAGAAAGGCATCTTTGGGCGGTCAATGGCGGTTATGACATGTAAGAGGAATATGATATTTTTAGTCAGTATATGACGGATTCTATGACAGCTCTAAGGTGCGTAAGAGCATCTGTCATAACCTATCTTGGGACCAGGCGCCCACTTCGGGATGGGATGTTGGACAAGTGTCCTTAGGCGTGGGTTTTGGGGCATGAGTCCAAGATAGATGCCCATCTCTAGAAGGTTCTATATTTGCCTTGTAAACTCTATATAAACAGGTGCTTGGATGGGAGATAGATAACTTTGGTACAAGTACTGTTATGCTGCCGGAATATCTCTAGATTCGACATTCGAAGACTCCTGAAAGAGCATTGGCTCTGAAACTGTATTGTAATCTGTTATTGTTTACTGTAATACATTTGAGCTGTGTTTTGGAGTGTGGGGTTTTTCACCCGTAAGGGTTTTCCCCACGTATATCTTGTCTCTCTCTTCTGTCTACTTTCTATGTGTATGTGTATTGCTGCAATATCTCTGTTAGATGTTCTATGTTGCTGTAGTTGTAAGAATTAAATTGAATTTGCATACATCTCTCCTCATTAGATTAGTGTAGGAAGCGATTTCCGCACACCTAGCTTCCTTTCAAAACTTGATGTGATCCTCTGGAGCAACAACACAATGTCTTCTCCTTCGATAGTGATTGCCTTCCAACTGCACTTTACTCCTTGAAGGTGACTCCAGATGCTTAGCTTCATTCCTAGCTCCATCATTTCTCCTGGATCAACGTTCCTGCAACATAGAGAAACAACATATCAAACAATTGATAACTTTGCATAGCATAGCATATATGAAACATGTTTTAAGCATTCAACACCCTTCTGGATCTAGGTGCAAATCTAGGTGGAAAGAAGAGCAAAAGGCGCCTAAGCCAAATTAACCTTGCATTTGATATTTTATGACTTCAATTGACTTGGAATGACTTATAATGGCTCAATTTCTAAAGTGCTTCTTCAATAATGTAATTTTAAGCTCTTTTCCTCCTAGGCACTCAATCAATAAGTTCACTAGATGCAACTTCCCCTTAGGTGCCCATTTAGGTTCAAGGAATCATGCTTATTAAGCTAAGGCGCTAATCTAGGTCTACAAAGAGGCAAAGTGCGCCTAACCTCATTAAGCTTTAGTCTTGTCATTTTTTATGCTTAAAACAATTGTGAAGGTCTTAGGATGACTTCCCTCCTTTAGGCGCCCACTCTAAGATGTCTTTCATGTATCTTTTCCCAAGGCGCTCATGGAGGCACGGAGAGACAAGCAAAGGCGCCTAGAATATTTGGACTATTTCTTTGGATTTTTGATGATTTTAACCCTTAAATGACATCCAATTTGATGCTCTTTAGCTCTTCTTCTCACAAGGCGCCCATCCATGATGCTCTAACGATGAAATAGCGCCTTGTTTCCCTTAGTGATGTTGATTTCCTAGAGGTGCATTTGATGATGGTTTTGGGTGTAATAAGGTGCGTAGCATCAATTTGACTTAACTTTTGATATTTCAACGAGTTCAAGCAATGGGAGAGATCTTCAAAACATTATATTCATCAAGGAATCCACTCAAAGGGTTGTTTCATGTCAATTCTTCCTAGGCGCCAATGTGAGGTGATATGGACTAGGAAATGCACCTAGAAGATTTTGAGGCGCCAATTGATGATTATGAGACACAGAAAATGCGCCTAAACTCATATGGGGTCTTGGATTGGCATTTTACAACTTCCATTATCTTCACTAGGCTAGATTTGATGACTCCCAACACTTTGCATTCCTAGGCGCCAAAGCTAGATGAAACAAACAAGAAAATGCGCCTATCATACTTGTGGTCTTGAACTTGTTATTTGGGCTTCCAAATAGCTTGGGATTAAGGAAAAGGGCGCCTAGATCCTTTAACTTAATTTCTTGGGTCCTTAGACTTTCAATTAC
Organism: Cunninghamia lanceolata; assembly: GCA_027924645.1. Classification (NCBI taxonomy): domain Eukaryota; kingdom Viridiplantae; phylum Streptophyta; class Pinopsida; order Cupressales; family Cupressaceae; genus Cunninghamia; species Cunninghamia lanceolata. Next base: position 762,737 of record BSBN01001153.1, read on the forward strand.
CTTCCTAAGCCTTTAAGAAGTCTAATCATCCTTCACATACTAGATTTCAAAGTTTCCTTGCTTCTTATGTAGGGCGCTAAAGTAGATATTCTGAGTAGGAAATGGTGCCTTAGTTCAAATAGGTGTTTATTTGATTCCTTTATACACCCAAGTCATTGTGAAGGCTTAGTAAGATGTCCTGACACTCACACTTCCCCAAAGTGATTTATAAATGCCCTTTCAAAGCTAGGCGCTCGTTTTGACTCTCCAGATGTGATATGGCGCCTTAGCATACTTAGTTTATTTCTTGGTAACTTGATGACTTCAATCACTTGTTCAAAGCTACAATAGATCTCTCTACACTTAGGCGCTATATCTATAGATTTACAACGTTTTTCCTTCAAGGCGCACATTGAGGTGTCTTTGAACTAGGCGCATGTTTAAGGTTCTACAAGTTAAAAATCACGGCTAGGTTTATGATGCTCAAGATCTCCTATGTAAGGCGCCAAAATTGGTGATTGTATGCATGAGGGGCGCCTCACTTTCTAGATGCTTGTTCTCCTTCCACTTAGGCGCAGTTTTGTGATTGTTTGAACATGAATAGGCGCCTAAGGTTCTTGAGGACTTTTGGCAACTTTTCAATCAAGGCGCTTATTTTGAGGTTGGTTGGAAGTGTGTTCTCTTCTAGGCGCACATTGAAGTCTCAATCTTAGGCGCTGGTTGAGGTTGGTAGAGGTGGGAAAACGTGCCTAAGATCCTAGAGCAAATTCATGCCCAGAACTGAAAGTCCTCGAGGACATTGAAAAATATATTTAAGTATAAGTTGGAAGATTATACTTTAAATATTTTTCAATATACCTTTCAGGATGTTTGAGATAGGTCTCGAATCCACCAGATTTAACATGTAGATTATAGAATTTGGAGGATCCACCAGATTTTAGAGTAAGCCAATTTTTAGGATTTTTCAGTATATCAGGATACCAGAAGTCATTTTTAGGATCTCAAACATCAGGATCAGGTCATCAGGGGACTATAAGACTCAAAACACTATTGACTTCATCATGCAATAAACTAAAGACATCATCAAAACTTCATGCAAAGCATCAGAGCTTAAAAAAGGGGGGGGTCCCCATTTGCAATGGGGCGATGTGTGATTAGGTCACAACATGGCCTAGGATTGATTTATAGACTCCACAAATTACATGAATGGCCAGGATTGATTTATGAATCAATGGCCCAAATTGTGACAGCAAGATAGTTTGTTTCAAAATTTTACTATTTTTAGAATACAAGAGAGGCAATAAAGGCACGTTTTCCAATGTGATAAGCATGAATAAGGCATCTTTGAGAATCTTCCACATGGGCATCCTCTTTGTAGCAGATACATTGAACTTAGACAATATGATGTGGCGAACTATGATTGGCCTGATGATGTGTACGTGCCACCTCAGCATGGAGCAAACTGGTTTGGTCTTGAACGTGTTCACACTGCTTGAAATATTTTCCTAAATTTTGTCATCTTTTGTAGTAGTCTTTGAACTTGGATTTTCACCTCTATAACTTTGCATCTCGAACTTGAAAACTTGGGAAATTTGGATTTCTCCATGTTATCCTTCATGCCTTAGTGTAATTTATGGATTTCTTAACATACATGCTCATTTCTCATCTTATGTGATGTTGTATACTTGTAGGATTCTGGCTCTGGATGATTGCAGTAGGAGAATATCTTTGTTCATGACTGCTGGAGTGGACTTGCAAATGATGGATGTTCTCTCCCTCTGCTTGGTGCATGAAATGGATGCTCATGGAAGCTTGGACGCGCAAGGTGGATCTTGTCTTTTCTAGATATAGCGATGATGTCTTCCTCCATGTGTGATGACCTTGATATATGACTTTGGCATTGAAAACTTGATCACCTTGAACGAGTTCTTCATCCTTGCAACGAACTTGAATTCGAATTTGGGCAACGCTCCTCTATCTTTATCTTTCCTTGCGCAAGCTCTTGTCATTCTTCTTCCCATTACCTACACAAGGAAAAACATAATATCAAATAAAAAGATATTTAATCATCATAACATTTCATTACAAAATCGATATTTAAAACCTTACTTTCAATCATTCATGGCTAACTCGATGATTTACAAATATTGTGAACACCAATTTTGAGTGTGCTTGTATGAACAAGGGGAGGCGCACATTCCATGTGTGTATGAATTTGGGAATTTTATGAACACATAACAAAAGTGCGCTAAGGAGGAATTGGCACCAATTCTAGGTGAGCTTGAAAAATATGTTTTCCTCGCAATATGAAGACCACCTCCCAATGCGCCAAAGAGATTGGAAGCACCAATTTTGGGCTTGCTTGTATTGAGTGTTGATTTCTTGATGCGAGCATGTGCCCAAACTGCGCCTAGGACAATTTGCAAGAGTTTGGGCGGAGATTTCAAAGGGGTTTGCATTGAGCACTTGTACGAAGGACCTCCAAAAGTGCGCCAAAGACTAAAAGGCACCAATTTGGCATGAGTGTGTATAAATTCAAATTGCAAAGTGATGCAAAAATGCGCCAATTTTGGGTGCATTTGAATAATGTTCAATTGACACAATGCAAACCCTCTCCTGAAGTGTGCCTAGGCATGATGAGCGCCAATTTGAAGAGAGCATGTATAAATGTTCAAAACTCACAATGCAAGATCATGATGTGGGAGCGCCAAAATGCAAAGTCAATGGAAAAGGGCGCCTAGGAAAAGCGCTGATTTGACGCATGTGTGCATAAAATACGCATTGCAAAGACCCTCAAAATGTACGCCAAAGACGAAAGCGCTGATTTTCAACATGCATGTATTGGGTGCATAATGCAAAGGTGGGGCAAAAATGCGCTTTTCCAGACTTAGTCAATTTTTAGCACCTAAAATCCAAGTATATTTCAAAATATATTTAAGTATATACTTTAAATAATTTGAAATATACTTTTAGGATGTTTAAGATAGGTCTCAGATCCATGGGATTTAACATGCAGATTCTCGATTTTTTGAGGATCCACCAGATTTCAGACTTAGTCAGTTTTCAGGATTTCAGGACATGCATCAGGATTCCAGACTTAGTCAATTTCAGGGCTTCAAGACTGTAATGTCCCCTTCTTAGTCAATTTTAGTTGCAGAGGGGTTAGCCTATCATTCTAGCCCTCTTAGGCTAATGGACGTGTTTAGAGGGTCTTCTGAGGCAGTTGCTTGGTCATTTTGGGACATTACTTCTCTTCAGTGCATTATTTGGTTCAGGTTTAGGCCTTTGCCGGGATTATTGAGCTCAAATTGGCACACTTACCATTTATAGTAAGTCAATTCAGGCAGTTACTATTTATAGCAGGGCACCTAGGTACATGGTGATTCGTAGTGTTGACTTCAGTTTCAGACGACATGACAAAATACTGAGTAATTGAGGAGATATTAATATTTTAATGGCATTAATGATATTTGATTATTAAAGTTATATTATAAAGTTATAAATTGACTTTATAATAAAGTGGGGGCCATTTGAGTATTAATGAGTAATTAATACCTCCTTGAAAAGTACGCCCAAACTTGATATAAAATAAAGTCAACAAAAACAATAATAAAATATCATTTAATATTATTAAAGCAACATGGGAAATCATGCCAAGTGAAGAGAAGTATAAAAGGCCTCCAAAAAGAAAATCGACCTCATTGAATATTGAGCATTTGACTTTGTCTTTTTGTGAGAACATTGGGATTTGTGTGAGACCAAGGGTTTCTGTAGAAATTCATCAATTTCAGACATTGGAGAATGTGGAATTGTTCATTGTTCAACAATCTAAGGTTGTGCAACACCAGCTGAAGTTTGCTCATCTAGTTGGCTTCATCTAGGAGTCAAATTGTGCTTAAAATTTGAAGAAATCATTGAGGGTTTGGATCAGAATTTCATTGTGAAGAGATTGTTTAAAATCTGCATTTATTGTTGATATTCATCAATCCCTAGGCCGTACCAGTTGCTGTAGCAAGCCGTACAACTATCTCCAGCCAAGGCGTGAGTTTCAAAGGCCAAATCGCCTTGAGTTTTGCGCATATATCTACATCAACTTGAGCGCCTAGACTATTGAAAGCATTGTGCACCAATTTCAAGTTGGAGAAATTCTTCCTGGAGGCAAATCGATTTATTAATTAGATATATATTCGCTGCAATTAATTCCAGATTTCAATTAATCCATCATCTGCTCATTCCTGGTATGCAATTGAACATTTTGGCTTGTAATTATTCATCAGAAATAATAAATATATTTACAACAGTTAGCATACATTTGCAAAATAGTTATCATTACTTTCTATTTGGCTTGGTCTTTGTCATTTATACTTTACCTGGCAAATTCCCATTTCTAAGTAAAAACCCCAATTTGAAAGAGCATTCAATTCAAGCAAAGGCAGAGAATTTGTGTTAGCAAGAGTGGGACATTACAAAGACATGCATCAGGATGAGAGGATATGGACTCTTTAACAAGAATATGTTGAGACTTGGGCAAAACAACACTACCAAACCTACAAGCTCAGAGAAAGTCTAAACCTAAAGCAAAACGAAGACAAAAGCAAGAAAAAAGGTGGGTCCCCATTTGCAATGGGGCGATGTGTGAAGACGTCACAATAACTTCCTTCCAAAACAGGCTCACATTGGAATTTGAAAACAGCCCAAGCAAAAACACACGCTAGCATAAGGGAAAGATAAAAGTACGACCTGTTGGAAACAACATGGTACGGCAGGTCACACACCAAAGTCTTAGTATTAAATCAACTAGCAACTGCTCTAATGGTATGGCTTTTCAGCAGGTCTCCATAATCTCATTTCAAAGAAATAAAAAATCAGACAATATACTCCAAATAATCTACACTCAATAATCTCTTTAGAACACATCAAATATATCCATTATCAACAAAAAACTTGTTAAAACTCCACATAAATAAATCTGGCACAAACGTTCAGCACAATGGCTATCTCTGTTTGAAATTGCTCCAAAATCCTTTGCATTTGGCACAGAGGTGATTTCTGGATGAAATCACTCTATCCAGCTAGGTGTTGGAAATATTGTCATTGATGTCAAAGGAGAGTTGATACAAATACATATAATAGTAAGAGAAGGCATTTATTGCACCAAAAGATTCATGATTTATACACACACCCTCAGTTTACTACCGATGTCATGAAGCCCCTACAAATTGAGCAACTAATGGATCAAGAAGTTGTAAATCTTTCCGGTGGAGAATTACAAAGAGTGGCACTGTACTTATGTCTTGGCAAGCTTGTAGACATTTATCTTATTGATGAGCCAAGTGCATACTTGGATTCCGAGCAGCGTATTGTTGCAGCAAAAGTAATAAAGAGATTTATTCTTCATGTAAAGAAAATTGTTTTTGTTGTCGAGCATGATTTTATCAAAGACCATTTTGAATATGTTAGTGACAAGGATAATACTGAAAAGCATATTAAGGTTGTAAAAGCAAGGCTTCTTGTTGAGGTAGATGGAATATGGTCTACTGTAAGAAAGCTTATGGTTGGTGATACTCCATGGTGCCTAAATCTGGTGGAGTGGACTACAGTGGTTAAAGACCCAAATGAAAGGGTCTTTAAAGGTCTTGGCATGGATGAGATCTGTGTACGTTCCTAGGAAGATGGGAAGATCAATTGTATCTTGGTCAATGCAGGAGATTATGCAATATGGATATTAAGAATGGTTGAGAGGAAAAGCCAACTATTTGATACAAATCTGGGTTGTAAGGCTCAAGCTTTGATGCAGATTAATAAGTACAAAGGATAGTGTTGATGTGTTTTTCTTGCACATGCAAACTCAGAATAAAATACTAAGTATTCTATCCTCTCTTGAACAAAGTCTCTCGAATGCTAAACAATGTGATCAATCGAGACAACTCCAAGGTTCTTGATTCGTGTTTTGCGATGGATAGACTCAGTTGTTGATGTGATCATGCTGGTAATCACAAAGGGACTTATGTTGAATGTGCCCCTTACTCCACTCAAACATGTACTTCTTTCCTTGTGAAATGGAACTTATAACTATCTATGAAAGAAAATGCAAAAGACAAGGGTTGAGAAAGCTAATCTAAGGACAATGAAGTGATGGATGATGTCAAGATAAACAAATTCCTCTTATAACCCAACTCCGCTTCGCCATGAGGACCAACAACTACACAAAGTTCGATGCAATCTTCTAAGGTAACTCAAAGATTTTCAAATTGCAAAGCATTCATCCAAACACCCACAGCTGGCGCAGCTTGAACAATCTTCACAACCGAACTAAAGCACATGAAGGTTCAGACTAACTTTGCACTGTGAATTGCAAGCTACAAGTCACAAAAAGTATGAACACAAAGGAATTCATCAAATATCTCAACATAAATCCATCATACAGTGAACTTCTAATCTAATTCTACTCTACTTGGAAACATTTCTCAATCATCTGCGAGAATTTGAAACCATGCCAACATCCCACAATCACACAAATCACCATGAAAAATCAACAATGAGCTTGTATTGATCCAGGAAGTGTTTTTACAACAATTTCACAATATCTCTTCAATGACATCGAAGAGTTTCCTCTACTATACTTGCTATTCTACTCTCCTACAACAACTCTACTCTTAATCTCTTCCTATATCTATTGTCCCTTACAAATGAGAAGAATGAGCCTTTTATAGACTCCAGAAATTACATGAAGGGCCAGGATTGATTTGACAATCAATGGCCAAGATTGAGACAACAAGGCAGTTTGTTACAAAATTTGCTATTTTTAGAACATGAAAGAGGCAATGAAGGCACATTTCCCAATGTGATAAGCATCTTTGGAGCATCTCTATGGTGGGCCCCCTTACATGGCAGAATGCGATTGGCTTGATGATGTTTATGTGCCACCTTAGCATCTTTGAATGAACTAGTGTCATTCACTTCATGTTCACTTTACTTAGAATATTTTCTTCTTGTTGTCTTGATGTAACTCATGGATCGCTTTGATGATCATGCTCATCTCTCATCTTGTGATGTTGTTGTGCTTGTGCAGGATCATACCTCTGGACAGTTGCATGGGCTCATGGAGTAGACTAGTGCCTGATGAGAGTTCTTCTTGTAGTAGACTTGCATATGATGGGTGTACATGAAGTAGACAACTCTGGATGATGACTCCTCATGCATGGCATTGATGTCTACGAAGTCTTCAAAGTAAGATGAACTTGATGCAGGAGCTCTCCTCCATGTGGTGATGATGACAAACTTGAGCAACTTTCCTCCACCTTCCAAACTTCTCATGTATGAGCTCTCGCTATTCACCTCCTTGGATCCTCCATCACCTACAAGAAGAAACGCATCAAATTAAGACTTGATATGAAGGATTTTCAATAACAAAATACATTCAACTTATGCATGTGGGATTAAAAAATGACATTTCAAAACATATCCTTTCGCATGAAATCCATGCCTAAGTGCCTAGGCGGGTTTAGAGGGACAATATGGATTATTTGATGTGAATTCCATGTCAAGGTGTGAAATCCGCCCAGGCTGGGCGGGTTTAGGGGTGTCATCCAGAGAGTGTCTTGTGAATGACATGACATTGTCCAGGTAAAGTGCTCAAGACCGCCTAGCATGGGCGGGATTGGAAGAGGTGTAAGGAATTTTCATCACTTAAGCATTTTTAGCTTGGTTTTGACAACTTAAGAGCTCTTCACTTGTTTCATCGAGAGTTTATCCTCCTTTGAATGCTATGTAATTCTTGAAGCATGGGTGGATTTAGAGTGAGTGCATGGAGTGAATGGTGTGGAAGACATGCATGATGGTGGGAGTCACTTGACAAGGCGGGTTTGGAGGGTGTGTATGGAGAGTATGTTGTGGAAGAGGCGACATCATCCAAATGAAGGACTCAAGGCCGCCCAGCATGGGCGGGATTGGGAGGCTAGTAAGGATTTTCACCTCATTTGAGATTCATTCCTTTCATTTGATAAGGCTTTTCTATCAACTCCAACACTTAGTGAAATCTGGAGATGCTCATGAAGTTGAAAGACACAACTTGGATGTTGGGTGATGATGTCCACTTGTCATGGTGAAAACCGCTTAAGAAGGGTGGGATTAGAGGTGACCTTTGGACTTTACCTTAAAATACCTTCCAACTTATGAACTTTCATCAAATCTTCATGATTTCTTTGCACTTCAACTCAAAATATTGCAAACTTAATAGGTCTTCCTCCTTGAGTGGGTTTGATGATGGTGTTTGGAGAGTGTCATGTGCAGGAGGTGGAGTTGTCCAAGCATGGAGCTCAAGGCCGCCTAGCATGGGCGGGTTTGGAAGAGGTATAAGGATTTCTTCACTTAAGGTTGATTCCTCTCCTCATGAAGATGTCTCTCTCCTTCTTTCTTAAGACTTAGTCAAATTTTCAAACTTTCCTTCTTTTGAATGATCCTCTCAAGGATGTGAAGCATCATGATGGATTAGAGAGCCAAGATGGGGTAGCTACATTGCTTTGACATCAAAACTCCAAGCTAACCTCTTTAGGCCGCCCAAGTAGGGCGGATTTGAGAGTAGGTTGTGGATTTTCAACACTTAGAAACTTTTCATGCCTTAAACTTGACTATCTCCTTTCCTTGTGATATCATCTTGATCATACTAATCAAACAAACCTTGCAAATTGCATTGTTCTTCACCCTAGGCGGTTTTGAAGCAAGTGTTTGGATTACTTCATGTGTCACGTGACATAGTCCACAAGGACCTCTTGAGGCCGCCCAGGAAGGGCGGGTTTAGGGGTAACCCTTGGATTTCATCTTAGAAGTCACTTGGTGTTTTCAAACCTTCAAGTTTTCCATTCAAATTTCATCACCTTTTATGTTTTGTGTTGAAACACTTCAAAATTTGCATAATCTCTCTTAGGGCGGGTTTGGAAGTACTGTCTGGACAAAGTCTCTTGAAACAAGGCAAAGTCCATGAATGCACCTTGAGGCCGCCCAAGCTGGGTGGGTTGGGATACCACCCTTGGATTTTGTCTTGAACTCACTCAAAATCTCTTCTAAACTTTGAAAATTCTCTCCCTAAGGCGGATTTGGAGGCAGTGTATGGAGAAAGTGCATGATCACAACCTTGAATCGAAGACCCCATGCCAAGGCCGCCTAGGTAGGGCGGGTTTAGAAGGTGTGCTTGGAATGCAAGTCTTGTCGCCATATCAGAAATGTCCTGGATGGAAGTATATTAGTATAAGTCAGATATTGAGTTTCTTATACTTTAAATATTTATCAATATACATCCAGGATGTTTGAGATAGGTCCTGGATCCATAGGATTTAACATGCAAATTCTAGATTTTGGAGGATCCACCAGATTTCAGACTTAGCCAATTTTCAGGATTTCAGGACATCAGGACATCAGACTTAGTGATTTTTTATCATTCTTTCCAATTATTTCATCCTTGTTGTGAGGAGTTTAAGTAATGCTTGGTTTGGAGATGATGCATGGAATGTTGCTTGTAAACTACTTAACTTCCCTCCAACTTGCAAACCTTGCTTGAAATTCATCATTTCTCAGTGCCTTGTGCTTGAAAACCTTCTAAACTTAACCATTTTCTCCGAGGGCGGATTTGATGGTTCTGTTTGGACAAATGCATGTGCAGGAGGTTGAGTCCATGACCTCATGCCAAGGCCGCCCAGTCTGGGCGGGTTTGGAGGTGAGGCATGGAAGTTTCATCAAAATCTTAGTTTTAGACTCCATCATCACTCCCTAACTTCCTTCAGTCAGCAAAAACTCGTGAAAACATTCTAACTTTCCCTGGGCGGGTTTAAAGGTGTTGTCTGGACAAGCTCTCCTGATGGTGAAGACACTATCCAAGAGGACCTTGTGAGGCCGCCCAATCTGGGCGGGTTTGGACAGTACCCTTGGATTTCTTGCCTTAGTCAAATTTTGGATTTCCTGAATGGAAGTATATTGAAAATATGTTTAAGTATTAGTCAGATATTGAGTTTCTTATACTTTAAATATTTATCAATATACTTCCAGGATGTTTGAGATAGGTCCTGGATCCATAGGATTTAGCATGCAGATTCTAGATTTCTGAGGATCCACCAGATTTCAGACTTAGTCATTTTTTCAGGATTTTCAGGATATCAGACTTAGTCATTTTTAGGGTCTCAGTGACATGCATCAGGATGAAGGCATATAGACCTCTTGGCAAGAAACTGTTGAGACTTGCATACACAACACTATCAAAATCATACAAGCTCAGAGGAAAACTAAACCTAGAGCAAAACGAAGCGAGAAAGCAAAAAAAAAAAGAGGGGGTCCCCATTTGCAATGGGGCGATGTGTGATTACATCACAACAGATAGGAAGAGATCAGAGAAACCATTGTACAAACTCTGGAAGAGTTGATACTAGAGAGAAAGCTTATGGAAATACTAGAGAGAAAGCTTTTGGATGGACGTGTTCTTCTAATTGGTGATGTGGCACATGCCCAGTTCATTGGATCTGGACAAGGAACAAGAACATATGAAGATTCTCACCAAGTATCAATTTTTCTTGAGGAGGCTAGTATTAAGATTGCAGTTAGAAGCTTTGAAGAACTAAGAGTACCACACTTGAACTAAAACCTGATTGGGTGAGGAAGATATCAAATTGTCGACGAGATATTACAACGTGATGGTGACTTGTCTTAAGATTAAACCACCAACATTCATAGAGCTCAGTTTTGAGTACGTGAACAGGATGGTATCGGTAGAAGAGAAGAAGGATAACAAGAGTGAAACATATGATAGACAACTTGGAAAAGGAAGATTGAAGAGCAAAGTCGTGTGCCCCTGCGTGTCCTAAGAACACCTGCATGTATTATGGTTGCGGTCGAAAGTTAGAGTCCTCCACAATAATAAAGAATTATGAGACGTTTATCGAATATGGCTTCAATCTTCTTGTCTCTTAAGATAGGTCCAATAGAGAGAGATCAAACACATTGGTTATTAGTATTTCTACGCACTTGATTCCAGAAGAATATTCTTTGAGAAATTAAAGGCTGAATTTGGTAACTTTGGATGGTAGGAATTTGATAAACATAATCACAATTAAAGTTTGGTTAAGAATAGTCACAAGGGTACGGTGAAAGTGTAAGAGACCCTATTATATATGACTGAAATATTTGATCAATTTAGATAAGATTTCTTGCACAAATCAATGTAAAACATTAATACAAGTCACCATAAATGAAAGCCATCAAACTCCTTGCATTATTATTGATTGGAAATGGAATCACATCACAAAGTACACTGCTGTCATGAAATTACAGTCATATCAGACTTAATATCTTCATAAAATGAGTGCCAAATGTTGCCCAAACTTCATACAAACAAAGATACAATGATAGATATTGTGCCAGAAATCAACCCAGCTTCATATGAGCTCAATGTATATATAATATCACTGTATATCAGACTTAATTGACACTGTCATAAACCCTGTATGGCTGTAGCATGCTCAGATTTGATAAAAACATCAAAACAACTCCTCCAAGTGCAAGCGATGGGTCTCTAATGATGGAAATTGGCTTGTAGACTCCTCTCACATGCTTCAATCTTCATAAAACCTTGGAACAAAGGTTTATCAGCTGACTGTAATGGAAAATTAGATCTCATGAATTTAATATAAGCTTCCAATAATGTCTTCAAACCCTACTAATGCTACCTTGGCTTGGAAGCAATGAAACCAAGGGTTCTCAATGATATCTTATCACTCCAAAACACTTCAACAACCTGCAAATTTAAGCTCAATGGTGAATATCTAAATAATATCACCTCACATAAAGTATGGGGTCATCGCCATACAAATACAAGGGGTCATCACCTTGCAAAATGACATAAAAATCGGAATTCTCAGTCAAAATAATAGAATAAGAAAACATACCAGATTCAACATATCCCTCAAATGAAGATGGAAGTCTCTATTTATCTCCATAAGGTTGAGTGCTCCTCTTGGGTAATTTGGAAAGCAATTTGGATTCCACCAATGATATTCTTCATTCTTCAACAATTTTAAATGAATTGCTTATGTAAACTCAATCATTTAAAATCAATCTTCAATTGTTTTAAATGATTTATAACTACTTCATATGGATCGATCCTCTAAGCAAAATCGATCATATCCTCATAGTAGCGATTGGCTTTTGCATTGAATTTCTTTGTTGCAAATCCTTAGGCGGCTGAAACAAACATTTAAAATCCTTCGTTTGCATTTAAAATTCTTCTCATAGCTTGGGCAATCCTCAAGCACTTAGGCGTTGGCATTTAAAATCCTCCATATGCAAATATTTAATAAATAAATATTGCATTTAAAATCATTCCTCTTTACCTTTGCTGTCGATCCCTTGCTTGTTGGCATTCAAACAAATATTTTAAATGACTTTTGTCTTGCTCCAACCGTTGGCACTTGATCCAATGTTGTGTACATTTTAATTTCACATGATCCAATGCAAATTGTGTACATTTTTACCTTGGCGAACTCCCCATGGGCGTTGACACCTTTCTCAATGCAAAAATCCGATGGTGGCATAGCTTGGACCTATCTCCTTGTGCGAATGGCATGAGGACTCATCAATAGCACCCATTTGAAACTCCTTAGCAAAACAAAATAGATATTTGACAAATGTATTCCCAATTCCATTATAAAATAGGTCCCACCTGGAGCCATACTTCACCCATTGGTTTGGCACAATGAACAATGTGATTCCATCATAGATATTTGGACAAATGCAATTAAAGATTCCATTTGTCATTATTCACATAATAAAACTCAAGCAAAATACTAGTTGAGCCAACTTTCCGGTTCTCCATGTGTAGACATAAACTAATTTTCCGGTTCTCCATGTATAGAAACAAGCTCAAACTAGAAAATACAACTTAGCTCAAAATGGGGACATTACATAAAAGTTGTGTCTCATGATGAGACAAGATATATAAGAGAAGTCATTCCATGAGATGAAAGTGAGTGGAGCAATGGAATGAATGAGATATTAAAAGAGATCTTCCAAGGAGATATAAGTGTGGAGATAAAAGATATATCATTCAAACACAAGTAGAATTTGTGAGGAGAGAAAAATAAAGATTCTATCAAGGGCAGATTTTGTGAAGAAGTTTACATGAGTATCATTCATTGAAGGAGTAAATTCAAGAAGGCGAAATACTTTGTTTATTTTGGAGGTTGGTGCCTCATATCGAAGAGATTGGTGTCTCTTGCTAAGTTGGTGCTTAATAGTGGGGATTGGTGTCTCCATTAGGTTGGTGCCTACAAATCTTTTGTGAGAAATGTTTGATTTTTATGACTAGATTTGGACAGTAGATCCAAGCAGTCTTTTCATTGTGGTTTTCTCCCGAAAGGGTTTCCACATAAATCTTGTGTTGTATAATTGGTAGATCTTGTGTGATTGCTATTGTGGTTGTTAAATTTTAAATAAGTAAATGATTATCTTATACTGATTCACCCCCTCTCGTCTCAGTATAAGTGTGCGTTCATCACTAGGAGGGTTTTCATCTCTGAAACTGAGATTTCAAGAGGGTTTTCGTCCTCAAAAAATATTGAGAAGAACACATGTTCTCACTCAAAGCAATTAACAAAACAATATTCAGTCTAACCCCACAAATGAGCTCAACTCCTTATAAAGGCACTTTTAGGGCAACTCAAGTGAGAATAAAATATTAATTCACTTTTTTCCATGTTCTCCTCAAAAATATAAAATAAATATTTTATTATGTGCAAAAGTCCCTTTTTGTCCCCCCGTGCCTTGCTGCACTTAAGTGCACAACTTAAAGTTACGTTTTATTAAATAATCAAATATAAGTTGTCTTTATAAATGTATAACTTTTCGACAACTTAAGTATTTAATTATTTAATAGATTAATTATATTTCACACAACTACAAATGTTGTGGTGTAAGAACCTCTTCTTATTCTGCCCTGTTTTTCTGATTGCTGATCTGATTTTCTGATTTAGTTTTTGTTTGATTTTTCATTTTTTTTAGTGTTTCAATGCATAAAAGGTTTTGCCATGATGTGATAACAATATAGAAACATGTTTGCATAAAACCACAATAAATAGATAACTGAAAATGAAATCAGACTGCTGATATTGATAGGAACAACCAATAGATTGTTTCAAATTGAAGATTTGAAAGATATTACATCATAACAGCATACCCGGATGATCAAAGGATGATATCATGTCAATCATACACATGTACGGAGGCTGATTACATGACAGATATGTCTGATTATAAATTAGATCTGAGAATGAATGTAGGTGTGGTCTTCAATGCCAAAGAAACTCCCTCCAAATTCAATTGATGCCTCCCAATGATAGCCGCCTAGGTTAGAATAATGTCCAATGATGATTGAATGATGTGAATGTTGTTATAAACCCTGATTTCTGATCTATGATGATTGCAGCAGCTGATACAGACTCTTATATGACTGGAATCCACATTTGCATGCCTCAAAACACCTCAAAATAGGCAGAAACTAGGTCTAGGATGGGGTGATGGGATCCTAGATGAAGATTAATGCACTACAATGCCAAATATGGTCCTCAAACCCTCCGATCTGAATTTTGAAATGGATTTTCTGAAGTCTGATAAACAAATCTGCACACTAATGGATGATATTTATCACCAACAAACCCTCCAACATATGGTGCTTCACCTCCAAACCCTAGCAATGCATGTGATGATGAAAATATGCCAAGAAAACCTTCAGATTTGAATCAATTAGTCCTTAACCTGCAAAGAAAGCTTCAAACCTTAGCTGATATGATGATCTCCTTTCAAACCCTATGTAAGATACCCAACTAATGCTACTAAAATTTTTCCTTAAACAATTTTACTTGCTATCAATTCATCACCACTGCCACAATACAAAGATATACATCAAAAACAACTAATTGAATGAGAGTTGGGTACTTGTCTAGTTACTTGATTCAATCAACTTGCAATGTCTTATTACATGGATAATGCTTTCAATAGCATGAAGTACAACTTATTCAAATGGAAATACAAAGGAAAGGCCTTGAAGCCTTGATGATTACAATGGCGACTATACTTGATCAACTCAATTGAACTCAATGATGTCAACTGAATGTCAACATCTCACAATATCACAAGGGAGCATCACCTTGCTTGTTGAGGGAGCATCACCCCAACACTTGAAACTCGCAGGCCTCAAGATTACAAGCTCAATAGCTTTGCAGAGAGAATTTTGTCAAAAAATGAACAGATCTCAAATGAATGAGAGAGCTCCTCCTTTTATAGGCCTTCCAAAGGCAATGAAGGCACATTTTTCAATGCACAAAGAGGAACCAAGGCACGTTTCCCAAGAAGCATATCCAAGGGAATATTCCATCTGATGACTCATTCTGAGTTGGCCAGCTCATCTAGAGACCTTGACATGGATCCCGAAGACATTTTGTGGACCAATGAGAGCTCAGGTAGTTACAACTACCTTATCTTCTGACTAGGCGCCAAATGTTGACCCAGGCGCCCATCTGAGGTGGCAGAGTCATGAATAGGCGCCTTTCCAGGCTAGGCGCATTTTTGAGGTGAGAAAGTTGGTAGGAGTGTGCCTTGCATGTAAAATGACTTTCCTTGACGATTCTTCAAGTCTTGATGCTCTAGAAGGTGGAATGCTTCAACTAGGAGTGAGCGCCTAACTCCTAATGTTCGAACTTCTTCTTATAGCTCACTCTGTAGCTAGGCGCCAGAGCTAGGTCATTTGCACTAGAAAAGGCGCCTTACAAGGTTCCTCAAAGGACAGGATCATGGAGGAGTAGAATTGCGCCTAGGCTCAAATGATCATCTTTTCAAGGTAAACTGAAAACTACTTGTCTTCAATTAGATTGATCTGACCTCCTTGATGGAGCGCCTTGTAACTAAACTGGACTTGAGATCTTGCTCCCATCTTAGGCGCACTTTTTGGAGTAGTTTCAACTGATATTTGCGCCTAACATCTTAAGGAGAAAGTCTTATATTCTTCAAACTTCCAGATATTTGTAATCAACCTCTGGATGCTCTTTTAAGTCTAGCGCCTTCATTCAGAGTATTCATCATCTCACTTGGGTCTTGTTGATGGTTGTTTTTTGACAAGTCAACAATAGGGTGAAATACTAGGTATCTGACCCTCTCTTGAGCAAAGCCTCTCGGATGCTGAACTAAGTGATCAAACGAGATAACTCCAAGGTTCCTTCTAATAATGTTTTAATTTCAGAAAGAGACAGCTCAATGATTTAAGTATGATTCTGCTGTTAATCAACAAAGGGACTTACGCAGACTCTTCTCCTTTCATTCGACTTATTCCTCCTTTGATGTGGATGACATATATACAGAGCTTCTATGATAAAGAAAATGAAAAAGGGGGTAAAGGTTTAGAAGGCTAATCTAAGGACAATGAGATAATGAAACATGTAAAGATAGACAAACTCCTCATGAAACCAGACTTCGCTTCGCCAAGAGAACCAACAACTACACGAAGCCGGTGCAATCTTCTAAGGAAACTCAAGGATTTTCATGTTGTAAATCTCCATCCAAACACCCACAGCTGGCACAATTTGAACAAGCATTCACAACCGAACTAAAGAAAATGAAGGTTCAGTCTAACTTTGCAAAGTGGGTTGCCTTCGACAATCCACGAAAAGTATGAACCAGAAGAATTCATCAAATATCTTTACGCATATTCATTACATCAATGCACTTCTAATCTATTTCTAAACTATTTGAAACATCTCTTAATTCCATCAAGATTCAGGAAACCATGTTACTCCACAAGATAATACTTAACACCAAACAAGTAGCTCCAATGTCTTTGCATTAATCTTGGAAAATATTTACAACAATTTCAAGTTCTCTCAGAGAATTTTGAGAGTCTCTTTTATTCTACTCTTAAAATCTACTCTCTACTACTAATAATGATCTCCTCTCTAATCTATATCTCTAATCTCTCTAATGAATTACAAATGAGGCAACAAGGCCTTTATATAGTGTCCAGAATACAATGAAGGGCTAAGATTAATTCAATAGCCAAGGGTCTAGATCGTGCCACCTCAGAGGTAGTTACAACAACCTGCTATTTTTAGCAAAAAAGAGAGAGGCAATGAAGGCACGTTTTCCAATGTGATAAGGTAAGGTGAAAGCATTTAAAATATTCCTCCACATAGGAATCCCTTTGGCTTCTTTCATTAAATGATACATTGCATGCATTAAATAATGTGGCTAATCAAAATTAAATGATGTGTACTCGCCACATAAGTGCCAACTCAGCATACTTTGAAAATTGTATCAACTTGTAATGATGTATTCAATGTGATTGTTTGAACTTGTATATTTAGGAATACATCCTGTGGATCTTTGCCTTGTTCATTCTTCTTGTTAACTGGATGTATGATAGTTGTCGCCTCACTTGACTAACTTTATGATTCTTCTTCTTGTAGGATTCATGATGATCTTCTTTGATGTATCTTCATGTAGGCTAGAGAGTAGATGATGACACTTGATTTCTTCATGAAGAGTAGGAGACTCTCTTGGACTTGGAAATTTGAAGAGTCTTGAAGTTTGATGGATGAATGCCTTTGGAAGTTTCAATGAAGTGTTCCAACTCGATGATGTAGAAGATTTGAGGTATAATCCTTTAGAGTAGTGTTCCCTCCGCAAGGTGAACGTGATTCAAACACTTGCTCTTGATGATCATGATATAGTTGATGAAATGATTCCTTGAAGATGATCTTGAAGCTCGAAGGAACTTGACGTAGGATCTTTCATGATGTCATTGATGAAGAGGACTTGAGATATATCTTGATGTGACGTCTTGGAGCAGCTACCTCTTGAAGTGATGTAGATTTCTTAGAATGATGCTTCCTGGAAGATGATCTCGAATGAAGTAGAATATATGAAATGCTCCAACTTGATGATAACACTTTCCTTATGGTGGAGCAGCTACTTGATGTCTTCTCCACATGACAATTGGTTGACTTTACTCCTAGCATGAAGGTGGTTCCAGCTTCTTCTTCTTTGATGACTCTTTAGCATCATTGACATTCCTGCAAACTTGACGCGAATAAGTAATTGCAAACACAATCTTCACTTCAGCCACCTTAGTGGATTAAATTATGAAATTTTCCTTTATAATTATGAAATATTGCTATCTAGATTCAAGGAACCTATGAAAATCCACTTATCCTTCTTGAATTTTACCAATATTTGAACAATTTTAATTCATCTAATGAAGGAAAAAATAAGAAAATCAGATCAGAAATATTCAGATCAGACTTACTTGATGAGCTGTTTTGAATTGGATACCTTGCAATTTGATCCATTACTTGCTTAAATTTGATAAAATCAAATTTGTACTTGTAAAACAACTTCTTGTTGCTGCTCCTTGAGGAAAAATCTGCTCTTGGAAAACAAATCTGCTCTTGAAAATAATAAAAATGAAAAGGAAATAAGATATATATACATAATTTGCTTTAAAAACTTTTCCTTTTCTCTGGGCCGACCTCCTTTATTATTGTGCACAAACATTTAATCTAGATTTGGTCTTTATTTAATAAATGCATTTTGCACGTTTCCCGAGGCAACAATTATTAAATGTTTACAACTCCCTTGATGGCGCACTAGATAAAGGCTTGGTGGTCTCCTTGTATGTTGGAATTTCCCTCTCCTTCAAGCGCATGGGATCATGTTGTAGAATCCTCTTCTCTTATATTTCGCATTAGATCAGCATGATGTTGTCTTCTTCTTTATCTTGCTTCTAGGCGCATTAGATCAAAGTGTAGAATCCTCTTCTCCTTTTTCGCATTGGATTGCACTTAGTTTTACTTGCTCAATGAGGTGGCGCATTAGATGGAGGGTAGAGAATCTTCTAAGATTTTCGCATTACTTAGGCAATTTAAATTCTTCTTGTTGAGCGCTTGGATAAAGGGCTTGGAAGATGGCGCATAAGATAGCTAGGTTGAAGTCTTCCAACTTGAATGGATTTGGATAGCCTTTGCCTTGAAGCGGATTATGTATGATGTTTGGCGCGCTAGATGAGACTTGAAAATCTTTTAGATACAAACCTTGATTACTACCTCATGATGTTGGCGCATTGGTTAAGCTTGGAGAATCCTCTGAAAACGTGTCTCACTTTACCTTGGTGTTGCATATTGGGTGATCTTGCCATAGGCGCATTGGTTCAAGTTTCCAAATCCTGTGGATAGCGCTTTGGTTGAGGGTACTTGGAATTTGATCTTTGAAATCACTTGAGCGCACTAGATCAACTTTTGAAATCCTGTAGAGTTCTCCCTCAAGAAGTCGCATTAGATCAAACATTAGATGTCTTCTAAACTTAGCCTTGGATTGTTATCATGGATTGGCGCATTGGTTCAAGTTTTCAAATCCTCTGGCTCAAGTGTCTTCTCTTTCGTGATTTTGCGCCCAGATTTGCGCCATCTAAGTGTCCAGTCGCACTAGATCAGTGGTTTGAATCCTCTGAAATCGTTAAGTATTTTCAGGATCGCGCGAGTAAAGGTATATTAAAAAATATATTTAAGTATAAGTTGAGAGATTGAATTTCTTATACTTTAAATATTTTTCAATATACCTTTCAGGATGTTTGAGATAGGTCCCGAATCCACCGGATTTAAGATGCAAAATATAGAATTTGGAGGATTCACCAGATTTCAGACTTAGCCATTTTTCAGGATTTTCAGGATTTCAGGCTCCAGGCTTAGTCTTTTCAGGGTCTCAAACATTCTGAAGGATTGACTTCAAAACTCAATATCTAGATAGGATTTGATCATAATTCTTCAACATTGCAAGTTCATCTACCCTAATCGTGAACCAAAGATCATAGGCAAAGAAATTGTTACCATATCGGCAGAGGAAAATGAGTCAAATCATCATTAAAATCTCGTTGAAAACTCATTGAAAACTCACTGAAAGCTCAGAGCTCAAAAAAAGGGGGTCCCTATTCCTAATGGGGCGATGTGTGATTTGGTCACAACAGGTCTTCCAACTCCATTTAGGCGCCATATGAACTTCCCAAGGGCAGGCGCAGTTGTGAGGGTGGAGAAGATGAAACAAACATATTTCAAACAATGATTCCTTGATCCTTAGATGATTCACAACACTATTTTAAGGTTGTTTAAGCAAGAGCTAGTGCCTCCTCATCTGGGTGCCCATTTGGTATCCTAGAAACATGAGCTAGCGCCTCACATAGTTAGGCGCTCATTCTTGGTTGTTTGGTTAACAATTGGCGCCTTGTATTCCTTGGATTTTCTTTCAACAATCTCAACTTGCAGAGATCAAGGCGGACATCTAGAGTCTAGGCGCACATTTCATGATGCATTCTACCCTTCCAGTTCTCTATCTAACCTTTGGCGCATTCCTTAAGTTGATCAATCACAGTCTAGCGCCTAAAGTGAATAGGCCTTCTTCCTTGTTCCACTCACTTAGAAAACTTCATCATGTTGATTAATCAATCATTTCCACCGGATCTTTTGAAGGCGAGATTTCACTTGATCAATTCTTCAAGGAATTCACCATTTGCAAAGGAGTCTAGGCGCAATATGAGGACTAGGCGCACTTTGAGTGTTGTGAAGGCTAGGAAGTGCGCCTAACTCACTTAGACCACTTCAGTGATTCCAAACTCAACACTGGATGATCCTGCAAAATAACACCCAGAGTTAGTCAAAACCCAGTTCATTCCCTTATCATTCAAAATTAGCCTCCGGGAATGAGGAGTAGGCTAATCCATTCATCACTTGGTGCTTAAGCCGGAAATGGGGACATGACAGTCTCCCCTTCCCGGGATTGCTTGTCCTCAAGCAATTGAAGGTTAGGATGCTCCAGAATCTTTTCACCTTCCCAGGTAGCATCCTCCATTGGCAATCCTTTCCACTTCACCAGATACTCTCTTATGCTTCGGTTGCGAAGTTTCTTCTCCCTTATATCCACCACATTTTCGGGTTCAAGTGCAAGCATTCCTTCTTCATCAAGTGGTGGCAGTTTATCGGTTGAAACCACATGTTGACCTAGTGCCTTTTTGAGACATGACACATGAAACACATTGTGGATGCGGCTTCCTGCTGGCAAATCAAGTTCATATGCCACTTCCCCTACTCTTCTCAACACCTTGTAGGGTCCGTAGAACCTTGGTTTCAATTTCTCTGCACCTGACTTCTTCAAAGTACTCTGTCTATATGGCTGAAGGCGCAGAAACACCATGTCACCTACTTCAAAGCTTCTTTCAACTCGGTGCTTGTCGGCATACAACTTCTGTTGATTTTGAGCTCTTTGCAAATTTTCTTTAAGGACTCTCAAAATATCCTGAGTATCCTTCATCAATTCACTTGCTCTGGGAGCTCTACTGTCATCTAATGCTAGATCAACAAATGAAACAGCTTCATATCCATACAAAGCTCGGAAGGGAGTCGTGCCAATTGACATATGAAAAGTAGTGTTGTAGCAGTATTCACCCAGAGGAAGCCACTTAATCCAAGCACGCTGATGGTCAGACACATAGTTTCTCAAGTATCCCTCAAGCCATTTGTTTACAATTTCAGTCTGTCCATCGGTTTGAGGATGATAACTAGTGCTTGGTGTCAGGTCAGTTCCAGCTAGTCGGAATAGCTCTCTCCAAAACACACTGATGAACCGGCTATCTCGATCACTGACTATGGTTTTAGGCAGGCCATGTAGTCGGAAGACTTCACGAAAGAATAACTCCGCTACTTGCAATGCTGATGACTCAACTGGAATTGCAAAGAAGTGAGCAAACTTGGTTAATCTGTCCACAACTACATAGATACAGTCTCTTCCATTCACCTTTGGAAGACCTGTGATGAAGTCCATAGAGATACTCTCCCACTTATGTTCAAGAATTGGCAGTGGTTGGAGCAATCCTGCTGGAAATGTATGTTCTGTCTTATTTTGCTGACAAGTCAGACACTCCCTGACATACTGAAGAACGTCTTCCTTCAGACCCTTCCAAGTGAATCTTTCCCTGATCTGTCTATATGTTTTGAAGTAGCCAGGGTGTCCTGCAAGTGGAGTATCATGGTAAGTCTGCAAATTCTGTTGCTTCAGCTCCGATTCAGGGGTCAGATAGATTCTGTCTTTGTAATAGATGATTTCATCAATCACCTTGTACCTTTCATCCGGAATGATTCCATCCATGATCTCACAAGCAAATTTAGATTTGGAATACTCAACTAGAAGCTGAGCCTTCCAATCCACTGAAACTTTGCTTAGGGCACACATAGCAGGTCTTCTAGATAGGGCATCGGCAACCACATTCTTCTTGCCTTTTACATATTCAATGTCGAAATCATATTCCAAACTCAACACTGGATGATCCTGCAAAATAACACCCAGAGTTAGTCAAAACCCAGTTCATTCCCTTATCATTTAGAATTAGCCTCCGGGAATGAGGAGTAGGCTAATCCATTCATCACTTGGTGCTTAAGCCAAAAATGGGGACATGACACCCTAGCTGATATGAAGCTCCAAAAAATGAAGTAAACTTGCAATTATGTCCAATGATGAACTGTGGATGGATCCATCTTACCAAGTGGAATGGGTTTTCGTCCAAACCACGAATTCTAAGAAGCTTGCTGAAACACAATTATAGCCAAGAGAAAATCTTCAAAGTTTCAAATGACAAATATCTGATATGATGAAAATGACTCCCAAATGCCATATTTTATAACCCACAACTTGGGTGCCCAATTCCACTACATTTTTATTCATTTTCAAGTTCACTGTCATAAAATAATATTTTATTTTAATTTTCTTTATTTTTCCTCAAATTGGGCGGCCCACATGGAGAAATAAATTAATAATATTTTATAATTTTTTCCACTAGACTTGGGTGGTCACTTTTTGGGCAATTATAATAATATTTTAATAAATAAAATATTATTTTTAAATTGTCATTTGCTTTTTTCCCTTATTTCTCCTTTTTCTTATTTTTCCACTCTCCGAGTGGTTCTATTTTACCCTTGGCAATTATTTTATTGTTTTTGACTTCTCCAAAAATATCACAAAAATACACTAAGTCATATTCCAACTTTGTTTTGCCAAGGAAAAATCATTATTTGCCAATTTTCCAAATATGTAGTCATTTTGCATCAATGGCTCAAAAAGGGGACATACATGCGGAAACTATGAAAATGACTTCAAATTTGGATTCTGACCAAACCATAATAACCCTTAGCTCACAAGATGAAGAACTAAATGTAGATTGATGCTTTCCAAAAATAGTAGTCTACTCCAAAAAGTCTGGAATGCACTCAAAAAGTCGGAATTGCATCCGAAAAGTGCCATTGAGCTCATCTTTGTCTCCCAAACTTACTGCCACTATTAGAATCTCAACATGATCAACCCAACACTCTCCAGAAAAGTTGGAGTTTTCCAATGATGTTGGAAATGCCCCAAAAAGGGACATTACGGTACAAGTTGTATGATACCCAACTAGTACTAACTAAATTTTTTTTTATTTAGACAAATTTACTTACACTTAACTCTTCAACTACTTAGTCTACTTAACATCACACATGAAAAGATAACAAAGGCAACTTGCATGAATCAACTTGAAGTTGAGCACTTGTATTATTACTTGATTCAACTCAATGCAAATGTCTTATTACAATGATGATTGCCCACAATGGCATGAATATACAATCTCATTCAAATGATTACAAGAAAAGGCCTTGAAGCCTAGATGTATACAATGCTTTCAACTTCTTCACAACTAGCTCTATCTCACTAGTTGATGTAGATCACTTCAATTGAGCCCAATGATGTCAACTAGATGTCAACACCTCACAATTTAACAAGGGAGCATCACCCCAACACTTGAAACTCGCAGGCCTCAAGATCACAATCATAAAGCTTTGCAGCGAGAAATTTCGCCAAAAGATCAGATGTCAAATGAATGAGAGAGCTCCTCCTTTTATAGGCCTTCCAAAGGCAATGAAGACACGTTTTTCAAGGCATAAAGAGGAACCAAGGCATGCTTCCCAAGAAGCATATTCAAGGGAATATTCCACTTGACAACTCAGTGTGATGTAGCACCCTTACCCATTGAACCGGTATAGATCCCAATATCATTTTGTTAACCAATGAGAGCTCAGGTATTTGTAACTTACTCTAGGCGCCCAACTGAGGTGGTCTGATCATGAACTTGCGCCTTACTATTGCTAGGCGCCAATCGAGGGTAGTGGAGACTAGAACAGGCGCCTTTCCCAAGCTAGGCGCTCCTTTGGGGTGGCAGAGGCTAGAAGGTGCGCCTCGTCAATAAGACTTGTCTTCTGACACTTAACCACTTTTCCAACACTGGTACAAACTATAATGCTCTTCCTATGATGTTTATTCGCAAGTAAATGAACAATCCAGGTGAGGCGCATATCCAAGGTGGCACAGGAGGCAAAGTGCGCCTTAGGCAATTTAATGTTCTCTTTGTCATTTTGATCAATATCTTGGCTTGGTGAAGGGATCCCTTAAGCAAGTTCGATCTTCTTCAACAAAATGAAAGGTCAAGTTGTGATTCCAAAAGCCTTATCTAGCTTAGGCGCATTTCCAAGGTCCTAGAGTCATGAAATGGCGCCTAACCTCCTTGAAGTGAGTTCTAACTTCATTCAAGCCTTTCAAAGAGTTTCTAAGCCTTTTCCAAGTGCAACTTAGGTATCAATATGGATGATATCTCAAAACCTTTCCTCTAGGCGCAATATGAGCTTTCCAAAGGAAGGCACAATTGTGAGGTTGGAGATGATGAAAAATGCGCCTCATTCACAATCATGTTTTGCTTATCTTCAATGATGATTTCTTGATGCAACTTAATCCTTAGATAATACAATTTAACCTCCTTGTCAAGGCGCACTTTCATGGTTGTTTGAGCAAGAGCTAGCGCCACCACATCTAGGCGCACTTTTGGTATTCTAGAAACATGAGCTAGCGCCTCACATAGTTAGGCGCACATTTGATGATGTAGAGAGGTAGATGTGCGCCCAGGTCAACTATAAACCCCTTTGATGATGCATTTAGCCTTTCAAACCACTATCTTGCTAAGGCACATTTCTAGGGTTCCAGAGTCATGATCTAGCCCCTAGGCGCCCACAGAGGATTGCTTGATCAAGAAATGGCGCCTTGATCTTTAGGCGCATGTAATGTCCCCATTTTCGGATTCTCTTGCAGATCAGTCAGAGCGGGCTTTCTGGGTTGGTGACAGCATAATCATAGGAATATTTCGATGTCACCAGGGTGTTCGGGTGATCCAGTGGAGATGGTTGACACTTTCCAGAGGGATTTCGGACAACTTGTCCGTACTTACTATTTATAGTAAGTGATTGCATGTCATTAATCTTTTTGGGTTTTTCTGGGTTTGTTCTCTTTGGTCCCCGGTGTTCACTGCTATTTTTAGCAACTGGTAGTTTGGCGTTGTTTGGGCGACTTGGCAGTCCGCTGTTGGCTCTCGTAGACATTGCATTGAGCTTGGAGTTATCAGATGGTTTGTGGATCTAGTTAGCACCCTCTGAGTTGGCTCAGTTTACTTCTGGCCGTTAGTTACTATTTTTAGTAAGTTTGGGTTTGGCACCGGAACGGGATTATGAGAGTGGGGTTGGATTCGTCTTGTCAAGACCTTTCCAACGAGCTATAGATCATTGGTTTCCGACATCATCTTGGCCTCTGTTTTAAAGTCCGTAAATTAAACATTATTATTTAATATTGGACCTTGGTGCCTAGGCTCAACAACTTAATGTTGTTTTAAAAGAGGGGATTTTAGGGTGATGTTGAGAAAAGAATTAAAGAGAATTATAATATTTTAAAATGTATTTTCCCTCTCATGTTTTATCCCATATGCAAGAGGATTTTAGAGTCTCCCAGTTGGAAAAGTATAAAGGGAGGAAAAGTGCTCTCATTTGGATATGCTTGGATTATTATTTTCTTCTCTTTGAGATTTCCCTTGCTAGGGTTTTGGAGCTTGGCTCTAGGGTTTGAGGATTCAAACCAAAGGCTCTTGGAGACGAAACCCTCCCTGAGTAGCGGTGTCCCTCAAGTGTGAAAGATCACCCAACGGTGCCTTCTATGGTGGATACATTCAGTGTTCACAAATGTGCTTCAATGGAGTTGACGGACTGAAGTTTTGATGCAATTCTTGATACATCATTTGCACTTTAATGGAGGTTTATGTGTGCAGATTGGAAGGACTGTTTTAAAGGCAAATTTTGTTGTGGTTGAGACGAATTATTACTGCTGTGTAAAATCTTCTAGCTGGCCGTACATATATGCATGAGGCCGTACCACAGTTGAGTGGTTTTTGGAGCATTTGGGAGCAGCAAACTTCTTCATACTTTGTCGCCTAGCCTTGTAGACTGCAATCAGTTCCTAACAAAAATATTTCAGAGGCTATTGGTTATTCTTGCTGCTGATATACACTTTCAGCCATGGCTGTACACATCTAGGCATGAAGTTGGGAGTTTTGAGCTTCATTTCTTTTTGCGGGCAGCTTCTATTTTGCATTGTATAAGGTGTCTAGGGCCTCTTGTATTACTGCTATTAATATAGGCATGATATTTTCTATTCCTTGGAGTTTGGAGTGATTCTGGCTATGCCCATTTGCTAGTCCGGCAACAGCTGAAATATGAAGTTGCAAATCTGAACATGGGTATGTCATAGTAATTCATTATTGGTCATTTTACTATCTGGGTAGTCGATAGTTTTTTTATATCTGTTATAAATTTTTTGGGTTTGGGTTATATGCTATATATTGTATGCTCCAGCAACACATCTGCAGGACAACTGAAAACCCCTTCTGCATTCTTCTCTCTAGTCTAAAAGATCACACAAAAATTAATTAAAATCACACATAAAAGATCATAAAAAAATACAAACAGGTACGACACATTATAGCGCAT
This sequence comes from Cunninghamia lanceolata, assembly GCA_027924645.1. NCBI lineage: Eukaryota > Viridiplantae > Streptophyta > Pinopsida > Cupressales > Cupressaceae > Cunninghamia > Cunninghamia lanceolata. The sequence continues at coordinate 789,670 of BSBN01001153.1, forward strand.
GTTTGATGTGGTAGGAGTGTCAACTAGCGCCTAGGTTTACTTAGGCAAATTTATGATCTCCAAACTCAATTTGATACTTCCAGATGCTTAACTGGAGGTCCAACACTTTAGATGTCATTGAGTTCTACCTTCACAAGTTAGGCGCTCTTTTGAGGTTGCACAGAGGCCCAAGGGTGCCTAAGACAATTGCTCAATTCACGTAGTCAAAATTATCTTGGGAACCTATCAATCCTTTCCTACCAAGGCACCTTGTTTGGTATGATAGATGTGCCTCATAACAAGATGCATCTAAGCTAGGCGCCATTTGAGGCTGGAGGAGAGAGAAAGTGTGCCTAACCTCACTTAGGCAACTTCTGGTCTTCAAAACCTTGATTCAGTGTGTTGACAAGCTTTAATGATGATATGCTTATCACTTTGCACTTCCAAACCTTGATAGAGGACTCCAAATCCTTAGGCGCTCATTTGGTACCGGACAGATAGAATATGCGCCCTGGCTTTAGGAGTGAAGGTCTTGCTTACTTGGCTTCCAAACTTAGCCAATTTTGAGTTTCTGACTTTGCTCCTGCAAAACAATAAGATTGAGTTAGTCAAAAACCAATTCATTCCCTCATCATTAGAATTGGCCTCCGGGAATGAGGAATAGGCTAATCCATTCTTCACTTGATGATCAAGCCGGAAACGGGGACATGACACAAGTGCAGAGGGAATTTATTTTGGAGTATCATTGTATGTTGGACTGTATTTATTCCTGCAGCAACTTAGAATGCTGTTGTAGATCTTTTTCTAGCCAAGCATGGCATTTTGGAGTGATGTACTCATACCAGCTCAGGCCATATTAGTTAGAGGATGAGTCGTTGACTATTTAGGGGATCAACAGGACTGTTAAAACATGTAGAATCAATGTCTATATCAGCCGCCCCCTTGGAATGTGAAATCTGTTCATTAGTGACTGATGCACCTCTTCTTTGGGGTAATTCCTGAATTTAGTTCAGCAACATTTTAATATAAATAAGTGAGTTTCTGGTTGAGCTGAAAATTGGAAATTATATTTCTCATTGTAGCTGATGTTATTAACTTTTAGTTTATAATCATTATCAACATTTCTAGTTTATAATCTTTCCATGCGGTTTACCGCCGAAAATAATAAGTTAATAGTTGATCAAGGCAATGTAAGTCTGGAGGGCTATGTCGGCCAAGACATTAGTATATTTCTTTTGCATGCATTGAAGAATTATGTGGCTTGCCGCTAGTAAGCTAAAGTGCAAGGGTTTATGCATTTTCATCATAAATTTGTAAAAATCCCAAAAAATCAGTTTGGGACATTACATCTATCAACACAACAATAAAAGTATTCAACATATGCTAACCAAACCTCACAATAGAGTATTCGATCCCTTTTATGCACCTCTTCATCTATCATGATGGGAGATGAACTGGCCCTAGAATGGCGACAAGTAGTCTTGTAATTGCTCCACCTTCTAACTATCCTTATTGAATCTACAACCCTTCAGCAACAAACCTAACAACCTTCAGCAGAGGATCATCTCCATTGTTTGCTTGCCATGCATGCATACATCCATTGCCCCTTGGAAATCCATGGTAATGGTTGTAAAAGACAACCCACATCATGTGGCATTTGCCACCTTGTCACTGCCCATGTAGATAGAAACCAACTAAAATAACCTTTTTCCAAATCAATGACTGCCAAGGACCAAAATGTGCACTTTGACAGCAATATGTGCTCTGACGACACTGTAATGTCCCCTTTTTGCAAGTCAAAATTCTCCTTACCTTGCACACAATTTCAACTCACAAAAAGAGAACATTAGTATATTTTCATTTAAAGCCACGTATAATAACATTGCCTTTATGATCAGATATCAACTCATAACTTAGTTCATCATGGATTACTATCAATACACATTGCTATGATCAAAGCTATGATTACTTTAAGATGTAATTCACTATTATTATTCTATGACCATTTTCTATGCATATCACTATTATTCATTTTGTAATTGCTTTCCAGCACATATCTATCATTCATAATTCGCATGCTATTCTTATGATCACTATGCCTTGCATATCTTTAACATTTCACATGTTATTCTCATGATCATCATTAATATACCTTGCATATTCTTATCATGACATTTCACATGATCTATGGTCTTCATCAATACATATTGCAATCTATTTATCTATTCATATGTCATTTGTTAACAACCTATGGGAGATTAGAGGAGAGTTACCGTTATCCACCATGGGGCTCTAATGTCTCTATCCTTAGACTCAATGCGATATCCTTAATACCTTAGAGTCAAGGCCTCTATGAGACTCCTTGGTACTCTTATGATGCCTTATATCAAGTAACCAAGGCCTATACATCATTATCCTTGCACTATGGGTACCTTATACCACATGTGACAAGGCCTCTATAATACCCATGAGTGGCCTCTGGGTACTTTCCCTTTCACCTCTCATATGAGGTTAGCAAATCACATAGCATTATACATAATTGTTTACAAGATATATCATTTGAATTATTGCATACTAGATATATTATAAATGATCATTCTATATGACTGTCTACATTTCATTATTCATGATGATTATATCATTATGGATAATAGAGTGTACACATTGCATTACTAAGAATGGTTGTGCATAAATCAAAGTTATCATGATAGATACATTTATGAGAACAAGGATATGACTGTTCATAAATTAGAGTTATCATAAACAATACAAAATACATTATCATGAGCAAATGAATATTACTGTCTACACATTACATTATCAGTGATTGACTGTATAAGAATAAATGCTATCATGAATGAAACAAAAATATCATTTTCTTCATACCTGTGCTAGTATGACAGTCGATTAGACAAAGAGAATAAGAATAATATGAAGATGCTTACTTGCTGTTGTAAACTGGACTGTAGCCTTGAAAGATATTCTTGTATGAATTAATGATAATATCCAATGCTTGGATCGATGCTTGGAAGAGTTAAGAATTACTTGCTGCTACTTCTGTCCGTACCTCAATATTCAGATGTATCTTTCTTTATGTGATCGATGATGTCTTATTTGGTTTCGTCTCCTCCTTTTATGGTATTGAAGAGTCATCGGGTGGAGACCCTTAGGTCTTTGTGCCTTTTCATTAATTTATTTATAATTATATTTATCTCTTCATAAGGATCGGGGTCCTTAATGGTCTCATTCGATCCCTTAATAATTGTCTTTTATTGCCTTCAAAATATGATTTGTCTTTTAGTGCCAAGTCAGATTTTGTCTTATTCTATTTTGTCTTTTCCTCTTGCCATGAAATTTGGCTAAGTTATGAAATTGAACATAAAGAGAGTTTATTATCATAAACATATGTAACCTTCAAGATCACACTGAGCCATTATAAACTAGTCTTCTTTCCAATCTTTAATTGGAAAACTTCGAGCTATTATGGGCTGAAATTGAGGGGTATGATAGACACTTTGGTAGGATCAAGTATACTTCAGCACTCAACTCACACGACTTTAGTAGCAAGCCATCATCTTTGACAACAAGGGTCATCTTCAGCAGCACTTTGCACTTTAGTGACACTTGTGCACTTAAGACTTGACTCCAATGGTCCCAATGTCAAAAACAGATTTGAACCAATTAATCAATTTTAATAGCAAGGGTCATCTTTAGCAACACTTTGCACTTCAGCGACACCTATGCACTTAAGACACGACACCAACAGTTCCAACATCGGGAGGTCAAAGAAGTTAGAGCCCTTATGGTCAATCCATATAGAAAAAACAAAAATAGTTATCATGTTTTATGTCATTTTTCCCCATAAGACCCCAACATTACATATGCACACGCTTTTCCCTTGTTTCCATGCTCAAAATTCCCAAAGGTTTCATGTCTAAGAATTATGTCAACTACATTATCCAAGAGGTTTGAGTTCTTACGCTCATTATAGAAGGTTAGATTTATGTCAGAAATGGGAACTTAATTATACCACATTTCATTTTCCTGTTAAAGTTAGTCAAAAGGCATGCTACCAAAATCACGAGCTAGAATTATTAGCAAAAGGCCCTTGTAGTTCTTATATTCTCCAAATAGTTCTCTTGTTCTTGTCCTCCACTTCCTGAAGGCTTTACAGCTCAACATTCTGTTAACTACATTTTCACAGAGTTTTGCATTATAACCCTTACCTTAGAAGTTCGGAACTTTATCATCGAAAATGGCTTGATGATACCATATTTCCCTTTATTGCTGCAATGTATTTCATCAGAATCCATGTGCAACAATTAACTGTGAAGGATTAGACAAAAGATGATCAAGAAAAGTTTGAAAATTGAAGAAAATGGGGTAATTTTGACAAAAAAGAAAACAAATATAGGATCTTTTATATTCTAAATAAAAAAAGGAATATTATTGAATTCACGAGTATTTCCAACAGTGTATATGCACCAATGTGGCTTGTGCAAGAAAAATGAAAGGGAATTTAGATATAGTTTAAAGAGATGTAAACACTTTGTAAATGATAAAATTTAATGATATGCTAGAAAAATATTATTGTACAACAGTTTTAAATTCAAAGCAAATAATTAGTAGCATTTGCTTTTCTACTTATTAAACTAGCATTTTTTTTTTGAGGGTAACCACTTTTGACCGGAGCTATGAACCGGACTTCTTAAACTAGCATTGATTAGCAATGGCTATTGTATTACTACAGAGAACAAATTCTCCAGATTTAATTCCTGAGGAATCTAAGCCAGCCTGGTCTGGGATCACTCAAAGATTTGCATACAGCACAAAGAGAAAGATGCAAGAAAAGATTAGAGGCTTTGGAACTGGATTATCTGATTATATGAGAGATCCAAGGATAGGTCCAATCCTCTTCCTGGCAGCTGCTTTGTATACGGGCAGTATTTGGTTGAGCAAACATCAGAGGAAAAAGCAAAATGAACGGGTACTGATTTTCTTTATGTTTTACATAATCCAGTTTGTAGATTATATTCAACAGTATTAAGGATTTTGCATTTGCTAGCATAGTAAGTTAATTTAATTTGAAACGCTTTTCTCAATTTAATGAAACTAATTGCGTTTGCTAGCAATTAATTTGTAGTTTGAGTGGAAAAATTATAAATGAAGTTTAACTTCTGGCTATGTTTTATTCAGGCCATTACTAGAGTTTCCTTGATCATTATTAGAACATTTTTGTATTAATTGCTGTACTGATATTCAAAAGAAAAGAGTTAACAATTTTAAGTACCCATTAAAAGCAAAAGCATTTAGATAATAAGCTTTCATTTAAATTTTAGCTGTTCGTTTAACAAATCTGTATATCAATAACAACTATGGCATTTGAATTGAAATTTAAGTTACTTGTAAATACATTCAGTAATTCCTTAATAATAGTGCCTATGATTAGGAACTTGATCAACATGGCAAGCACTTGAATATCATTATTATATTCCAAAATAATTGCTGCTTCTATTTTTATCTTGATTCCTCAATTAATGCTAATAATTGTTAAATATATTTTAGTTTGGTGTTAAATGGTGTAATATGCACCGTGTTTTTTTTTTGGTTTCTTGTGTTTTTGTTTCGGTTTTGAAGTGTTTTGAGAAATAGACGGAAATGCAGAATGTGGTGTTTACCAGAGTTACATTTGCAAGCAAAATAAACAGAAATAGCTTTCAAAAACAATATTTCTCAATTACCCACAATCAACAATGTAATGTCCCCATTTTGAGCTAAGATATATTTGCTAGTCTGAGTTTGTTTCTATACTTGGAGAACCAGAAAGTTGGTATATGTCTATACATGGAGAACCGGAAAGTTGGCTCAACTAGTATGTTATTTGGAAAATGCAATATTGAAATTGTATTTTCAGTCATTTGGTTTGATTTGTTAGATGATGGAATGAAAGGGAAAATGAAATCCTTAATTGCATTTTCTCTAATCTATTTTTATGAAGTTTTTGTGTGGAATAAGGAATTGCTCCAGGTGGGACCTATTTGTTAGCAAGAGCCAATGTGATGCAGGAGCATCCAGAGGCGTAAGGGCAATCTTGCATCACCCAAAAAGAAGTTAATTCAAAACCATTGTAGTTGTTCTCATTTCTTCCCATAATTAGTGTTTTTGGTTCCATAATATCCAGAATAATAATGTAGGACTTCAGTTTTTCCAAAACTGCTAAAAATAGCGACCTGCCTATTTAGGAAAGTGTACCTGCTATTTTTAGAAAGTTTGCATTTGGGCACGTAATGAAGCAAAAACTTCCAGAAAGTTACATAACGGAAATATAAAACCTTTGGCGAAGGAATCAGGGAAAGATCATTTGGGAGCTGAAAGATATTAAAGTTTTTGTTTTCCGAAAAGCCCTTGAAAATTTACGGAACGAGATATGAGGCACTAAAACTTCTCATAACGTCTCGAAAAGTTGACGGAAATCCGTTTATGAATTTCCGGCGTGATAGTTCACATCGCGAGCTTTCCGGCGCTTAAAACAGTTCGTCAATCGGACACCCGGATCAAAAGTTATGCTTCCTAGAAGTTGACCTACTTTTGGAGGGAGTTGCAAATTTCAAAATTTAGCTGAAGGCCCAAAAAGTGCTATTTATGACTATTTCGGGAACCCTGGGCAGGGTGGAGTTAAGGGGGGCCAGTGTAGAGTCCAGAATAGGGGGGAAAATAGAAACCCTAGCTGATTTGGGGTTACAGAACGCTGAAGATTCTAGAATCTTGAAGTTGGGAAAGTTGTAATGTGTTGCAGCCAGTAGGGGATTCATCCTCTGATTGTAATTGAGCTTCTGTAATGTAATGAGTTGCCCAGTTCAATAAAAGAAAGTTCTATTTGCTGTGTTTAATATTTGTTATTGTGTGTTTTGTGATTTACCCCCTTCATCAAGTGGTATCAGAGCAAGGGTTCCTGAGTGAGTAGACAGATCGCCGACCGTGAGGTAGTTTGCACTAGGACCTAAGGTTGTGGGTTTGCTGCAGAGACCAAAATGCCTCCACGAAGAAATCGTGTTGGGAGGAATGCTTTGACGGAAGAGGGTTTTAGAGCCCTACAAAGGCAAATCGATGCATTGCAAGAGGAGCTGCGAAGAGGGTTTGATCCGAGAACAAGAGAAGAAATCGAAGATGAAGCCGAAGAGGAGCTATCTAAGGAAGAACAAGAAGCTGCAGGAGATCCTGCAGAGGTTAGGTTGTTGAGGGCCATTTCGAAGATTGGAAAGAGGCCCAGAATCAAAGTTTCTACATATTCTGGAGATTTGAATCCGGAACAGCTCATTGATTGGATCAATGACATGGAGGAGTATTTCGAGTATGAAGATGTGGAGGACCCAGATCGGGTCAAGTTTGCAAAAACAAAGTTGAAGGGCCATGCCAGTATTTGGTGGAAGGAGGCCCAATTAGAGAGGAACAGAAGAGGAAAAGGAAAGATCACCAGAAGGGATTGGATGGTGGAGAAACTAAAGAAGCAGTTCATTCCTGTGGACTATGAGATGGAGTTGTTGAAGAAGCTGCAAGGACTAAAGCAAGGTAACAAGTCTGTTAAGGAGTATACAGAAGAGTTTTATAAGATTACTATCAGGACAGGCCATGCAGAGCCCAAGAAGGAAAAGGTAGCCCGTTACATTAATGGGTTGAGGCCGAGTATTCAGGTGGAGCTGAGCCTGGTCAGAACGACCACCATAGAAGATGCATACCAGTTTTCCTTAAAGATGGAAGAAAAACTGAATAAAAGATTTGACAGCAAGCAAAGGGGAAGAGGTCAAGGCGGAAGGACTGGTGGAAGACCCTATGGGGGCTGAAATGAAGATGCAAAGAAAAGTGAAGAAGTTGGCACCAGTCGAAATCAGAGAGATAACACCTACCGTCCTCGTGACCAGAACAATGGTGAGCAAAGAGGAAGAGGAAGAGGTAGACCTGGGCAAGGACCTGGAAGAGGAGGTTTCAGAGGAACCTGTTTTCAATGTGGAGAAGAAGGGCATCGAGCATATGAGTGTCCGCAACATCAAGGAAGGACGAATAGGAGACCTGAAGGTAATGCACGAGTTGCACATGTAGATGAAGATGCATAGTCTGAGCATTCTGAAGATGCTGAAAGGGGAGAAACCCTAGTTGTCAGAAGAACCTTGTTGAATGAGGAGAAAGAACCAAATCAGAGGAAGAGTTTATTCCGCACAAGGTGCAAATGTGAAGGTAAGTGTTGTGAAATTATTATTGATAGTGGAAGCACTGATAATCTGGTTTGAGAAGAGATGGCTGACAAGTTGAAGTTGGCAAGAAGAAAGCATCTGCATCCACATCCATATCGGATTGCATGGTTGCAGAAAGACCATAGAGCTTTGGTCAATGAGCAATGTTTAGTGAAGTTCAAGATTGGGGACTACCATGATGAGGTACTGTGTGATATCATACTGATGGATGCATGTCATATGCTGTTGGGAAGGTCGTGGCAGTATGATAGGAGTGCTGTCCATGATGGCCGTGCAAACACATATTCCCTAACAAAAGATGGAGTTCGTCATAAATTGAAGCCCTTGAAGGAGGTGGAAGAAAAGGCAGAATTTGCTTGGTAGATGGTAGGAAATTTTTGGAGGGTATGAAGCATGAGCGTCATTACTTCGCATTGATTCCTAAGATTAGTCAAGAGAACTGTGAAGATGTACCAGCAGAAGTTTCAGATATGTTGGAAGAGTTCCAGGACATTATCTCTGATAATGTACCAGAAGGTTTACCACCAGTAAGGAAGATAAGTCATCAAATGGATTTGATACCAGGAGCCAGTTTGCTAAACAAGGCAGCCCATAGAATGACCCTTGCAGAGAATGAAGAGCTGAACAGACAAGTTCAGGAATTGTTGAGGAAGGGACTGATAAAGGAGAGCCTAAGTCCATGCGCGGTACCTGCAGTACTAGCACCAAAGAAGGATGGAGAATGGAGGATGTGTACAGACTCTCGAGCCATCAATAAGATAACGATCAAGTATAGATTTCTATTGCCAAGAATGGATGACATCATGGATTGTTTGAGTGGAGCCAAGTACTTCACGAAAATTGACCTAAAGAGTGGATATCACCAGATCCGTATCAGAGAAGGAGATGAATGGAAGACAGCCTTCAAGACAAAGGAAAGTTTGTATGAGTGGTTAGTCATGCCATTTGGGCTAACCAATGCACCGAGCACATTCATGCGGCTCATGAACGAGGTACTGAAGGAATTTTTGGGAAGTTTTGTTATTGTTTATTTGGATGATATTTTGATTTTCAGTAAGACTTGGGATGAGCATCTGATGCATATCAGAAGAGTTCTAGAGAAGCTGAGGGAGGAGAAGTTGATTAATCTGAAGAAATGTAGTTTTGCAAAGGAATTGGTGTACCTGGGATTTGTTGTCTCAGAAGGTCTTAAGATGGACCCAGAAAAAGTAAGGGCTATCATTGAATGGCCTACGCCAAGGAGTGTCACAGAGGTAAGATCTTTTCATGGTTTGGCAAGTTTTTATAGAAAGTTTATTAGGAGTTTCAGTAGCATTTGTGCACCCCTAACTGAGACAATGAGAGGGGATAGAAAAGAGTTTAGATGGACTAAAGGAGCAGACAAGAGCTTTAATACATTGAAACAGAAAGTGGTAGAACAACTTGTTTTGGCACTTCCAAATTTTAATAAGGTATTTCAGGTAGATTGTGATGCTAGTGGTAGTGGTATAGGAGCTGTTTTGAGCCAAGAAGGTAAGCCCATTGCCTATTTTAGTGAGAAGCTTAATGATGCCAAGAAAAAGTATTCTATTTATGATCAGGAGTTTTATGCAATAGTTCAGGCTTTGAAGAAATGGAGACATTATTTGTTGCCAAAGGAGTTTGTTTTATATACTGATCATCAGGCTTTGCAGTATCTTAATAGTCAAGGAAAGTTAAATCAAAGGCACTTAAAATGGGTTGAGTTTTTGCAGAGCTATACTTTTGTTTTGAAGCACAGGAGTGGGAAGTCCAACAGAGTTGCAGATGCTTTGAGCAGAAGGCAAAATTTGTTGACAGAAATGAAGATAGAGGTTGTTGGGTTTGATGAGCTCAAAAGTTTATATCCTGAAGATCCAAATTTTGCAAAGGCCTGGAAAGCTTGTTTGGAACCTGTTACTTTGGACAGGACAAAATGGTTGGATTTCATTATCCAAGATGGCAAGTTGTTTAGAGGAAGCCAGTTGTGCATTCCAAGGAGTTCCATGAGAGAGAACCTGATTAAGGAGAAGCATAGTGGGGGATTGGCTGGACACTTTGGTCGAGATAAGACCATTGCTATTATTGGTGAAAATTATTATTGGCCACAGTTGCAACAGGATGTGAGGAAATTTGTGCAGAGTTGCAGAGTGTGTCAAATGGCAAAAGGAACAAGTCAGAATTCAGGGTTGTATCAACCATTACTTGTACCGGAGAAGCCATGGGATGATATTAGCATGGATTTTGTTCTTGGTTTACCAAGGACACAGAGAGGACATGATTCTATTTTTGTGGTGGTGGACAGATTCTCAAAAATGACACATTTTATTCCTTGTAAGAAGACTAATGATGCTGTTCATATTGCAGAGTTATTTTTCAAGGAAGTAGTGAGACTACATGGTCTACCAAAAAACATAGTTTCAGACCGAGATACCAAGTTTGTTGGTTATTTCTGGAGGACATTGTGGAAGAAGTTGAAGACAGACTTGAAGTTCAGTTCTGCACACTATCCATAGACTGATGGACAAACTGAAGTGGTGAATAGGAGTTTGGGTAACCTACTACGATGCTTGGTAGGAGATAAGCCCAAGGGATGGGATTTGATTTTACCACAGGCAGAATTTGCTTACAACAATTCTGTCAATAGGAGTACTAGTAAATCACCATTCCAGATTGTATATGGCAATAGCCTAAGAAATGCTTCTGAGTTAAGGAAGCTGGACAACGGAGAAAAGACAAGTGCCGAAGCTGAAGACTTTGCAGAACATCTGAAGAATTTGCATGAAGAGGTGAGAAAGCACATTAATAAAATGAATATTCAGTACAAAGCTAAGGCAGATCAGAAGAGGAGATATAAGGAATTCCAGGTAGGAGATGAAGTCATGGTTCACCTAAGAAAAGAAAGGTTCCCAATTGGAACATACAATAAGTTGAAAATGAAGAAATTTGGACCATGCAGAATCATGAAGAAGCATGATTCAGGAAATGCATATGAGGTAGAGCTGCCGAGTGGGATCAATATTTCCCCTGTTTTCAACATTGCTGATTTATCAGAATATCATGAAGGTGGAACAGAGGATGGACCAACAGAAGTGCAGTGGAGTATTCCGGCATCTACTTCAATAGAGGAGATAGAAGAGATCTTGGATAGCCGTGTGGGAAGGAGCACTCGAAACAGGCAATATGAAGAATATCCAGTGAAATGGAAAGGAAGGCCTGTTGAAGATTCTTCTTGGTTGTCTAAGGCAGAGGTTGACCGTTTGGGTTTTCCTCACACAAACACATGAGACGTGATAGGGTCACTTCTCAAATTACCCTGGGTGTCTGATGCAAGAGCATCCAGAGGCGTAAAGGCAATCTTGCATCACCCAAAAAGAAGTTATTTCAAAACCATTGTAGTTCTCATTTCTTCCCATAATTAGTGTTTTTGGTTCCATAATATCCAGAATAATAATGTAGGACTTTCAATTTTTCCAAAACTGCTAAAAATAGCGACCTACCTATTTAGGAAAGTGTATCTGCTATTTTTAGAAAGTTTGAATCTTGCATCACCCAAAAAGAAGTTAATTCAAAACCATTGTAGTTCTCATTTCTTCCCATAATTAGTGTTTTTGGTTCCATAATATCCAGAATAATAATGTAGGACTTTCAGTTTTTCCAAAACTGCTAAAAATAGCGACCTGCCTATTGAGGAAAGTGTACTTGCTATTTTAGAAAGTTTGCATTTGGGCACATAATGAAGCAAAAACTTCCAGAAAGTTACATAACGGAAATATAAGACCTTTGGCGAAGGAACCAGGCAAAGATCATTTGGGAGCTGAAAGATATTAAAGTTTTTATTTTCCGAAAAGCCCCTGAAAATTTACGGAATGAGATATGAGGCACTGAAATTTGTCATAACGTCTCGAAAAGTTGACAGAAATCCGTTTACGGATTTCCGGCGTGATAGTTCACATCGCGAGCTTTCCGGCGCTTAAAACGGTTCGTCAATCGGACACCCAGATCAAAAGTTATGCTTCCTGGAAGTTGACCTACTTTTGGAGGGAGTTGCAAATTTTGAAATTTAGCTGGAGGGCGCCAAAAAGTGCTATTTATGACTATTTCGGGAACCCTGGGTAGGGTAGAGTTAAGGGGGGGCCAGTGTAGAGTCCAGAATAGGGGGAAAAATAGAAACCCTAGCTGATTTGGGGTTACAGAAGGCTGAAGATTCTAGAGTCTTGAGGTTGGGAAAGCTGTAATGTGTTGCAGCCAGTAGGGGATTCATCCTCTGATTGTAATTGAGTTTCTGTAATGTTATGAGTTGCCCAGTTCAATAAAAGAAAGTTCTATTTGCTGTGTTTAATATTTGTTATTGTGTGTTTTGTGATTTACCCCCTTCATCACAATGTGGGAGGAAGATAGGTCCAAGGTGTTCAAATATATTCAAATATTTCAAAATGCCTATTTCAAATGGATCGACTATCATGAGGATTGCAAAATCATTGAATATTGGTCCCTTGAATTCCAATGCCCATAAGGAATTCGCTCAAGATAAAAGTGTACACATATTGCATTGGATTGTGGGAATTAGAGTGTACATGTTGGAGTAAAAATGTACACGCTTTGTATTACATTGGATCAAGTACCAAGCGATGAGGAGCAAACAAAAGACATTTTTAAATGTTAGCAAATGATTTTAAATGCTAGTAGAGGATCGGCGGCTAAAGCAATGGATCATTTTAAATGCAAATTTATTTATTAAATGTTTGCATATGGACGGCCTAAGGAAAGGAAGAATGATTTTAAATGCAAGACTGCAAGTTTAATTTATTAAATATTTGCATTTAAATGCCTATGCCAATGTGGTTGTGGTCGCCCAAGCCTATGCATGATATTCAATGCAAAAAGAAGATATTAAATGAGTGTATGCAAGCAGCCGCCTATGCAAGAGGAAATTCAATGCTAGAGAACCGATCCACATGAAAGTAGTTATAAACATTTGAAGATTGATTTTAAATGATTGAGTTTGCATAAACAATTCATTTAAAATTGTTGAAGAATGTGAAATATCATTGGTGGAACTCAAATTGCATTACAAAACATCATAGAGGAAGATAGCTCATCCAAGGAGAGGTTAAATAGAGACTTCCATCTTCGTTTGAAGATATGTTGAATCTGGTATGTTTCTTATTTTATTATTTTGACTGAAAATTCCAATTTTCATGTCTATTTGCAAGGTGATGACCCCTTGTGTTTCTATGGAGACGACCCCATACTCTTTGTTAGGTGATATTATGCAAATATTCACCATTGAGCTTGATATTGCAGGTTACTAAGGAGTACTTAAAGTATATTTGATGTCAATTAAACCCTTGGCCATTGTAGAAGCTAAGCCAAGGTAGTCAATTTGGAGAAAAGCAGCATTTTGTGGAGATTTGCAATCATTTTTAGTTCTGATTTGTCATGACGCCAACTGATAATGATGTTTCAGGGTTCATATGCATGATTTGGGTGAAGATCTTGGTGTTTGAAGACCATTGGAGAATCATAGAGACTTGATATAGCACCTAGGAGTCCATCACTTGGCTACAAAAGGATATTTTGGCAAGGATTTGGTCTCTAAATCATTTCTAGGCATTTGTAATCAGCATATCAGTCATAACAGCAGTCAAGTATTTGTGATCAGTCAATTAATTGAAGTCATATAATGCTGCAACAATGATCTAATATGTCTTTGGGCATTGGCTATTGGTTGTACTTTGATACTCAAGAGTTAGAAGGACATTTGGATGCAATTTCCATGATATATCTAATTTTGATTTGATTGATACTTTGACTGTAATTTTGTAACAACAGTGTGTATTTGAGAAGCAATTCCATTTTCATTTGATAATAATGCAAGAAGGTTGATGGTTCTATATGTCATGATGTGTATTGTTGAATTGAAGTGATTAGTGCAAGAAATCTTATCTAAAGTAGTTTACATTTTCAGTCATATATAATAAGGTCTCTTACAAACAAATAATTCTAAGCTAACATTTCATCAATATTTTGAATACCCATATAATAAAATCTCATTACAATGAAGATTCAGGCATACCCATTAAATCTGTAAGTGTGTAGGTCGGAACTAGCATTCAAAACAGCAAACTGGTAAACCCTACTTTTGACACCACACCCTCAAATGATGCTGAAACTGCTCCCAACTGCTGTCCAAGTGTTTTGCAGGTCTAGGCAACTCCAAACAGCCCCAAAAACCAGGAAAAAAACCTAGGTTTTTCCACCTAGTGTAATGTGCCGTACCTGTTTGTATATTTTTAAAGATCTTTTATGTGTGATTTTTATTAATTTTTATTGTGATCTTTCAGACTAGACAGAAGAATGTAGAAGGAGTTTTCAGTTTTCTTGCAGTTGTGTTGCCGTAGCATACAATATAGAGCATATATAGAAAACCCAGAAAAAGTACAATGAATTTGCACAAACAAACAATGACCCAGATCATCAAATCCACAAATATTAATTATCGTTACATACCCATGTCAAGTTTTGCACTTTGATATTTCTGCTGTAGCCGGACTAGCAAATGGGCATAGCCAGAATCACTCCAAACTCCAAGGAATAGAAAATATCATACCTATATTAATAGCAGCAATACAAGAGGCCCTAGCCGCCTCATACAATGCAAAATAGAGGCTGCCCGCAAAGAGAAATGAAGCTCAAAACTCCCAACTTCATGTCTGGATGTGTACGGCCATGGCTGGAAGTGTATATCAGCAGCAAGAAAACTACTACAAACACTTTGAAATCTGCCTACACAGCCCTTCTTAATCAGTAAATGACAATATCATAAATAATATCACATTCAGCTCAGCAACTCTTCGAATATCTCTATTATCAGCACATTTGTGAATGCCGAATACATCCACCGTCAATGGCACCGTTGGGTGGTATTGCACACCTATGGGATACCGTCACTAATGGAGGTTTCCGTCTCCAATAGCCTGATGCAAAATCTCCAACTCCAAACCCTAGCAGAGCTCTCATACACAATATCAAAACATAGCATAATCCCAAATGAGCTCCAATTGACCCTTTTTATCTTCCTCCAAGATAGGTGTTGGGCATTTAGGAGGGAAAATAATATTTAATTTCACTTTATGCCTCCTAGGGATGAGCGCCCAAGGTCAAGACATAAGCTTTTGTCTTTATTTCATTAATTTCACTTTTCCAACAAAAATATAATAAAGTCCATATCAATATAAATTAATAAATCTTCGGACTTTAAAATAAGTATGAAGACAGTGTCGGAATTCACTGATCTTTAGCTCACCGGAAAGGTCTCGACGAAACGCATCTGTTCGAACTCTGAAAATCCTGAACCGACACAGTACCCGAACTTACTAAAAATAGTAACGGCCAAGAGCCCACTAAACCAACCACGAGGATGCCAACTAGATCCACTAAATGCGAACCAAGACTCTGTCACTGCCAAGGACCTCCAGAGCCAAACTAACCACAGTTCCCTAACCAAACTGCTAGCCCACGGGAACTCCATGATGGACTAACCATGTGTCTAGAAGGGGACATTACAGTCCGCCCTCCCTAAGATTGCTTGCCTCAAGCAATCTCAGCTCAGGATGCTCCAGAATCCGCTCGTTCTCCCACGTAGCATCCTCAACCGGCAGGTTTTTCCATTTGACCAGGTACTCTCTGATAATCCTCCTCAAATTGCGATCCCTGGTGTCAATGATTGCCTCGGGTACCAATATCAACTTCCCCTCATCATCAAGAGGAGGCAACTCAACTGAAGGTGTCACATTGTGCCCCAGTGCCTTCTTGAGGCGAGAAACATGAAACACATTATGTACCCTGCTCCCTGCTGGTAACTCCAACTCATAAGCCACTTCACCAATCCTCCTGGTGACCCTAAAGGGTCCATAATACCGTGGCTTCAACTTCTCCGCTCCACTCTTCTTGAGAGTAGATTGCCTATAAGGCTGTAGCATGAGGTAAACCATGTCACCAACCTCAAATGATCACTCAGTCCTCTGCTGATCTGCATACTACTTCTGCTGATTCTAAGCTTTCTGTATGTTTTCCTTCAATGCCCTCATGATATCCGGATTCTCCTGAAGGAAGTCTTTGGCCTTCGGCACCCTACTATCACCAAACAGTAAATCAACAAAGCTCAGTGCCTCATAACTATACAATGCCATGAAGGGTGACATCTGGATGGACATGTGGTAAGTGGAATTGTAGCAATACTCTCCCATGTGAAGCCACCTAACCCATGCCTTCTGCTGCCCTGAAACATAGTTTCGGAGGTATCCTTCCACCCACTTGTTCACTATCTCCGTCTGACCATCAGTCTGGGGGTGATAACTCGTATTGGGTGTGCGCTCTGTCCCTGACAACCTGAAAAGCTCCTGCCAAAAATTATTGAGGAACCTGCTGTCTCTGTCACTGACAATGCTCCTGGGCAACCCATGAAGTGAAAATACCTCACGAAAGAACAACTCTACAACCTGAGCTGCAGTATAAGTGATAGGAATGGCAAAGAAGTGTGCATACTTCATCAACCTGTCCACTACCACATAAATACAATCCCTGCCTTGGACTCTAAGTAACCCTGTGATGAAGTCCATAGAAATGCTGTCCCACTTCCTATCGGGAATGGGCAGGGGCTGCAATAAATCTCCTGGAAGTGAGTGCTCTTGCTTGTTCTGTTGACATATTGGGCACTCTCTCACATACTGCATCACCTCGGTCTTGAGGCCCTTCCAGGTGAACCTCTCTCTGACATGTCTGTAAGTTTTGAAGTATCCTGGATGCCCTGCCATAGGCAAGTCATGAAATGCCCTCAAAACTTTTTGCTTCATCTGTGAACCCGACACCAAGAAAATCCCGTCCTTGTAGATGATCAGGTCATTTACCACTATGTACCTGTCATCTTTGATGGTGCCATCAATCACTCCAGTAGCCCACTCATCCTTAGCATATTCTGCTGAAATCAATTCTCTCCAATCATCAGCTATAGCACCTAGTGCACACAGATGAGGTCTCCTGGATAACACATCAGCAACAACATTCTTCTTTCCTTTGACATAAATAATGTCAAAGTCGTAGGCCTGTAACTTGCTGACCCACTTCTGTTGCCTCTCGTTCAAATCCTTCTGTCCAAGGAAATGCTTCAAACTGTTGTGGTCTGTCTTAACCACAAATTTATTGCCCACCAGATACAGTCTGAACTTAGCCAGTGCATGCATGATGGCTAACATCTCCTTATCATATATGCTGTAACTCCTCTCCACACCCCTCAACTTCCTACTCTCGAATGCAATGGAGTGCTTATCCTGCATGATTACCGCACCAATGCCTACGCCTGAGGCATCACACTGTAGCTCGAAGGGTTTGCTAAAATCAGGAATGGCTAACACAAGGCAAGTACTCATGATCTGTTTGAACCTGTCAAAACACTCTTGTGCCTTATCAGACCAACTGAAAGCATCCTTACGAGTCAAATCAGTAAGGGGAGCAGCTGATTTGGAGAACCCCTTCACAAACCTGCGATAATATCCACAGAGGCCAAGAAATCCCTTAAGATATGAGAGATTTTTTGGTGGTGGCCAATCTACAATTGCCCGAATCTTTTCCGGGTCTACCTTCACACTACCAGCACTGATGATATGACCCAAGTATAGCAACTCGGTCATCCCAAACTCACACTTTGACATTTTTGCATACAACGACTCACTCTCTAAGATGCTCAACACAATGTCAATGTGTTTCAGATGCTCTTCCCATGTCCTGTTGTAAATTAGTATATCATCAAAGAAAATCAGCACAAATCTCCTCAACTGCTCTCTGAACACCTTGTTCATACAAGACTGGAAGGTAGCTGGAGCATTGGTCAAACCAAATGGCATGACCAGGAACTCAAAGTGCCCATAATGACACCTAAATGCTGTCTTCTCCACATCTTCATCTTTGACCCATATCTGATGGTAACCGGATCTCAAATCAATCTTGGAGAAGTAACAAGTTCCGTGCAACTCGTCAATCAGCTCATCGATTCTGGGAATCGTGTACCTATTCTTGATTGTTTTCTTATTGAGTTCCCTGTAATCAATACACATTCTGAGAGTCCCATCCTTCTTCTTTACCAATACCACGGATGATGCAAACGGACTCTTATTAGGCTTGATGTGACCCATCTCGAGAAGCTCTTTGATAGCCTTCTCGATCTCATCCTTGTACCTCTTTGGGTGCCTGTAAGGTGTTGTGATTATTGGCTTAGCACCCTCCTCCAACTCAATCACATCCTCAAAACCTCTATCAAGAGGTTTACCTAGTGGAATATCACTAAACACTTTGGTGTGTTTAGTAAGTATAGACTGTATGTCAGGAGGATACGCATGCTTCTGCTGATCTACTGCAGGCATCACCATAACCTCAGCTGCCCACTCCACCTGATCATGTTGAATCAGTCGCTCCATCCGCTTGAGAGAAACAACTCTCAATCCACCATCTGAAATGCCTCTGAGCACATGTCTAACTCCGTCCACCTCAAACTTCATTTCCATTGTCCGCAAGTTGAGAGTGAACTCCTCAATATCATTCGACCACTTCATACCCAACACAACATCCATCTCACCCATACCGACAACATAAAACTCTGATTGGCAAGTGTATCTGTTCAGTTGGATTGATAGATTGGGTATCCTCCTAGTGCAGGTAAGTACAAAACCATCCGCAACCTTCACCTTAAAGCCCTCAAATTCCTCGGTTTTCAGCCCTCTCTTGGCGACCAAGCCCTCGCCTATGAAGTTATGAGTGGCACCTGTGTCAAGTAAGGCAATACATCGCTGCCCGCTCAGTACCCCTCTAATTTTGAATGATCCTTCCTTTTGAATACTCGTGATACGGGCTATGGGTCGAGCTAGATCATCCTCTCTATCTGATGCTTCCCCTGAGCCCTCTGATTCTCCACCCTCGGCCTCTGAATGGTAATCCGAGTTGGGTTCCCCATCAACAGACTCGTCGGCTGAAAAGTACTCTAACTATTTGGCTTTTCCTTGGGCAGCACACTTGTGCGTGGGATCCCAAGGCTCTTGACAATGAAAACAAAGTTTCTTTCTCCTCAAGTCATTCAGTTGATCGCTGTCCAATCTAGAAGAACTCTTATGCTGTTGTCCTGCATCTCTCTGAAATGGTCTCCTATCCCTCTCCTTATCTTTCCTTGGCGGAAATCCTTTGGATTGAAATTTATTCCTCCATACTGATGATTCCATGTCCCGGACCTTCTTCATGGCCTCCTGAAGTGTAGTAGGGTCAAAACCCTTCACCCATCCGCGAAGTTGATCTGACAATCCGTCAATGAAAAGAACAACCAACCTGCGTTCAATAATATCCGGAACCATAACAGATATATCCTGGAAATCGGCAATGTAGGAGTTTACTGATCCGCTCTATCTCAACTAAGTCAACTCCTTGAACTGTAACTCTAGGTCCTTTTTATCAAACCTGTCGATCAATCTAGCTGTAAACTCCACATATGAAGTGACTTGATCATGACCCAATGTAACCTTCCTGTTACTCCACCATTTGTGAGCAGTCCCCTCCAAGTGTAGAGCTGCATAAGTAATAGCGTCCTCCTCTGGGATGGGACTAATTTGCAAGTAGCTGTCCAATTTCTGGACCCAAGCTCTCGCAGTGGTCTTACCTGATCCATCGAAGTAAGGAAGTGTCATCTTACTTTCCTCTGCAGTTCTTGGTTCTGTGATCTACCTCCCCTCCGAGGTCTACACCTAGTCCTCATTTCAGAATATTCAGCAAATGTCATCTCATTTCTGAAACCCTCACTGGATGCTCTCCAGTCCCTCAGAATCTCCTCCTGGAACTCTGCCTGAGTAGGATCCTGTTCAGGAACTTGATTCCTGGGAGCAAATATCGGAATACCAGGTCTATCTCCCGCAGTGAACTGTGAATCCCTACGGTGATTAACCGAAGCCTCATCATCATCTCTATCTCTGCGCCTATCATCATGATACCTGTCCCCATTATTCCGTTCTTCCCGATTCCTATCACCATAATGCCTATCATTCCCATCATTCCTGTTCCTTTCTCCCCCATCATGTTTGTTTCTATCACCGTCCTGGTACCTGTTCCTGTCACCTCCGTTGTATCTGTTTCTGTCACCTCCATGGTACCTGTTCCTGTCACCTCCATTGTATCTGTTTCTGTCACGGTGATTGTCTAAGTCATTACCCATCCGTTCGATGGCATGTGCTAACTCAGCCTGTGCCTCTACCATCTCACGTCGAGACTCTCTCATCTCTCGAGTAAGTGCGATCAAAATGTCACGCGCACTAAGTTCTGGTTCTTCCCTGTCACCCATATCTTCTGTAGGACCTGTAACTGGTGGAAGCTCTCCAGAAAATGGGTCCGTCCGTGATACCTGAGAATCATCCTCAGTAGCTGCTACCACTATCTCAGTATTTGACTCAAAAGGATCTATTACGGGAACTGGATTCTCTGGATTATTCAACTGCGGGACCTATGTTCCTTGTCTTGCCCTTGTACTTTTGAACGGATATCTATCAGCTGGTCGCATGTCTCATTTTACTTCTGCATGTCAAAACTAAACTCACAGGATGGCAAAATCTTTAGCTCTGATACCACTGTAATGTGCCGTACCTGTTTGTATATTTTTAAAGATCTTTTATGTGTGATTTTTATTAATTTGTATTGTGATCTTTCAGACTAGATAGAAGAATGCAGGAGTTTTCAGTTTTCCTACAATTGTGTTGCCGTAGCATACAATATAGAGCATATATAGAAAACCCAGAAAAAGTACAATGAATTTGCACAAACAAACAATGACCCAGATCATCAAATCCACAAATATTAATTATTGTTACATACCCATGTCAAGTTTTGCACTTTGATATTTCTGCTGTAGCCAGACCAGCAAATGGGCATAGCCAGAATCACTCCAAACTCCAAGGAATAGAAAATATCATGCCTATATTAATAGCAGCAATACACGAGGCCCTAGCCGCCTCATACAATGCAAAATAGAAGCTGCCCGCAAAGAGAAATGAAGCTCAAAACTCCCAACTTCATGCCTGGATGTGTACGGCCATGGCTGGAAGTGTATATCAACAGCAAGAAAACTACCACAAACACTCTGAAATCTACCTACACAGCCCTTCTTAATCAGCAAATGACAATATCATAAAGAATATCACATTCAGCTCAGCAACTCTTTGAATATCTCCATTATCAGCACATTTGTGAATGCCGAATACATCCACCGTCAATGGCACCGTTGGGTGGTATTGGACCCCTGTGGGATACCGTCACTAATGGAGGTTTCCGTCTCCAATAGCCTGATGCAAAATCTCCAACTCCAAACCCTAGCAGAGCTCTCATACACAATATCAAAACATAGCATAATCCCAAATGAGCTCCAATTGACCCTTTTTATCTTCCTCCAAGATAGGCGTTGGGCATTTAGGAGGGAAAATAATATTTAATTTCACTTTCTGCCTCCTAGGGATGAGCGCCCAAGGTCAAGACATAAGCTTTTGTCTTTATTTCATTAATTTCACTTTTCCGGCAAAAATATAATAAAGTCCATATTAATATAAATTAATAAATCTTCGGACTTTAAAATAAGTATGAAGACGGTGTCGGAATTCACTGATCTTTAGCTCACCGGAAAGGTCTCGACGAAACGCATCTGTTCCAACTCCGAAAATCCCGAACCGACACAGTACCCGAACTTACTAAAAATAGTAAATAACGGCCAAGAGCCCACTAAACCAACCACGAGGATGCCAACTGGATCCACTAAATGCGAACCAAGATTCTGTCACTGCCAAGGACCTCCAGAGCCAAACTAACCATAGTTCCCTAACCAAACTGCTAGCCCACAGGAACTCCATGATGGACTAACCATGTGTCTAGAAGGGGACATTACACCTGGAAACTCACATGCCCTTTTTAGCTTGTACGGCCAGTCAAAGACACTACGGACAGCTTGTGGATGATGAAATCTGCCCTTGAAAACTGAAAATAATTCTTGTTTTTTCCTTCTTCCAAAGAAACTTAATCAACTACATCAAGCATCAACAACAATCTGGTTCAAAGTCATCAACTGAAGTTGAGCAAGTCAATCTGGGTACGGAAAATGATCCCGAATTAGTCAACATTGGGAAATGTTGCACGGCGGAAGAAAAGAACAAGTTTGTAACACTCTTACGTCAGTACATTGATTTGCTGGCTTACTCATATGATGACTTGAAATCTTTTCATCTGAAAGAAGTCCAACACAAGATCCCCCTCAAGTCGGGATCTTTGCCTCACAAGCAAACGCAGAGACAGTATGATCCAAAAATCTCAGGTACCATTCTTGCTGAGATTTAGAAGATGCTCAATGCCAGTATAATTTTCCCTATCCATCTTTCTACGTGGATAGCCAATATAAATGCCAGTGAGAAAGAAGAATGGGGAAATTCGCATTTGTGTGGATTTTTGAAATTTGAATCAATTATCTTTAAAAGATAATTACCCATTGTCGGTGATGGATCAAGTCTTTCAAACAGTGACGGGTTCTGAAATGCTGTCTATGCTAGATGACTTCTCAGGATACAATCAAGTGGAGATTAGTGAAGAAGACCAGCATAAGACTGCTATCACCACTCCATGGAGTACTTTTGCGTATCGCGGGATGCCTTTTGGACTGATCAATGCTGGCGCTACCTTCCAAAGAGTAACGGACCTAGCCTTTCGTGATGAAATGGGTAAGTTCATTGTTGTATACCTTGATGATCTAAATATCTTTTCTAAGAATCGTTTAGATCATGCTTGTCACTTACGACAAGTTCTAGAAAGATGACGCCGGCATGGTATTTCCCTGAATCCCAAGAAATTTATTTTTGGGGTAACAGAAGGTAAGCTTCTTGGGCACATTGTGTCTAAAGAAGGTACAAAGATTGATCCCGAGCGGGTTAAATCTATCCAGGGGCTTACTTTGCCTTCAAGTAAGACAACAGTACACTCTTTCTTTGGGAAGGTGAATTTTCTACGAAGGTTTGTTCTAGAGTTTGCAGAAAAGACTCGTTATATTGTTGATATGATGAAGGGGAAGTCTACTTTCCATTGGAGTGCGGAAGGTTTAAGCTTTTAATGATATCAAGGAAGTCTACTTTCCGTTGGAGTGCCGGTGATGGATCAAGTCCTTCAAACAGTGACGGGTTCAAAAATGTTGTCTATGCTAGACGACTTCTCAGGATACAATCAAGTGGAGATTAGTGAAGAAGACCAGCATAAGACTACTATCACCACTCCATGGAGTACTTTTGCATATCGCAGGATGCCTTTTGGACTGATCAATGCTAGTGCTACCTTCCAAAGAGCAATGGACCTTGCCTTCCGTGATGAAATGGGTAAGTTCATTGTTGTATACCTTGATGATCTAAATATCTTTTCTAAGAATCGTTTAGATCATGCTTATCACTTACGACAAGTTCTAGAAAGATGTCGTCGGCATGGTATTTCCCTCAATCCCAAGAAATCTATTCTTGGGCACATTATGTCTAAAGAAGGTACAAAGATTGATCCTGAGCGGGTCAATCTATCCAGGGGCTTACTTTGCCTTCAAGTAAGACAACAGTACACTCTTTCGTTGGGAAGGTGAATTTTCTACGAAGGTTTGTTCTAGAGTTTGCAGAAAAGACTCGTTATATTGTTGATATGATGAAGGGGAAGTCTACTTTCCATTGGAGTGAGGAAGGTAAAGAAGTTTTTAATGATATCAAGGAAGTCTACTTTCCATTGGAGTGTCGATGATGGATCAAGTCCTTCAAACAGTGACGGGTTCAGAAATGCTGTCTATGCTAGACGACTTCTCAGGATACAATCAAGTGGAGATTAGTGAAGAAGACCAACATAAGACTGCTTTCACCACTCCATGGGGTACTTTTGCGTATCATAGGATGCCTTTTGGACTGATCAATGCTGGCGCTACCTTCCAAAGAGCAATGGACCTAGCCTTCCGTGATGAAATAGGTAAGTTCATTGTTGTATACCTTGATGATCTAAATATCTTTTGTAAGAATCGTTTAGATCATGCTTATCACTTACGACAAGTTCTGTAAAGATGTTGCCGGCATGGTATTTCCCTCAATCTGAAGAAATCTATTTTTGGGGTAACAAAAGGTAAGCTTCTTGGGCACATTGTGTCTAAAGAAGGTACAAAGATTGATCCCAAGCGGGTCAATTCTATCCAGGGGCTTACTTTGCCTTCAAGTAAGACAGCAGTACGCTCTTTCTTCGGGAAGGTGAATTTTCGACGAAGGTTTGTTCCAGAGTTTGCAAAAAAGACTCGTTATATTGTTGATGTGATGAAATGGGTAAGTTCATTGTTTATACCTTGATGATCTAAATATCTTTTGTAAGAATCATTTAGATCATGCTTATCACTTACGACAAGTTCTAGAAAGATGTTGCCGGCATGGTATTTCCCTCAATCCCAAGAAATCTATTTTTGGGGTAACAAAAGGTAAGCTTCTTGGGCACATTGTGTCTAAAGAAGGTACAAAGATTGATCCCGAGCGGATCAAATCTATCCAGGGGCTTACTTTGCCTTCAAGTAAGACAGCAGTACACTCTTTCTTCGGGAAGGTGAATTTTCGACGAAGGATTGTTCCAGAGTTTGTAGAAAAGACTCGTTATATTGTTGATATGATGAAAGGGAAGTCTACTTTTCGTTGGAGTGCGGAAGGTAAAGAAGCTTTTAATGATATCAAGGAAGCAATTGCACAGGCTCTAGTTTTAGTCTGCTCGGATTACACTAAGGATTTCATTATGTATAGCTATGCTTCCGAGCATACTCTGTTAGCCATTCTGGTACAACAAAACTAGGAAGGCATCGAATCTCCAATTGTGTTTATGAGTTGTCCTTTGAAGGCTCATGAACTCAAATATTCAATAATGGAGAAACATGCCTATGTTGTGGTCAAGGCAGTCAAACATTTCAGGTATTACATTTTGAACTCCCACACACTGCATTAGTACCTGATTCAGCAGTCAAGTCTATCTTAACTCAGCAAGAGTTTGGGAGTAAGAGAGGCAACTGGATTGCCAAGATCCAGGAGTATGATCTGGATATGAAGCCCACCAAGTTGGTTCATGGGCAAGCCTTGTGTCAGTTGATTGCTGATAATGTACCAAAAGAAACAGGAGATGAGGAAGAAGCAAATGATGAGGTATTTCCCACAGTTCTGTTCGTCAGTACAACAGATGAATGGTACTCAAATATTGCACATTCCTCACCTATGGGGAATGTTTTGAACACTTGTCCTATGGGATAATGGTTTGTATAAAAGGAGTATTGATGGAATTTTTCTACGTTGCGTTGATAAGGCGCAACAAGGTAAACTGTTGGAGTCTTTTCACAGTTTAGCATGTGGTGGACAGTTTTCAGCACTAGTGATGGCTCACAAGATCTTGCAAGCTAGGTATTATTGGCCCACACTTTTCCAAGACGCATACAATTGGGTGTGTAAGTGTGAGTTGTGTCAATAGTTTGTGGGGAAACCCAAGTTGGCAGCACTACCCCTCAAGCTAGTATTAATTGAAGAACTGTTTCAGCAGTGGGGCATTGACTTCATTGGTACAGTCAATCCACAGTCAATTGCAGGGCATAGTTATGTTCTCACGGCAACTGATTACTTCACCAAGTGGGTGGAAGCCATCCCGGTGAAGCATGCCACTTCTGAAGTGGTTTGTAGTTTTCTCAAGGAGAATATCATATCAAGGTTTGGAGTGCCAAACAAGATAGTGGCGAATAATGCTACTTGTTTTTCTTCCCACGAGATAACTAGTTTCTGTTTTAAGTATGGGATCATTCTCGCTCATTCATCAGATTATTACCCCCAAGGGAATGGTCAGGTTGAGTCAAGCAATAAGAATCTGGTTACCATCATTAGAAAACTAGTTGATGAGAATCAAAGGACCTGGCACAAAGCATTGTATGATACATTGTGGGCAGATCGTATTACACCCAAACGAGCAATTGACATGTCACCATTTCAGCTTTTGTATGGTCTGAATGCTGAAATACCAATCACATTGGAGTTGCCTGCTTTGAAGTTGGCTAAGGCCATAGAAGATGGAACTTTTGATAGTTCTATCGACCAATGCATAATATTTCTTTTTGAACTTGAGGAACAACGCATAAATCTGGTGGATTGCATTGCGGAACATCAAAGTCAAGTAAAGAAACTATTTGACAAGAAGGCGAAATTTCAAAGTTTCCAAGTCGGTGATCAAGTCCTATTGTGGGACAAAAGAAGAGAACTGAAAGGAATGCATGGGAAGTTTGATTCCTTGTGGAGAGGCCCTTTTGTAATTCATCAGCTTTGTGGTGAAAATAGTTTTCTTTTGGAATATCAAGACGGAACACCTTTTCTGTTGCCTCACAACAGACATCTAAAGCTTTTCTCGTAGTGAAGAGACAGATAAGTTTGTAAATACTTGTGTAGTTTTGCATCTTTTCTTTTAAAGTCTTTTTGTTGTGTCGCCTGACTCTATAGCCCAATGGTTGGTTAAAGGCACTTAGAGTTTTGGGATTCTTCTTCCCTCAACCGTTTCAAAGGATGATCGAAGGAAGCTCCCTAGTTAGAGCCAGCTGTTATCCTTGAATTCAACTACTCTCAATTCGTGGGATAACCCCTACGAAACTTGTCCGTTTCATAGCCCACACACTCTAAGCACGCAAAACGAGGTGAATCACATTTACCCTTGTGCGTGGTCCCTAGCGTCGGAACGTCATTCCGAGCATTAACCTTTCGCTGAATTTCAGCGCCCCTGCATTCCTAAATGCAAATACCGACCTTGCATATCATTCATTGACTTTTTATAGGCGTTAAAATTCACTGACTCTACAACCCTCAGTTTACATGAGATGGTAATAAATACAGTATCTTAATTAAGATTTGGAGAGGGACGGGGCTTTTTAATTGGTTTTTGTTCCTTTTTATTTTTGTTTTAATCTTGACGCCCTTCAATTCCTCTATGCATTCGAACGACTTTTGAGTTTGTTAACGTGCAACTTTTGAGTGGATTTGTCAAGACTTCTTTAGACTAGGGTTTTCGCCATT
Organism: Cunninghamia lanceolata; assembly: GCA_027924645.1. Classification (NCBI taxonomy): domain Eukaryota; kingdom Viridiplantae; phylum Streptophyta; class Pinopsida; order Cupressales; family Cupressaceae; genus Cunninghamia; species Cunninghamia lanceolata. Next base: position 817,043 of record BSBN01001153.1, read on the forward strand.
GATTCTTGGTATGCTTTCCTTTCTCTTTTATCCATTTATTTATGTTTTAATGTTCAGTATTTGTGTTAAGTTTGTTTTCCTTTAAGTTTGGGAGCGTTTTTGTTCGATTCAAAAGGTTTGTAGAAACTAGGTTTTTGTTTGTTAAGTCTTGCAAATCTATGTATTTTCTTCACTACCTAAAAAACCCTAGACCCCCATTTCGTAGTTTGTGGATTTGTGTGTTAACCCCGTGTTACACAGAGGGTTTCTTGAGTCTTGAAACTGTTGTGTCGATCTTCCATATGACAGCGGCGTTTTTCACCATTTGAGCATCCTCTAAACTGCCAAAATCTTACCTGTTGATCAGTGGTTTTCGCCGTTGATGTGTTAAGTCTTACACAGTAAAGTTCATCCCCATTTATGCAATGTCGGCATTTTTTGCTGCCTTTGCATACAAAGCGTTTGAGAATAAAGCGTGGTCGAGGTTTTTCCCCGATTCCGCATAAACTTAAGTCATCCTTGCAAGATCGGCGAAATTAACCGACCATGCACTTTGTAAGAATTCTACCTCCTTTGCAGAGTCGTCAAAATTTGCCAACCTTACACTTTGCAAAGTTCCATTTGCAAAGTCAGCAAATTTTGTTGACCTTGCAACACTTAGCAAGTTCTCCCACTTGCAAAGTCGGCAAAATTTTCCGACTTTGCAACTCATTACACGGATTCACAATGTAAAAGCATTATTTTTCGGTGTCGTGACACTGCCAACATTTCACCATGTAGAAGTGCTAAAATTCAGCGACATTACACCCACCATGCAAAATTTTGCTAACACTGGGAAATTTTTCCATTTTTGCCCAATTGTCGGATTTCGCTCCGTTATTTGCCTTCATCGCGCTTAAGCCCTCCAAGCTCATACAATTGCTCAGAATTCCCTCACTACTGCAATTTCCAATCATGCAAGTTTTTCAACACTGCAAAACCCTGAACTTTGTATTGCAGTTTCTTGTGCACACATTTCGAGATTTTCACATCTGCATTCCAACAAGGATATAATCACTTGTCAGTTGCTTTTCAGATGTCAGATCCTTCTCCGAGCAAAGCCAAAGCAATGAAGTACAAATATTAGGGAGTTTTTCCAGTGACTTGAGTGTCCTCAAACACTGATGAGATAAAGGATACTGAAATTGGGCATGTTGATATGTCCGAATTTGTGGAAAGGACCCAACAGCAACCACTAAGTAATGGCATGAAGTGTATAGTTGAGAGCAACATTCAAATGGTAGTTGCATTTCCTGTGGCTGCACATCATCTCGAGTTTGTTCTCCAGGTTGCAGCACATTACAATAGGTATGACCGAAGTGTCAGGGACTCTAATGCAAATGTGGTTATGAGGCTAGATGCAAAATTTCTTGACAAAGCTTTCTTTTGCCCTAGTATTGAAACATATGCAGATATCACTTTCGAATATGCACAAGAAGAATATGAGAAAGATCCAGATACTGCTAAGAAGGTGATTGACATTAGGTGGTTAAAAAACCGTAGGCCAAATATTTCAAGATGGCCTAAGAGCTTTCCACTCAATGACTTCATTGAAGAAGTAAGTGATTTGATCACCCTTCTTAGTAGAGTGAAAGGTTTGCCTACTTCAGCTACCTTTCATGATTGGATGTATTTATACATCAAAATCATAATGAGGAAGAAACAACAGATCTTTTGGGGACTACATATCAGTGACGCACTTCACGATCAACTGACAAAGGTACATAATTCACTGAAGCTCTACATGACATCATATCTTGTATATGCTGCCGCTGCAATCAGGAATTTTCTTGGGTTAACATCAGAAGGAGATAGGAGGTTAATTCCAGTATACAAATACTATCCTCAGATAACTCTTGATGGAGGTATTCATCATTTTAGAAGAGGTAATGATGCTTTCTTTGCTCCTTTCTTGTGTATGTTTGATCATGAATTGGAAAAGAAAAGGGTTTCTGATGAGGCATGGTTCGTGGTAAACTGTAATATCCCCATTTGGAGCTAGACATGATTTTTGGTTTGAGCTTGGTTTTAGAGGATGAAAATCTATAATGTTGGCTCAATACGTAATTTTATTGGGATTTTGGCTAAGTATTATTTGGAGATATTGTGCATTTAGCCAAAATGTTGTGGATGACGTCAAATGGAAAATGCCATATTTAAATTGTATTTTCATTATTTTATTGATGGGTTCAAGGAATTGATGCCAAGTGGACAAAAAGGAAAATGCCAATCTTTAATTGCATTTTCAAAGATATATTTCATCTATATTTTCAATGCCACCTAGAAGTTTGTCATGCCACCTTTGGAGGAGAGATAAATTGATAAAATATTGCTTTGATTTGTTGGATCATGTGCCAACGGCTATGAGGAGGTTTCAAATAAAATAATAAAATATTGATTCCATTGGATCAAGAGCCCACATCAAGGAAAGAAGAAATAAAATATTGATTTTTATTTATCCAAGGAGGGTCAACGCCATGCAAGGAGGTTTTGGAAATTAATAAAATATTTTTTTGCCTTGATCGCCGTACAAGGAGAAATTGGAATATTTTAAATAATATTTTATCATTTATTTTCCTCATGGGCCACCGCTCAAGGAAATTAATTAATAAAATACATAAAAATTGATTTGATCAAGGAATAGACATTGGAGAAGAAGATGAAATTCAATAAAATATTGGAATGATTTTAAATGATGGATTTCATGGTTGTTGAGCATTTAAAATTGTTTTTTGGCAATTACATTCTCATTGGTGGATTTCAAACAAATGCTAAAATGGAGCTAATTGGGTTGACCAGCCAAGAGGAGGATAAATAGAGCCTTTCACCATCAATTTGCAACTTTTGATCCCTTAGTAAGTTTTCATATTGTTTATGTTTTGGCTGGAAATTGCATATTTTCGGTATTTTGTCAAGGAGATGATCCCTTGATGTGATATGGAGATCATAGCTGGAAAACTCAGACTCAGCAGCGCAAAATAGGACTCGAACTCGGGACTTGGCACAGACTCGAGAAAAAACTCGGCTAGGACTCGGCAAAAAAAACTGTAGTTTAAAAAAAAAAGAAATTAATGCATTTAGAGAACATAAGAGCCTAATTTGATTATCAATTTGTCATAATTCAAAGATTACACGTCATATGATCATCAAACACTCAATAATTGAATTTTCATCATTCATACCCATAGTTTCAACCGGTTTTTTGCAAACTAGAGTTGTGAAATGAGCCAAAAAAAAAAAAAAGGGTTTTATCTTTATTTCTACCGTCGCAATTGTTGGTGGGAGTCCCTACACGAGACTTGCGAGTCCGACCTCAGGACTTGCACGAGTCCTAAGGCCGGACTTGCAAGTCTGTACTGAGTCACGAGTCCTGAGGCCGGACTCGTGAGTCCCGTCCAGGGACTCGCTGAACTCGGCTCGCGAGTCTGTACTGAGTCGACTCGGCCAGCCCATGAAATCGCCAGTCTTGGAGAGTCTGTGACGAATCCAAAGAGTCTTCCAACTATGATGGAGATGATCCCACATCTTGTTATGAGATGATTTCATGAAGATTTCATCATGCTATGGAATTGCAGGTTTACTTTGAGGAGTTTGAAGGATTTTGGTATTGCAATTAAAGCTCTTGATCATAATTGAGGACTACCAAGGTAGTCGATCCTTCTAAGAGAGCTATTTTGTATGCATTTTGCTATAATATGAAGATTTGATTTATAACAGTGACTGGAAATTCATTTCAGGGTTCGTAGATATCATATCATTGAAGACATTGCATCATTGAAGCAAACTGTGGCACTAAGGAACCCATCGCTAGCATTGGAGGATACTATTTGGCATCAAATTTGATCATATATTGAAATCTGGGTAGTGTAAAGTCTGATACAGGTCTGAGGCATCATAGAGTGAAGAAATTCAAGGGCTGAAATCCATTGTTGATACTCTTACCGTAACCGCTCTATTTCTAGGAGCTATCGCAAGCTATTTGGGCTATATTTTGGCATATTGAATGTATATTTCATCAATCGGGGTAATAACATTTATGATAAGCAATCACATCAGAGATAATATCAGTCAAGTGTGAAGGTACAGCAAGGGTTGAAGATGATCTATAATCATAGTATCATTCTACATTGGATTCTCTACTATTGTACTTCATCGGCATATGATCTCATGCTTGTATTTTTTCCATATCCACTTTGTATGATGACTGATGAAAAAATCTGTCACTGCTGATATATCAGACCAGCATCTTGTCAATTTTGTTTTGCTCATTCAAATCAATAACAAGCTTCGAAGATACCAGGTATTACTTTCTCATATTTCATAGATGTGATCATGTGTTTAATTTTGATGATTGGTTGATGATTTGATATTTGTTGACAAGTTATTAGCAAAAAATTTAGTAGAAGTAGGATTCTTTACAGTGGTATCAGAGCCTAGATCCTGCCGGCCTATTGGGTTATGCATCCACGTGAAGTTGGTCCACACAGATATTACTTCAGGAGAAGACTAGGACAGCGAGAAGAAGTTAATACAGGTGCAGGTACACAACCACCCATGGAGGAAGGAGGTGGTAATGGCAGCCCTAGAGGTCATGGTAACAATGAAGGCTTTAATATGGATGAGTTCTTTCAAGCATTTGGACAGCAGATGCAGGTTTTTCAGAATCAGATTATCAGTGCTATTCGTGAAGTGAGAGATGAGCGTGCACATTCTAGGAGATCCAGGAGTGTGAGTAGTGGGAGAACTAGCATTGCAGGTAGAGCGGCTTCAGGTGCAGGTAGAGATACAAGGAGACATACTACACATCGAGAGCCTACTCCTACTTCTACACTTACAGGTAGAGCAACCACAACAGTTGATGATAGACCTCTTCGTCCACGATTTGAGCTAGTGATAGAGGAGTCATCTTCTGAGGATGAGGATGCAAATGTTAATCTCACAGATGATATTATGGTTGCACATGATGAGTACCGCACACTTCCAGCTGAAGTTAGGACAACTCTAAACTTTAATGCATTCATGACACAAAGAAGAGAAAGGAACAAAGGCAAAAATGAATGAAAGCCTATAAAGAAAGAACACAAGGAGTACAAAGAAGCATTGAACAAAGTTCCTTTACCTAACTTTGATGGCAGCGGTAAGATGAGTGCTAGAGCATGGATACATAAGCTGGATACTTTTATTACACTCAAGCCAATGAGTGAAGAGAAGACCATTCAGTTTGCTACTATGCATTTGGAGGGATTGGCCTATGATTGGTGGCATCATGGACTTGTGTCATAGCGACGTGATATGATCTCATATGATGAGATTACTCGTAAGCTTATTAATAGGTTTGACGGGAAAAATGTTGAAGTCTACTACAGGGAATTGGCGCAATTGAGACAGGTTGGTAAAGTGGACTTTTACATCAATGAGTTTCAGAAGATTGCGGTCATGGTTCCTGAAATGCCTGAGAGGAGAGTCACGATGTTGTTTGTTGAAGGTTTGAATGATAGGATGAGACGATTGGTGAAGGTACATAAGCCTAAGACATTGGATGAGGCTATAGAGCTTGCACTTGATTTGGACACCTATCCCACACCATTTCAACAACAAAAGAAGAATTTCAAAGATGATAATGCAAATCAGAAATCTCATGAGCAGCCCACTCCAAAGAAAGATGAAGGCACTTCTAAGATGGATTATGAAGAGAGAAATGAACTTCGTAGGAAGAAGTTGTGCTTCACTTGCAAACAACCTTGGGAGATTGGTCATAGGTGCCTTGGCAAAGGCAAGGTGCACTACATAGAGGTATTTGATGAGGTGGATGACGACACTAGTTCGGAACATGATCATGGACAACCAACACTAGAACTAGTAGATGATGGTAAGAAAAGTTCTAGGATTTCTTATCTTTCAAGGCTCCAAAGTATAATCCCCTCATATTTGAGGGCACATTGTTTGGTTGCAAAGTCATGGCACTTCTTGACAGTGGAGCTACACAACTATATTGATGAGGGTTTGGTAAAGAAACGAGGTTTGCATTGCAAGGACTTTGAGGGTTTTGATGTGACTATAGCAGGTGGACTTACTATTCTTTGCAAGAAGAAAATGAGTAAGCTTAGCATTATTTTTGGTGAGTATACACTTTGTGATGACTTCTATGTTCTTGATTTGAAGGATCAAGAAATGGTGCTTGGCATGCAATGGCTACATTCTTTACAACGGGTCATCCAAGATCTACAAGCTATGGAGTTGAGTTTCCTCCATGATGGAAACAAATTGTTATGAGAGCCCTCAAGTACACTTTGCCTCATCAAATAACAGCCAAATCTATGATAGCTATGGACCATGAATTGTCTCATGAAGACATAGGTGATGCATATAGAGAGACACATATTGGAGCAGCCTTTGATAGAGAGGATTTGAGGTTTGATGTGGATAACAATACTATAGAATAGCATGAGATTATTTCTGATTTGTTTGAGAACAACAGCAATTTATTCCATCTTTCTCATGAGATAGCAGCCCCTGTTCATGAGAAAGTGAGTGTTGTTACATCTCCTATTGAAGGCCTTCAAATGAAACATAAAGATGTTAAGGAGGTTACAAATAATATGATGGACACATGGATAGATGAGGATGAAGACAAATCAGATTTGCATGAGACATTGGTCCTCATTGAAGAGATAGATCAACCAACTCATGATTTGACACAGCATATGGATTGGTCTAATGATGATTTCCTTTCTTCATGCATTAAGGATGGCGTTTTTTATATCATTTTGGATGATATTTTCAGATTGCATATCACTGATATTTATGACAGCGAGGTATCAGGGTTGGATACATTTTCATTGGTACTTGTGTTTGACATCCATCCTTTGTTTGTGCTACACTTCCATGTTAGAGAAGTTTTCAGCTATGTTGGCTCATTGTTTGACATTGCAATCTTCATTTTTGAGCTGATTGATTGCTTTATGGTATGGATTTGTCATTGGAGATTGAGCATGGATGTGTTTGCATCATTGTGCGACAGTGGAAGCGGTCCCAGGATCTTCTTCATCAGCAAATTTGAAGTTGTTTGTGTGAGTATCTATAGAGAACCTAGAGGGGTTTGGGATCCTGGTATTGGTTGATTCTAATTTAGCACTTGTGATTGCTTGGGGCAAGCAATCTTGGGGTGGGAGGACTTGTAATGTCCCCATTTGGAGCTAGACATGATTTTTGGTTTGAGCTTGGTTTTAGAGGATGAAAATCTAAACGTTGGCTCAACAGGTAATTTTATTGGGATTTTGGCTAAGTGTTATTTGGAGATATTGTGCATTTAGCCAAAATGTTGTGGATGAGGTCAAATGGAAAATGCAATATTTAAATTGTCTTTTCATTATTTTATTGATGGGTTCAAGGAATTGATGCCAAGTGGACAAAAAGGAAAATGCCAATCTTTAATTGCATTTTCAAAGATATATTTCATCTATATTTTCAATACCACCTAGAAGATTGTCACGCCACCTTTGGAGGAGAGATAAATTGATAAAATATTGCTTTGATTTGTTGGATCATGTGCCAACGGCTGAGGAGGTTTCAAATAAAATAATAAAATATTGATTCCATTGGATCAAGAGCCCACGTCAAGGAAAGAAATAAAATATTGATTTTTATTTATCCAAGGAGGGTCAACACCATGCAAGGAAAATTTGGAAATTAATAAAATATATTTTTGCCTTGATCGCCGTACAAGGAGAAATTGGAATATTTTAAATAATATTTTATTATTTATTTTCCTCATGGGTCGCCGCTCAAGGAAATTAATAAATAAAATACATAAAAATTGATTTGATCAAGGAATAGGCGTTGAAGAAGAAGATGAAATTCAATAAAATATTGGAATGATTTTAAATGATGGATTGGAGATATTCTTAGGCACTGCAAACTCCATACTCCGTGCCTTCTTGATGGTCTCCTCTAGTGACAGTGGGTCAAAAGCCTTAACCCAACCCCTGAGTGGTTCCGTTAGTCCCTCTGTAAAAAGAACTACAAGTCTCCTCTCTGTTATGCTTGGAACCATCACACTAAGTCTCTGGAACTTAGAAATGTAACCTTCAAGTGACCCATACTGCTTCAGCTGTGCCAACTCTTTGAACTGTAACTCTGGGTCCATGGTATCAAACCGCTTGATGAGTCTGTTAGTGAACTCATCGTATGTGGTGAGGTTGTGGCCAAGTGTGACCAACCTGTGGTACCACCACTCATGAGCTAACCCATCCTGGTGTATAGTGGAGAAGTTAAGTGCATTGTCCTCTGGCATAGGCTTAAGTTTCAGGTAGTTGTCCAACTTTTGCACCCAAGCTCTGGCTGTGACCTTGCCACTTCTGTCAAACCGATCCATAGGGACTTTGCTCAAGGCATGCTAGTAGTCCCGGTTAGCTCTGTTAGCTCTACCTCCTGTAGCTCCTCATTGTCTCCTCTGATTCATGAACTGCTCAAATGTCAACAGCTTTCTAATATCTGGAGCCAATGTCATGTATTCTGCATGCTGCATCCGGACATCATTTGCCATGGGAAGCTGAACCTCTGGTTCCTGCTGAACCAAAGCCTCCTCTCTGTGTGGAAAGGTCAGCTGTAGTGGTCTAGTGACTGATCCTGGGGTAGACCCGGTGTTATGCCCACTGCCCTGACCTGCATATCCAATGTTTTGGGCTGCATGTCCACTACCCTGCGCTGCATGTCGGTTGTTAGCATTAGAACCGCTAGTCTCACCCTCTTGAGTGATGTGCGGCTGTGTAATAGGAGTAGTATTCTGGTTCATCTTAGCTAACATCTGTGACATCATCTCAATCATCAAATCAAGCTTCCTCTCCTGTCTCAAATTTGGGCTATCAAATGGATCGGATCTCCTGTTTTGTCCCCCATATCACCAGTTATGCTGTCACTGCCACTGGAGGAACTTCTGTTTATGCCCAAAATACCTGAAACTGTTTCACCCTCTAGAATCTCAGGTGGCTGCCACTGCGGTGTATCTCTGGCATAAAATTGTGTCTTATCACTCATGAACTCTGATCACACAGGGTAGCAAAATGTACCAGCTCTGATACCACTGAAATAACCCACCCCCTTATGTGTTTTATTGTTTGCTGATATGGGTCTGATTTTTTTCATTGTTTGTAGGGTTTTATGTGGTTAAGTTGAAACCTGCTTGCGTTTGGTGTTGTTGCCATAACATAATATTCATGCATATATTTTGCAAGAATACACAAAATGGAAGATACCCAAATGCTCTTTCATTTATAATGTATTATAAGGCTCAAATATGCAATACCCACATAGAGAAAATGAACAAGCATGGAATGTTTCACATACCCATTAACTGTAGCAAAGCATATGTTGCTGGAAATGACAGTACAACAGTGTAATAGGCAATGATCTCCACAAATCCTTCATTCACATCTCATAAATGCTTATTACAATGCATACAACTGGTTACAATGACTAGACTCCTAACATAGAGCCTCAAAAGACTTCAAGAGACCTCCCTGAACACTCCCACGCTCAGCTGGATATGTATGACCTTTGTTGGGTATAGAACAACATCTCTAATATTCATAAACTGCCCTCAAATCACTCCCAATGGCTGTTGATATGTTTGCAGATGCTAAACATCCTTACTAGGACAGAAATCAGTCCCAAAACTCCCACTCAAAACTCAATACTTGCTGCTATATGGTACGGCCAGGCTGAGAGGCTGTACGACCTGGATATGGGGTCTCCAATCCCTCAAATCTTCACCAAATCACATAAAAATCAGGAAATACTCTCGTCAATCTGCATTGATAATTATGGAGGCAATTATTCAAAGAAATTTTTGAGTCTCCTATGTGACAAGCTCTGAACCCACAAAACTGAAAACAATGAAGTGCAGTTGCAACCACTAGATATGGCTGCTAGAAAGCTCCCTTGGGTGGTCTCTCACACCTGTGGAAAGCCGATACTAATGGTGGTTTCTGTCACCAAAAGCCATGGCTGGATAATTTCTCCAAACCCTCATTTGCAGAGCAAATGGCAATAGAAAATGTAGTGTCATGAATACTCTTTCTTTTGATTTTTAGCTTTTATAATTCCCTCATGAGGGTCGACCATTTTGAGAAGGAAAAATAATAATATTAACTTTATTTCTCCCCATGAGTGCCCAAAAACACTTTAGTGACTTAACTCGCATTTTTATATTTTTTACTAAGTCACTTTAGTACAACATTATAAAGTCCAATATTAATATATGATAATAAATTACGGACTTTAAATTGAATGGGCAAATGAACTAGGAATGTGGGGAGCAATAGACCGTTGGAAAGGTCTCATCGAAACACTCCACCTCTAACACTGAATTTCCCAAAATAGTCAAAACCCTAACTTACTAAAAATAGTAAGTTCCAGCCAAAGCATCTGAAACCATCCAAACAAACACCCAGAGTTCCCTAACCACATTGGTTAGTCTACGGGAACCAAGTATAGACTAACACCACTAGGAAAGGGGACATTACAAATTACATGTGAATCCATCTCACATAGTGATTGGGTTTTCGTCCTTGAATACTGTTGGAAACAAGTTTCAGCCAAGAGAAAAACTCCAATATTTAAATTCAAATCAAGTATATGAAAATGACTCCACTTGACCTCCTTTTATCCTTCTCAACTTGGGCACCCAAATAAACTATTATTTTATTATTTTTGAAGTCCACTGCTAAAAGAAAATAATATTTATTTATTTTCTTTTAATTTATTTTTCTTTTTCCTCCAATTTAGACGTCCCACATAAATAATAATAAAATAATATTATTTTATTATTTTTTCTTTTTCTCCCTTGAGCGCCGATTTAGTGGAAAATAATATAATATTTTAATATTAAAATATATATTTTAACTTTATCCCCAATATTTCATTTTTCCTCCTTTTTTTCATTTTTTCCATTTTCCACCTCTTGGCATAATATTTAATTAATTTTTGTTTTTCTCCTTGGCTAAATATTTAATTAATTTTGATTTTTCTATAAATATAATCAAAATATAAAAAATCATCTAAGCTTTAAGTTATTTGCTGACTCTCCTTTTTCCAAGCTTGAAGTCACTTTAGCTCAAAAAGGGGACATTACATCAGCTTCTTCAAGGGCTTGTGAAACCTTAGCCTTGGAGTCAATCTCTTCTTGAACTTTTGATCTTAGATTGAATTTTTTCTTTTGAGGGAATGAACCTCTTCATATGCAAGGTGAATTGCTTCCAAAAGGTCCACCTCTTCATCATCTTCTTCAATGTCCTTATAAACTTTTGCTTCCATCGCCATGGACAGTATTTCTTCTCTTGAATCTTTCTCTTCTTTTCTTTCGTCTTCTTTTTTAACCTGCACACATTCAAAAACACAATAATTAGTTTTATCACAATTAAAACATTTATACTTACCTTTGTATATGTTGGATTCTTCTTTGAGCTTTCTATCAACATGGGTTCCTTTGTGTTCGATTCATCGTTGGAGCTATCGCTTGATTCATGCTTTTTATTCTTCGTCTCCTTTGATGCTTTGAATGTTTCCTCTCTTATAGATAAATTCTCTTCTACTAACTTCACAAGACTATCTTTGTTTGTCACAACATCATTCTTTTCTATTGCCATGTGTATTCCAAGTGCCACCTCATCATTTTTCACCTTATCACCCTTTATTACTTTTGTGTTATCACTTGCATTTGATCTTGTTTGTGCTTGTTGATCAATATTTTGCATGGTATTTCCTTTTGCCTTATTTCCTTTTCTTTTTGCCATATGTGCACTTAAGATCTACCTTCTAGTTGTTAGGCTATTTTCGAAGGAACCCGCTCTGATACCAATTGATGAGCACACAATGATACTGAGAGGGGAGGTGAATCAGTATCTAGCAATCTTTTATTTTTCCAAACTCAATTAATTACATCAACTACACAGATGTAAGATCTAACAATTAAGTACACAATGAGAACACATGATTTACGTGGAAACCCTTTCGGAAGAAAACCACGGCACAATATTTCATATATATATATCTTCTTTCTTCTTCTTGTAGGCTCCAACATATTGGAGGCTTCAACCCCCACACAAACTGAGCTCCAACCCAGCAAGAGGCTCCAACCTCTATTCGATAGGCTCCAACCCCCACACAAACTGAGCTCCAACCCAGCAAGAGACTCCAAACTCTATTTGATAGGCTCCAACCTATTAATCCTTCAATGGCTGATATAGTATGCTTCTTCACAGAATCTTTCTCTCACAAATTTGATTACAACTCACAATATTCTTCTTCCAAATCTGATCACTATCGACACAATAACCCCCTTCCAAATCTCATCACAATTTCTAATTCTATATGATATAAGTCTTTTCTTTTTAAATCAGGTTAACACACACAAATACTTTCTCCTCTCACAATTCTGATCACAGACTTTCCACACAAAACTGCTCTAACTCATGCACAACTTCTTTACATAAAATTGATCATAACGTGGCAATATCTTTCTCTTAACTCTTACACATATCCTTCATATAATTATGCATTTGTGCTTCATGTAATTTGCTCATATTCTCTACATTTAATCACACATTCTTTCTCTTAGAACAGATCACATTCTTTTTGCAGGTAGTTGCATAAGTTTGTGTTGGTGTTCTTTGATGACATCTTAATATATAGTAAAACATGGGAGGAACATCTTCATCATATTGATGAGGTGTTGAGTATCATGGAGGCACAGTCATTGTATGTGAAGGCATCCAAATGTGAGTTTGGTATGACAGAGATTCTCTATCTGGGGCATGTGATCGGAGCTGATGGAGGCAGAGTTCATCAAGAGAAGATATAGGCAATTCTGGATTGGCCACCATCGCAGAACATTTTAGATTTGAGAGGGTTTTTTGGGCTATGTTGCTATTACAGGAGATTTGTTAAGAGGTTTTCACAGCTAGCAGCACCTCTCACAGATCTCACGAAGAAGGGAGCATTCAAATGGTTAGATGTGGCTCAGGCTACTTTTGATAAGCTCAAGAAGGTGATGAGTTCTTGCCCAATGTTGGCATTGCCAGATTTCATGCAACCCTTTGTGTTGGAGTGTGATGCATCAAGTGAGGGCATTGGTGCGGTATTGATGCAGAATAGACATCCCATTGCTTTTGAGAGCAGGAAGTTGAGGGATGTAGAGAAGCTCTATTCCACCTATGATAAAGAGATGATCGCCATCATGCATGCATTGGTGAAGCTCAGACAATACTTGGTGGGTAATCAATTTGTGGTTAGGACAGACCACAATAGCTTGAGGTATTTTCTGTCACAGACGGACTTGAATGAAAGACAACAAAAGTGGGTGAGCAAGATTCGGGCATATGACTTTGATATTATGTTAAGGGAAAGAACAATGTGGTTGCCGATGCTCTATCCAGGAGGCATACTCTTTGTTCTGTCAGAAATTTCAACAGATTGGAAGTCTAATCTTTTGGTGGAGTATTCCAAGAATACTTTTGCTTGTGAGATCATGGATGGTAAGATTCAGGATGACAAGTATAAGGTGATTGATGATGTGATCTACTACAAGGATATGATCTATTTGGTTCCTGAGTCGAAGTTGAACGAGAAGATTTTGAGGGCCACTCATAATGCTCCACTTGCAGGGCATCCAAGGTTCTTCAAGACCTACAAGCAGGTGAGAGAGATTCTCATGGAAGGGTCCAAGGATGATGCCTTGCAGCATGTTAGGGAGTGTATGACTTGTCAGCAGAACAAGTCGGAGCGTACTTTCCCCGCAGGATTGCTTCAGCCATTGCCTATTTTAGAGCAAAGGTGGGAAAGTATTTCGATGGATTTCATCACAAGTCTACCGAGGGTCTAGGGCAGGGATTGCATATATGTTGTGGTTGACGGACTGACTAAGTATGCACATTTCTTTACAATTCTGTTGGATTATTCTACACTTCAGGTCGTAGAGCTATTCTTCAGAGAAGTGTTTAGGTTGCATGGACTCCCTAAGACCATTGTCAGTGATCGGGACACTAGGTTTCTCAGGAGTCAGCATATTTTGGCAGGATTTGTTCCGATTGATAGGAACGAAGTTGGAGTCAAGCACGGGTTATCACCCTCAAACATATGGATAGATAGAGATTGTGAACAAATGGGTTGAGGGATATCTTCGCAACTATGTTGCAGGGCAACAACGTGCTTGGATCAAGTGGTTGCACTTGGGTGAGTATTGCTACAATACCACCTAGCGCATGTCAATTGGCATGCCACCCTTCAGGGCTTTGTATAGTTATGATGCTCCATTTTTGGACTTGGCCTTGGAAAATTGTAGAGCTCCTAGAGCTAAGGAATTGATGCTGGATAGTCAAGATATCCTTAAGGCACTTAAGGATAATATGCAGCAGGCTCAGAATCAACAGAAGATGTATGTAGATAGACACAGGATTAAAAGAACTTTTGAGGTTAGTGATTTGGTCTTCCTATGCCTTAAGCCATACAAACAGTCGACATTGAAGAAGAGTGGTGCAAAAAAATTGAAGCCGAGGTTTTATGGTCCCTACAAGATTTTGAGGAGAGTTGGAGAGGTAGCATATGAGCTTGAGTTGCCGGCAGGAAGCAGGATTCACAATGTTTTCACATGTATCTTGTCTCAAGAAGGCTCTTGGACATAAAGTTGTTTCTTTTTCTGATCTTCCACCTCTTGATGAAGAGGGCACTTTGGTTTTGGTTCTTGACAACATTTTGGAAATGAGTGAGTGGCATTTGAGGAACAGGGTGATCCGTGAGTATTTGGTGAAATGGAAAAATTTACCATTGGAGGATGCGACATGGGAAGGAGAGCAGATTCTGCACCATCCAGATTTGCTATTGCTTGAGGACAAGCAATCTCGGGAAGGGAGGACTGTAATGTCCCCGTTTCCGGCATGATCACCTAACAGGAATCTAGGTTAGCCTATCCTCATTCCCGTAGGCTAATTCATCAAACAAGGGAATAATTTGGTTGAGCTTTGGTAGAAAATGGCTTGGAGAAGATAATGTTGTTCAGAAGCTTGGAGAATGCAAAGTGGATTTACAAGGCTCAGCTAATTTTTCTAACACTAGCGAAGTTGGAAAATGAATTAATGTATTTTTACATTAATTATCAAAAGGGCAAGTAATAAAATAATTGTTTTTCAATTTGGGCGAACCATTTGGGCTTTTGAAGAAAATAAAATAATATTATTTAATGTCTAGCGCCCATATTGAGGAAAAATAAATTAAATATTTTCCTAGTGGAGTGCTCATCTTGGAGAAAGCAAAAAATAAAATAATATTATATTATTTGAATTTGGGCGGCCACTTGGGAGAATGGAAAAATAAATAAAATAAAAGCACGTGGCCGACATGGAGGGAAAAGGTAATTCAAATCTTTAATTTGAAGTCGGCTTCATCGAAGGGAAAAGAAGATCCAAGTATAAAAGAAGATTGATAGAGCTCATTTGATCATCACGAACTTTTGGTAACTTTGGCATTTTGCTTGGCAATTGTATTGTAGGACTTTCTAAGGACGAAAACCCTTGTGGAAGGAGGTGGATTGGACGAAAACCCAATCACATCTTGGAGGTGGATTCATATGGAGTTCACATTTGCACTTCATTGGAGAATTTGGAGATTTCATTGAGCATTCAAGATATATCTTTCCTTTGCAGATTTGAGCACCATTGTTGAAGACTATTGGCATCATTGGGGCGCCGATTTCTAGAGCCATTCATCCCATACTCTTGAGCGCCAATTTCTGTAGTCATCCTTGTGTTGTGGGAGGTTGTAGCTGTTTGATTGCATATTCCTTGAGGACGGGTTGCAGATCTGCCATATCAGCAGCTTCTTACCCTAACTGCCACCATATTATGGAGTGTTATTCTATGTAGGAGGTGCACTGGATTCATGGAGGAGTTCGACCTTGTGTTTGGATTGTATTTGAGCAATTGACACCACATTCATCACCATAAAGAGGAACGATCTGCTTCAGGTTTGTTTGAGGATCATCATAAGGCTGAATTGCAATTTTTGAGCACCATTAGAGGTAGTGGCCAGCAACAAAAGTGACAGCGATCAGCTTGGAGAGGAGCGGCAGCCTTGAAGTCATTGTCATCAGCTAGTTACATCATTTGAAGACCTCATTGTTAGCCAATCTGGTATTGGAGGAGTTCAATGCCCTGATTTGCAATGAATGGCAACATAATTGGTATGTTACACCTCTGATTTTGTAATAGCAGTCTATGCTTTGTACTTTGGCTGTCATATAGCCATGAAATTGATGTAATGGAGCAATAGAACAATCTGCATTTATAACAGCAAGGTCTGATTGAGCTTATCATCTTTTTGCCATCATTCTAGTGTGTAAATCATGATGTAATTCATAGTAGAGGAGACTGCATATGTATGTTTTCTTTTGCCATCAATTTTGCACATGTTAGTATATGTTTCATGCTTGGTGAAGTCAAATTGAAAGGTGCAGAAATAAAAATCAGAATTCAGTCCTACAGTTTCAAATTGAAACATTGCAAATTCAGAAATTTGGTTCAAACCCTAGTTTGGCACATTACAAGCTTTCCTTGTTTGAGTTCACCTTTCTTAGGGTGAAGGTGGAGATAAAGTTTGCAGCACTTATTGTCCCAATGTCCACTAGCATTGCAATGGCTGCAAATTGCAATAGTTAATAGGCTTACACATACTCAAAGCAAGTGATTTCTCCCTTTCTTGGAGTACGCTTAGACCTTATTCTTCTTGCTTGCTACTAAATGGGGTCCTTTGGTCATCTTTGCTAATGATCTTGGGACCTTTATAAATGGTTTACTTCCACTTGTGCATGCCTACACCATGATTATTCTTACCACACAAAGTACATGGATTGAGTTTCCAAGTGGTGAAGTTGATAGAGTGCAATCTTCTCACCACTTCTTTGCTTTAGCACCATGCAGCGAATTCTGCTTGTTTGGCTTCTTGATGTAGAACCATGCTCTCCTCTTTGTCTTGAGCTTGCTATGCACTTCCTGGTGAAACAATACAATCAACTTTGGCTTTGCAAAGATCAAGTGAGCAGTGCTTTTACCTTCTTTGGGCTGAATTTGATGTGAAGGTTGTTTCGAGTCTTCACCTTTATAAAATTGCTTTGCTCCAGCTGTTTTGGAGCATTCTCCAACCTCATTCCTGCCATTATCAAACCTAAGGCCACCAAATGGTGGTCTTTTCAATCTTCATCAAAATCTTAGAGCCAATTCCTTTAGTGCGTTTCTCAAATTCACCAAGAGACTCACTAAACTTTGCAATGGAGGATTTGTTGAGTCATGAGGTGCTTATGTTGACTTCCTCACTCTTTGATTGACCTTGTGTAGAGGATCGAAGATGTTCCTCGCAGTAGAGCCATTCTCCCTCTTCATCTCTTCACACTCGTATGGATTTGTCAAGGCTATCTCCTTGGTATCTACTTGTAACACACCTTGCATGAATTGAGAAAGTTCTTGCCTCTGTTAAACAAATCTCAGCAGGATGTACTTCAATGTGCTAATGATTTTAATCATATAATGTTCCATATTTTCTTGCAAACAAACAAGACTATGTTCAAGAGAAGATATTTTACCTTCGAATGTTTCTTTCTCACCTTCCAATTGTTGAACCAGCTTCCTTAGTTTCTTGTTCTTCTCTTGTCTATGTTGCCAGTTCGGGTTCGGGTTGGGGTTCAGGTTCAGTGGTTCATCGATTGTTTTTCTGCATGTTCAATACATTTGGGCTCGGCTGATATCAAGAGAAGATATTTTACCTTCGATTGTTTCTTTCTCACCTTCCAATTGTTGAACCAGCTTCCTTAGTTTCTTGTTCTTCTCTTGTCTATATTGCCAGTTCGGGTTGGGGTTGGGGTTCAGGTTCAGTGGTTCATCAATTGTTTTGCTGCATGTTCAATACATTTGGGCTTGGCTGATATATATCAGCCGAGCCCAAATGTATTGAGCATGGAGCAAAACAATCGATGAACCACTGAACCTGAACCCCAACCCGAACCTCTATATATATAATTTGTAAGAAAAGTATAATATTGAATACAGAATTTAGAACACAATGGATGATAATGCAATGTCAATTGTCAAATCATAAATATTAAAGATAAATCAAAATGGTTTATATCATAGTAGTGTTACTTGTAATCAGATTTCAATTATTTGGTATTTAATTGGAAAAACTTAGGAAAAAACACTGCTTTTCTATCCAGTGCAACCCAAAACGATGTTTTTTTACATTTTAAAAACAGAGTAGGGGATTGGGGCAGCAGCCTCTTGCAGACTTGAGGGACAGCACCCCTCACAGGGTCTCTGGGGGTTGCAAGATAGGGCAGGGTTGAGGGGTTGGATCTTGACAGCTTCATGCAGACTTGAGAAACAGAGCCCCTTGTGGGGTCTGGGGGTTGTAATATAGGGCAGGTCAAAGGGCAGAGCCCCACCACCATGCCCAAATTAAGTTCTCTGAGGCCATAGGGACCTTCATGGTGCATGTCATTTTTCATATTTTACTGGTTTTACTAAGCTCCAAATTTGTCAAAAAATGCACTCTTAGCATTAGTTAGGAGTTAACAAGTGTTTTATTTTAATGCAATTGAAAAAAAAATAATGGGTACTCCTTGAGTTCACCTTTGGTTTATTTAGGGTGTGGGCCAGGCCTGGGTACGCCTTAGATATACTCAGGTGAACAGCCAGGCCTGAGCCATACCCTGGCCGAACTAAGACCAGGATCAGAACCTGGCCTGGACCAGTTTTGGTTTAGCTAGGGTTCTTGGCAAACCTGGTAACATAAGCAACTGCAAAATATTGTACAGAAGTACAACTTTGTATAAAATTTCAGCTTTTTTTACTCATTCTTTATGTAAATGATAAATTGCAACTTCTTTTACTGTTTTTTATAATTAATTTTTATATATTATTTTAATTGTTGTCCTGCTGCCATCTCCAAAATTTGGAACGAAAATTGCCATCGCTGAAACCCGTCTTTGGAAACTTGGTGAAACACTGATTTCCAGTCTTTTTGGATCCATAATCTAATTTGGAATTCTCCTATGAACCAGCAGATCAGGGCTCATCCTTTGAGCAGCCATATCTTTTGGTCCATTTCCTCCAAGGTGAAGGAAATGGAATATCTGGTTTCAGAATGGATCATTTCACACTGGGAGATGAATGATATAAGCTCATCTTTGCAGATAAGGATTATGTCTTGAGCTACTGCCTCGCAGAAGTTAAACATTGACTTGGTATTTTGTCTTGAAAGGCACTAAGCCTTTGAATGAGGCAATTGTCTCATCCTTGGAAAGAAGTTTGCATAATGTTGAGGATGGGTTTTGGAGCTTTTGATAAGAGAGAGAAATCTAGTTGAAAATTGAAAGTGGGGTTACCCAGAGCATGGAGTCTATCTCTCAGACTGCATTTGTCAGCATGACTTTAGATATATCATATAACTGAGATGTTTCTGCGACCAGGTCTTCTACACAAAGTTGAACTTATGGCCTATTCTTTCTTAATCTGTAATGTACACACATATAATAACTATAACTATTAACATGTTCTACACTATTTTATAGTTTATACCAATTGCAAAAGAGACAACAGGAATAATGACAATTAATAGATTTTTACTCGTTTGAACTTACTAGTATCTGACATGATCATATACTTGTACCTTTCCTCATGACTCTGATCTAATTTTTTTGAGACAGAGAGTCATTTGATTCATAAGTGTATAAAAATACATAGCTGTTACAGTAAGGTCCCAAGGTAATAAATGTTCTATCATCTTCTTGAAAATATTGCTATCTTAATAACAATTGGTTGGAAGCCTAGTCAACTGAAATTTTTGAGAGCTTGCATTAACTGCACATATTCCATGTTCTTTATTAGCTACCATGAAGAACAAATATATCCCTAATGTACGGAATAGCTGCTTCACAGTTTTTTGTTCTTTGTTTCGGCAGTACGTATGGTTCTGTTGTCTAAACAGCATGCAAGAGTGAACAGTTCTTACTGTTTTACTTAATAACCACATATTAGTAGCATATGCCATGTGATCATTATCTTGTGCTCTATTTTCTAACTATGTTTCAAGTTGGACCTTGCTAAACATACAGGAAAAAATCATAAAAAGATCCAAGCATGAGGGAATAGTCCATTTTCATGGAAAACGTTTAACCAATGCTAAGAGTATTTTCACCACAAAAAGGTGTTCAAGATTTCAAGAAAGCTTTTGATGTAACTGAGATTCATATTAAAGCAAATGTTCTAGAAAACATTGAATGGATAGTGATTTCTTCCTAGCACCAAATTGAATATGTATATAGTGACTAATGTATTTACATGATCACATATCAAGTGCAAAAGGGACAACAGCAAATAAAATTGATATTTCACTAGTTTTTCACTTAATAACTTCCGATATTAACATGACTGTTGTTTCCTGTAGATGAATAATGTGGGAGCTGATGTGCATAAACCAGAGCCATCTATTACAGATGAAGTACCACAAGATGCATATCAAGCCATTGAAACAGATACAGAATCAGAAGAATGAGCCGAATGCTTGTTTTTTATGTTTATTTTACATGCAAATTGGCACAGAAACATCTACAAATTTACAGCAGTGTAAAGTACATGTTACATGCAACAAAAATATTTAATTTCAATTTTTGGCTGCATGGGTGTTTCTTTCTTCAATTTTACTACTATCATTTTTGCAAGTGGGTGGAAGAGGACAACAGATAAAAGCTATCTGTTGTCTCTGTCGAATTTGCATGTAGCATTGTAAATTCCAATTCAATTGTCATGGCTGGGATTTTTATCTTCTGTGTTTCTATTCAATGGTGGATTGCAAATTTGAATGAAAAATTTCAAGCTGGTAATTTAGATAATGTTTTGATATAAGATAATGTCAAACTGTGTTCAAAATTAATGTTCATATTCAACATTGATCACCATGTTAATTAAAAAGTAGTATGGTGATTTTCTAATTGAAACAAGCTGAAAGTTTAGAAACATACACCGAAAGGAACATAGAGTTCAGCAATTAGACCTAAGTCTAATTGATAAGAAGACCCGTGCAGATTACAATCACTCTTCAATGATAGGAGCACTTTTTCAATACCAAGTAGATGGTTTAGGGTGAAAAAGTAGCTAGTTTGTTCTTGCGGGGCCACTTCCACCCCTTGAAGAAGATGCAGGGAGTGACCAGACATTTTGGTGAGAGTGATATACCAAGGCCATGATCTGCTCCTTTGTTACCTTGTCTTTCCGAGTGATATTGAATGCATATTGGAGTTGGTTTCAATTCTTTCAGTGAAGAGTATTTTGGAAAATGAAAATAGAAGATAAAAATATTCTATTAGATTGAATGAAAGATTACAAAGTCAATCACTTCTTTATAGAGCTTGAAGTGAGGATACAATAATACATGTCGAATGCATGCAAGCTTATCCAAAAATTAAAAAAACTAATATTAAAATAGACTAATCTATTTTAAGTAATTAAAAAAACTTTATTATAAAAGTAAGCATTAAATGTCTCTAATACCCCCTCTTAAGACTTACTGTACTTAAAACAAAACAAACAAACATAAGAAAACTAAAAACATTGAGAATCATGAATTCTTCAGAAGCTTTTCTCTAAAAACAGTTCTTCAACCAGGTAGACCTCCATCAAAGCTGCATCGTACCCCTCGTAAAAGTGTAGCTCTGTTGGCAAGAGACACTATATGGATTCATGGTTGTTGTCATTGATGGCAACAAAGGTCATCCCACATATCCGCAAGTCATGGTGTGTCTCTACCGGAAGTCAGAATAAAGATTGTTGTGGTCCGGTGAACAAGAACAGAGCATGTGGCAAGGTCCGACAGATTGGTCCAGATCTCTCAGAGGAAGTGTCTTGGTGCAGTGCGGATTTGGGGAAGTCAAGAGGACTACCTTGAGTGGTATATTCAAAGGATTTAGCCTCCGGTGATGGACAAGGAAAAAGATATGAATAGTTGAGTACCGGATTCATGAGAGACAGTGAAGACAGAGGAAGAACTGACTGACAGAGTATCAGACTACTTTCCGGATGTGTTACTGTTGATGATAAAGGTTGTGAAGGCATGAATCATGTTTGGCCGACATGATTAATGATATCTACAAGTATATGCTTGATCCGCATTGCTTGGTGAGCAAGAATTCAGCCGACAGAACAGAGTTTGTAAGAAACTAGACTGTTCCGGATGCCGACTAGAAAGGTGATGAAATTACTTATGCGGATATATATAGAGGATGGATTTAGTTGTGAAGAGTGATTGTGTGAAGGTATATGCGAATAAGTGCAGAACAGAGCAGAAGTAGCAAGAAAGATCCGGTATGTGAAAGGATAGCAGAATAAAGAACAGAGGAGAGATGAAGTGCAGCAGATCAGTGTACTGAGCCTAACCGGAACTGAACTCCAGCATATGCAGATGCTTCCAATCAGTTCAAGACTGTGATTCTTATTACTTTGTAGACAGTGTGTCTCTTTGTAGGCAGTGGGCCTCTTTGTGAGCAGTGTGCTCGGGCAGTGAGCTCTAATTGGCAAGTGCCATTTTTGTAATTTCCTATTCTTCTAACAGAGAATAATTTTTGGGTTAATCACCCCGTGGTTTTCTCCCTTAACAGGGTTTCCACGTCAAAAATACTGTGTCATGTGTTTCTTATTTCATGGCAATGTTTTTGTGTTTGATTCAATGCTGCATTAATTAACAATAAAGTTCAAAAACGGAAATAATTAGGATAACTGATTCACCCCCCCCCCCCCTCTCAGTTATCAACAATTGGTATCAGAGCTAAGTTCCTCCTAATAGAGCCTAACAGCTTGAGGAAGATCTGGGAGTTCAAATGGATGTATATGGTTTAAGGGAGCAACTCAAGACTGCCCTTGAGGATCTTGAACAGTCAAATTCTGAAGTCAATGAATTAAAGGAAAGACTCAAACAGGCTGATGAATTCATGAGAGAATTAAAAGACAAATTAAGTCTCTCTATGAAAAAGAGAAAGGAGCTGCTCCAACAATTGGCAAGACAAAGTGAAGAAAGCAATACAAATGAAGAATTGACTGAGCAAACCAAGTTATGTGAAAAGTTATCAAAAGAAGTCATTATGTTAAGACATGAAATGGAATCAGGAACTATAAAATTTACTCAAGAGATTGAAGAAAAAAGAAAAGCTGAAGACAATCTAAGACAATCTCTTAAAGAAAAATCAGAAGAATGCCACCAGATGGACAGGATTATCAGACATCTTGAATCTGATCTTGAAGATGCCAAAGATAATGAAGAAAAACTTGAGGATCAAATTGCCTATCTCAAAAGAGACCTTCAAACAGCAAATGAATATAAAGAGAAATTCAAGATAAGTTCTGCTCAACTTGAAGTTCTTCTTGGAAGTCAAAAGAGGATAGATGACAAGTATGGTTTGGGATATGAGAAAGGAGAAAGCTCCGGATCCGGTCAAAAGAATTTTGGATCAGAAAATCCAAGGAATAGACCTAGAAGACCTCCGGTAAGACAGCCCAATGCTCAAAGATATCCATCTTTCAATGGATACTGCCACAGCTGCAACCACTTTGGTCACAAAGCTAATCAGTGCAAAAAGAGAATGAATCAGATTAATTCATCCTTCTCCGGACAGTGCTTTAACTGCAAAAGGTATGGACACAAATCCCATGAATGCAGAAATATGCAAGTAAACAATTCATTCAAAGGTAGATGCTTTACATGCAATAGAGTAGGTCATATGGCTAATCAATGCAAATCAAGAGGTTATCAGTCAAATATGCAAAGAAATGTTATTTGCCAAATCTGTAATAGGTCCGGTCATAATGCTAAAGTCTGCAGAAGCAAGAATCAGGACAAAAGAGGTCCGGTGTATAATCAGAATCAAGACAAGGGTAAACAAAAGATGAATGCGGATGAAGTTAGGAATCAGATGAGCAAGATTTGGGTGAAGAAAAGTTCAGAGAATGTAGAGGTTGGATCCGCACGAGACTCTGGTGCTGATATTTCTTCCGGAAATTAAAAAGTGAGCTCTGGCTCAGGGGGAGACTCAAAGAAAATCCTGTTCCCCCAGCCAATCAAGTGGTGCCGGATGTGGCACAAGATGCGGAGTAAAGGGTTTAAAGATATAAGTCTTGAGATGATCCAGATAAGATTTCAGAGGTCCGCATGGAGATATGAAGACGCTGTGATCGATCAAGTAAGACCTGTTCCAGGAGATGCTCCGGTATGACAGAGGATTACAAAAAGATCCGGAGAGATCCGGAAGTGCATTGTCTTATTCTGCGGATTGGACAGAGTGTTTGGGATGTTCTTCTAATGTGTCACCTCGATTTATTCATGATTGAAAGATCCGGATGATGTTCACAGATCAGGACTGATCCGGGATACTCCAAGCTATCTGGATAAGGCAAACCGGAATAATATAGGTCGAGCATTTATTGCCATCAGATATTAGGGTTTGCGGAGCAATATAAGGGATTTCTCAAAAAGCATTTGCTCATTCTGCACTCAAGAAGAAGCGAAAAGTGGAGCTCTGCAACAAGATTCATCAAGCACACCAAAGATCTCCTGCCGAAGTCATTGCATAAAGAAATCAATCCAACCACTCCGTGCAAACCGAAGGCGCATAAGGTATTCTCCGTTTTCATTATCTCACTGCAAATCTTTGAAGAAATGGCTACTCCAAATATAGTGAAAATTTCAGATAGGCCCCGACCTGAATTTAAGAAACATCCTTACAAATCCTTGGAGGTAGATCCACTAGGAGCCTTCTCTAGTGTTCCTCATGGTGTATTGCACACGGAAGATATTAGGGTTTACATCCATGCGAATCTTGAAGACTTTGGAGAATCAAAACTGATGGATATCTATCACAAACAATTGATAGATGACTCCTTTGAGATCAAACCTCAGTACAAAGCCATCCGGGACAAACACTTTGCACAGTGCATTCATTTCCCCTGTTTTGAAGAAGACGAATGGGTCCGGTATGTACTAAGTAGAGTACATGACAACTTCCTATGGTTGAACAAGCCCTTCAAGATCACCAAAGATGCAATTAGGGCTGTAACCGGTCTGCACTCATTCGGTGGATTACCTGTTCTCAAATCTGTAAAAAATCAGACAGTTAGTGATGCAACCGGATCCAAGTTTGACAAGAGAGCTATGACAGTTGATGACATCACTGAACCGGATGTCAAATTTGCATCTATGATAATTGGTTACAAAATCTATCACTCAAGTAGGGAAAATTCAGTACCGGGAACTGCAATCTACACAGCCTATCAAATGTTAAAGGAGAATGCAGACTATGACTTGTGTGAGCTTCTTGTAAACCAACTCTTTGAAAATCTGCAGAAGATTAAGAAGGACAAGAAAAACTCCTTCAAGTATGGCAATCTGATCCTTTGTCTCTTCTTTTACTACATGAACGAGCTTCCCGGATCCAGTGGATGGATATGGCAGAATGACAGACCGGTTGCCATCCAAATCAGAGACTATTTGCATGGACTTGGGGATGCTAAAGCAAGAAACACAGCTCTATGGGGATACTTCAAGAACTTCCAAACCATGATGCATGCAAGAGAAAGAATACCCCTATCCCTCGTTGAAAAGTACAAAGACACAGTATGCTTCATGGTAGAAACAGATCAGTGTCTAATGGAGGCAGTAGAACCAAGAACTGTATGGATCATGCCCATGGGGTATGAAGTGGATGAACAAATAGTGGAGCTGCATGTTCAACACATGCTAAGTCAGCCCAAAGATCCAAAGGCAGAAAGGTTTGGAACCTTTGAGGAGCTGAGTGTAAAGATCCATATAGAACTCAGGGAACCTGAGATAAAGAGAAAGGTGAGAAAAGAAGTAGAGCATATTGCTCAAGGCCTAGGCATCTCAAAAGAGGCACTTGATGCCAGCCGGGAAAAGAGGAGGAAGGCTGAGGAAGAAAAGAAAAGTAAAGAAAGTGTTCCGGTTGAAACTTCCACCCGGACCAGATCATCAAAAAGATCTGCACCTCCCACAACCAAAAGCTCAAAACCGGAAGTCCAGGCATCCGGTAAAAGATCTAAGACAAAAGCCACAAGGGCTTATGAAAGCCAAAAGGATGAAGAGGAAACAGAGTCAGATGAGGGAGTAAAAGAAATAAAGAAGCAAAAGAAGAAAGGATCCGGTAAACCCTCCACAGGCCAAGACAAGGATGAAATGGCAGAGGTATCTGTTGAAAAGCCCACTCTGTCTCTAGAGAGTGTAATCAAGTCGGTTACGGTGGATGGAAACCTTCAACCAATGACTGAATTTTATGATGACTACAATGAGGCTGACCAAAAGACTCTGCAGGAAGCCACAGTCAAATATCTGAACATATACAATAAGGCTTTGATTGAGATCATATCTCTTATTCCTAAAAGCCTAGAAAAGGAATTAGAAATAAGAAAGAATAATGCTCATGCAAAAGATCTTGAGATCCGGGAGCAGATAGCTATTCAGCTATATCCTCAAATTGATCCCAAGACAATGAACATAATCTTCAAAGACTGCAAAGATGAGTTCAGAAGTAAAGCCAGGATGAATCAACTCATGCTTGGTGAGACTGACAAAGTGGCCAAAGAGACAGAAGAGATCCTCCGGAAGGCCTTCAAAAGGTTCAATCTTCCTGTTGTAGAGGACTTAGGTGCAGAAACAGCTGCGGATTTGGAATCATCTGCTCCGGAAGAAGTGGGCCCTGAACAGACTAACATCTCTCCTCCGGTTTCCCCTACAGTCTTCGGATCCCAAGAAGAAGAGAAACTACAGGAGAAAGAAGCAGCAGTTAAAAAAAAAGAGGTTGACAGCACCCCAACAGAGAAAACCATGACTGAAAGTGGTAAGAGTAAGGAAGGAGAAAAGATTCAAAAGGACAAAACTGCAGAAAAGAAGAAACATCTGTCTCCGGCAAGAGACACTGCACAAACTGTTCAAGAATTCCTGACAAAAGCCACTATAGAAATTGATGAACCGGACCTACTAAAAGGACCATTAGATTTTGACTCTTTGTCACCGGTGCAAACAATGAAAATAGCCTCATTTGCAAATGAGAAAGTCAAAGAGAAACTGCTGAAATCTCACATGGAAGACTGTGAGCTTATGGAGGTAGCATCTGGAGTGCTAGAAAAGATCATGCCATCTTTTCAAAAGGATCCCACAGCCTCCTCTTCCGGTAATCTCAAAACCTTAGTCAGCAGTGTTAGTACACATTTTGAATCTCTAGAAAAATCTGCTGAAGAAAAGGTCCGGAAGGAATTTTTGGATAAAAGATTTTCAGAAGTATTAGGATTAATCTCTAACGATAGGAGAAATATGAGTATTGGAATAAAGAGCTTAGAAAATGCTCTTAAGGATGGCGGTGACATTTACAAATTTTGCATATCCTGGTCAAAGGCAACAGCAGCAATTGATAAAAAAATAAAAGAGGAACAGGACAAGCTACAAAGTTTATCTCAAAGTTTTGATCCTCTCTCTTCCTCCATAATAAATCAAGAATGTCAGACTATTGCAGTCTTGAATGAAATAAAGAATCTTGAGAAGGAAAGGAAGAATATCACTAACCGGATGGGAGAACTTAGAAGGATTATAATCCCTAAGTTAGAAACTATGCATGAGGCCATCAGTGATGCTCAGACCACCGCCCAAACAAATGATCCGACATATCTCAAGAGGGCAGAAGCTTTTGCATTTTTGTTGAGTGGTCACATCTCAATTTTGGATAGAATGAAGCAAAGTTGGGCTACAGAACTGATCCAATTGAAGACATCCTTTGCAGACATTCTTCAGTATATGTGAGTATGTAAATATGCGGCTATGTATAGAAAATTTTTAAAAATTTTGGTGTGCGGACCCTACCCTTTGCCATTGATGTCAAAGGGGGAGTGAGGAGCTGTGAAAAATGAGGAATCCAACTAAGGGGGAGTTCTGGAAATTGTATATAAAGACAGAGCATCAGCAAAGGGGGAGCATAGTGTAAACACTTAGTCATTTTTCACTAAGTGTTGCCATCAATGCCAAAGGGGGAGATTGTTGGCAAGAGACACTATATGGATTCATGGTTGTTGTCATTGATGGCAACAAAGGTCATCCCACATATCCGCAAGTCATGGTGTGTCTCTACCGGAAGTCAGAATAAAGATTGTTGTGGTCCGGTGAACAAGAACAGAGCATGTGGCAAGGTCCGACAGATTGGTCCGGATCTCTCACAGGAAGTGTCTTGGTGCAGTGCGGATTTGGGGAAGTCAAGAGGACTACCTTGAGTGGTATATTCCAAGGATTTAGCCTCCGGTGATGGACAAGGAAAAAGATATGAATAGTTGAGTACCTGATTCCTGAGAGACAGTGAAGACAGAGGAAGAACTGACTGACAGAGTATCAGACTACTTTCCGGATGTGTTACTGTTGATGATAAAGGTTGTGAAGGCATGAATCATGTTTGGCCGACATGATTAATGATATCTACAAGTATATGCTTGATCCGCATTGCTTGGTGAGCAAGGATTCAGCCGACAGAACAGAGTTTGTAAGAAACTAGACTGTTCCGGATGCCGACTAGAAAGGTGATGAAATTACTTATGCGGATATATATAGAGGATGGATTTAGTTGTGAAGAGTGTGATTGTGTGAAGGTATATGCGAATAAGTGCAGAACAGAGCAGAAGTAGCAAGAAAGATCCGGTATGTGAAAGGATAGCAGAATAAAGAACAGAGGAGAGATGAAGTGCAGCAGATCAGTGTACTGAGCCTAACCGGAACTGAACTCCAGCATATGCAGATGCTTCCAATCAGTTCAAGACTGTGATTCTTATCACTTTGTAGACAGTGTGTCTCCTTGTAGGCAGTGGGCCTCTTTGTGAGCAGTGTGCTCGGGCAGTGAGCTCTAATTGGCAAGTGTCATTTTTGTAATTTCCTATTCTTCTAACAGAGAATAATTTTTGGGTTAATCACCCCGTGGTTTTCTCCCTTAACAGGGTTTCCACGTCAAAAATACTGTGTCATGTGTTTCTTATTTCATGGCAATGTTTTTGTGTTTGATTCAATGCTGCATTAATTAACAATAAAGTTCAAAAACGGAAATAATTAGGATAACTGATTCACCCCCCCCCCCTCTCAGTTATCAACAAGCTCTCGTTCTGAATTTCTGAGTTCTTGGATTACAACCTCCTCGAACTCCTAAATCATGAATCCCTCGAATCATTGGACAACAATCCATGCTGAGGTACACTCACAGAGTTTTGTCATGTTGTCTCATGACCCTCGTAGGGGTATGACTCCCCAGATCCACAAACTCCCAAGCTAATTGGGCAACTATCAATATTGAGCTTCAACTACATTGGATTCCTTCCTATCTTCAAAGAATTGGGCTTATTTAGAATGCATAAAGCAACTTCTCCACTATCGCTAACGTCCGAAGGATCTTCAACAATGGCTACATTAGCTTTTCTGATCATTCCCTTAAGAATATCAGTTGCTCGATTTCTATAGTTCCAAGTTGTGTGACCCATTTTCTTGCAATAATAGCATTATGTCCCTCTTTTGTCCTTATCTAATTTTCTACAATTTGAGTCTAATACTACCTCAGTTTGAGGTTCATCTTCTATAACTCCTGCAATAGTCCTCTTTTCTTCAACTATGAGCACTGAAATCATATCTTTCAGGGTTTTAGTAGAAATTTGACTAAGACTAAAGATGACATTGCTGAATTTTGAAGGCAAAATGTTCAACAAAATGGCTTTAGCATCCACATCATCTATTGTAGCACTGATTTCTACTAGTTGTCGAAGAAGAGATCTCAGATTGTTTACGTGGCTTGACATAGTGACTCCTTCAGTCATCTTAAACTTGAAAAGCTAAAGCTTTAAAGAAAATTTAGCATTAACCGCTTTTGCTCCAAACGTGTTCAAATTTTCTCATATTTCCTTAGATGATTTTGTGAGATTTATATGATGTAACTTGAAATCGGAAAGAGCAAGACCAATAATCACTTTGGCTTTATCATCTCTGCTTTGCCATTTCAGTGCCTTACTAGCATTTGTAGGAAGTTTTTCATTTCCGTTTACGATTCCCCATAGGTTTTTGTGCATTAGTTGCATATGGATTTTAACTTTCCAAGTGTGGAAGTTGAAATTGAAATATTTATTCAATGGAAATTCCATTTCCAGAAAATATATAAGCCCAAATAATGATCTTGAAAACCCTAGGACGTTGGTTTAAAATCAAGAAAAACTATTGTGTGCCCTAGCCGTCGACTTTGGAAGAAATTTGTATAAAAACTGTTGAAATACTTGCATGAATACATGCCCTAGCTACAAGGAAAGACAAGCTCATAAAAAAATCAACAATTCTAAAAAAATTGCCAAAAACTAGATGAAATTCCACCAGAAATTTGTGGAAACCCTTCACAACAAAACATGATTTTGAGAAATCATTTCCTGTTCGCACATTCATCCATGGAAAGGTCAAAAAACAGGCACGAAAAGAACAGGGGTGAGTGGATTTGCAGATGAAAAACACGATTTTTCGCTTTGTTGGGCGCTATTTTCTCTAAAAAATCTAAGAATCGTTGCAATTGTTGGAGTAAATGAGTTTTTACCATTTACCTATGCTTAAGTTTACTTAGGCATCCAACATAATGCATTACTAGATATTAGTTACTAGGTGCACAAATAATGTTAGTGCATTTAATTATTTGGTAGTTGTCGGTTATCTACTAGCTCTCCCTCCTTGCCTTTAAAAGCAAGGCATATGTACATTAATTTGTATCTCAATTCATTTTATCAGCATTCTAGTGAAATAGTGTTTGCTTCTCTCGTATTGTGAAGGTGGTTATTTGCAGATTGTGCTCCTGGGAGGTGGTTTACACCAACATGGTATCCGAGCGATCTTGCGTCTCCTTCTGATTCTGAGAGTTTTCATCAGAGGCTTTGAGATCTCATTATTTTACCTTGCAAATTGATATTCAATTTGTTTGCTTTGTAAGTGTCATTTCATTGGCACACAAAGCATCGATTATATTTTATTTTCTGCAGGTAGTTTTTTCTCTCTAATTAGCATAGCAAGAGATTGTGAAGACAAAGGAAGCGAAGGCGTTCCAACAGCAGGCTCCTTGGCTAGTGAGTAGCCCTGTGTTGTTTTGGTAGTAGGAAGGCGATATCATGTGGGACGCCACTGTGAAATCATAAAGGCATCTGTTGCTTTCCTTCGTGGTAAGTGTTATCACGTGGAATTGCACCCTATTTGAAGCCTATTCAAGCATTCCAATGACACAATGGGACTAATCTTAAGGTGTGGGACCTTACAGATGAGTTCAGACCTCCAGAGAAGGTTGGTTCCTCTTTCTGAGCTTAAGGCTCAGAGAATTGAACTAACCCTATGCTAAAGATCACCAGGGGAAAAGGGGTAGAGGGAATGCAGAAAAGGAAATGGTGATGCACCAAGATTTAGGATGTTTAGTTGAAGTTGACATAACACAGTAATGATTTCAAAGGCTAAATAGACTAACATAGCCCATTCTTTCTCTATCGAAGGTCAAAATAGAATACTAGAACCTATAAAGGGACCATTTTATCCACAAGATAAGTGAAAAACATTCAAACACAGTGAGAGAGAAATTAGAGAGGCAAAATTAGTTGCTTGTATTAATCATAGACGCGAAATAGCCATTACAAAGATAGAAAGGATAAATACAAATCAAGGAGACAAAATGATAATTTCCCCTCATTCTTGAACTGGAAATGAAGATAGAGAGACCATTTTGAGCTAGACATGAATTTTGGTTTGAACTTGATTTTTAGAGGATGAAAATCTATAACGTTGGGTCAATTAGTGATTTTTATGGGGTTTTGGCTAAGTGTTGCTAAGTGGTATTGTTTATCTAGCCAAATATTAAGTTCTAGAGGATAGAGAATGAGAAAGTGGGAAATGCAATATTCAAATTGTATTTTCAATATTTTATTGGTTGAATGTGATTGATGCCAAGTGGACGCCAAAGGAAAATGTCAATCTTCAAATGCATTTTCAAAATATCTATTATTTCTATAGGTCCAACATTCACTTGAAGGATTGGTTTATGGACTTGGTGCCAACACATGAGGAGAAGACAATTTTTATGGAGTTGTGTGCGATCGCTCAAAGGGAAAATGATTTCTAAATTGTTCCATTGGTTCATGTGCTAAACGTCTTGGAAGGAGACTTGCAAAAATAATAAGATACTGCTCTTCCTTGGATCATGCGCCCAACAACTAGGAGTTCAAAATATAATAAAATATTTATCATGCTTTGGATCATGAGCCAACGGCTAGGTGAAAGATGGATAAAATTGTAATGTCCCCTTCATGATACATGGTTAGTCCATCATTGAGTTCCTGTGGACTAGTAGTTTGGTTAGGGAACTAGAGTTAGTTTGGCTTTGGAGGTATTTGTCGGTGATGGAGAGGTGGTTCGCATTCAGTGGATCCAGTTGGCACCCTCAGGATTGGCCTAGTTTGCTCTTGGTCGTTACTATTTTTAGTAAGTTCGGGTTAGTGTCGGTTCGAGATTTTCAGAGTGGGGTCAGATTCGTCTCGTCGAGAGCTTTCCGACGAGCTATAGCTCATTGCTTTCTGACACCGTCTTCATATTTATTTTAAAGTACGAAAATTATTAATGTTATATTTAATATGGACTTCATAATATATTGAGGGAAAATTGACTTTATGTAAAATGAAGACATAAAGCAAGTCATGACCTTGGGCGCCCATCCCTAGGAAATAAAAGATGTTTTTAAATGACAAACTTCCCTCCTAAAACCCAACACCCATCTTGGAGGAGGAATAAAAGATGAAATGAAAGCTCATTTGGTTTATGCTATGATATGATATTTTCTCTTTGTGAGCTCTGCTAGGGT
Source organism: Cunninghamia lanceolata (assembly GCA_027924645.1). Lineage (NCBI taxonomy): Eukaryota > Viridiplantae > Streptophyta > Pinopsida > Cupressales > Cupressaceae > Cunninghamia > Cunninghamia lanceolata. The sequence goes on from BSBN01001153.1 coordinate 850,038, forward strand.
TTCTTCATTGCGAGGGTTTGGAGATTCGAACTAGAGGCTCTTGGAGACGAAAACCTCCCTGAGTAATGGCATTCTACAGGTGTGCAAGATCACCCAAAGGTGTCATTCGAGGTGGATGCATATAGTGTTCACTATAGTGCTTCAATGGAGTATATGATTTGAGGTTTTGTGGAAGAACTTGGCTTTTCCCTTGCTTATTCATTGTGTTCTTCATTAGAGGTTTGGAGAAATCAGTTTGCATTGAAAGGAGCAAATTTCATACTCTTTGGGACTATATTTTCCATCAGCTGTTGGCCGTACCACTCAGCTAGGCCGTACTTCTTGTTGGGGGCTCGTTTTGAGAGTTTCATTGCATTTTGACTACTATACCTTGGTCACCCAGCTTGATATTGTGTATGCAGTCTAGTTACAGCACTGAATAGCAGGTATTGGAGGGGTATTGCTGCTATTTGCACCTCCCGCCATGGCCGTACTTGTCCCAGCTTCGACGTGGGTCTTTTAGATGCTTTCCCTTTTTCATTGCAGCTTCATTCTTGGCCATTATGTGGCGTTTAGGGTCTTATTCTCTACTAATATCAATTGCATGTTCATTACTTAACCATTTTATGGTGATTTGAGGCATTTCCAGCCATACCCATTACTGGTCCAATCTCAACATATGTACCACTTTGCATTAATGAACATGGGTATGTCACAGTAATTTATTTTTGGCCATTTTACTATCTAGGTAGTCGATAGTTTCTTCATATTCATTGTATATTTTCTGGGTTTCTGTTATATGCTCTATATTGTATGCTTCGGCAACACATCTGCAAGAAAACTGAAAACCCCTCCTGCATTCTTCTATCTAGTCTGAAAGATCACACAAAAAATAATAAAATAACACAAAGATCTTTTAAAAAATGCAAACAGGTGCAGCACATTACAGTGGTATCAGAGCTAAAGTTCTTGCCATCCTGTGAGGTTAAATATGACATGAAAATGATAAAAATGAGACATGCGGCCTACAGATAGATATGATTTTAGACCAAGACTAGGAACACGGATTTCACAGAGGATACAAGAAAGAGAGGTACCACAGATAGAAGACCTTGAGCATCCAGTACCCATAATAGTTCCATTTGAGTTAGAGATAGAGGTTGCCACTACCGAGGAAGATTCGCAAGTTTCATGAATGGACCCTTTTTCAGGTGAATTACCACCAGTGATTGAACCTATAGGAGAAATGGGGGACAGGGATGTTGAGGAACCTAGCATGCGCGAGATCCTGAATGTGCTCACCAGGAGCTCAGTGGCTTTAGAAAGAGAATTGAGGGAGTCTCGACAAGAGTTGAGACAGTCACAAGCAAAGATAGCACATACCCTCAAGTAGTTGCGGGATGGAAGGAATAATAGGGATAATTACCGTGACAGGAACAGGTACAATGGAGGTGACAGGAACAGAAACAATGATGGTGATAGAAACAGAAACAATGACGGAGATAGAAATAGGAATAATGTGGGTGATAGACATAATGGTGACTAGAACCAGGGAGTCAGGAATAACGGGGATAGGAACTGGGATGATAGACACAGGTTCAGAGATGATGAGGGTGAGGCCTTGGTGACTCACATGAGGGCTTCACAGTTTACAGCAGGTGACAGACCTATCACTCCGACCTTTGCTCCTAGGAACCAAGTTCCTGAACAGAATCCACAGGCTAAGTTTCAGGAGGAGATTCTGAGGGATTAGAGAGCTTCTAGTGCAGAGTTCAGGGTAGAGATGACTTTTGCAGAGTACTCTGACATTAGGATAAAGAATAGACCTCGTAGGGGAGGTAGACTTTAGAACCAGGAGTTGCAAAAGAAAGTGAGCAAAATGACACTTCCCTACTTTGATGGATCGGGTAAAACCACAGTGAGAGCATGGGTTCAGAAGTTGGACAGCTACTTGCAGATTAGTCCCATGCCTGAGGACACCATTACTTATGCAGCTTTGCACTTGGAGGGAGTAGCACATAAGTGGTGGAGCAACGGGAAGGTCACATTGGGTCACGATCAGATTACTTCATACGTGGAGTTTACAGCCAGACTGATCGACAGGTTTGATAAGGACCCAGATTTACAATTTATGGAGTTGGCACAACTGAGGCAGAGTGGTTCAGTTGACTCCTACATTTCTAATTTCCAGGACCTATCTGTTATGGTCCCAAATATTTCCGAGTGCTGATTGGTTATTCTTTTCATTGATGGATTGTCAGATCCAATTTGTGGTTGGGTTAAGGGCTTTGACCCTGCATCATTACAGGAAGCCATGAAGAAGGCTCGCGATATGGAATCTTCTATTTGGAGAAACAAGTTTCAATCCAAGGGATTTCCACAAAGGAGAGATAAGGAGAGAAACAGGAGACCTTTCCAAAGAGATGCAGGACAACAACATAAGAGTTCTTCCATGTTAGACAATGATCAGTTGAATGACCTGAGGACGAAGTAGCTTTGTTTTCATTGCCATGAGCCTTGGGATCCTAAGCACAAGTGTGCTGCCCAAGGAAAGGCCAAACAGTTGGAGTATTTTTTAGCTGGAGTTTGTTGAATTGGAGGAACATTCAGATCATCATTCAGAGGACGATGATGCAGAATTAGAGGGCCCAGAGGAAGTATCAGATAAGGAGGAAGACACATCCCTACTTACAACTCATATCTCGAGTATTCAGAGAGATGGATCATTCAGGATAAGGGGACTACTGGGTGGACAGCGATGTATTACACTTCTTGACACAGATGCCACTCATAACTTCATAGACGAGGGCTTGGTTGCAAAGAGAGGGCTAAAGACCAAAGAGTTTGAAGGGTTCAAGGTGAAGGTAGCGGATGGATTCGTACTCACCTACACTAGACGGATTCCCAATTTGACCATCCAATTGAACAACTACACTTGCCAGTCGGAATTTTATGTAGTCAACATGGGTGATATGGATGTGGTGTTGGGAATGAAATGGTTGCAAGAGATTGGAGAGTTCACACTCAACTTGAGGACAATGGAGATGAAGTTTGAGGTGAACAGCGTTCGGCATGTGCTCAGGGGTATTTCAGATGGTGGGTTGAGAGTGGTCTCACTCAAGCGAATGGAGAGATTGATTCGCCATGATCATGTACAGTGGGTAGCAGAGATAATGGTGATGCCTGCTGTTTCATAACAGCATAAGCGGAGTATCCACCTGACATACAGGCTCTCTTGACTAAACACACAAAGGTGTTTAGTGACATACCACCAGATAAACCTCCTGATAGAGGTTTTGAGCACGTGATTGAGTTGGAGGGTACTAAGCCAGTAATAACTACACCTTACAGGCACCCAAAGAGGTATAAGGATGAGATCAAGAAAGCTATCAAAGAGCTTCTCGAGATGGGTCACATCAGACCTAGTAAGAGTCCATTTGCATCATCATTGGTTCTAGTGAAGAAAAAAGATGGGACTCTTAGAATGTGTATTAACTATAGGGAGCTTAACAAGAAGACCATTAAAAATAGGTACCCTATACCCAAGATAGATGAGCTGATCGATGAGTTGCACGAGGCCTACTACTTTCCAAGATAGATTTGAGATCCAGGTACCACCAGATTCGCGTTAGAGATGAGGATGTGGAGAAGATAGCTTTCAGGTGTCACTATGGGCACTTTGAGTTCCTGGTCATGCCATTTGGCTTGACCAATGAACCGGCCACCTTCCAGTCCTATATGAACAGGGTGTTTAGAGAGTAGCTGAGGAGATTCATGTTGATATTCTTTGATGACATATTAATTTACAACAGGACTTGGGAAGAGCATATGAAACACATTGACATTGTTCTTAGCATATTAGAGAGGGAGTCATTGTACACAAAAATGTCAAAGTGTGAGTTTGGGATGACCAAGTTGCTATACTTGGGTCATATCATCAGTGTTGGTAGTGTGAAGGTAGACCTAGAAAAGATTCAGGCAATTGTAGACTGGCCACCACCAAAGAATCCCTCACTTCTTAAGGGATTCCTTTGTCTTTGTGGGTATTACTGCCACTTTGTGAAGGGGTTTTCTCAATTTGTTGCCCCCCTCACAGATTTGACTCATAAGGATGCTTTCAGTTGGCCGGGGAGTGCACAGGAATGCTTTGACAAGTTCAAGCAGATTATGAGTACATGTCTTGTGTTAGCTATACCAGATTTTAGCAAATCCTTCGAGTTACAGTGTGATGCCTTGGGAGAAGGTATTGCTGTTGTGATCATGCAGGATAAACACCCCATAGCATTTGAGAGCAGGAAGTTGAGGGGTGCGGAATAGAGTTACAACATATATGACAAGGAGATGTTAGCCATCATGCATGTGTTAGCTAAATTTAGACAGCATCTTGTGGGCAACAAGTTTGTAGTGAAGATAGATCACAATAGCCTAAAACATTTCCTCAGACAAAAGGATTTAAATGAGAGGCAGCAGAAGTGGGTCAGCAAGCTTCAGGCCTACGACTTTGACATTGTTTATGTCAAAGGTAAAAAGAATGTTGTTGTCGATGTATTGTCCAGGAGGCCCCATTTGTGTGCATTAGGTACTGTTTCAGATGATTGGAGAGAGATGATTTCAGCAGAATATGCGAAGGATAAATGGACTATTGGGATAATTGATGGCACTACTAGAGATGACAGGTACATAGTTGTGAATGATTTAATCATTTACAAGGACAAGATCTTGTTAGTGCCAGGATCGGAGATGAAGCAGAAGGTTTTGAGGGCATTCCATGACTTGCCTATGGCAAGGCAACCAGGGTACTTCAAAACATACAAACAGATTAGAGAGGTTCACTTGGAAGGGCCTCAAGACAAAAGTTATGCAGTATGTGAGAGTGTCCGATATGCCAATAGAACAAACAAGAGCACTCTTTCACTGGTGGCTTATTGTAGCCCCTACCCATTCCTGAGAGGAAGTGGGATAGCATTTCCATGGACTTTATCACAGGTCTACCAAAAGTCCAAGGCAGGGATTGTATATATGTGGTAGTGGACAGATTGACGAAGTATGCACACCTCTTTGTCATTCCTACCACCTACACTGTAGCTCAGATTGCAGAGTTGTTTTTTAGAGGTATTTCGGTTGCATGGGTTGCCTTGAAACATTGTCAATGATAGAGATAGCAGGTTCTTTAGCAATTTTTGGCAGGAGCTCTTCAGGACGACAGGGACAGAGCTCACCCCCAGCACAAGCTACCACCCCCAAACAGATGGCCAGACAAAGATTGTCAATAAATGGGTGGAAGGATACCTCTGAAATTATGTTGCAGGGCAACAAAGGGCATGGACGAAGTGGCTCCACATTGGTGAGTATTGTTATAACTCCAATTATCATATGTCAATTCAGATGTCACCCTTCATGGCATTGTATGGATATGAGGCACCGAGCTTTGTTAATTTGTTATTCGGTGATAGTAGGGTGCCTAAAGCCAAAGACTTTCTTCAGGAGAGTCAAGATATCATGAGGTCATTAAAGGAGAATATACAGAAGGGTCAGAATCAGCAGAAGTAGTTGCAGATCAGCAGAGAACTGGGCGACCCTTTGAGGTTGGTGACATGGTATACCTCATGCACAAGACTATGTCTTATACTCCACAACAAAACGGAGTTGTTGAAAGGCTAAATCAATCATTGCTGGAGAAAGCAAGAAGCATGTTAAGTAATGCTAGTCTGGAACAAAAATTTTGGGCTAAGGCAGTTGCTACAGCTTGTTATTTGTTGAATCGTTCTCCTAATTCAGCTTTGGTTGATAAGACGCTTATGGAAGCATGGTCTGGTAAGAAGCCCTCTCTAAGACATCTTTGTGTCTTTGGTTGTCAGGCATATGCTCATATTCCTGAGGTAAAGAGATCTAAATTGGATAACAAGGCTATTAAATGTATCTTTATTGGCTATGGAGTCGGTGTTAAAGGATACAAGCTTTGGAATCCAGAAACGGAAAAGGTGTTTTATAGTAGGAATGTAATTTTTAGAGAGCTAAAACCTTTGGTCATTGATACTCAGCTGGAAAAGACAGAAGAGAAGAAAGAAAAGAGTGAAGTTAGTATTCCTCTAACCCCTGAAAAAGAGGAACAACGATCACCAAGTGTAGATGATTTAGAGGAGAGTTCGAGCAGCTCTGAAGGTTCTGATCAAGAGCAAGAACCTGAACCTCCATCTCAGCCATTGAGGAGATCTGCACATGAAAGAAGACAACTAGATAGGTATGGCTTTTCTATACTTGATACAAGTTGTGCCTATGCTTTGCTTATTGATACTGATGAGCCTAGGACTGTGAAAGAGGCTATTAATATGCCTGATTCAGATTCTTAGATGGAAGCCATGAATGATGAAATGTTGTCATTGGAGAAAAATGGAACCTGGGATCTGGTGCCCTTGCCTGAAGGTAGAAAGCCAGTGGGCTATAAGTGGGTGTTTAAAAAGAAATACAGTTCAGATGGTAGTATTGAAAAGTATAAAGCAAGACTGGTTGCAAAGGGGTATTCTCAAAAAGAAGGAATTGATTATGGAGAATTTTTTTCTCCTATAGCTAAGCTGACGTCCATTAGATTTCTGTTATCACTTGCAGGAGCGTATGACTTTGAAATTGAACAGATGGATGTGAAGACAATATTTCTTCATGGAGATCTTGAAGAAGAGATTTATATGTCCCAGCTAGAGCACTTTGTGATAAAAGGTAAAGAACATCTGGCATGTAAACTCAAGAAGTCTCTTTATGGTTTGAAGCAATCTCCCAGAATGTGGTATCAAAAATTTGATATGTATGTTTTATTTTTGGGATTTGTGAGGTCTAAATCTGATCCTTGTGTTTACTATAAAACTGAAGGTGATCAGATTCTTATAATTGTGTTATATGTTGATGATATGTTATTTATTGGCAATGGTAAGAGTATGATCTTAGATTTAAAATTTTAGTTGTCCTTGAAGTTTAAAATGAAAAATTTAGGGGCAACGAAGTACATTCTGAGATTGGAGATCAAAAGGGATAGATCCAGTAGAAAGCTTTGGCTTAGCCAGAGCAAGTATATTACCAATATTCTTGATAAATTTAATATGTCTGACTATAAATAACTAGTTGTTCCAGTTTTGCAGGGAACGAAACTATATATTGAAGATTGTCTATAATCTTCAGATGAAATTGATAATATGAATAAAGTACCTTATGCAAGTGTTGTTGGCAGTCTAATGTATTTAATGGTCTGTACCAGACCAAACATTGCCCAAGCAGTGGGAGTTTTGAGTTGGTTTATGGCAAATCCAAGAAGATCACATTGGGATGATGTGAAAAGAGTTATGAAGTATTTGAAGGGAACCTCTAATTATGCTATATGCTATCATGGAAACTCAATTGGATCTCATATATCTATCAGCATTCAGGGATATGTTGGTTCTGATTGGGCAGGGGACATTGACAGTAAAAGATCCACCAGTGGATATGTGTTCATGTTAAATGGTGGTGCTATCAGTTGGATGAGCAAGCGGCAGGCTGTAGTCGCTTTGTCCACAACAGAGGCATGGCAGCTACTCATGCATGCCAGGAAGTCTTTTGGTTGAAAAGGTTGTGTTCTGATGTGGGTTTCGATGCAGGGCAAATTCAGATTCATTGTGACAGTCAGAGTGCTATTTGTTTGGCGAAAAATCCTACATTTCACGCTAGGACAAAACATATTGATGTCCAATATCACTTTGTTTGTGATATGCTAGAAGACAAAAAGGTGAAGATGGAAAAGGTAGATACTTTGGAAAATGTTGCAGATGCCTTGACTAAGCCTATGAGCATGGCCAAGTTCAAATGTTGTTCAAAAGAAATGGGTCTTAGTGAATTTAGATTGATATGGAGGAAATAATAAAATCTTTGTCAAGTGGGAGATTGATGAGATTTTATGGCTCAATTTTATCATTTGAAACCTCTATTTGGCATCTTTGTTCATGATCAAACTACTTCGATGAACTGGAGTGGACTTTTCTTTGTATCGGCCTGATAGAAGCATATCGTTGAATTGAGTTACTTGTCCCAATGATGGACCGATAGGTGTATCGGGCTGATAGGAGCTTTTCAGTGGAATTGAGTTACTTGTCCCAACGATGGACCGACCAAGGACCTATATCGATGAGACCTGGTGCTTCACTATGAGTCTCTCGAGAGTCTTCGGTCACTCCGATGTCGGTAGGACATGGTGCTTCGACAGGAGTCTCTTCGACAATCTTGGTCACCCTGATGAAGCTTTACTATCGGCAGGACATGGGACTTCGCTATGTGTCTCTCCGGTGGACTTGGTTACTCTGATGGAGGATGTTCAGCAAGAGTCTCCATGACAGGGTAGACCATTGGTTATGTCGGCAACAAAATTGCACAATATTTGTATATCCTATGGCTTTGTATATAAATCGAAAGGATGATCAATGACTAATGCATGTGGGATATTTAGTATCTCATGAATGCAAACGGTCATGAATAAAAATGGTTAAATTGAACAGTTGTTTGCAAGAACTGAATTGACCGTGTATAATGCTAAATACTGATCTTATGCACAGTTCGAGAGTAGTTCGATATGTCAAGTTCAGTTGGCAATTGAAGAACAAAGAGTTTTCATTCTATATACGTGTAGGAGAAGTGAATAATGGTATGTTCTGGGAATTGATGCCTTATCAAGAAAGGCTGAATGCTTTGTTGTAATCTCTTTGGGTTTACTGTTAATAAAGTTGTCTTCTTGTGGTGGTGGGTTTTTTACCCGAAACGGTTTTCCCATGTACATCTGGTGTCCTTCTCTATGATTATAATTTTGTGTTTATTCTAAAATTCCCTTTTGTGCATCTTAATGAATTGTATTTGAAATTAAATACTTCCTGTCTACATTATCCCCTTAGAATTTAACATTAGGAAGGTTGTTTCCACACATGTGCTTTCCTTACAAGACTTGGGCCTTCTACACTACTTGGGGATTGAGATCACTTAGTCTTCATCTTGTATCTTCATGGCATAGCCCAAGTTTGCACTTGATATGCTCTACATATTTCACATGGCTAATTGTAAGCATGTGTCGACTCCATTTCTGTCAGGGGTCAAACTTGAGGCTCACTGTTCTTCACCATTGGTGGATGCTACCTTGTATCTCCAATTAGTTGTGAGTCTCATATACTTGACTCACACGAGGCCTAATCTTTCATATGTTGTGGTCTTTGTTTACTCACTAAGTGATTTTCAGACAGACATGGAGTAAACAAAATCATAAAGTAGTACTATAATACATAAAATAGAACATGAATTTATAACAACATTGTACAGAATAAAGCATTGTATTCATCCATTGATCATATCAACAATACAGCACAATATGGCAATTACAACATGGAAACTACATATCTGACTACATGTATCAACTCCATATATAACTCTTTGCCAAGGTTGGTTGAGATATCAACCATTGCACCAACTACATAACTATCCAACTGTCGAGATTAATATCGACAACATTCCAAAACTAATTGTGCTCAAACATTATCTAACATATTATTTACTTGGCTAATTATGACTGACTACTACTAACAATAATGACTAACTACATTATCCCCCCCCGACAAAATTAGTCGTCTTCTAGACAACATTACAAAAAAAAATGGGGACAATTGACCAACATAGTAAACTACTAAGAATGAGGGGGTTGTGTGGATGACCCTAGGTGTATAGATGATGTCAGGGTGGACAACCATTGCTCCTGTATTCTCCTTGCCTCCTATGTACACAGTCACAGCGGGTGTTGGGCCACAATCTACCATTCTCTAGCTGCTTTTACCATGTGTGCTACCTCAAACACCTGAGACTTTGCCTTGTCCACCTTTATTCCTTTTTCTACAAGTTCCACTCCCTTTGCTTCAAGTTGTACCTCCATATCTTTTACCTTCTGCTCCAACTCCTGCATCTTCTCAATTGTATTCTTTTCCATTGCTACTATCTTAGCCTCTAAGGCTGATGTGCGTGCCCTCTTGGATGCAGTAAGCTGGGTTTGTTGGGCTAACTACTTCTGGATGTTCTATATGTGCCCAGTCAACTCTTCTTTCCTCTTTTGTGCTAATTGGAGAGCCTCATCCTTCTCCTTCCCTCTTGCCTCCACTAGTGACTCCTAGAGTTTCATCTCATAGAAAACTTGTCAGAAGGCTTTCTCAATTGTGAACAAAGATTCTATGACCTAGTCATCTCTTCCTCCAATCACTGGTCATGAGCCTCGACATGCGTCACGCATACATGTCTCTACTTCCAACCACCCTCTCATAGTGAAGCAGCATGCAAACTCTTGTTTGCACCCTAACTAGACGAATCCCCAAATCCTCTTGACCTCATGTGCTACTACCTGTGATCATCCAATCTTGAGTTGTTTGGATATCTCCCCCACATCCTCCATGTATACTACTATGTTTTGGAGATCCTCCACATACCTCTGAATGGTCCCTAGTGGATCCGAAGCGTCAGGTTTGGTCAGTGTGAATGACATTCTGTCACAAAAGTCCTCTTCCTCTGATGGGGTGGGTGCTGGTGAATTTGTCACCACCATGGGAGACTCCTGTGAAGGCTCCCCAATCTCCTGGATGGCTACAACTACCTGTGGCAAAATATCATGTTGGGTGCCCTGGCCAGTAGTGAAACTCTACTGCAATTTGACACTCTCAGCCACTCTAGGTGTGCTTCCCTCATCCTGTCCCTTGGTTATATTGTGTAAAAGACTAAGTGATGGCACCTCTGGCACGTCCAATGTGAAACCTATTGTGCTCAACCAACTGTCAATTTGTGATTCCTCTGGAGGCCCCCCTCATGGTGCTACTGGTAGTGGCGGTGGTGTGGTGGATAGCTCTGTTGGGGACTGTATGATTGTCCCCCATGGCGTTTGAGGCTCAACTGGGGATGGTGGTGATGTGCTGACTTGTGGTGGCGGTGTGTTACCTGATGGTGGCGGTGTACTACCTGACAGTGGCGGTGTACTACTTGGCATTCTACATGGCGGTGATAATGTACCAATTGGCAGTGATGGTGTACTAGCTAGAAATAACGGTGTACTCTCTGGTAGTGACAATGTACCAACTGTCAATGATCTCAGTGATGGTGTACTATCTAGCAATGATGGTGTACCAACTAGCGGTGTACTAACTAACACTAGCAATGTACTGACTAGCGATGTACAGACTAGCGGTGTAAGGATTGACAGTATATGGACTGGTGGTGTATGAACTGACAATGTACTGACTAATAGTTTACGGACTAACGATGTACCGACTGGCAATGTATCATCTGGCGGTGTATGGACTAGCAATGTACCGACTAATAGTGCACAAACTGATGATGTACAAACTGACGATGTACTGACTAGCAATATATCGACTAGCAATGTACCGACTGGCAATGCACTGATTGATGGTATATGGACTGATAGTGTATGAAGGGTGAAGGTTGTTGGTCATACGACGAGAAGAGAAGATTCATACAGCAGACAGGAAATTAATTTTATATGGCCAATAGTAGTAAAACACACTCGTACGGTCTGAGGGAGGTTCGTACAATTGTTGAGGGAACTTCTGCAACAAACTCCTAATCATACGGTACGATAGGCGTGAGACTCCATACGAGAGTATTCTAGTCATACGGTGACGTTGATTCATGTCATATGACAACAATTATTTTTTAGATGACTTCGTACAAGAAGGAGGAGAACTCATTCATATGATAGAATGAAGACTACAGTTCTCTTATTCATACGGTAAAAATTAGAAATTAATGACCCTTCATACGATGCTTGGCAAGGTACTCATACAAAGGAAGGGTAGTACAGTGGTCGTATGGGCTGTGCTCCTGGTACCAATGGAATTCTATGGACGCATAACTCTATAGGTACACCTTTCAAGTATTTGTACGTCCATGCAAAGACATCTTTATATTTTGTGAATATTTTAAATGTTGTCGCCTTTAGCACAGGATTCCAATCATCTCCTACTAGGATCATGTGAGGATTATCCTCCTCTCCCAAATTGACTTTCTTCATATTGGGCTCCTCATACTTGATTGTTTTATCTTTTTCAAAGTGGTGTGCTGGGGTGTCTATTCTGACCACTCCCTCCTTGCATTCCCCATATTCTGGTGAAATAGTCTGACTTGTTGACACTGTCTCTTATTCTTCTCCTTCCTATTCTTTGATTTTTAACATATTGTAGTCTTGCTGAAACACCTCGTAGTCTTCCATTTGCCAGTGGAATAGCCCACTTAGTGAGTTCTTCTTGTCCTCCGAGCATTCATGGGTGTCCAAAATACCTTCTTCATTTGGCTCTACAGTTTCTCTTTCTCCTTCCATTTTGTTTCCTATTCTGGCCACTCCCTCCTTGTATTCCCCGTATTTTGGTGAAATAGTCTGACTTGTTGACACTGTCTCTTCTTCTTCTCCCTTCTGTTCTTTAACTTTTAAAATATTGCAATCTTGCTGAAACACCTTGTAGTCCTCCATTTACCAGTGGAATAGCCCACTCAGTGAATTTGTCTCGTCCTTCGAGCATTCATGGATGTCCAAAATATCTTCTTCATTTGGCTCTATAGTTTCTCTTTCTCCTTCCATTTTGCTTCCTTCTTCACCTTCTAAGTCTGACAATGCTAACTCTTCACTCACTGTTTGATTTATTCAGTCGATCACATACTTCTTTCTGTTGTTCTCTATGGTCAATGTATTTCTCTTCCAGTTGTGATTGGCTTTTGCTATCACGAGCCATCCTCTTCCTAGTAATGCGTCATATGCTCTTTTCTATACTAGAATGACTACGAAGTTCAGCAGAAATGGTTGTGTGTCGATAGTCACTTTCTGTGCCATTAATGTCTCTAATGGCTTGATGTCATGTTGGTCAGCACCTACTAACTAGAATGTTGGTGGCCAGAGTGTGGGTTTTCTGAGACTCCTCCATGTGTCTTCGGTTAGTACGTTGACTGTCGAGCCTCCATTGACGATCGTGTTTGACAATGTCTTCCCTCCAATCTCTATCTATATGATCGTCGGTTTCTTCCTAATGTTTATCATCAACAACATAGGGTCGACGGTTTGTTTGTCTTGTAGTGGTTGTTCTGTTATGATCTCCTTCCTTCGACCATTCTCTTGTTGTTGTTGGTTTTCATTGACTATATTTGTGATTTCCATCCTGAGTTGTGGCATTGTACAAAGGTCGGTTACCTTGATCGATAAAGTGGTTTGGAGTATCTTCTGTACAATATTACTCTTGGCCTGTGCTCGTCGAGAGGTGCTTGGAATATCCAAAGCGATCTTATTTTCCTTCATCATCGCCCGCTCCACTTCTACTTTTACTTCTTTCATTCTCTATTTTTCTGTAAGTGGATCCGGCTAGATGGACTACTTTGTTTGTGCTCTAGTAGTGATCGACAGTACTTCCTAGTTTTGCTCTTCCACATTTAGCATGTTGATGCCTTTTTGCTTTGGGCAATCATTATGTTTGTGGTCGCCTGGTCAACACCACTTGCATAGTCTTCCCCCAGGTTTTTGACCATTCTGACATTCTTGGACAAAGTGGCCCCATTCATTACACTTTCTATATTGTATCATGGGCCTCGCCTTGCTGTCATACTATATTTTGTTTCTCGGGCTATTGTTGTTACCCCTGTTATTCTGATAACCTCTAGGGGATGCACTAGAATTGTTTTGGGGTTTTAGTGGTGTGGTTGGCGGAGTTGACAACTGTCCTTGTGTGAAGAACACCTGTGTACTTCTTACTTTCAGATTAAATGGGCATTCCTTGACTGTATGTCCCATTACTTGGCAGATATCACAAAACAATTTTTTTGGACAATTTACTTTTATATGTCCTTCGTTGCAGTCAGTGCACCATAACTCTCGGCCCTCTTTCTCTATTTCTTTGTCCGCCTTCAATTCCTTCATCATGCATAACATGTCTTTTCTTAATGCCTGGATGGCTTTTGATTCTCCATCACTGCTCTCATCGTCAATACTCTCCCCATCGTTGGTCCTCTTCTTACCTTGAGCGGATGTCTTATTTTCACTCTCTATGTCCATTGCCTGATTGTACGCTTCGGTGTATGATAATGGAGGTACTACTTGTTGGAAAGAGACACTTTGTGGCTTCATAAGTGTCGTCATTGATGGCAACAAAGTCTATCCCACACATCCGCAGTACATAGTATGCCTATATCGAAAGTCAGATTGAAGATTGTTTTGGTCCAGTGAACAAGAACAGAGTATGTAACAAGGTCCGACAATTAGGTCCGGATCTCTCATATGGTGTAACTCAGTAAGTTGCGGACTTGGACAAGTCAAGAGGGGTATCATGACTACTGTATTCCAAAGATTTAGCCTCCAGTGATAAAGCAAGAAAAATATATGAGCATCTGAGTGTTGGGTTCCAGTCAGGCAGAGCAAACAAAGGAAGAACTGAATGGCATAGTATCAAACTTCAATCCAGATGAGTAAAAGGTGTTGATCAAGCAATTTGTGGGATTATAAATTGTTGGCTGACATGATTAATGACTTCTATGCCTATATTTTTGATACGCATTACAAATCAAGCATGGATTCAGCCGACAGATCAATAACTTGCAAACATCCTGAGTGTTCTTGTTGCCGACTTGAAAGTTGATGAAAATCTTTGATGTGGATATATATACCAAATGGATTCCACCATGTAAGTGTGTGTGGTGAATATGTGAAGAAAAAGAAAAGCAGGGATAAGTGTGAGAACAACAATTCAAGTCCAGTATGTGACTGAATAACAACATTGAACAGAGGAAGAATGAAGTGCATCAGATCAGTATATTGTACCTAACTGAAACTGAACTCTTTCATTTGTAGATGCTTCTCATCAATTCAAACACTTGATTATCTTCTGTAAGTTCTGTAGACAATGAGTCTCTTGTAGGCAGTGTGCCTCTTGTGAGGAGTGTGCTCGGGCAGTGAGCCCTAATTGGCAAGTGCCATTTTGTACTCCTTTATTCTTTTAACAGATAATACAATCTTGGGTTAGTCATCCCATGGTTTTTCCCTTAATAGGGTTTCCACGTAAAATCCATGTGTTATGTGTGTTGATTTTATTTTTGTTCTTATGATTGCATATGCTTTCATGTTTTGATATAACACTGAATATTGAGATAACAAAAGAAAAGAAACTTAAGGAAATTTTGAGATAACTGATTCACCCCCCCTCTTCGTTATCTGCCTTGTTTTCAACACTACTTTGATCTTCTTCCTTAAGGATGGGAGTAGTCCTTCAATGAACCATCTCTTCTTTAGTCCATCGGCTGGCTCGGTCTCTAGTTTCTCCAACAATTCCTTAAGTCTCTAATTGTATACTTTTACGTTCTCGTTCTTTCCTTGCTTCATGTTGTAGATTTCTACTACAATTTCGTTGTCATTCCTTAGAAGTTTGAATTCATTCTGGAACATTTTCTTCAGTTCTTGTCATAAGGCCTTCTATGCTGCCTCTAGATCCATGTACCAATCAATGGATATGCCTCTCAACATTGCTAGAAACACTCTTAGCCAGTAATCTTCATCCTCCTACCCATTTGCTACCCATATGGTTTCACATGTTTTACAGTGACGTACGGAATCCTCTAACCCATTCCCCATGAACTTTGGCAGTTTTTGCCTCTCGCTTGTTGGTGGAGTCACCATGTTTCTCCCTGAATGCCCTCTCTATGTCTTCAACCTGATTGGACTGGTTCTTCCGTGACATTCTGATGTCTTCCTTACACTCTCAGCCATGTATAGTTCCCTCCCACATCTATTCTCAGCGTCCTCTACACTTTGAGTCTCCTTTGGTTCCTTCTAATGCTCCCTCTGCATGGGGGTCTTTGGCTTCGATCCTCTAATCCTCCGCCCTTGGTCTGAAATAGATAATGCTATGATGCGGCATATGTTGTCTTTAATTTCTTCTATCAATTTCTTTTCTCTTTCATTTTCTCTATTTATTACTGGTGTTCTGAAATCCTATTCATCGACTCCCTCGATGAGGCTTTAGCGAAACTCAACAATGTCTTGATTTATTTTTTCATGGTGTTCGTTCCCTTTTTCAACAATTTGTTTCAGTCTTTTCCTACAATCTTCTTGTTCTTTTAGTCTTAGCAATCTTCTCAATGTCTCTTCAAGTGTTTCTTGCCCACTTGGTACTTTGTTCTTATCTTTGTTGAGTTGTATGGGCATGAATCGCTATTGGTATGATCATTGATTGTGTGCCACCCGACGATGGCTGGTGTCGCTCTCTTCATCTTCTTGTTTCATTTGTTCTTCATATCTTTGAAGAATTTGTTGTCTGCATTGTTCTCTATTCCTTTCTTCTTGGAGGTCTTGCAGGGTCAACAAATTCCTCGTCAACAACCTCGGTATATGATCGAGAAGATGGGCCACTTCACTATTGACTTCTAGGTTTTCTTTGATGATTTCCACAAGGATGTCTCTTCGAATGGATTCATTCGTGATGCGTTGTCTGACTGACAAGTCCCACAGGAAAACTAATTCTTGTGTCAGATCGTCTTCCTGATCATTTACTTCTCGTTCATTGTTACTTTCCTCTCGTATTCTTTGTAATTCTTCCTCTACTCTTTCTACTTGGCGTCTGGTGTGTGTTTCCTCCTCTGATTGGATCGGTTGACCCATTATGCAGCCATCATCATTGTCTTTCCTTTGTCTCCAAGTATGCCTAATG
Source organism: Cunninghamia lanceolata (assembly GCA_027924645.1). NCBI lineage: Eukaryota > Viridiplantae > Streptophyta > Pinopsida > Cupressales > Cupressaceae > Cunninghamia > Cunninghamia lanceolata. The sequence goes on from BSBN01001153.1 coordinate 866,750, forward strand.
ATTCACTTGTTCCTGACGACACAACTTGTCATGGACTCAATGTCTCTGACGACTCAACTTGTCATCGACTTGTTTTCATCCTCCAACCTGATTTCGAATAGGCAATGGTGCCAAATGTTTACTCACTAAGTGGTTTTCAGACAGACATGGAGTAAACAGAATCATAAAGTAGTACTATAATGCATAACATAGAACATGAATTTATAACAGCATTGCAAAGAATAAGGCATTGTATTCATCCATTGATCATATCAACAATACATCACAATATGGCAATTACAACATGGCAACTACAACATATCTGACTACATGTATCGACTCCATATATAACTCTTTGCCAAGGTTGGTTGGGATATCAACCGTTGCACCGACTACATAACTATCCAATTGTTAGGATTACTACCGACAACTTTCCAAAACTAATTGTGCCCAAACATTATCTAACATATTATTATTTACTTGGCTAATTACGATTGACTACTACTACTAACAATAATGACCGACTACAGTCTTGATCTCGAGGTTCATGCAAGAGCCACATGAGCTACACTGGAAAGCAGTTAAGCGGATTCTTCACTATGTACAGGGAACTCACAATTATAGAATTCATTATGTAGTAGGTGTAGATATTGACTTGGTGAAACACACAAATTTACATTGGGTAGGCGATTCTCGGGATCACAAGTCTATTTCAGGGTATTGCTTATCAGTTGGTTCCGGTCCAGTTTCTTGGTTGAGCAAGAAGTAGTCTGCTATTGCTCTATCATCTCCAGAGGCTGAGTATCAAGGAGTAATTAATGCCACTAATGAGGCCATTTGGCTTCAGAACATTCTCACTGAGTTTGGTATTCCCTTCTGAAAGCCTATATTCATCTTTTGTGACAACTAGAGTGCGATACATATCTCTCACAATTGGGTCCATCATCAAAGGACTAAAAACATTGAGATCCACATGCACTACATTCCAGAGTTGATTCATGAGTAGATCATTGATATTAGGTATTGTCCAACATCAAAGCAAATTGCAGAATTGTAGACATCTTCACCAAACCATTCATTGAGAGCAAGTTCCTTCATTTGCGAGCTTTGTTGGGGGTGGAGTTGGTGTCCACTTCAAGGGGGCTTTTTAGTCCTCTTTTATCTCTCTGTTTTGGAGGAGTGTTCTCTCTCTCTTTGTTTGGGGGGAATTCTTTGTATGTAGGTACCTCATCATAATTGATTTGCCAAGACCCATCTTTTCACCCACCTAAGCTACACTTAAGGGGGGTGTTAGTGTAGGTTTTCATTTTCCTAGTGGGTTAGTTATTTTCCCTATTTCCTAGGTTTTTCCTACACTTTTATTAAGCTTTCTTAGGTTAAATAAAGTGAGTTTAATTAGTGAACGAATGATTTGAGGTGTCAACATCCTACAAGGGAGGTGGCATTTGCTATATTGGGAAGATGCTCTTGCTATCTTTAGCTCGTATGGTGGCCTCTCCTTATTGGTCGGTTTTGCCACCTCTCCCCTCTCCCTAGTCTATATAAGCTCACCACCTACCTTGTATTTTGCATCCTTGTTGCATATTATATGACAATTATGTCAGTCTTGTGTAGCCTCTTTGATCTCTTAATGCAATTTTGTCATCCTGACATTTGCATATCTCTTGGAAACATTGGTTTGGTCTTGTTTATGCATTTCTAATTTATGTAGCTTAGATTTTATCTTATAAAGTTCTTGGGTTATCAATCTATTTCATATTTTTAACAAGTACAATCTTCTGTTGCCTCTGATTTAGCCCATTTTGTAAGGTATTATATTCTTGTTAAGATCAATCTTTCTTTTGACTTATTTACAGGGGGATTAATAGGTCCAATGAAATCAATTACCCATTTCTCAAATGGGGCTTGTGTCAATATTGACTATAGGTGCATCTCATCTCTTTCAGTAGGTTTCCCTACCCTTTGGCATATATCATATTGTCTTGCCAATTTTTTTGCATGCTTAAAGAGTGTAGGCCCATAATCTTGTCAACTTGACTTTCCTTGTGATAATTTCTCTAGAGTCATGACCATCAAATATTCCTTCATGAGCTTCTCATAGAATGTTATCTCTCTCATATTTTAACATAATTCTTCTTATAATATTGTATCTTCCGATCACATGTAGTTCTTCTTCAATTAGTGTGTATGGTAAAGACTTCTGCAATAGTTTATTTCTCTCATTTTTGGAATAGTTTTCTAGAAATTGTCCTGTAGAGAGTAGCTATGCTACTTATTTAAGCTCTTTTGGTACAAAATTTATTTTGAACAAGCTTGCATCAGGTAACTTTTCCTTATTGATCCCTAGTTCTTCCCCTTTATCAATCCTAGATAGATAATCTTGACCTTGATTGGATTTTCCAAGTTTTACCATGATATTGAAGTCAAATTCTTGAAATAGAAATAGCCACCTATAAATTCTCCCTTGTATAACTAGTATTCATTAAGTATTTCAATGGTTCATGATCTATGAAGAATGTAAATGGAGTGGCCAAGAGATCATGTCTAAAATTTTGTAACGCGTAGACCATTGCCATCACCTCTCTTTCTATTGTGATTTAATTTCTTTATACTTGTATAATTTTTGGCTGGCATACATAATTGGTTGGTCCTTGTTTCCTCTTTGGTGTGCTAACACTACTCCAATTGTGATGCCTGAAGCATCTACATGCACATGAAAATGGATGTTCCATTCTGGGAATACTAAAATTGGTGCTTCCGCTATCTTCTTTTTTAGTATATCAAAGGCTTCTTGGCACTGTTCTATCCCCTGAAATGTTTTGTTTGTTTTCTTTTTCAGGAGTTTTTCTATAGGCCCAAAAATTGTCACATATCCTTTAATGAACTTCCTCTAATACCCTGTTATCCCAAAAAAAGATTATTTCAGTTACTATCTTTGGGACTGAAAGATTTAGGATTATCATTACCTTCAATGAATCCACCATTAAGCCTTCCTTTCATATGATATGACCTAGGAGTGTACCAAAAGGTACTGCAAATATATATTTCTTCAAATTTAACAATATTTGTAGAATTCTACATTATTCTAGCATCAAATAGAGCACTTGGAAATGTTATTTAATTAAGCCATATATTGTCTAGTCATCCAGATATAATTATAGAAAGTTGTGAATAAAGTCCTTAAAGGCATTGATCATGATTCTACTAAATATTGTTGGTGTGCTCTTTAAACCAAATGGCATCACAATATACATGAATGTTCCCCATTTAGTTGTAAATTTAGTTTTAGGTTGATCTTTTTGAATCCTCACTTGATGGTATCTTGAAAATCTATCTGTGAATGAGTAAATTTCCCTTTCGGCTATTGATTCTAGGATTTCTTTTGTAAATGGAGTAGGAAAGGGATCATGTATACAAGCTTTGTTTAGTTCTCTAAAATTGACACATACCCTTATTTCATTAGTTTTCTTGTGTTGAACGACCATAGGGCTTATCTATTCTACATCTTCCACTAGTTTGATAGCTAGCATCTTGTCGAGTTAGTTCTTCACTCTGGTCTTTACATTAGAATTAAGTTGATAAGGTCTCTTCCTCTATGGTTTTCCTCCTTTTAATTGAATTTTCATCATTCTTGCTTCTTCCTTAATGAATTTAAGAATAGTAAAAGTGTGGGGGAATAAGTCTTCATATTTTTCAATACTTCTACAAGTTGCATTACTTGCCTTTCATCCTAGTAATCTCCAATTTTAGAAAATTTGGGGTTCTCCTCTATCGATATGTTTTCTTCTCTCATCTTTAAAGGTTCATTAAAGTACTTATTTTCTAGCACATTTATAGTGGCTATTTCTCTTTCTCCTTCCTCAACTTCTTTTTCCATATTTTGTGGATCTTCTCCTCATCCTTGTTTCCTCCAATTTTCCTTGAGGTATAACATAACTTCTATGGTGGGGTTTTCATCTTGTCCATCCAATCTATTAATTTTTAAATACCCTTTTCCTTCAGTGGGATAGTATGATATCTTTTGTTTCTATATATGTTCCTGACTTCTTTTGTTGGTAATAAGATTATTTCCTTCATTCTCTATAGTGCACTATGTATAAGTCTACTAGGGCTATAGAATGAGAATGTTTTACATATGTCAATTTGTACTATATCATAGTCTCTAGTTTCTCCTCGAGCTTATCTTGGTTGATATACCATTTTTTTGCAATGGAGAATAAGGTCTAGTGGAACAGTTGAGTATAGAGTCTGTCATCATATTCTCTCCTATTGGTTTGATCCCTAATACAATTTTGTAAGTGTGCCTTAGGTTCAATTTTTTCATAGTATTTTGGGGTACTTTTCCAATCTCCTTTCTTTAGTAGATACTTAGTTTTTACAAAGACTATAAATGCCTTCCATGTTGGGATGTTTGGTTTGTGGGTATACCACCATCTTGCCACATTGCACACCAATGTATCTTGTAGTGCTTCTAATCTCAAATCTTCTCTGCCAAATATTTTTTCCATACTTTTTATGTATGTGAGTAGGTCTCTGACTCCAAAGTATTGTGAAAGCTTAATATGTGAAATATGGTTTAAATGATGTCCAAATTCAAAATGTTGTCTTTCCTCATCTCTTTTTCCATTTTCTAAATTTTGTGGCGAGTTCTCATTATTTGAAGTAATGATGGTAGAGTTATTCTTAATTTTTCATAGATTGTGTTGGTTATTTTCCCAGACTGGATGCTTATTCTTAGTAATCCCTACAAAATAGTCATCAATGATCAACAGGATTCCCGGGCCAGGGCCCAATAGTATAGGAGATAGACTCTATAAATATCTCCTCTTCTTCTTTAGGCTCTGCAAAACCAAGGGGGGTATTCCCTACTCAACATCTATAAAATGCATCTATGTATTTGTTGGGATATTGACACAAAGCAGATAAATCCTCTCTTATGCAGACCAAAACTATGAGATAAGTGCAAAGGGGCTATCTACGGGCCTATATTCAGTTGTAGACAGAGGATTTTAGGTCCTAAAACTACATCTAAAGTCTTAAAGGTTTGATTATGAAGTTTGAGTTTGATTTATATTTGGATGCAAAACTAAGACTTTGGGTTACAGCAGAGATACCAGACCAGATCGGTGCCTATCCAGGGCTCGGAGTCAGTAGACATATATATGTGAATGTTTACCACAGACCTAAGATAGTAATCAGATTTCAAGGGGTTTCTAAAATGTCTGCCTTACAGACAATACCCAAGAGAGAGTATTTAGTTATTTCTGCTTACGAATATCCTTACTGCAATGTATTCTTCTCAACACTTAATCCAAAACATTCAATCTACTTCTTGAGCAAAAGTAAGAGACTAAGTATTCAATATATAAAACCTATATTCTAGAATCCATAACACCCCTTAGATGTTCAAAGTCAGAAGAAAAACACATTCAGTCTGGAGACAAATAACAAAACACATGCAATGATGCATTACTCATTTAAATCAACATGAAATTGATAATTCTATGCATAATACATACAACATACAACATACAATTCATAAACTCGCAAGACGCCTGAAACAGAGTCACCAGAAGATTGTATTCCTACTGCAGCACCAAAATTTGTCCAGTTTTCAACAACCACACTGAGTAACATAGTTTGGCTTTTTATACCAAGACTGTGTACTTAGTAAAATTAATTACAAGGCACATCAAAATTTTGCCAGATTCAATGCATGAGAAATGGTGCTCAAAAACATCAATGCAGCAGAGAGACCAAGAGGAATGAGCAGGTGAACTTGAGATTTGAGCCGCCACCTGAAGATCTTCTTTCATAAAATCAGTAACCCAAATCCTGCAAATGTCGCCATTATTGCTCAGCTACCCGCAGGTCCTCAGTGTCATGTCTTTGGAGTTTTTCCCGCCCAAACGTGGCCGTAGATACAAAGAAACCCATCGCTACAGCAAAATACAAAACCAGCTGTCGATCTACTCCCATCGCTGAGATCTACGGCTCAAAACACGCTGAGATCTACGGCTTGAAACACGCCCTGAAAGTTGCCAACTAGTGAGAATATGCCACGTAGGCACCTTATGTTTTTATCGCTGACCTTCGCTCTCACTATTTTGCCTTTTCGCCCCCTTATATATGCAAGAACAGATGCATATACAATCGCCACTGTTCACCCTTCAAAAATCCCTTGTATATGCAAAATGCATATACATACAATTGCTTAATATACAAGGCGGACCCCAGCCATTTATCCATCGGATTTGGAAAACTTTCAAATCTGGGCCTTGTATCTCCTTCTTATGATTATCGCATTGCACATACAAGTGCGACATGCATACAAGGCGGATCTCAAAAATTATGAAACACATTACATTCACCTTGAAATCTGGCTTGTATCTCACCTTTTGGATATCGGCATGTACAAATGCTATATACATGCACGCTACGGACCCCAAAATGTTTATGAAGCAACCTGAAATTTCTATCGGGTCTGGAATGTACATTTTTTCATCTTTGTATATCCGCGATATACAACTCACACATACATGCAAGTTGCGGACACTAAGAACCTATAGAACAAAATGAAAGCACCATCGGGTCCGCCTTGCATCCTTTTCCCTTACATATTTTTGAATGTATATTTTCTCTCATACCTTTTCATTGTATATTTGGGTATACAAACTCAAAATACATTCGACCCTATGACCACCTTCATGTGCTTGAATGTATATTCGCACATACATTCTCACTTGTATATCCCTGGACCGCACCACATGTATCTCGGCCGCACCACTGTAGCAAATGCATTTGCGCCCTTGTATATTTTCCTTGCATATGCACCGGCGACATACAAGTCCCTATATACAAGCGGGAATCTTCCATGGAATATACATGTAATGTATCTTTTCTTTGTATCTAACCGTTGTATGTCTGAACATACAAACCAAATATACATGCAACCTAATATGCAAGCAGTGAATATTCTTGGGAATCTGTGAAAGATTCCCCCTTGTATATGCAGCCCGATATGCATTTAAAAATGCATACAACTCATTTTTCACCATTTTTTGAAGGCCGAAGGAGATTTTCAAGCCCGGTAATATACAATTCACCTTTGCATGCATAGAACTTAGCATTTTTTATGAAGTGCGATAGGGACAAATAGTAAAACATTATTAACAACTCGGGGAACAATTAAATCAAGGCACTAAGGCTCTGAAGGAATACACACAAGAATCTACAAATTGATCGCAGAACCCTAAACTTAGGTGATCACCACCAGTGGCTCCGACCGGGGACATGCAGATGCAAGACTGCAGTGAGAACCAAACTACTCTGGGGTAGACCAGACAAAACCCAAAACTCAAAACATGACCGACTATACAGGGCATGTACAAAATATTCACATCTAGTTTACAGTGTGCACAGAAGTTACCCATTTATGAGAAGTAGGGTTTCAGGAACTGTCCATGCACAGGCAATTCTAGTAGTTCACCAGTTAGGCCCTGGAGAAAATAGGAATCTTCTTCATGAGTGTTGTTGATTTGGTACGGGCCTACCCATAAGGGTTCAAATTTACCGTGCTTGCCCTTATCCTGGTTCCTTGCATTCCATACAAGGACCAAATCACTTATTTGAAACTTTCTTTCTATAGCCCTTTTATCAAACAGATATTTCACCTTTTTCTGTCTCTTGATGTTTGTTTTATGTGCCTCCCTTCTCATTTCATCGAGTGCAACCAGCTAATTTATTCTTTCAGTCATCGAGTCCTCAATCTCCTCCTCATTTTCTTGTATGAGTTTATAAACTGGCAGGAGGTTGTTTACAAGTAATTTAGCTGCTGCACCATACACTAGTTCAAATGGTGACCTTCCAATTGCTTTCTTCACAGTTATTCTATCAACCCATAATGCCATTTTCAGCTTTGAGTCCCAAGCCCTTTTGTTTTTACTTACCATCCTTTTGACAATTTTCATGAGGCTTTTGTTGCTTGACTCTGCCTGACCATTTCCGTGTGGATGGTACGGTGATGCATGTAACAAATTTATTCCATAATTGCTGAAAAATCAATAAATTCACTGGCCCTGAAGCACATTGCATTATCTGTGACCAATTTGGTTGGAACTCCAAATCTGATAATAATATTTTCTATAATAAAATCCATCACCACTTTGCTTGTAGCCTTTTTAGTTGGAATGGCTTCAATCCATTTAGTGAAGTAATTAGTGGCAACACGAATCCAATTATGCCCTCCACTAGATTTTTTTGAGATTTCCCCTATAAAATCAATTCCCCATTGCTGAAATGGAGCTTCTACAGTTATAGTCCTAAGGGGCAATGCACCTTCATATTTTAGCTTTCCCGAGAACCTTTGGCAAGGATCACATTTTCTTATCATTTTTTGTGCGTCTGAGAAAAGAGTTGGCCACCAATAGCCAACTCTGAGAATTTTGTGGGCTGTCGTATAGGCAGCATAGTGTCCACCACACACTCCATCGTGCATGTCACTTAGAATATCCTTAGCCTGATTTTCATCCACACATCTAAGTAATACACCATCAGGATTTTTCCAATACAGCTCTCCTTGAATAATGATGTATTTAATAGCCTGCAGCTTCAAGGTCCTCATCTGATTATCATTGAGGGGGGTAGGACAGTTTAAATTTTGTAAATAAGGTATTATGTCCTTATACCATTTAGTATCTAACATGTTTACAACTTCATTATGTACTACATTCACTTGGCATGCCTCTAGATTTGACTGTGTCATCAGTTTTGCCAAACCTTGTCCCCTTACCAATCTTGTGATCTATATCTCAATATTGAACTCTTGCAATTTATTTATGCATCTGCATCTTCTTTTAGTTACTTTCTGTTGAGTAAAGATATCCTTGACTGCTGAATGAGGCACATACGCAATTACTTGAGAGCCTACCAAATATGGTCTGAAGCTCTTGACTGCTCTAACCAGTGCATATGCTTGTTTCTCCATGATGTCATACTTCAACTCAACAGCCTGCAATGACCTGCTAAAGAAAGCTATAGGTTGTTCAAAACTTTCTTCATTTTTTTGCAATAGACATGCAGCAATAGTACGGTAAGAAGCAAATGAGAACAGCTGAAATGGCTTAGAAAAATCAGGAGATTTCAGCACAGGAGCCATCTTTATAGCCTCTTTTATATTCTGAAATGATTTGGTTGCTTCATCTTCCCATTTGACAATTGCACCCTTCTTCAGCATTTTAGAGATATCTTTGGTGGTCTCTGCAAAATTAGGCACAAATCTTCTAACAAAGTTAATTTGCCCAAAGAAGGACTAAACACCTTTCACTGTTTTAGGGATCTAAATTTTGTCAATTGCAGCCACTCTTTTAGGATCAATCCTGACTCCATCCTTGGAAACAATGTGTCCAAGCAATTTTCCTTCCACTACCCCAAAAGCACATTTCTTTGGGTTGAGCGAGATGCCATACTCTAATGCTCTAATAAAAATCTGCTCCAAGTGCATATAGTGTTGCTCTTCCTTTCTTGAATAAGCAGTCAAGTCATCTTGATACACAACCAAGATTGAATCAATCAATCCTGCAAAAGCAACATCCATTGCCCTCTGAAATGTGGCACCTGCATTTGTCAGTCCAAATGGCATCCTCACACATACATATGTTCCCCATGGAGTAGTGAAAGCAGTCTTGAATTGCTCTGATTCTTTACTTTCATTTGATTGTACCCTGAAAATCCATCCATCATGGATAGAAGTTCACAGCGAGTCACCTTCTGCAACATGGCTTCCATGTTTGGCAATGGATAATTGTCCTTTAAAGAAGATATATTCAAATTTCTAAAGTCCACACAAAGTCTTATGTCACCATTCTTTTTTCTAACTAGGACAAGGTTTGACACCCAAGTTGAATGCCTGATAGGCATAATTATTCCAGCCTCCCTAAGTTTCATAAGTTCTTCTTACATTTTTGGAGCTAAGGTTGGGTTGATAGGTCTCTGTTTTTGTCTAAATGGTTTAGCTCCAGGCTTCAAAGGGATTTCATGCTGAAATAAATCCTCTCTATAAGCTTTGAGGTCCTCATAAGACTAGGCAGAGACATGCTTATACTTTTTTAGTAATGCAATTAGCATAGTCCTGATATGTGGCTTAAACTGTTTGCCAATGTATACCCTTTTGGGAACCTGAAATGTCCCCAAGTTTATCTCGTCCAGATCATTCTTATTTGTTGGAGATGTCTTTGTAACAAATTGGTCCCTATTGTCAAAAGCTCTGTCCAAAGCAACTAGCCCTCTAGGGATTTTATTTGTCTGTAGTTGCATTACCTCCTTCCCTAAGAGAGTTTCTTTTCCATCTACAACCTCTACAAGGTTCAGAAAATCTATTTCTTGGTTCTCATACTCATCAATATAATGTAGAAATCTCAGTAAATCTTTATCATCATTAAACACTTGCCAGCTGCACACATTGTCTGGCACTGCAGGTCTAAGCTTGACTTCAACATTTGTGACATCTGATAGAGTGATATCATCTGGCCTGATAGCTACATTAGCTAGAAAATCCGCCCTGACATTTTTTGATCTCTCTATCCAGTCTATTGAAAAAGCATCAAACAATTCAATTGTATCCCAAACAGCATGCCTATACTATTTTAATCTCTTATTTTTTGATGCATACTTATCTCTTACTTGGGAAACAATAAGCTCTGAATCACCAAACACTTTGAGCATCTTAATTCCATGCTTTAAGGCCACATTCAATCCTAACAACAGAGCCTCATACTCTGCAATATTATTTGTACAGTCAAACTTCAACAAGAAAGAGAATTTTAGAAGTTTACTAGCTGGAGATAGAAAAACAACTCCAGCACCAGAGCCTTCCTTCGAACAAGCTCCATCAAAATACATGGTCCAAATACCCTGTTGGTCAAGCTCTTGAAAGCGCATTTCTCTCTCTTTACCCTCTTTATCATCTGAGACAACCCTGAAGTTATCACAGTCAGTGTCCACAAAACATATATGCTCCTCTGACTCTTGGTCCTCAACTGTTTCTAATGACCTTTCTTCTCTGATCAATTTGACATCCTTGCCATTCATTGGAATCATAGCATATGATAGGTCTAATTGCATATTTCCACCAATGAGTGTTGCCCACCTTCTTGACAACAACATGCCATACTATGGCTTGATGTCAACAATTGTTATGTTCATTTTGTAAGTCCTTTCAGGATATGCTGCCAGTCTGAAATCAACATCTTTCATAATTCCAATGATAGGTACCTCCCTAGCATCCATTGCATAGCACTTCCCACATGCCCTATCTATTTTTAACCCAGCTTGTTGCATGATAGCCAAAGGCATGATATTTGTTGATGCTCCTAAATCAAGCATACAATTCTTAATTATTTTTTTCGTTTATGACAAGGAAAATATAAAACGGTTCCACTTGTGAAGGGCATTTTGTCATGGTCATCCCTAGATACACCTTAGGAATTTCATCTTCATCAGTACACAGGGCCTGTTTCTCACCCCGAGGTTCATCACTCAACATGGCTTGACAAGGCACACCTGAAATCAGGGATATTGCCTTATTTCTGAACTCCTCAACTTTCATTAGCTCCATCAGTGGAACGGAGACTTTTATCTGCGATAAGACCTAAGTGATGTCAAATGGAGCATAATTTTGAATAACCATTGTAGCCTGATCTGCAGTTTTATTTCTATCCTGAGATGATCCAACTTTTGTTTTTGTGGCTCTTTGACTATCATTCTTAATCTAAAAATTTCTGTTTTGATCCTCAATCTAGGGGATTCTATTTTCTAGTCCTTAAGAATCCTGACCTGTTTTTTGCTTAAAACTTTGCTTAGTAGTGTTCCACTGTTTCTTTTGTGGTTCAGTCCCTTTATGACTATGCACTGGCTGGCTTATAAAAGTACTCTTTGGTTGGTGTGAGTTGCTTACCTGGGCTTTACCCCTGAGATTGTAATTGCTTTTGACTTGAGCCACTGTTGCAGCTATGAGGGCTCTAATCTCTTCATCAGATGGTCTCCTCAAATTATTCAAAAAATTATGTGAGTCCTGAGCATAAGCATAATTATCTTCCTTGTCTTCATCATAGGGAAATTGCTGCCAGACCTGAATCTCATCATTTGCACTTACATCAGCATCGTGAGAAGAGTATTCTCTATTTGTAGACAACATATTGACATTCTCATCTTCCATGCAATGTGGCTCATTGCACTCATCATAGGCAACAACATTATTGTATAAAGACTGAGCAATCATGCATTGTGACTGTGAATGAGGCATTTGACATATGATACACCATGGGGTGTCATTAACAATGTTTACAGCTCTCTTCAAAGGATTAGGAGTTTCCTTTGCATTTTAAATCCTTTAACGTATGTTACTATTTGGAAGAATAGGCTTACCATTATGCCAATTGGTATTATATGGCATGTCATGTAATGATGGTCTTCTTTCTTGCCTTGGGTAAACCTATCTGTCAGGACCTATCCCCTTTTCTTTTTTAGCCATTCTATAACTCAGGTCCTTGACAATAGTTGTCAATTTATCTAATTTATCCTCAGAAGTAGATGTATTGCCTTGAACACTTTGAGATTTAGTGTTTGGATTTTCCAAAAAATTTACATCATCTCTTCTGTTTGTCTTACCAAACGCTTTTTTGTTATTTTCAATATTTGTTGCAATCTTGAAAGCATCTCTGAGGTTGTGAGGACCCTTGTCTCTCAATCCATAAGCAATTTTGGCATCAAAAGTATTTATGTACAACACTATGCACATAGGTTCATTAGGTCTCAAGTTATGTGGCAATTTGTTCAATACCTTCATGAATCTAGCATTGCAATCAGCAACCTGTTCATTTGATCCTTTGGTAATGCCAACAAATTCATTAATGAAAAAACTAGGATCAGTTTTGTCACCATATTGTTCTTTGAATATTCTCTTGAAGTCATCCCATGATGAAATACTTCTGTCAGGCAGACCTTTGTACCATTCTCTGGCTTCATCAACTAAAGATTGCATAAATAATTTCATGAAAACATCTTCATGCTCAACCTCAAAGTTGTCCATGATATTCTGAAAAGCTTTTAAGTGGTCTTCTCCTGACACAGTATTATTTCCTGAAAATTTAGGCACTTGCAGCCTCACATGTTTGTCAATAAGATTGGGGTAACCAGGAATGCCATCAAAAATTAACTGCCTGAATCTGTCTAGCTGCATAGGCTGTCTACCAAACTGATCAACATTGGCATTTCTGTTTGCATTATGATTTCTTACATTATTAAATGGTATCCTAGCATTATTTGCATTCTGTCTTTGATCATTGCACTGATCATGGACTTCATTTCTGTGCTGATTTCTTTGCATATTTGCATTGCCAAGGGTAGGAACTGAATCATTCTGAGCAACTCTCAGAGCTTGCACTTTCTGTCTCATGTCATCCTTGATCTTTACTGCTTGCAGATATTCTAATTCTGCCCTTAAGCTCTTAATTTCATCGGCTAGTTCCTCCTCTCTGGGCATAGAAGAGGATGGTTTTATCACATTCTAATCATCATTATCATCATCCCTTATGGATTCGACTTCTTCAAATCTATCAGGGGAATCAACAAAAGGGCGTTGTTAAAACACCTCTGACCTCATTTTCAAAGCACCACCCTGTTGTCTTTCATATACATTCTAGATTTCAGCTTCTGTGTTTGAAAAATAAGGCTCTGTCCTCTCTGAAGATCTTGGATTGTTTTGAATATTATCATTACTTCTGGGAGAACCCTCTTAACTGGCCTAAATAGCCCCCTTTTTCCTATAAATCATTTTTATGGGTAATTCTTCAAGCAAAAGGTTATGCTGGGATCTTCTCCCCTGCATATAAATTTCACTTTGACCAGTTGGGAGATTGGTTTGGAGTCGCCACCTATAACTAGGAATTGTTGTCTTTGTTTAATCAGGGTTCTTTCACTTCACTTCCCCCACGGAGTTGCCAATTTCTGTTGGTTATTTTCCCAGACTGGATGCTTATTCCCAGTAATCCCTACAAAATAGCCATCAGTGATCAACAGGATTCCCGGGCCAGGGGCCAACAGTATAGGAGATAGACTCTATAAATATCTTCTTCTTTAGGCTCTGCAGAACCAAGGGGGGTATTCCCTACTCAACATCTATAAAATGCATCTATGTATGTGCTGGGATGTTGACACAAAGCAGATAAATCCTCTCTTATGCAGACCAAAATTGTGAGATAAGTGCAAAGGGGCTAGCTTCGGGCCTATATTCAGTTGTAGACAGAGGATTTTAGGTCCTAAAACTACATCTAAAGTCCTAAAGGTTTGATTATGAAGTTTGAGTTTGATTTATATTGGATGCAAAACTAAGACTTTGGGTTACAGCAGAGGTACCGGACCAGATCAGTGCATATCCAGGGTTCAGAGTCAGTAGACATAGATATGTGAATGTTTACGACAGACCTAAGACAGTAATCAGATTTCAAGAGGTTTCTAAAATGGCTGCCTTACAGACAATACCCAAGAGAGAGTATTTAGTTATTTTTGCTTACGAATATCCTTACTGCAATGTATTCTTCTCAACACTTAATCCAAAACATTCAATCTACTCCTTGATCAGAAGTAAGAGACTAAGTATTCAATATATAAAACCTATATTCTAGAATCCATAACACCCCTTAGATGTTCAGAGTCAGAAGAAAAACACATTCAGTCTGGAGACAAATAACAAAACACATGCAATGATGCATTACTCATTTAAATCAACATGAAATTGATAATTCTGTGCATAATACATACAACATACAATTCATAAACTTGAAAGACGCCTAAAACAGAGTCACCAGAAGATTGTATTCCTACTGCAGCACCAAAATTTGTCCAGTTTTCAACAACCACACTGAGTAACACAGTTTGGCTTTTTATACCAAGACTGTGTACTCAGTAAAATTAATTACAAGGCACATCAAAATTTTACCAGATTCAATGCATGAGAAATGGCGCTCAAAAACATCAATGCAGCAAAGAGACCAAGAGGAATGAGCAGGTGAACTCGAGATTTGAGCCACCACCTGAAGATCTTCTTTCATAAAATCAGTGGTTGACCTGCTCATCGTCGACCCAAATCCTCCAAATGTTGCCATTATTGCTCAGCTACCCGCAGGTCCTCAGTGGCGTGTCTTTGGAGTTTTTCCCGCCCAAACGTGGCCGTAGATACAAAGAAACCCATTGCTGTAGCAAAATACAAAACCAATCGTCGATCTACTCCCATCGCTGAGATCTACGGCTCGGAACACGCCCTGAAAGTCACCAACCAGTGAGAATATGCCACGTAGGCACCTTATGTTTTTATTGCTAACCTTCGCTCTCACTATTTTGCCTTTTCACCCCCTTATATATGCAAGAATGGATGCATATCAATCACCATTGTTTACCCTTCAAAAATCCCTTGTATATGCAAAATGCATATACATACAACTGCTTAATATACAAGGCAGACCCCAGCCATTTATCCATTAGATTTTGAAAACTTTCAAATTTGGGCCTTGTATCTCCTTCTTATGATTATCGCATTGCACATACAAAGTGCGACATGCATACAAGGTAGATCTCAAAAATTATGAAACACATTACATTCACCTTGAAATCCAGCTTGTATCTCACCTTTTGGATATCAGCATGTACAAATGCTATATACATGCACGCCACGGACCCCAAAATGTTTATGAAGCAACCTGAAACTTCTATCGGGTTCGGAATGTACATTTTTTCATCTTTGTATATATGTGATATACAACTCACACATACATGCAAGTTGCAGATGCCAAGAACCTATAGAACAAAATGAAAGCACCATCGGGTCTGCCTTGCATCCTTTTCCCTTACATATTTTCGAATGTATATTTTCTCTCGTACCTTTTCATTGTATATTTGGGTATACAAACTCAAAATACATTCAACCCTGTGACCACCTTCATATGCTTGAATGTATATTCGCACATACATTCTCACTTGTATATCCCCGGGCCCCACCACATGTATCTCGGTCGCACCATTGTAGCAAATGCATCTGCGCCCTTGTATATTTTCCTTGCATATGCACCGGCGACATACAAGTCCCTATATACAAGTGGGAATCTTCCATGGAATATACCTGCAATGTATCTTTTCTTTGTATCTAACCATTGTATGTCTGAACATACAAACCAAATATACATGTAACCCAATATGCAAGTAGTGAATATTCTCGAGAATCTATGAAAGATTCCCCCTTGTAGATGCAGCCCGATATCCATTTAAAAATGCATACAACTCATTTTTCACCATTTTTTGAAGGCTGAAGGAGATTTTCAAGCCCGATAATATACAATTCACCTTTGCATGCATAGAACTTAGCATTTTTTATGAAGTGCGATAGGGACAAATAGTAAAACACTATTAACAACTCGGGGAACAATTAAATCAAGGCACTAAGGCTCTGAAGGAATACACACAGGAATCTGCAAACTGATCACAGAACCCTAAACTTAGGTGATCACCACCAGATTGTAGATCCTTCTCACTCTGAATACTTTTCTAAATATTATTTCCAACTCATCCCAAAGCCAAGCCTATGTTACATCTTCACTATCAGTGTTGTTGTTTCTATCAAGAATTATCTCTCCTATGTTAGGTTCATCCAAGGTATCTTTTTTGAAGATCTTTCCTAGAGAGTGAAGTCCCTTCTTATCCTCTTCATTTATTTCCTCTATATAGGCATTTCTTATGTTGATATATAAATGGATACATGTCATTTTATCTTTATCAAAGAATGATAACTCTTCCTTGTAAGAGTCAGTTGTCCCATTATAGCTAATGAACCACTCCAAATTTATCATGATGTTAAATGTGTCAAAAGGCTCCTTCAATTCAATTACTTTGAAGTCAATTCTCTTCTTGATCCCTAGTAGGTTAACTTCCACATTCCTCTAGGTTCCGATTGTATTGATGGAAGTACCATTCGCAAGAGCAATATTATAAGGGGTGTCATAGATCATGGGTCTTCCAAACTCCTCCCAGACTCTCCTGTTTATAATACTAACATATGCTCCCAAGTCAAACAAGACATTATTAAAGTGTCTATTGTTTACCTAGAGTTCTATCAAGATTGGTCTCTTCTTCCATCTCCTTAGGGTTTTTACCGCACTTCTAATCTAGGGTCTCAAATTAGTGTTTCTAGTCTTGTTCCAATATTTTAAGAATTACTTCAGTTTTTCTATAAGGTTTTGTTCTTCCATAAAGGTTTCTAATTCCTTTAACAACTAGGCTTCTTTTCCTAAAAATTAGGCCTTGCGGTAGTCTTCCTTTCTCTTTACTTCTAGGATGATCTTTGGTGTCTTTAGCTATCTTATCATGTTTTGATTTGGTCAGAAAATAATCTTCTTCTTTTGGTTCATCTCTTAATGCCTTTCCTTTTGCGACGTCAATTCCTCCTCTATTTGTTATTGCAACTTTATTTTTCTTTCCATATTTCATAATAGCTTTCTTTCTTAGTTCTTCCTTCCTTTCCAAATACTCCTTCAATCATTCTTTTTCTATAAGTGATAGTTTAATTCTTCTATCTTCCTCATCAAGTTTAATATTCACACACCTTCTAGCTCCTCGAGCATTTTGTTTGGGTACCCTCATTATGACCTTAACCCCTTTTGTTGCATTAGGCCTTGATAATTATTCATTGTTTGTTTGTAGTGGAGCATTCTTGAAATATTGTTGTGCTCTAGCACAAGTGAACAAACCATGACTAAATCACCAAAAAATCCACAGTTCTTCTTCTTCTCTTCTTGATATTTATTGGTGTAATGTCCCATCTAACTGCATCTATAGCAGGTAGTGTATTCTCTTCTTCTTTGTCCATGGACTCTTCCTCTATTGTGTCCTCCTCTGTATTTATTGTAATATATTTTGTATCATTTTGAGGGTAGCTAGTAGGAGGTTGTTCAGTTGCAATCTATGGTGTGGAGTATACTATACCATGAATGTTGTGTTCATTATTCCATGTTGGATGTTTATAGACATGGTCATAGAAAGCTCTTTCAACTAGTTTTTTGGTTGTTGCCACCTCTTTGTGTATAGGATCATTGTCTTCGCATCGACGACTACACTAAGCCTCATGTTCATCATCCTCCCTTAATCTAAATAGAAGAGATGGGCAATCATCCATTTCCTGGTCATCCCATTCACTACAAATTCCATAGTATACACTTTTTAATTTTCTAGGAGTTGATTATGAGTCAACTTTAAGTGTCGCAGCTATTTTCTCCCCCTTCATCATTGGACACTCTTTCCTTAGATGGCCTTCTTCTGAGATGTAAGTGCACCATGTCTTTTTCCTCTAGCTTGGTATCGTGATAGTCTCACCTTTAGCCAATATGTCTTATTTAATCTTTAATTGTTCCAACTCTTGTCTTATCTTTTCCAATTCCTTATTCTCTATTTCTTTATTCTTCCTTCTCCAAGGTTGTGCTTCTATCCTACATGCTAACTCTATTGCACTTAAGTAGGTTTCAAAGTGTTGAAATGCATCAGATAACTAAGAGGGGGGGGTGAATCAGTTGTCCCAAAAACTCAATCACTTATGCACTTAAACATTAATTACTCATCCACAGATATTATGATTTAACAATGAATGCATGAAATCAGAAACTTAAACACAGATGCAACATTAAACACAAGAGACACCAAATTTTTACGTGGAAAACCCTAAGGTGGGGAAAAACCACTGAGAGGATTAGCTCTCAAAATATATTACAATCTTGAAATAATGATGTTCAGGCTTGGTCACTCCATGGGCCTAGAACATGCTGCCATGAAGAACAACTAGGTCTAGCAGGCTCACTGCCTCAACCCTAAACCTAGCAAGATTACAATAAGGATTGTTAAACCCTACTGGCGGCTCACTGCCAAGATCAACATTTTCTTTATGTCTGAGATTAATACATTGAAGTATAATTGTTCCTCTTCTCTGCTCTGCCTTTTCACCTTTTTCCTTATCTTCTCATCTTCACACCAGGACATCTTTTCCATGACTCAACTACAAGTATTTATACACTTCATCAACCTTGGAATGATCATCAAGGTCAGCATTACAATCATCAATCATTGGAACAATCTCCAAGGTCGGCATTACAAACATTTGCAAAATAGGTCTTGACCTATTACAACATTATGCAAAAGAAACAAAGTAAAAGTGTATACGGATCACGTCATGCCTTAGCTAGGACTAAAACATGATCTTCCACGCTACAACATGCTTCCATAATCTTCAAGGGATCTCCGCAATTGCTGGAATTAACCACATCGGCTAAGATTGGTTACATGCTACATTATTTGGGAACAATCTTCAAACACAATCTCAATTCCTTAACGCGGACCAATGTCAGGATAGGAACATGATCAGAAGGCATCCACAAGCATGTTATAATCATCAGGAGCAACCGCACAAACCTTAACCACTTTAACCATAGGAATCTTCACACTGGAACACATGAACTTCATTGTCTTCAACTGTCATAAAAGAAGATAGCTTGCGAACCACCAAAACATGAACCATTGCACTTGTAGGCACTTATCATCATCCCAGACTTCCCTCTAGAACCACAGAGAAAAATACTTTATTGCAGAGAAATGCAGAGCAAAACACTTTCTCCCTATCACTAGAGAATAATCAGAAAAAGCAGGTTTTACTCTGGTGAATGTAACTCTCTCAAATCTTCACACCGGAGGCTTAAACTCAGGATTTAGCATCTTCAAACATCCCTTCAATAACTTCCAATCCACGGACCAAGATCTTCAAGCAGAAAGAAATGCAGAGTAATCTACCGGACTGTTCTTCAGCATACAACTCACTCTCTACACTGTACTTCACTATAACTCACTTTATTCTTTCGGAGAGGCCAATTTTCTCAATATTCTCAACATATAAAGCTTCTAAACAAGAATAGAATAGGATACAATTGACACCAATGACAACAAGAATATGTTGACATCAATGACAACACCGATTAGGCACATACTTGCAACACAAAGGTCCTACCATCTAATGCAATTCTGGCTTCTAGTATCAATGTTGACACAAACCATTCAATTCTTTGTTTCTTTGTTCATGGCTCCTCCATCTTTCTTACCACTTCCTTGAATTTGTGGTCAATTTCCTTAATAATTTCCCCCTCTTTTTGTATCATTTCTCTCATTTTGTTGATGCTCTCTGATAGAACCTCAAGAGATCCAAAGTTAAATAGAAACTCATCCTTTATATCCTACCATCCCTTATCATGTTGAGGGCATTTTTGTGTAGCATTTTAAAACATCATTTCTCAATGTCCTTACAAAATTATAAAGTTTGGCCTAGTTACTCAGAGTTCTATTCCTTCTCCAAGTGGATTCCAACATAAAAATATGTTTAGAGGCTTCAATAGTGTCTTTGTTGAAGATGAGTAATTTCATGTTTGGGTCCATATTCAAAGTTTGTTCTTTGGATCTGTTGGTACTTGGTAAAGATTCTTCTCTTTCTAGTGGACTACTCTCTTCTGGTCTTGAATTACTATATGCCTTCTCCTTCGTTAGTTTCTTACAACAATTCCTTTGCTTCACTAATTTTTTGTTCATTCCTTTATCTCTCACTAATTCAATCTCAAAGAAATTTGTTCCCAATATCTCTGCACAATTAATTACAAATTCTTGTTGTTGGTTCTCTTGCATTCAGATTGAATCACTATATGTACCCTCCGCAAACATTCTTCTTGTCTTAATTGTCACAGGGATAACTCTTGGTACAAGGGGGTTCACCTATTCATGAGATCATTTCAATTTAGGAGATGCTCTTTCATTTGTTAATGGCATTTCATTCATTAATATATGGTTTTCCCAACCTTCATTAATCATATCAATAGTATCCATAGCAAAGTCTTTGAACATGTTTTTCATTTCCTTTTCTTCCACACTCTTCTTGTTGTCTTATAACTTCAAATTAATCCTCATTTCCTCTCTCTATAATCCCACATTTTCCACACCACATTCTCTGAGTATTCAACACTAAAATTCAAAAGTTTTAATTTTGTTAAAGGGATTAGTAGTTCCTCAAATCCGTCATTAACTGTGATTTTTAGGTTAGTCAAATGAGGTTCCAAACTAGGTGTATGAATGAAAATTTTCAATGGCGAAGCACCCCTGCTTCTACACCCTTCTTCTAGTGATTGTATATATCACATATTCTTCAATATGTTTTGCTAACCCTTCTAGGATCCCAGTTGCTTTATCTAGATGGTCATCAAGTTGCTCAAATGTGTCTTTGTTATGGAGCAATATAGGTGACCCTTGTTCCTTCGTTTGCAAAGTGATTACGAGTTCCATAGAATTCTTGTGTTTAGTTGTAGCCCCATCGGTGCACTCATTTAGACTCAATTCTTCCAATGGTGGGTTTTCTCCTTCTTCCTTATCTTCAATGATCTTAGTAGCAGCCCTCCTAGTGTGCTCTTCATCTTCCCCAATTTTATTAGCAATAGCCCTCCTAGCACGCTCTAACTCTTTCTCAATATTGTTATTGTTGACCCATTTTTTCCTCTGTTCAAAGCCAAATGGTCCACTTGGCATTTTCCCTAAAAATCCCTTGAGGAGGTCCCTATAAAGCAAATGCCAAATTTCCTAGTGAGCCTTGCCTGGAAAACCTGACCATTGTGAAGAGCTTGAAAAAATAGGCAGGTTTTCTTTTTACAGTACCCTGAAATTCGACCAAATAAAGAAGTTATCCATGGTCAAAGTTTGGTCAAACATACAGTTCAAATATGCATTTGGCGGGCTTGAAAATCTCTATCGGCCTTAGGAAATGTTGAAAAATTTAAGTTTTATCATTTTTTGAATGTATATCGGGCCAGGGAAAGACATATACATTTTGGGAATCTTTCACAGATTCCCGGGAATATTCCAGGTTTGTATATCGGCGATATACAAGTAAAGATGCAAGTGAAACATACAATGTATAAGATGCATTCTGGGGATATTCTTTCCAAGATTCCACGGTTGCATGTCAAAGGTTTGTATATTGCTTTGTATGTTTGCAATATACAAGAGAAAATATACAAGGGAAGCATACATTGCGGGCATATTCCTCAAGATTCCCTTTTTGTATGTCAGTGGGTTTATATATTGCGTTGCATATTCGACATACAAAGCCCCAATGTACATTTGCTACAGTGCCGCGGGGAAATATACAAAGGTTGCTGCAGAAAGGATATACAAAGGCATTTGTATGTTGCCAATATGCAGGAGGTGGGGTCCACAATATACAGGAGCTTTTGTATATCAGCGATATACAAAGTAAACATGCAAGTCAAGATGTGCAAAGGCAAAAAGGCAGTGTCATGTACATTCAAAAGATGCTACAGTGGCTTGTATATGCAGTTGTATATTTGCATATATAAAAGTTAACATACAAACCCGGACCCGATTGCATTTTTCAATGGTTTCATAAAGAGTTTCAGGTCCGCGGCTTGTATATTGGTGTTGTATATGTCGATATGCAAGCAGAAGATACAAAAGGGAAGACAAGGCTGGGGCCCATCGCTTGTATATTAGCAGTTGTATGTTCGCATATACATCCCAAAATGCACTTCAATATGCAAGTCAGATTTCATGAAAAGATCAAATGCAGCTGATGCAATTTCAAGTCCACAGTGCATTGTATATGCGATTGTATGTTTGTATGTACATGCGATACACAAAGGAAAAATGCAGTTTCCTAGTGTCGCCAAAAATAGACCAACTCAACGGAAAATCAAGAGGTGCCACGTGGCAGCGGCGGATGCATATACAAAGGCTCTTGCATATGCAAGGCAGTTTTAAATGCTTTTTGAGAGTGATTGCAGAAGCCTTTTGGTGCCAAAATGCGGAGATACATACAAAGTTTCCAAAGCATGCAAAGTCAGGATCTAAGGTATTTTCAAAGGGCGATATATACACAGATGCAGAAGTGATATATACAGGCAGTTGACCAGATCTTTGACCGCCGATATCTTCCCCATTTCAGTGAATTCCGACATGCTGTAAGAGGCAGAAATGCTTGTTCTCCTCTTTCATTTGAACAGATTTCTGGGGGGACTTTCCAGTTTTCCTTTTCCCGATCTGGCTTTGCATATTTTGGGTCGATTGGATGTTTCAGCAGTTGCCTTGAAGTTTTGAGGGGTTTTTTCTCCTCACAGTGGCTCTGGTTGGTGGATTTCTGCAGGTGCATTCATGGTGTATGGGCTCTTTGTCTTGTAGGACCAATTTCTGTGCGTTGGACGGCGACTTTGGGGGTTGCTTCTCCATCCCCTATCCTATCTCGTGTCTTGGCTGCTGTTTTCCGTGTTTTCTCTTGGCGACAGCATGGCCCCTGTCCCTTTGCCATGCCTCTGCCTATACTCTCCTGCTGCTGGCATTTATGGCCTCGGTTCTGTGAATGAGCGACTCCTTGTTTTCTGGTAGGAATTTGACCTATTTAAGTAGTGTAAAATCTCTTTTAAAAAAGGGGATGGTATTTTTGGGGCTGTTATGCTGCCGAATTCCTTTTGTAGTCAGTCCATTTTAGTGTAACTGCAAGGATAAGGGAATGTGACTCACTGTGCCTGAATCTAGCCTCTGCTGTCTTCCTTTACCCACCAATGAGTGCAATTAGCTAAATGGGTGTAATTCTACTATGAAATGTTCTGCATTGTAACAGTTTTCTAGGCCTTCATGATTAATAGATGCTAATTTTTGCCTCTTTTATCTCTGAATTTCTGTGTTTCATTTGAAGTTTTAGTCTGTTCTATGGGTAAAACGGCCCCTCTACAGGTTTAGCTTTCATACTAAAGCCTCAAACCAGCCTTAAATCTGTGCAAATCTTTCTTCAGTAGCGAAAGAATCATTGTTGTGTTCACACTATGACCACCATCTCTCACTAAATCTGGTGTATCGCCTCTTTTTTCCCTTCAGTTCCCCTTCTAACTCTTTCCCCTGCAAGCTGTTAGCACTAGATTTAGTATCATTGCTCTAAGTAATAGGCTTGGAGCAAGGAACCAACCTTCTCTGGAGGTCTGATCTCATAACGCAAGGTCCCACACTTCGAGATCATTCCAATGTTACTCCAGGTTGCATGAGGTGTCACAGCTGCATGCGAAGGGTGCAAATCTGGGTGATAACAGTTATCAACAATAATCCTTTTGGAACACTCTTCCTTGGATTTTCTAGCTTTCTCAATTCTTTTGTGGCATCTTTCCTATATTTCTTGAACTTCTTTCAGTTTCTTTTCTTCCATGTTCAATTCTATTGTCAATTCAATATCTTCCCTAATTTTCTCTTATTCTTGCTATCTCCTTTTGCCATGGGTGTTTATTAAGTTGGTGTTTCATTAATCCTTTTATTCATCCCTAGTGACTTATTCTCATCCTTCTCCTAAAGGTCACATCTCTTTGGAGATCTCTTCAAGATCCCCCCCTTTCCATTTGTCATCTCCTAGGTGCCTAATCCCCTCTCGTGAGGCTAGAACCTAGAAAATTCTACCGTAAATCATAAACTCTTATTTCTTCTTAATTATAATTCTTCCTTATCCAATTTTCCTTTGCTATAAATGATATATCTATAGTTTAGATCTCTCTTTTATCCTTTTACTAGGGTCCCTGCAATAGAACCAAGATGTTGATAAGAATAGGCACAAATCGAATATTTGAGCTTTAGTTACTTGAAATGTTGTATTTATACTCTAGTGTTAAGGATAAGAAAAGGATTAGAGCCTTGGCAATGAATTATAGAAGGTTGTAGCATGAAAGAATATGTAAAATCAATAAAATACATCCACTTTCATACACAACATGCATCACAACACATTACATATAAGCCAAACCAACTTGTGGTATATTATATTTATCAAGTATAGCTCCGTTACAATGTTTGTTCATATATTAGTCTCTATCTCTTCCTTCATCACTCTATCCTAGACCTATTTCATCAGACTATTACATTACATTATCATCTCACATTCTCTTCTTCATCTCACATTCTATCTACATTATCTATCTACATTTTATATTACATCTTCGTAGCCAATACTTATACCCAAGTATAAGTATCTCAAGAATTGTATCTCTTGTATACATTGTGTCCTTTGGATGTATTGGTGTCGCATCTCTTTTGTGGTAGATATATCCTTGTTGTCTAGTTGGCTCTATCCTGCCACCAAATTGTAACATATAAAATGCTTGTGCTCATATTCAAACTCTAATAACAAGACAATAAGCCTAGAAGTATTAAGACATGGATAAAATACATGGGCATGGACATTTAAACAAATTATCAAGGTAAATAGGAAGCCCATATGCATGCAAAACACAAGGATTTAATATATAGAGACAATTTTAGACACGGATCATGAAATTTTTAATGGGACCCATTAAAAATAAATCTCAAATTGATAATCAACAAGGGCCAAATAGAGAATAGGTGTGATCATAAAGGCACGAATTTACATTTTTGATCCCAAGCCAAATTTTTGTACACCAAATCTTGAATCAAGAAGAGGCGACATTTTATTTCCCCATTCAAGAAGAGGCGTTTGCCACTCAAGCATCAATATAATGGGGTTTCCATGTGTTGTCTACCAACTTTCTAATCACATTTGGGCGATATTCTACTATCCTCTTTCAAGGAAGACACCACTCAACATGGATACATTGGGATTTTTAGTGTGTTGTCCATCAAAATCCCAATTAGCTACCCCATCATAACACTCATTCATAGATATAATGGGGTTTTTATTGAGTTGTCAACAAATACCTGATCGAATATGCACCATATTCTACTACATGTTTTCAAGAGGGCGTGGGCAACAAGGTTTGAATCTAGGTGCGGAGCTTTGAATGCTCCCATTTCAAGTTGAACTATCAACTTACCTAAGCCTCCTTCCACTTATCTTAGATTTTTCTCTAAACATTTTTTTTTTTTTTTTTTTTAGTATTTAGGCATTCTTGTAAGCTAATACCAAACTATTCACCTATCTTATTATTTTGTTTCATCTAAGTGTATATTCTTCTATCAGTTATTCCTAGCCTTCCCTGGCCATCTATTAATCTCCATGCGTCCTATTCACCTGTCTTATTATTTTGTTTCATCTAAGTGTATATTCTTCTATCAGTTATTACTAGCCTTCCCTGGCCATCTATTAATCTCCATGCGTCCCTTTTTCTTATTGATATCTCAAGCACTGGGCACATAGACCTCCTCTCATTTCTCATAAGAGATTATACAATATGTATACATCATGTGCAATGTGCACGCAATTGACTTAAGTCCTACTATTTTGGTGGGCTATTATGACATCGTCTTGTTACTCCCCTAGCAGGGCTATGGTTTTGACATTTAAGCTTTTCTTTCTTAATTTTTAAATGCTTATACTTATATGTTTATATATTGAAACTGTAATACTAAGGTTTTAATATCCAAATAGAGGTATAAACAAGAAGCTACCTAATTCCATTCCCATCATGTTACCCTTGGAGGGCACCCAATTGTGTCAATCAGCAATTTATGGCTACAATAAGGATGAGAATTTCTTTTGATAAAAAGTCTAATATTTCATTCGAATAAGTATAGTCTAATTCATAAAAAACATAACTATGATAGGAACAATATATCGTGTCGGAACTTCATGCGGAACTTCATGTCAGAAATTTGGGTTAACTGACAGAAACAACAGCATGAATATTTTGTATGAATATGAGAATGTTGGAGCATTTTATGTTTAGAACCATATACAGGTAGGTAGCTTTTTTTAATGAAAATGTCAGTGGTGGAGCAATCCGCATTCCAAACCATATAGAGGGTATCAATTTACATTTAGAACCATACAGTGGTCAGTAGAAAATTTTGTATGAAAATCTCGGGTGGGGCAATCCACATTCCAAACCATATATAAGGTATCAATTTACATTTGGAACAATATAGAGGTCAGTAGCATTTTTTGTACTGGAGCAATTCACATTCCAAACCATACAGAGGGTGTTAGCTCAGTCGTAAGAGCACCCATTGTGAGCACACCAAGTCCTAGGTAAACCATATAGAGGGTGTTAGCTCAGTCGTAAGAGCACCCATTGTGAGTACACCAAGTCCTAGGCTTGAGTCTAATTGATATATTAAAATTCAACATGACACTAGACCTAGACTAGCAACCACAAGGCCCAAGCACAAAACTGTGTCTTGAGGTGGGTTTTGGAGTGATCCACATTTTGGTTCATATAGAGGCTTAGTAGCTCAGTAATAAGACTGCCTACCGTTTGAGCTCTAAGTGAAAGAAACTCATAAGAGAAACACTCAGGGTTTGAGTCCATCTATTTTACGCTCAAGTACTTTGACCAGCTAATTTTGAAGGCAATATTTTGCAGCATATGGCAAGGAATAACTATTTAATCTAATCTCCTTAACCAAATTAATTGATGAACTTATCCAAAATTTGATTAAAATGATCTAGACCAAAAATAAAAGTTCACAGACACTCCAGTTATGTCTATGTTGAGTTGACAACGCTTTACAATTACAGCAAAAATTTCTGTCCATGATTCAGCATTACCCATCAGGAAGTAAAAGTAATCCAGGTTTATAGACGCGGGGCAGAAGTTTTGGTGGTTACAGAATTCATAATGAAATTGAAAACTGTGGAAATCATTATTAAACTTCACCTTTTGAATTGTCTCTGTTTTAATTCAATCATTAAAGAGTTTATTAAAAGGGTTTCGGCAGTTTTTTTCACATAATTTATAACTTACTCTGGAATGTCCTTTCCATGGCCAGAGCATTTATCTTCCCCAAGGAGGCTATATCAGCTGGATACAATCCTTAAAATTTAATTCGGTGATATTTTGCACCAGATCTTGATACCTATTGGTTTTTGCTCATTTGGAAAATCAACTGTTTATTGTTATCTTTTAGGTGGGTGTTTTGTTTTGGTTACAGGTCTTCATCTCACTGCAAAAGCTTTCCAACTAGTATATTTATATTTAAAAAAATATATCTACGTCTTCCAATTTAGCTAGAATGCAAGCATTTCATTTCCCATTAAATATATTTCTTATTCTTGACATTTATAAATTATTCGCAGTTAGAATATTTGCATTTTGTTTTAAAATAGCAAAAGCATCTTTGACAGTGGTGTGAGGTTTAGTGGTGTATTTATTGTGGCATTTCATTATGATCCTCTATCTTTATAATCTCATGCATATAAATCTTTTTTTTTTGTTTTTTAGATTGGAATCTTATAAAATTACAGGAATCTTTCAGCTCTTCAACTCCACCCCTGCTGTGATTGTAGAACGCCTCTCCGTATAACTATTTGAATAGATCCTTAGTGTATGAAATAGCCTAAGGGCTAAGGGAAAAAATGGAAATAAACATTAGAAAGTTATATGGTTCATGTTTCTGTCTAATTGCAAGTCTTCAGAAAACTGAAGTTTAGATAGGTCACAAAATCAATAGCCTTCTGCTTCTCCAGGAAACAGCTAGGTAACAAGTAGAAGACGTGTTTCTTCTTGATACATTAGCATTACTACCCAAATGTTTTGATATAAAATTCTTTTGATTGCAAAAGATATACCACATAAAACACAAAAGATTCAACGTCTCTGAAAGAACAAAAAAATGCTCATGAAACCTTCAATCTGAACCTGCCTTTACATGGCATGAAATTCATGATTACTTACTTGACACTTGGTAAACTGTCTGATATAAGGGAAACCTACTGTACAGGTATTGGGTTCAACAATGCCAAATAGTGAACAATTAGTTAATTTAACTTTGTCATATATTGGGCATACAAATGCCCTTAGTTTAAGAGCTGCCAGCAAAGCCTTCATGCAAACATTTCAAGCTGCATATGATTGACCACCCTCTTCATAATTTTCTTTCTACACATGGAATCCATGCCACCTTTGAAAGTTACTGAGACTACCATCTGTTGATATTGCTAGCCCAATTCCAGATCTTCCTTCACTCCCCACACCTTGGTAATAGAGGCGCCACTCATTTTCATCCATCTGCACCAGACAAGGTGATCCAACTCCTATGTTATCCCATGCATTTGGGTATGTAGCAGGTCTAAACACAGGCTCATTTTGACACCTTACCCAATTTTTCAGGCCGTCAGAGGACCTTGCTAACCCAATGCTTCTGGTTCCATCTGCAGCAACACCCTCATATATCATAATATATCCCTGTCCATGTTGATTGCTGATCACCTGTCGTGCAGCGATACCAATCTCATCAAAAGACCTTGGAGGACCCCCCTCTAAAATCTTTCCCAGCTTAACCCATTTGACACCATCTCTAGATCTTGCAATACCTACTGCAAGACAACCAGATTTAACATCAAGGGAATGGTAATACATTCGGAGGTCATCAGGACTGTGGAAAACAACCTGAGGTGAACCAACAGAAAGTGAATCCCAGTCTCCTTCTGTACCAGCATCAAAAAGTGCACCACTGTGATGGTCTCCCTCTATTCTAGCCCAGTTTCTTCCATCAGGACTCATAGCCAGGCCTGGAAGAGACCTAAAAAGAGTAGATTCAAGACCAGTTTCCCCAAACCTCCAAGGGTTCCCAAGCAACATTTGGGGAACATTTATCTCATCTGAATTGCATCCTGAATAATACATCCAGTAAACCCCACTTGAGGCTTTCACCTTCTCACTAGACAGTATAAGAATATCAGAAGGCCGGACACTCTCAGTATCAAAAGCCCACCAATCACCACTGCATTCCATAACAATACCAACATCATCATCAGTCTCAATGTGTCCAGTCCCTCTTCGCCAATGAATTCCATTAGCCGACACTGTTAAGCCCACTGAATCTCGAGAACCCTTTTTCCTCCCATAATACCACATATACCATCTTTCCTCGTTATCACCCAGATATCTTCTCACAACTGGGCATCCAACCTCCATGCTATCCCATGAACCAGGCTGCCCTAGACCAAATACCATACCCTCAGTTCTAGGCCGGAAATTTTCTATTGGAGAAGAATGGGAACCGCCACTGGTTTCAGATTGCAAATCCCCTTGGTTCACCATAGAATTATAGGAGATTCCATTCTGGTCTTTAGAACCTGAAACTGCATGCCCCTCAACATCCTGTTTCTTACAACATTGCCCAAGTCTGAGTCTATCATTTCCTGTGCACCTTAAACCAGTAATACCATTTCTACCCAAAACTTTGTTTAAATTCTTGCCATGAAAATATCTAACCTTCTTATGCCATTTGCCACTAAACCATAAATCCGCAAACCGAGCAGTACTTCCCCCTCTTACATTCCATGAACTCCCTCTGTCTACAAAACTGTTCTTAGACTGTATCAAACTTGGGAAATCTTTAATAAAAGAAGCCTTCTGCATCTCTGCATAAAATTGAAGAGCTTCAAATTAATATTTAAAAATAAGACAATTTTTAAGAAAACAAGCAATACTGTTTTCACAGATAAGTCCCAAGTGGAACTAGAGAATACTTGATGCATCCAAGATTTAGCTTTCCAGTTACTGAAGTTCAGGGCTCAAGCCTCAAATACTAGCCTAAATTTATAAGAATACCCACCTTCAAAGGACAAACTGCCAGATTTTTGCTAGAAGAGGATAACCAATATGCCTATCACATATTGATATAATTATCACAATATTCCTCCTGTTTCAGTTTGGCTGGTTCACAAATTTAATTATTTTGAATTCATTTTGCCACTGTTTATTTGCAGCATGCAGCATATCAATGTATGTGATTCTATTCTTGAATGCTTTGTGGGTCCCTTGCCTTGTGATTATTTCCAATGTGAATGCTTTTATAGAACTTA
Source organism: Cunninghamia lanceolata (assembly GCA_027924645.1). Lineage (NCBI taxonomy): Eukaryota > Viridiplantae > Streptophyta > Pinopsida > Cupressales > Cupressaceae > Cunninghamia > Cunninghamia lanceolata. Next base: position 897,618 of record BSBN01001153.1, read on the forward strand.
CAAGCTTCAATAAATACAGTGATAACAATACTCCTGATCCTGTATCAGTTTGGTGGGTTCACAAGTTCAAATAATTTGAATTCATTTTGCCCTTGTTTATTTGCAGCATGCAACAAATTCAGGTATGCAATTCTATTCTTGTGTATTTGTGGGTTTTCTTCCCTTGTGAGTATTTCTAATATGAATGTTATTTTAAAAATTACGAACTTCAATAAAATACAGTAATGACGATACAAGTGATCCTGTTTCAGTTTGAGTGGTTCAAGAAATCATATATTTTGAAATCATTATGCCACTGTTTATTATATGTGGCATTCTGCGAATTCAAGTATGCAAATATATTCTGTGTGCTTTGTGGATCATTTTTCCATGTGTTTAGTTCCAATGAATATTCTAAAAATTACAAGCTTCAATAAAATACAGTGGCAGGCCAGGATTCATTCCCTGTTAATGTCCACTTATCTACCATTGCTTATATATAGGGGGCTGAAATCTTTGCCACTAGGCCAGGGGCTCCTCACCTAACCGGCCAAACATGGAAGATAATTGCAAATTGAATTATAGCAATGACAATTTCAATAGCAAAATTGTCAATTTGTAATGGCTCAACTGGTTAAGATGTTTGGCTCACTAAAACCCAGCCGGGCTCCATAGTGGCTGAATGCAAAGGCCAACAGACATACGGTGATGCTTTGGTGGCCTAAATAGCCTACTCCTTTCAATTAGTTTCTGTAGTTTAGTGATATATCTTTTGATGGGATTACCCCTTTTTTCTAAACATACAGATTAAAAGATTTGACTAACATAAATTCACACAAATTGTAATCCACTACTGGTCATTCTTGATTTAAAATTGGGTGCAAAGATGACAGCTTTCTGAACAATAATTTGGTCAAAACTGAAATAAATTTAATTTTTAGGGCCAATTTTTTTTTTTCCTTTCACATTTCGTATGTGCTCTAATTTGAAAAACTTTGTGCAGATGGCAATAGTAGTCCAAAGTGACAGACTCACCTGAATATGTAGCTTCAGTCCTGACTATAAACTGTAAAAATGTTGAGTCTTGACAGCTAGGTGCCCTAGACAATTCAAGGCCTAGTTGATGACTATAACTGCACAGAAAGCTGAAGTGGTCTTATAGAAAATCGTCAGAGTTCTGAACAATGCAGCTTCCCAAGTATAAGAAATTCCTCATTACTGATATACTGGCATGGGTTTTGGGAATTTTTCCTTTTCTTTCGATTTTGATTTGCTATAGAAGAAAGGAATGATCAGCAAGGGTGTTTCAAAAGCTATGGCTGATCCACATGATACTTTGCCGACATCAAATAAACGATCGATTATTGTTTGGAGATAAAGGTGTTCTTGCTCCCGAGAAGGTCACATCTTTTATCATTCTTCAAGCACAAGACTAGAATATATTCTCATGGGTGGGCCTTAAACTGGTGAGCTTGAAAGCTTTTCTTCGTTTAACTTCATACCTGTTTTTTTTTTTTTTATTCTTTCGGTGTATGGGGAAAATTATACTCTCTGTAAGAATATTTCTAATGTGGTTTAAGTTGTGGGAAGAGTTATTTTTAAACAATTTAATCTGGAAATGAAATGAAATGAAAGATTTTAATAACATGAGATCAAGCAGTCTAAGGGATCCAAAAAACGATTCCTCAAGACATTTTTAATCTTCTTTCGAGGTCAGATCTTCTACTATGAATCTTGATCAATAAACTAGTCATATTGTGTGAATCTGTGCTTCCTCAATAATTTGTCTTCATTTTACCTTTCACTTTATATACCTTTTTTTTCCGTAGTGAACCAAAACATACTTATTATCTGCTCTCATAGCATTCATTGCATTAATTGTAGCACCTATATCAACTTGTAAGGGATTAAATACCCTTTACTTGGGTTAACCTAGGTTAATTAAAAGAAATATAATAATAAAGCACAATTAATTTTAGAAAATAATAAATTGAAATGTTATTGTTAGAAATTAAATACAAATGGATAAGTATTTAATTTTGGAAACTATGATGAAGAATAAGGGTTGATGTTGTGCAAACTCCATTGCTCGCGTCTAGAAATCAATGTTTTTGATATACTCATTGTCTTAGGATATGTATAGTCATAGAAAAATTCATAAGGTGAATCCAAGCCCCTTGGGGTCAAAATTGAGCTCTGCAGAAATGATCTAATGCACAAGATTGCTCTATAACACATAGGATTGATCTAATAGATTGTGGACTTCTAAACTAGCTTTGGCTTGATCTATGATATCAAAATTTGTGCAAGGACAAATTATATGTAGAAATACCTTCGGGGAAGCTATGAAATTGTGAGTGTCAAGTTCTCCCTAGTCAACACCCTTGTTAGACTCACTTTACAAACTTGAGTGAATTTCATAGAAAATATTCTCAAGCATACATGTTTCTGAGATACAAATTTTGATCTTGATTTAGACGTGTTCATTTCAAACTCCAAAATTGAAATGTTCTTAGAATGATTTTCTCCTTGATCCCATGCATATGAATTAATTGCACATTGAATGTCTTTAAATGTTAAGGCATATCAAGAAGTCATGCAAATATGTACCAAGCTGGCTCTCGATGACTAGTGAAAAAGGGAGGTAGTTAGGAAAAAATTGAATTTAAATTTTTTAATTTTGGGGGTTAATTTAAAGCCCCTCAATATCAAACCCGAACATCACAAGATTAAACTGAGACATGAAAGTGCATATCTCAAGTGGGAATCGAATGTGTGGATATGTTTGTGAGCATGGGTGCAATAAATAACTAATAATGGTGAATAAGTGGGAATAGGTGTAAATGGGACTAGGATAATATTGAATATATAGAAATGTGTGCAAATAGGAGTAAATGAGAATGAATAAGGAGTGGAAAATGATCCAAACTTAACAAAAGAGTGTACCACTTGTCATTATATACTTGTATCAAGTGATTTTGTCAAAATGGACCCAAAACTAAATGAGAATTTGCATGGGTATGCAAATTTCACCATCACACAACCATATCATTCTTTTTATGTAGAACAAGTTTTCCATATTTAGGTGTAATTACTCTACATCAAAATTATTTTCTAATAGTATACCAATAACTGATGTAGCCACACCACGGTGATACCCTATTTCTCCCCTATTGCAAGCAATCCTATAGTAGCCAAACACCACTTCTATGGCCCACACCCAAAAAACAATCGTTGTAGGTGACTTAAAACAGTCTATGCCCTTGTAGCAAGCTATTTTTTCTCACAAGCTTCTCCTCTGACTATTGTTGTAGGTGATCTGAAGACCGACCACCACACTCTTCCAAGTTTCTACAGGTTAAAGGCAAGGTTGTAGGCAATCCTGCAGTCACCCAACACACTCTTCTTGACCTACACCTCACACTTTGGTTGCTGCAGGCAACCTTAATCCAACAATATGCCCAGCCCTATTTCTATAGGCAATAAGAATACACGTGCATACACACATATATATAGATACATATGGTTGTCAACTCATGAAAACAATGCATCAAACACCATAGTCCCCATGTGGGTCAAGGTGGGTCTAGTTACACATATCAAATCAAATTGCAAAAGATAAATCACATGCATATAATGAAAAATCAGGGAGAAACTCATTAAAATAAAGACTTCTTCTTCCATTAATACTGGAATAAATCTATACATTCATCATTCTTTTGATTGGCTTACATAGGCTTGGATTTTATGGCCCAATCTCAAACTGAACTCCCCCTTGCCTTGATGTGCTTCTCACACCTCCTCTTTGTGGTCCTTTCTTCCCTATTGCGCCTCTACAGCTCCTCCTTTTCTTCTCTTATTTTCTCTTTTGCTACACCTTTTTCCCCTTTCCTTTCTTATTTTGCAGCCTCCTTTCCCCTATTTCTTCTATCTTCTTTATCCTTTATCTCCTCTCTTATTTTCTCACCACTAGGTAGTCCTCCTTTTGGTTATTCATCTTTCCTTTCTCTGCACTTTGTTGCCTTTCCACCTATGGCTCCTTACTCTTACGCTATACCTTCTATTTTTTCCCTTACATGCAAACCCTTTTCCATTCTCCTCCTACATCATTCTCAAAATCCTCTCCTTTTCTTTTCTTCTTCATGACTGCACTCACATACTCACAAGGACTACCCCAAATCCTACCCAAATCTTTAATTTGGGCCCAAGTTAATCACTCAAATGGAGGGAAGTGGCCTTCGTTATGTTATACACTAACTTCCCTCTCTTCCTATTCCTTCATCATGGGCTACCCTCTCTTCTTTTTCGACATCTTCTACATACACTCAAAACTTCTTCAATCCTACCATTCTGGAATGTTCTAGACCATTCAATTATCAAAAACTATCAAAAATCCTATTGATACTAATTTTAGTGCTCAAATTGGGGCCTCTTGAATGCTACACCTACCACCAGTAGTTTTCCCTCTCAAATTTGGTGCTCAAATCTTCAATTTGTGTGCCAAAATAATTTGCACTCATGGTGGGAGCAGCCTACACAATCATTTGAATTCACCTACCCCACATGCTCTTCCCTAGTGCAACATATATGCTTCTTACAACTAGTTTGAATGGCTTCTCTATTGTCTCATGCCAACGGGCACAAGATATATTCAATTTTAAAACTGGCGGTAGAAAAAATCACAACCTAAAGAATTTGGTTGATGCCCCTACATCATACTCCCAAGGTTAGGAAATTTGTGAGCCCCTGCTCACTACCAAAACTATATGTTTTTGTAGGTCAGCAACCTTGTTGTTGTAGTTCAACAACCCTATTGCTACAAACCAGAATGCTTGTTATTGTAGGTAAACTTGCAGCATAACTCCCATATCCTTTTTCCACCTCTACTCCTTCGATACAAGCCATTTCTTCTCCTCATCCTCCTACTCAATATATAATTGAATCTCATTCATATATCCAGCACACTTGTTATCCTCCTTGATCATGAATCACCTTGTTCTCTATTGGGAATTAAGGTGTCTCAACCTTGCAATTCCTAGCATTGGTTATTTGATTATTTATTTATTTATTTGCTCAATTTTGTATTTACTTGCACATTCAGTTTTGGCTTTTAGTTTGAGGTGGCATTGTGACATGTCATCTTACTTGGAATATGCTTTGGATGGTCAAGTCAAACACATGTGGATTTGGGCATCCCATTTGAGGTGGCAATAATATGCCATGTGTTGGCATCTTGGATTATGACGGAGGAGTTATTTTGTATGACAGAATCTATGACGCGTAAGAGCCAAGTATAGAGATTCCTATGACAAGTGAAGACAAGTATCGTAAAGTATCCTTGCATGAGAGAAAGGCATCTTTGGGCGCCCAAGTTGGGTTATGACATGTTGTAAGAGGAATATGTTATTTTTTAGTCGTGTATGACAGATTCTCTTACAACATTAAGTGTTGTCATGTTGCAGATTTTTATGACAACTGTAAGATGTGTAAGAGCATTTGTCATTGCCTATTTTAGCCTTGGAGCACTCCATCTTGGGAAATCAAATCTGCCATGTTATGACAGATGTAAGAGAGGTGAAAACATCTTGGACAAGTGTCTTTTGAGTGTGTAAATGGCCATGTGGCCAAGATGGATGCCCATCTCTAGAGGCTTCTCAATATTGCCTTGTAACTCTATATAATGCATTGTTTTGGAGTAGTAGTTGCGTAGTGTTTGTAGAGGTACTATTATGCTACCAAAATCACTCTAGAAACAACATTTGTAGACTCCCAGAAGAACTTGTATTGCAAGTGTATTGTAATCCTTTACAAATTTTGTTAATACATTATGTAGGTTTTGGAGTGTGGGGTTTTTTACCTGAAAAGGTTTTCCCCATGATATATCTTTTGTCAATCTCTTTCTATGTGTTGTGTTGCTATTGTAATATTTATGTTATGTGTTTAACATTGCTGCAATTGTAAGGATTTTAAAGAACTTGCATACTATTCCCCTCATTAGGTTGGTGTAGGAAGTGTGTTCCGCGTACCTTGCTTCCTTTCAGTTGGTATCAGAGCTTGATCACCTTTGATCCTAGTTGTTGGGTAGGGTTTTTTGAGCTAATCTTCAATTGAGTGGGAGTCTGTGCAAAGTATTCTACAATCTTGTTGCAAGAAAAGGATGGCAGGGACATCTAGAAGAATAGAGTTGGAAAAGTTTAATGGCAGCAATTTTGAGTTGCAGAAACTTAAAATGGAAGACATGCTTGTTGACAGAGACCTATGGGAAACAATTTTTGGAACAAAACCAATGGCAATGGCACAGGCAGTTTGGGATCTCAAAGATCATAAAGCTAAGGGTCTTGTGAGACTCTATTTAGCTGGTTCCGTCATGTTAAATGTTCATGAAGAGAAGACCGTGAAAGAGTTATGGAAGAAACTTGGTGATGTTTATCAGGCCAAATCCCTGGTAAACAAGTTATTCTTGAGGAAGAAGTTGTATTCTCTAAGGATGGAAGATTGAGGATCAGTTACAGATCACTTGAATGCCTTCAACATGTTAGTTGCACAGTTGACTTCCATTGGTGTGAAGATGGAGGAGGAGGATCATTGCATGACCTTGCTTTGTTCTTTGCCAAAATTGTGGGACCACCTTGTCATGGCTATTGGGAGTTCTACAACCACCTTCAAGATGGATGAAGTGGTGTCTTCGCTGTTATCTGAAGAAATGTGGAGAAAGTCTTTTGAAACGGCTAAGGAGGCTCTTGCGGTTTGTGGTAGATGCAAAGAGAAAGGGAAAAGGAAGGACAAGAAAGATGAAAAGGGCCAATCCAAATCACATGGGAGATCCAAATCTCCTGGAAAGTCCAAGGCAGTGTGTTGGAATTGTGGCAAAACTGGGCACTTTCGAAAGGAGTGCAAGGAGGGAAAGAAGAAAAAAGAAGAACACCTCCGATTCAAATTGTGAGTAATCACAAGATGATGGTGATGCTTTTATTGCTACCCTAGCCACCCATGCATCAGAAGATGTGTGGCTAATGTACTCTGGTGCTTCTATCCACATGATCTCACACCGAGGTTGGTTCACAAAGTATGAAGAGTTTGATGGTGGGAAGTTGTACCTGGGTGATGATTCTCACTTGAAGATAGTTGCTTGTGGAAGAGTCTTGATCTGATTCCCTGATGGATGAGTGAAGGGGATCAATGGGGTTATGTACATCCCCGGTTTAGCATAAAACCTACTCTCTGTAAGTAAATTAAATGATGCAGGTGTGCAGGTTGTCTTCTCAGGTGGAGGATGCAAGATGACAAGAGGAGCTATGGTGCTTGCTAAGGGTACTCAGAGAGGTACTCTATTTCAGATGGATGTACTCTATTTCAGATGGATGCATGCACTACTCAGTGCAATATTTCTTCTGATTTGAAGAAAAGAGCTTCAGTTACTTCATCCTCACCATTGGAACGAATAGCAAAGGAATGTGTTGCTTTAACTTGTGATGGTAGTGCATTTTGGGTACCTAAGGGTGCTCATGTTTTGGAAATAAAACTTCTTGCTGAGAAGACACTGCTATGGCATAAGAGACTTGGTCACATTGGTGAGAAGGGTCTTAAAGCCCTAAAAAATAAAAACCTCGTCGAGGGGTTAAATGATTGTAATTTCAAGTTTGACTTTTGTGAACATTGTATATATGGAAAGAAAAACCATGTTCAGTTTTACTCTAGTTCTCATAAGTCTTCTGGTGTTTTGGATCTTATTCATTCTGATGTGTTTGGTCATGTGAATGTTTCTTCGATTTCTAAATCATTATATTTTGTATCATTCATTGATGATTACAGTAGAAGGACATGGGTTTATTTTCTCAGAAGCAAATCTGAAGTCTTTAGTCAATTCAAAGAGTTTAAAGCTTTTGTAGAGAATCAAACTGGTAAAAAGATTAAGTGTTTGAGAACTAATAACAGTGGTGAGTTTTGTTTTGCAAAGTTTGATAAGTTTTGTAATGAACATGGGATTGAAAGACATAAGACAACTCCTTATACCCTGCAGCAAAATGGAGTTGCAGAGAGGATGAACAAAACGTTGATGGAGAGGGCTAGGAGTATGCTTAGTGGTGCTAGCCTTGAACAAAAGTTTTGGGCTGAAGATGTAGCCACTTCTTGCTACCTGGTTAACATGTCTCCTACTTCAATGCTTGTTGATAAGACACCCATGGAGGTGTGGTCTGATAAGAAGCCTTCATTGAGACATCTTAGTGTTTTTGGTTGTGAGGCATATGCACATGTGCCTAAGGAGAAGAGGTTAAAATTGGAGAACAAGGCAATTAAGTGTATCTTCATTGGCTATGGTGTCGGTGTGAAAGGGTACAAGCTTTGGGATCCTGTGGCCGAGAAAGTGTTGTATAGTAGAAGTGTTATTTTCAGAGAGGTAACTCCTCATGTTGTTTTACAACTAGAAGAGAAAGAAAAGAAAGAAGATGTGGTTCAGTAAAGATCTAGTTGGACCTGATGATGAGGAGAGCTCTAGCAGATCTGAAAGTTCAGAAGAGGAAGAGGAAGATGAACATCCACCTTAGCTTTTGAGGAGGTCCACACGAATCAAGAAGCAACCTGAGAGGTTTGGTTATTCATTGCTAGATTCTAGTTGTGCTTATGCCTTGATTACTAACACTAATGAGCCTAGAACTGTGACAGAGGCTATGGACATGAAAGATGTAGGTTCCTGGAAGGAGGCCATGAAAGATGAGATGGCTTCTTTGGAAAAGAATAAAACTTGGGACTTGGTGCCTTTGCCTAATGGATGGAAACATGTCAGATGTAAATGAGTGTTCAAGAAGAAATTTGGAGTAGATGGCAGTGTTGAGAAGTACAAGGCCAGATTGGTTGTGAAGGGGTATTCTCAGGTGGAGGGAATTGATTATGGTGAGATTTTATCTCCCATTGCAAAGTTGACATCTATTAGGTTCTTGTTATCTCTTGCAGTAGCTTATGACTTAGAAGTGGAACAAATGGATGTGAAGACAACTTTCCTTCATGGTGACTTGGAGGAAGAAATTTATATGTCACAACATGAGCACTACGTGGTGAAAGGTAAAGAAAATTTGGTTTGTAAGTTAAAAAAGTCTTTGTATGGTTTGAAGCAATCTCCTAGGATGTGGTACTTGAATTTTGATGCCTTTGTGTTGTCTATTGGTTTTCTGAGATCGAAATCAGATCATTGTGTCGTTATTACAAGTTTGACAATCTCATTATGGCACTGTATGTTGATGATATGTTGCTAATTGGGAATGGTAAGAATATGATTTCTGATTTAAAGTCTCATGTGTCAGCATAGTTTGAGATGAAAAACTTAGGGGCAGCCAGGAACATTCTGGGGATGGAGATCAGAAGAGACAGAGCAAACAAAAAACTTTGGTTAAGCCAGAGTAAGTAAGTGAAGACTGTGTTGGAGAGATTCAGCATGGTAGATTGTAGACCATTGTGTATTCCTATTTCATTGGGGACAAAGTTATATGTTAATGATTGTCCAAAGTCTCCTTCTGAGACAAAGGATATGAGCAGAGTACCTTATGCTAGTACAGTTGGCAGCTTAATGTATGCTATGGTCTGTACAAGACCAGACATTGCCCAAGCAGTGGGTGTCCTTAGTTAGTTTATGGCTAATCCTGGATGGGTACATTGGGATGCAGTGAAGAGAGTGTTTAGATATTTGAGGGGTACTTTTGAGTATTTCGTATGTTATCACGGTTATCCTATAGGACCTCAACATTCTGTGAGTATTTGTGGATTTGTGGATTTTGATTGGGCAGGTGACATTGATAGCAGGAGATCCACCAGTGCTTATGTGTTTACCATGTTTGGTGGTGCAATTAGTTGGATGAGTAAGTGACAACCTGTGGTTGCTTTGTCCACGACAGAAGCAGAGTACATAGCAGCAACTCATGCTTGTAAGGAAGCCATTTGGCTTAAGAGGTTGTGTTCATATGTTGGTTTTGATGCAGGATAGATTACTATCCATTGTGATAGTCAGAGTGTGATTTGCTTAGCAAAGAATCCTACTTTCCATGCTAGAACAAAGCACATTGATGTTCAGTATCATTTTGTTTGTGATATGGTAGAAGATGGGAAGGTAATATTGGAGAAGGTTGACACTTTGAAGAATGTTGCAGATGCATTGACGAAACCCATGGGCACATATAAGTTCAGATGGTGTTCAGAGTCTATGGGCCTCTTAGCCCCTAGCAGTTAAACCTTGTCATTCTATTGGCTCTTGCAAGGTGTTTGACAAGTGGGAGAATGTTGTGAATTAAGGAGTATCAACCTTGCAATTCCTAGCATTGGTTATTTGATTATTTATTTATTTATTTGCTCAATTTTGTATTTACTTGCACTTTCAATTTTGACATTTAGTTTGAGGTGGCATTGTGACATGTCATCTTACTTGGAATATGCTTTGGATGATCAAATCAAACACATGTGGATTTGGGCATCCTATTTGAGGTGGCAATAATATTTCATGTGTCGGCATCTTAGATTATTCAATGGAGGAGTTATTTTGTATGACAAAATCTATGACGTGTAAGAGCCAAGTATAGAGATTCCTATGACAAGTGAAGACAAGTGTCATAAAGTATCTTTGCATGAGAGAAAGGCATCTTTGGGCGCCCAAGTTGGGTTATGACATGTTGTAAGAGGAATATGCTATTTTTTAGTCATGTTTGATAGATTCTCTTACAACATTAAGTGTTGTCATGTTGCATATTTTTATGACAGCAGTAAGATGCGTAAGAGCATCTCTCATTGCCTATTTTTAGCCTTAAAGCGCTCCATCTTGGGAAGTCAAATCTGTCATGTTATGACAGATGTAAGAGAGGTGAAAACATGTTGGCCAAGTGTCCTTTGAGTGTGTAAATGGCCATGTGGCCAAGATGGATGCCCATCTCTAGAGGCTTCTCAATATTTCCTTGTAACTCTATATAATGCATTGTTTTGGAGGAGTAGTTGCATAGTGTTTGTATAGGTACTGTTATGCTGCTGGAATCACTCTAGAAATGACATTTGTAGACTCCTAGAAGAACTTGCATTGCAAGTGTATTGTAATCCTTTACAGATTTGTTAATACATTGTGCAACTTCTGGAGTGTGGGGTTTTTTTACCTAAAAAGATTTTCCCCACGATATATCTTGTGTCAATCTCTTTCTATGTGTTGTGTTGCTCCTGTAATCTTTATGTTATGTGTTTAACATTGCTACAATTGTAAGGATTTTAAAGAATTTGCGTACTATTCCCCTCATTAGGTTGGTGTAGGAAGTGTGTTTTGCATACCTTTATTCTTTTCATTCTCCTCTATGGTATGTACAAGATAAACACCTCAACATAAATGGATTCACCTTTAGTCAAAAGATTAAACTCCTTTCATCTACCTCTATGTATGACACACTTTTGCCCTAATATATAACTATCATGTAGCTTCCATACAAGTTCTCCACTCCTAAATTCTTCCTCCTTTTGTTGCATCCCTTTAGACATATCCACATCTTGTAAATCTAGGTTGATCATTTCCTCAGCATCATTTAATAACTCACTTATTGCTATTGTAAGGACACTTTCAACATGAATCTCTAGCTCATGGTGGATTTCTAAGGACATATTTTTCCTCTCCTCACTTTCAATCACCACCTTTTCTTGTATATATTTCTCCTCCACATCTCAATTCAACATTCTATATCAGATCTCTTGGTCCTTGGCTGTAAAGTCACTCCCTAGACTCAATTCTGGATGCATTATAAACTCAAACAACCTATCCATTAGTTCTCCTATCTCACCATCAATCTTCATTGCATCACTACATTGATTAGTGTCCTCCAAGTTGAGCATCCACCTTTCAATTTATGACTCCTCTAAAATTACTTCCTCTTCACGGTTATCCTCATTATCTTCCACTCATAGGCTTTCCTCTGTCAAACCAATAACTTACATTTCTATTTTATCCTTCCCCAAGTTCTCGTATTCACATGTCTCCATTAAATCCTTCACATGGGAAGGTTCATTGCTACTATCACCCATCATATCTATTTGTAGCATCATACTACTGTCGCATTCTGCCTTTACTTGCATCACTCCTTTGTTGTCATAGAGGTTTCTTCTTGTAGCATCTCACATGCAGCATCATGCATTCTCTCCTCCATTTCCTCTACACCTAGAGACTCTTCATTTCTTATTACCTTTACTTGCAATGTCTCTCATGTAGCATTCTACTCACTCTCCTTGGCTGCATCCACTATTAGTATCATCTTACCATTACTCACTACTCTAACTTGCATCTATGTGTCGACTCCACTGTCAACATATGTATCTATACAATCAATTCCCTTTGATTCAGGTACTTGTAGAATCTCTAGAACTATCTCAACTCCATGTATAGCTTCATGCCTACACCCTTCCCCTGCTACACGTATTTTCAGCTTCTTCCATGCAACACCCTCCTTATGCTCTGATGTTGCACTAACTTGCAGTGACTTGTGTATATCAGAAAATTTGGATTTGCAAATGGAAATGATCAAACAATGAAATGCATAACCTAAACCCAAATCATTCAATACCTCAAAGATGCAAGATGAATTGTTTGATTGATTTGATATGTTGGTTGCTCACAATTCGGCAGCATAAAATTTGCATAGGATTGAGATGATAGATGGAAGATTGATAGATGGAATATGATGATGATAGATGCAAAAGCTCTAATATGATTTCAATAGCATAATGATACTCCAACTCAATGCCTCCTCCTCCAAATGGCTTGTGAGGGGTTTGATTTATAGGAAAGGCTTGGTTCAACTGGCTGGTTGAGATTAAAAAGCTAAATGATTGATGTGGATGGCTAGGATTGATTAGGTATTCCCACTCTTCAAGGGAGTTGTAGTCATGTGACAAGTAGAGGGAGGAGAATAGGTCTCATATGTGATTGTGTACACAAATACTAAAAGTAGGTCCCATTAGTTGTACATGTGAAGGATTTTAAATGAAAGTTGTACTACAACACATGATTTAATTAAGAGGTGGACAAGTGTCAAAATGTGGTGAGAGGTGAGGATCTAATTCAAATAAAATATTTGAATTAGTTGGGATATGAGTTGGAAAATTTATTTAATTAATTGGGAAGATGCTTAGGATAGGATTGGGATATGATGTGGAAATTAATTAAATAAATAAAATTAATTGGAAAGTGGGATTATGAATGTGAAATTAATTAAATAAATAAAATTTATTTAATTAATTGGCTAAGTGGGATAAGGATGGGATTAAGATGGGATTTTAATTAAATAAATAAAATTTATTTAATTAATTGGCTTAATGGGATAAGTGGGATTAAGAGTGGGATTAGGACAAAATGTTATAAGATGTCTTAGTAATGTTTTTGACTAGGTCTTGCAAGACATGGACAAATTTGGGACAATTTTGGGTGTCTACATTTTGCCCCTCTTTGAGATGATGTTCGAGATGATAAGATTTAAGTTGAGTAACATCATTTCAAAGAAGATAAGGTATGGATAGAGGAAAAGGATAGGGATAAATGGAGATGGTGATGTAAGGATATGATGAGAATGGAAAGAATAAGATGATGATGGATTGATAGGATGATGATGCCCCCTCGAGAGGATATGTGGGTTGGACAAGCACGGGTATGCTCTCGAAAAGAAATGGCTTGACTACAAAAGAAGGATAAGGGGATGGATAGAAGAAATGAATGATGCATTATGCTGCAATGAAAGTGAGCAACCATGATGTTTGATATAGCATTATACGTTATGCACCAAGGTATAAGGACTAGGGTGATGATGTGTCTTGTGCCCCAACGTAATACAACCTTGTCTGGATACAAGATATGAATATTAGCTGGATTGATACCGATATGATGCAAATGCAAGATAAAATTATAACACACACAAGCAAGCAAGCATGCATGCACAAATGATTCAAAAACAAACAAGGTATTGCCCCTGTCAAGTTGTAAACCAATGATTGATTGCTGATTGTTTTGATGATGATAGTTGAGAGTGTTGTCATGGTAGGGAAAGCTATATCACAAGATCAACACAAAGTTGTTTACTAAGTTGGTTGATTGATTGGCTGATTGCTTTGGCTTACAACAAGGCTAGGATCAAGACCATGGATTGTGTTTGGATAACATGGCGTGATTGATTAACTTGATTGATATAGCTTTAAGGATTGACTTGCATTTGGATTATTGTTTTGATTCTTTGGATTGATTTGATTTGATGAATGGATGATTAGATGGATTTGGTGAATTAGATTGATTTGATGGTTGGATTGATGTGCTATGATTTTGATGATGATGGATTGATATAAATGGATTGATTGGAAGAAGTTATTTATTGATGATGTAGAAGATAGATGATAGAAGAAATGATAAAAGGAGAAAGACGAAAATCACCTGTGCCTGAATCTGGGCACTTCCTTCGTACTCTAGATTGCCTACATACCCTGTATCCATGGGATCAAAGCACTTAACGATGGAAATGAGATGTAGTTCTGATGTTTTATTGATGAGATGATGAAAATGGGTTATGGATTGAGATTGATTGATGAAATGTTGATGATGAGATGATATGTGGTGGATTGAGCTACTTTTGATTTGCTGAAGTGATTGGATTTGTTTTGATGGTTGGCTTGATGTGCTTTAGTTTTGATGTTTGCTATTGTTGGGTTGATTGTTTTGAATGATGATAGTAATGGTGTGATGATTAGAGTGTCCACTCAATCTAAGCATAAGCAAATGGTCTCAATGTGCTCAAATGATGTAAAACGAACAAGGTATTGCCCTTGTTAAGTCATAAACCAATAATTGATTGTTTGATTGGTAATGATAGTGTTGTCATTGTGGGGAACGCTATATCCGTAGAACAACACAAGGATGTGGGAATTCTATATCCCATTGATGATTATTGATGATGATTAATTGGGCTCATGACAAGATTAGGATCAAAACCTGTTGATTTGATTAGATAATGTTCCTTGATTGATTAGCTTGCTTGATATGGATTAGTCTGACTTGGATTTAAGATCATTGCTTAGATTGATTTGATTGATATGATTGGAAGAAGTAATTGATTGAAATGGATGAATGAATGTTATTGATAGGAAGAATTGATGATGATGATGATTTTTATTTTGATTGAATGTTGATGGAGTGGATTGTTTTGGATGATGTGATTGGTTTTATTGCTTAGATTTTTTCGTTGGATATTTTAATTTTTTTGGATTTTTTGAAATATTTTATTTTTTTGGATTTTTTGGGATATTTTGATTTTGATTTTTTATTTTGTGTGTCAATGGATTTACAACTGGAGTAGCCTTTGTGATAGATACCAATGACAAGGGAGAAAACGAAGTCTAGGTGCAAGGATGGAGGTAGGATGGATAAAAGGATGGGTGGTAGTGGATAGAATAAAATGCTCATGATAGATAGATGGGATGGAAGACTCATGATATATGGGTGAATAAAAGGATATGTTATAGTGGATGGATGTATGCCTCATAATGGAGTTAGGATGTGATCTCTAAAGACTATGTCACATAGGAAGAACTTGCCCCA
The DNA here is from genome assembly GCA_027924645.1 of Cunninghamia lanceolata. Lineage (NCBI taxonomy): Eukaryota > Viridiplantae > Streptophyta > Pinopsida > Cupressales > Cupressaceae > Cunninghamia > Cunninghamia lanceolata. The sequence goes on from BSBN01001153.1 coordinate 913,183, forward strand.
TTCTAGGTGGTAATGCTTAGGATTCTTTGCATGACAAAGTTCATGACCAAGGGATGACATGATAGATTGGTTTGGATAAGATGGATAAATGGTCAATGGATAGGACTTGGTTTGGAAAGAAGGTATGTCAAGGAATATCCAAACATGTTTCAACATTTTGCCCCTATGTTTTCATCAAGATCAAAAGGGGGAAGGATGAATAAATGGGTTCAATAGGATAGGCATGTTTATGTAATGGCTAAGGATGGTAGGATGGTATGGTAATGGTAGGACACGATAGGATGGAAAATGATATAATGGGATAGATAGTTTAGAAATGGATAGGTTGGATGAGACAATGTGCCCCCAAGTGTAAGTGACATAGAATATCAACCTATACATGATGCTTGTTTGCCAGGTTTTCATCATGGTACTTATCCAAGGTGCTTGTTTACCAGGTTTTCACCATTGGATGAAGGGATTTCTCTTTACTATTTTAATTTTTTTTATAAATGGGAAGACAATTACACATGGCGCCTGTTTGCCAGGTTTTCACCATGGTAATGGATAGGAGGGACTCAAGTGTCTAGTGCTATGAAAGGTGATAGTGTCCCATTAGAGATGGATGATGTCTTCGCATGGACCATGTCATTATGCTCATAGATATTGATAAGGGATTACATGAAAGGGAGATGGATTAGGTGGATAATAGATTAGGATGTGGATTATGGAAGGCTCATGCATGGAAGGATAGGGGATAGTGGATTATGATGTGGATTATGAAAGGTTCATGCAAGGATGGATGGATGGGGATAGTGGATTATGATGTGGATTATATTAGACTTATGCAAAAGCATGGACTGTAGGAAGGTGATTGGGGAGATATGTAGGATAATGGATGGAGGATGGGGAGAGGGAGGTATGTGGGAATGTTTTGGAATGGAAGGGAATCATGACCAACGGTTGCACACACCGTGATAAACATTGAAGCTTTTGGTGAGATGATGGTGTAGGAAGCAATGGAGATGTTTGCTTAGGAGATGGTTGATGTAAGCATTTGGGGACCCACATGGACTTAGGATTTTTAGTGTTTTTATTTTGCTTGTGGGATTTTTTAAGGGAATGGAAGTTTTGGATGGAAGTAGGCTTTTGGATGGATATAGGTGGTTAGGATTCTTGAGATGTGGATGAGGATGCCTCATTTGACTTGCTAGCTATTTGCTTAGGAACTGAAACCATTTTGCTTTTGGGCTTTGCTTTTGGAGGTATGGGCTTGGATAGCTTTGTGAATGTACTTTGCTTAGAAGATGGATGATTTAGAGACTTTTCACATCGATGCCCTAAGGCATGAGGGTCCTTAGGAGTTTAGTTGGATTTTTGGCTTTATAGATAAAGGCATTCAAATGTTTATTTTAGAATCCCCTGGGTTTGGTGGAAGCGGGGTTGGTGGAATGAGTGGAAGCTTCATGTTTAGGCAATGTGTGCATTTGTTGGTCATGATTAGGAATGTAAGGGTAATTATGGATAAGTGGATAATTAGGTGTTGGTAACAATGGAGGCAAAGTGGATGGAGGGATATTAGGAGTTGGATGGAGTGGAGGTAAAGTGGATAGTGGGATGTTAGGAGTTGGAAGTAATGGAGGTAAAGTGGATGGTGGGAGGTGTATGGTCACATGCTTTTGACATTTGTAGGTTGATGGAGGGGGAATGGCTACATATGTTTTGGGTATATGATGTCGTTTGTGATGGAAAGTGGTGGACTTATGAGGGATGGAGGAATTACCAACATCTTTAGAGGGTTTACCTAGGGGTGTGTATCCAAGGCCATATGAGCATGGAGGAACTTTGACATGGTTTGGCTCCAAAATACCTTGTTCATAAAGGCCTAGGCCTTTACCTTGGTAGTTCATGTTTCAGAGTATGCGATGGACAATGGGACTAGGTGTGCTTAGGGAACTAGACTTGAGCTCTTTATTGGATGAAGAAGGTGAGGTGGATGACAAAGATTGTTTTTGTCCTAAGGAAGAACATTCATGGAGGAAGGTGGTAATACCAAGTGGACATGATGGTGGACTTGAAGTGGAATTGATAATGGATGTGGAAGGAGGATCATTAGGATCTTGATTAGCATTGTGTTCACTAAGATCCAAGGTATTGATTTGGTCTTCTATGCTTATGTGTTCTTGAGAGGCACATGTCTCATTATGACAAGTGGATGTTTGCTCATTATGGATAGGGCTAGATGGAGGATGGATAAGAGTAGTTGGGATATCTTGCTCATGGATGGTTATGGGATTATGGATAGGATCAAGATGCTTTTGAATAGGTTCGTCATCATAGATATCATCTTGATCATGAGATGGATAAAGTTTAGCCACATGGGTCATCATAGTCTTCATGATCTTAGATAGAACCTTGATCATAAATATGAGCAAAAATAGGATTAATTGGGCTACAAATGGGATAAACTTGCTCATGAATAGGGTCATGGTGATGGCTAATAGATTGAGGGCAAACCATATGTAGGTTATGGATAGGTGGAACTTAGAGGTGCTTAGATCTTGATTAAGATTAGGGTTTAATATTTCCACATGTTTAAGATTATGCTCTTGACATACCTCTTTACTTTGGATGAAAGTGGAAGGTTCTTGAGTGGACTTGATAGACTCTTGAGGGTTATCGACATGAGGACATGATGGCTCTTGACTTAGGCTTGTGGTTGGAGACTCTTGAATAGACTTGTTGGATTGTAGATCACATGATGGGCTTAAAGGGATAGGTATGTTAATGGAAGGCTCTTGAAGAGGCTCAAGGATATGCAAACCACATGATGAGATTATAGGATTGGACATGACCTTTGGAAGTTCATTGGTAGGCTCATGAATGGGTGTTTGACATGGGGGTGTTCTATTCCTTGCTAGTAGCCAATGGATCACATCCTTTGCAAGTGTATGGGTGGATGGGAAATATAATGGATGGGCAATAATAGCGGATGATGTTGTATGCTTAGGACTAGGATTAGGTTGGGGGCTAATTAGATTGGGTGGATTAGGATTTGGATTGGATGAAGGGATAATCTTACCACAATTTATGAGGTTTGTGATCAATCTCTTAAGTTTGACACAATTGGTTGTTGTATGGCCCTTATACCTATGGTATGCACAATAATGGTTTTCATTATACCAAGGGGATTTAAAGATTGGTTCAAAAGGTTCTATCAATGGCAGCTTAATCAAATTTGCTTGAACCAATTGTTGTACAGTTATGTCCAAGGGATCTTGTGGTGGAAGATTGGTAGAACATGAGGATGAAGGTGACGAAGGTTGGTGGACCAATGGACTAGTAGTAGGATCACATGGTTGTGTTATGATAGGGCTAGTAGGTTCATGTGTTGGCATGTGATTAGATGATGAAGGCCACTCATAGGATGCATTGGCTAGATTGGTATCTCCCTTGTCAAAGGTAATTAAATCTTGCATAGGATAACTTGGGCTTTGATTTATGTACAAGGGGCCACTTGGATTTGGATATGATTCTTGTTGGAAATGTGGACTTAGGTCTATCAATGGTGCTTGGTGGTCTTGTTGAAAAGGTATACTTGGACTTGCTTGATTTATGTACAAAGGGCTATTTGGACTTGCATGTTGTTCTTGGTTGGACACTTGGTTTCCTTGTGGATGGTTTTGGTGGTGTGTTGGAATAGTGGCATGAGGAATTGGATAATGTTGAGGTGGAGGTTGATAGGTTGATGTGGCATTGACTTGGTGGATAGGTGGATTAGGTTGATATGGAGTGGCTAAGGATTGATGTATTTGTCGAGCTTGACTAGTGGCTAAAAGGTGTTGGACTTGGGCTATGAAGTGTTGCAGTTGAGGTGATTGGCTTGCGTGGGGTTGAGCTCTTTGGATGAAGAATTGTAATGTTTTAATGGCGTCTTGGTTTAGGGGTTGTGATCCTTGATAAAGATTTTGGAGGAATCTTTGGAATTTGACTTCTGGGTCTTCTGGTGTAAACATGTTGTCACCCAAGTGTTTGTCTTAAGTCCTTTTTGACAAGTGCTCATTTAGGGATTTTGATGATGTGGCAGAAGTGAATTGGCTAGGATAGGGATGTGACTAGGATAAGTTTAGGATGGTTTGAATGACTTGGCTATGAAGGTTTGGATGATGACTAGGCTATGTTTGGGATGAAAGTGATTAGGTTTGAATGTTATTGAAAGAATGTGTAGGATGACTTGTCTTTATGTGTTTTGGTGTTTAGAGCTTGATGTGGCAATATTCAAACAAATGATTATGTATATACACACATGAATCACTCACACAAGACACATAAGAAAGTTGTTGGTTTGGAAGAATGTGATAATGGTTAAGCAAGCACGTTAAGACACTTCAACAAGTCCTAGTTAAGGCAAGGCCACTATCACAAGGAGGTTCTAGTGAAAATCTAGGGGACCGGCACCCCACGAGCATCCAGCAAGCCACTTAAGACTTTAACTAACCCTACTAAGAATTTTAATATACACAAAGGTACACCTCCTTTCGAGTTAGCACTGTATGGTGAGCGCTAATACCGGTTAGACTTGGCTTTCACCTTATCCTCTAATTTTTATAGTGGACTAGATGAAAGTACCGCTTGAGGTCATTCCCTTAGGGTGAGTACCTTTTTTCCCACCAAGGCAGGCCTCTCTAAGGCTTAACAAAAGCAACACAAGTAAATGTTTTTGATCTCCAAGTTCATGTTAGGACGCGAGGAGAAAGCATACACATTCATTTGGTCACAGTCGCATGGGGTTCATTAACCTTATAAATTCAATGTGTGGAAGACAATGCAAGCACTTGTTTGTTTTAAAGCCCAAATCCAAATGTGATGGAAGACAATGATTCATTTTAGGCCAATTTCAATGGTATGATTGCAAACAAGTTGTTTGTTTTATGCCCAAAATCCAAATGTGTTTGCAAACAAGATTAGAAGATAAGAGATGAAATGATTGCACCTGGTTAATTCACTATCCAAATTGCTATAGATGTTAATGCCAATGTTGCTCCAGCTCCTTAGATGCCCCTACAAGTCACCAATTCCAAAAAGAAACAAATAAACTTGCATAGAAAAAGGCTATTTGAAAAAAATAAAATATGATAAAATCTAATGAAAATGATCTGATATAGAAAAATGGATTGCATAAATAGAAATTTTAGAAGATTCTAAGCAATTTGAAAAAAAGTTTCATTGAAATCCGATTGATTGTGCTCAAGATATGCTTAATTGAAGTTTAAAAACAAGTTTGACTTTGACTGATAAAAAATATGATAAAATGATACAGACACCTAATAACACCTACTCCATTGCTTAGTTCATCCTCTCAGCTTTCCAACAAGTCCTTGTTTGCATGATTTGGCCTCTATAAGTGAAAGTTATGATAGAAACACCAAAATGCACAATGACATTAACCAAAAGTGAGTTAAATTTACCAGAAGCAAGCAACTGTTGATTATAAGTGATCTGAATTTGTCTGCAGGTGATACGTTATAGCTTAGATGCGACCTGGATAAGACCAAATGCGAGTGGCTGCAACTTAAAAATGATGCATAAAAGCCAAAAAGTGACCGCAAAATTGTGAAAAGTACATATAAATGGAAAACCCCTAATTTGCAAGAAGCGATTCAAAGATCTAAAAGCGATTATGTTCGGCTTAAAAGCGACATAGAAAATGGCAGAGGCGATCACTGCGTGCTCAGAAGCGATGAAGAAATGGATGGAAGCGATAGGTAATAGCTCATATGCGACTAAGAAAAGGCCAAAAGTGACAAATAATAGCCCAAAAGCTATCTGGAAAGTTTCAGGTGACAGAATGTAAATGTTAACCATAAGCGACCAAGTTTACCAGAGGCAATCAATTTTTGATCAAAAGCGAGCTAAATTTTACCAAAAGCTAAATACTGTTGTTAAAAAGCGATGCAAATTTTTACCAAAAGTGATCAGGTTTTTATCAAAAGTGAACTAAATTACCAAAGGCGACTAATTTTTGATCAAGAGCGAGCTGAATTACCAGAGGCGAATTTATGTAGACCGGTTGTTGTTTTCTTCGCCAAACGCTCTATTTTTCATGAAATCTAGGCAAATTTGTACTCAAAATTTATGGAAATGACCCCTCGAATGAAATGGTGAGATTAGATTCGAGCTAATAGATCATCTACATACATTTTTATACAAATCTTAACAAACTAGGGTTAGAAAAATACAATTTTTTGCTACAAAAGCTTGCAAAAATGAAAGATTAACACTCTAAGAGATCTAAACTTCACAAAAACAACTCAAATAAAAAGGCTAATCAAGGACGTGAGTCCCACCAGGCATGCCAAAATGTATATCAAAAAATTTGGATTTGTAAATGGAAATGATCAAATAATGAAATGCATAACCTAAACCCAAATCATTCAATACCTCAAAGATGCAATATGAATTGTTTGATTGATTTGATATGTTGGTTGCTCACAATTTGGTAGCATAAAATTTGCATAGGATTGAGATGATAGATGGAAGATTGATAGATGGAAGATGATGATGATAGATGCAAAGGCTCTAATATGATTTTAACAGCATAAGGATACTCCAACTCAATGCCTCCTCCTCCAAATGGCTTGTGAGGGGTTTGATTTATAGGAAAGGATTGGTTCAACTAGATGGTTGAGATTAAAAAGCTAAATGATTGATGTGGATGGCTAGGATTGTTTAGGTATTCCCACTCTTCAAGGGAGTTGTAGTCATGTGACAAGTGGAGGGAGGAGAATAGGTCTCATGTGTGATTGTGTACACAAATACTAAAATTAGGTCCCATGAGTTGTACATGTGAAGGATTTTCAATGAAATTTGTACTACAACACATGATTTAATTAAGAGGTGGACAAGTGTCAAAATGTGGTGAAAGGTGAGGACCTAATTCAAATAAAATTTTGAATTAGTTGGGATATGAGTTAGAAAATTTATTTAATTAATTGGGAAGATGATTAGGATAAGATTGGGATATGATGTGGAAATTAATTAAATAAATAAAATTTATTTAATTAATTGGCTAAGTGGGTTAAGGATGGGATTAAGATGGGATTTTAATTAAATAAATAAAATTTATTTAATTAATTGGCTTAATGGGATAAGTGGGATTAGGAAAAAATGTTATAAGATGTCTTAATAATATTTTTTACTAGGTGTTGCAAGACATGGACAAATTTGGGACAAATTTGGGTGTCTACAACTTGTATGCAACACTCTTGTTGTACTCATTCAGATCACTTGAACTGCCTCTACTTGTAGCTCCTTGGTGACCTCCTCTATCACCCTTGCAGCCTTACACACAAACTAATCATTCGCTACATTTACTTACAACACCTTGGGATCTCTCTCACTCCCACTTGTAGACTCTCGGTTACATCCCTTCATCATGCCTTTCTCATGGCACCTTTGCTCACCTTTCTCCTCAAATGGCAAGCTTCCTTGACTAAGATTATAATCTTGTAGCATTTCTTTGGTCACTACCTCCTCTTTATATTCTTCCATGTCTATACTTCTCCACTCTTTGAGCATCTCTCCAACCTCAGGTGCAAACACTAGCACCTCCATGCCTTCCTCTTCTTGGCATGCCTCTCTTGTAACCTCATTCTCTATCATGAGGATATCTTCATCCCCTTCTTCATCATTGTTGTCCTCTAAATCTACAAATATAAATCTATTCACAAACACATAGGGCCTATTCTTTCCCTTTCTACTTGTCTCGATTATGATTGTCCTCTTAGCCATTTGCAACTTATGGGTTGCATCCTTCTCTTTCATAGATGTTGTACCAACTTTTTGCATCATGCAGGATGCACATCCTCTTGCTTTCCTTCATCCATAAGGGCTCTCTTCTGTTGAACACATAGAAGTACTAAGAGGGGGGGTGAATCAATACTTAATCAAATTTCTTTACTTCCAACTGCATTTAAACTATTGTAAATTTTTAAAGCTTGAGAAACATAAGAACACAAAAGCACACAACCATAACACTAGATTTATGTGGAAAACCCAAGAAGGGAAAAACCACGGTGAGCAAGCTACTTGGATCTACTGTCCAAATCCAACCTCACAAACAAAACATGATTACATTACCATTTATGGGCTACAACCCAAAGGAAGCTGGAACTCCTTGAACAAATACAACACTTACAATTTTTTATAAAGAATCTTCAACCATTGCAATACAACACTTCTCTGACTCAACTAAACTTTTCACACATACTAACTACTCCAACCTTTTGCTGATCACTTCAACTTCTACACAACTATTTCACAACAATACTAACATCAAAACATCTTTAGGAACTCTTCTCTATCATCACAATGTCTAAAATCACAAGAACTGATCCTTAGCATACTTCATCATTATATCTGCTTCAACGATAAGTTTATTCACACATTTTCAATGGTTTCACACACCGCACAACTTACATTTCGCTTGACACATTTGATCTTACATTTATATTCTCTACAAGCTCCAAAAACTTTCTCCTTGGTTGGCCAAAATGAAACATATAACATGGAACGTATAGTGGCCACAATAGTCGGCTCCAAAACATATGCGGCAAGTAGAAATCAAGTGTGGTTCAAAACCAAAGCATAATTAGATCCTAATTTACCTTAGCACACTCTTCCAAGATGGCACATACTCCACACACATAGAAAGATCTTCGTTATACACTAAGTCAGCTCCATAAACACTTATCCTTGTAATTGGGTCTAGACCCAAAGTGGTACTGGAGGAGAAAAAATTACAACATGCAGATCACATAGTGAATATTATATGACTTATGAAACATTCATGTACACTTCTCTTATCATCTCAGGATATTTCATGCTGGCGCAAACACTTAAACTCTGATGTCGGTGTCCTTAACAACCTCTGCTTACATAGTCTTGAGATAAAACAATGAAAAACCATACTTGCGGTGAACACAATCACTTGAAACTTGAGCAGCGCATACCAACCAGCCTTATGAGCTTATCACTCAATCAACAAGATGAATTACCATTGTGCGGTGAACTGCAATGACCTCATCTATCATCCTCTGCTTACTTCAATTTACACCAAGGCATGTCTTCACACAAATGACTCCAGAGAAGTAGTAGTGATACATATTATCACTGGAAACTTGAAGCACACATACCTTTAACTCATATCTACCTATCCTCCAAGTTGCAACATCATATCTTCATTTGCAGAGAAGTGCAGAGCATTCTCCTATCTCCTTGTGACTGCACTAACCCTGTTTCAATACCATCTTCACACTTCTATCTCCAAAACATCTTGCGGTAAACTTTATGACCTCAAATTTGAAACATAGGTACCTGAGTGTAATATCTATCCATTAGTCCAATCCATAGACCCTTACCTTCAACTACAGTAGAATACGGTACCTTCTTGTAAGTCTGTGACTTCTTCCCTGACTTGTGCTATACTTAGACAATTTCCTTCAATCTTTTACAACTTTCTTTATCATGTAGTAAGTATCATGAGTTCATATCATTATCATTTAGCATGACCCCAACTCTTCTCAACACAAACTTCAAACATAAATATATCAAAGCTTGTGAACTTACACATGAACTTCAGAAGATATGGTATGATCGTGTATAGATGATACTAATCCATCTCCTTTTGCCTTCTCTCTTGATCTGCTCCTTTGGCTACATAATATATATTCATCCCTTTGCTCTTTGCTTCACAATACTTTTGATCAATTATTCTCTAGTGTTTTCATTGATCACCATACTACTGCAATCTCCCTTTGACATCACTTACACTCTTCCACACTGCAACACTCCATACCGCTGTTGACATCAATGAAAGCCCATATGCAACATCTTCTCCTCTGCCTCATTATCTACAAGGTCTTCCTTGGGTTTCTCATCACCCATCTTTCCTTTCATGGGATTCTCACATGGCATTTCTACCCGCTCATTACCTCTCAAGGTAATCTCCTCCATCCTATTTTGTTGTCTTTTAGTTTTCCTCTTTGTCCCCTTCAGTGGGACAACTCGTGCATATCCATGACTTCTTCTCTCTTCATTCTCCAAGACTTGTAATCTTTCCTTAGTATCCCTTAAGGCCTTTATCATAGCCTCAAACTTCTCCTTTATGTTGACTGCTACTCCAACTCTTTTTTTATCCTCATTGTCACTATTTGCCCCTTTATGAGCATGACCTCCTCTTTTCCCACCCTTGATAATGTACATTCTCTTTTGTGTTTCCCTTATAGCTTTCATCACTTCATCAATCTTATTGTATCTCATGCTGCTATAGAAAACTCTGCTACCCTTCTTCTTGGTGACGTTTTCGTGGCCTAACTCACTCCTTGTTTCTACAACTCTTCTAGTTGCAACCTTCTTTGCTACAGTGACACACACACACTTGGTTCTCTACATGAACCCTCACTTTTCTATACTCCAATCAAATTTAAACCTAAGATTACACCCTTTTCCAGTGTTGTAGTTGCACTTTGATACCACGTTGACAACACCACACCTCAGTGACACCCTATTTCTCCTCTACTATAGTTAGTCAGGTGTAGTAGCTAAACACCATTTCTATGGCTCACACCCAAACAATAATCAATAAAGATGACTTAAAATAATCACTACCCTTGCTACAAGCTATTTTTGCTCACAAGCTTCTCCTCTTATTGTTGTTGCAGGTGATTTGAAGACTGACCACCACACTTTTCCCTATTGCTATAAGTTAAAGACAAGGTTGTAGGTAGTCTTGCTGTCACCCAACACACTCTTCTTGACCTACACATCACACTTTGGTTCAAGCAAGAAACCTTAATCCAATAATATGTTGAACCTTATTTCTATAGGAAACAAGAATACATATGTGTCCGACCAATATGGGTACGACTACCTAATCTTCCCCTCCAGTTTTGGGAGGATTTCGGCTATGAAGCCATTGGTAACACGTTAGGGCATTTTTTAAAGGTTGATGCTACAACTTCAGAAATGGGGTACACTACAGTTGCTCACATTTTAGTGGATATTGACTTCTCTAAACCTCTCTATGGAGAGGTTGTTTTGATGGTGGAGGATAGGCCATGGACGCAATTGTTAGACTATGAGGGTCTCCCCTTTCAGTGCAAGCATTGTTTCACTATTGGTCATTTAGCCTCTGGTTGCCCTCATTCTCATCATAAGGGTACAACAACTTGGTGGAAAGATGCTCTCTCAGATCATTTGATTATTTTTGCATCCCCTTCAAATGACTCTTCTCAAGAGGGCGAGCCTTCCTTAGAGAGTGATTTTCCTATTGGGGAGCCCTTGGTGTCCACTTCTGCTGCTGATGCTGCTACTGTTCTTGCTAGTCCTATTCTTGATGTTGTTCCTGCTGCTGTTGCTGCTGGCCATGTTCTGGATGCTATCTCAGCTACTGTTCCTACCCCAAATCCTACCCAAATATTTAATTTGGGCCCAACTTAATCACTAAAATGGAGGGAAGTGTCCTCCATTTTGTTACACACAAACATCCCTCTCTTCCTATTCCTTCCTCATGTTGCTCCCTCTATTATGTTTCCACATCTTCTACATACACTCAAAACTTCTTCAATCCTACCATTCTAGAATGTTCTAGACCTTTCACTTCTCAAAAGCTATCCAAAAAATCTAACCATACTAATTTTAGCATATAAACTGGAGCATCTTGAATGTTGTACCTACCACCAATAGTTTTCCCTCTCAAATCTAGTGCTCAAATCTTTGATTTGGGTGCCAAAATAATTTGCACTTATGGCGGGAGTGGCCTAAGCAATCGTTTGAATTCACCTACTCCCATGTACTCTTCCCTGGTGCAACATAAATGCTGCTTACAACTAGTTTGAACGACTTCTCTATTGTCGTATGCTAATGGTCACAAGAAATATTCAAGTTTAAAACTAGTGGTAGGAAACAAATCACAGCCTAAGGGAATTGGTCGATGCTCATGCATCAATAACATTAACAACTTTGGATTCCATAGATTTCTATAAAACTAAATGAAACTCAAGGATTTAATTTATTTTGCACTAACCTTTTTAAATTAAAATTTCAATTTGATTCTTTTGTTAGTTGGATTAGGCATTAGGCTTCTCTAGAGTCTATTAACACTTTTTTTTCAAATTCTCTTTTGTTGGTGGCAATTTTTTCTTCTTGGGCTTCTTGTATTATAATATTGTAAGGTATGTATTAAATTTTTTAAGTATTCAGTTAATCTTATTATTATGTATTACTAAACTAATAATCTTATTTTCTTTAAGAATAATATGAAGTATAAATGTATAATACATGCAAGTAATTTGTTGAGCTAACAACACTAGAACTAAGTTTTATATGAAAGAAACTAGCTAAAGTATTGAAAATAAATAAGGAAGAAAGGGTGTCCCTAATTTGATGGTTGGTGTAGAAGAAGGATGGTTGAAATGGTAGAAGGTTAGAAAACATATTTGCAAATGTTTTCGAATAGAATTTTGATCAAATAAAGGACAGAGATTGATATAGTGTGATGGATACTTTTACATCATGGTAGTGACTAGGTGCAAAATGAAGAAGTGCATAGGAACATAAAAAATGACCTCTAGACTCAAGAAAAAAAGATTGCAATACCAACTGTCATTATGTGATAGCAACTTGTACAATGCAATGGTGACCCTTGAGTTTTGAGACTTCAAACTTACATAACATGTTAGCCTTCCTCTATTGGTTTGCATGGTGCTTACAAACATTCAATTTGACGTTCTTAGAGAAAGAGAAGTGGTTGAAAGCTATGGGGAGGAGAAGAAAATTTATTATGACTACTTGGGAGCCTCCCTCAGTTAGGTCCCTAATTTAGGTATGTTCCAACCTCCATGTAACAAGAAGTGAATTTTTAGAGTGTGTGTTGTCTTAGGTGCAAATATTAAAAAAAATATAAAATATTTTTATTAATTTAAAAATATTTAAAATCCTAAAATCTTATATGAGTATGTGTGGTTGTGCTCTAGAGTATGGAAGAAGATAGAGGAAACATATTTATTTCAAGATGCCAAGGGTGATGAGTGTAAGGTTAATGGTTTTGGACAATAGATAAAGCCATTGGAGATATAATGGAAATGGGGGAAGGTTTTAGATAGTTTGGGAATAATAGAATAAGTTCTAGAAAAAATCATAGTAAGGAGAATAGCCAAAAAAAATCATAATTTAAATAAGAGAGAGGGAATCCTAAAAATTTCTATGTGAGATTTTAAAGATTGAATTTAAGAGTTTTTGAATGATGAATTGTGAATAATAAGGTTCAAAATAGTGTTCTATAAAATTTGCACACATGTAGCCATTTCAAAAATGTAAAAACAACACAAAAGTTGACTTTTATCCATTTTTAAACAATTAAATGTGTGGATGCTATTATTATCATGTTAAGTAACCAAGGTCACTACCATAATTGCATTAGCATATAGGTGGAAATAAGTTTTTAAAAGTTTATGGAATGATCATAAATAGATATTGGGTTGGATTGGGTCCAAATGACATCTTTACAAAGGGTTGTAAGGCTTGGGAATTGGCTTAAATGAATCCTTAGACATACTATGGAATGAACACTAAAATAAGTGTGCAATATAGAATAGATATTGTAAAGATTGTAATTTTTAACTCTACATTTTAACCCCACTTTAGTGGCTTCTAACACTAAGTGATAAATTACTCTAAAGTAAAATTACATAAAATAAATATTGAAATGTGGAGGATAAAGCCAAGGATACATGGGAGTTTTATCCCTTGTCTTCTCTTCTTTAATTTTCTTTCTAGTATGTATTCCTCATCTACAAATCACACACACAAGGGAAAATAGTTATTGTTCATTGTGGTTAAATAAATGCATTTAGAAAATAATCATATGATCTATAAAACATAGAGGTTACACCTCTTGTGAGCACCAACAATGTATTCTTGTGTCACTCCTTGTAAAACCTTCAAGAACTACTATCTAACATCCAAAAGAGAATGAAAAATATAGAATAAACATGTTCAACATCTCACAACAACATTGAAATACTCAAGATAGAGTACACACAAGATTGAATACAAAGACACCAAGTTTGCCTTAGATAAAGTCCTACTTAGATGAAAAAATCTCGTAAGAGTATACCATATGCATCACATTCACCATCTCAAGGATCTTTACAACTGTTATAATTCCTCTAGGGATAATTAGAGATTTGATAGCATCCAAGGCCTAAATTTGATGGTCGACCCTGCCTATCAAGCAATTTTTTTATGACGGTTATCCAATGAAAGTTGCCTTTAAAATACTATGACATACCTTAGTATAAGTAAAATTATATATATATATATATATATATATATATATATATATATATATATATATATATATCATCATAATCCTATATAAATTTTGACAATCTATCTTGTTAGTGCCTGCATAAACATCAGATTTCAAGCATTTAAATTCGCAGGCACTTTCCAAAAAATTCTAAATCTGTCGATCTTCACATTTTCAGGCATGTATCTTTGTATATGCATTGTTGTTTGTATGTACATTTGAATGTGCAAGTGCAAATGTACATTGGTGGACCCAAAAAAGGAGGTTCAATCGGCCTTCAAAAATGCAAAAAATGGTTGTATGCATTGTTGTATGCATATCGGGCCTGTATGTGGCTTTTAAATGCATATCGGGTTTAGAAATTATGCTTGTATGTCGCAAATTCTCATAATATTTTGTGCTTGTATGTTGGGTTGCATGTATGTTTTGTATTGTATATTCAATATACAATGGCTAGATACAAAGCAGTTATGCAAAGCAAAATGTACATTGGGTAGATACAAAGGCAACTGCACATGCAAAAGGTGGGGCCCGATGCACATACAAAGGCAATTGTATCTCAAATCTACAAGTCGCATGTACAAGGTGAAATGTACAAGCAAGGCAACATACAAAGGACATATGCAAAGCCGATATGTAAGGATGAATGTATAGCGGGTTGTATATCACAGATGCATAAAGAAACATACAAGGGCGATATACAAGGAGGGCATATGCAAAGTGGATGCGGCAGGAAAGTTAACTGCATTTGTGAAAATGGTGAAGTCCGCGCATTGTATAGTGGGGTTGTCTGTTCCCAATATATAATCAAACACACAATGTGAAGATGCAAAAAAACATACAAGCAAGTCAACAACGGTCAACATCAGCAATGGGGCCCACACGGTTGCATGTTCTGGGTTGTGTGTATGTGCGCACATACAAAAGGTAATACAAAGGCACAAATACAACCTAGACGCGAAAGGGGGAATGTATTGTGGCGGATAAGTGGTTGGAATCCGCAGATTGTATGTATATTGCATTGTATGTGCAAATATACAAGGTGATATACAAAGGAGTTTGATACAACACCCAGACCCGATGGCGATTGCAATCCGCTTCATAATGATTTGGGGTCTATGGCTTGTATGTTTGGTGCTTGTATATGCTGATATACAAAGGAGGTAAGATGCAAGCTGGACCTGATAATGATTGCATTTTGTTTTATAGAGCTTTGGGGTCCGCCTTGTATATTGGTGATTGTATGTATAGACAATCTCATACATACAACCACATATGCAAATGGAAATACATTGGATTGCCGATGGAGATACAAAGGCCAATGCTTAGCAATGGAGAACCAGTCAGTAGCTGCCACGTGGCAAAAAGACAAATGTATGTATGCTGCGAAGAGTTAAAGAGCAAAAAAAAATGTCTGTGTGGCACATTCCCATTGGCCGATGACTAGTCAGCGTGAACCAAGGCAATTGATCTTGGCGGAAGGAAGGAGATCAACGGTCATGTTTCAAAATTTTAGCAAAGGATTTTCCTATGCATCCACAGTCGCATTTCAAGTGGGAAAATTCTAAGCACACAGCTGCTGCGTTTCCAAAGGCCGCGGTAGGTTTGGCCATTAATGGTGAAGTTACAGAGGTATGGATTGATGGATTGATAGGTCAACTACCTGATTTGTAAAGTAAATCTCCATTCAGCTGCACATTCGCCAATTTCACCTACTTCTTTCCCCTTTCTCATGTTGCATTGATTGTTTGGGCACCATTCAGATGGTGCGATTTATCCAACAGCGATTTTAATGTGATCATGTGATTATTGTTAAGTATACATCCTCTCTGTATAAGAGGACTGTGTAACTCATTTTTTTTGGTTGTTGAAGATTTGGGCATTTTTGTGAAAATAACAAAAACAAATCCTTTCTTGGTTGTTCTGCCTCATTTCAAAGTTTATGTGTTGCATTTTGAATGCATGTTGCACAAATTTTTAGTTTCAGTGTTGTTTTATAGAAAAATGCATTCTTTGCATGTGTTTAGCTGTTTGTCTCCAGTTGCTATATGCATAGCTTCTTTTGAATCTGGTTGCTATGGGTTTCTAAAATTCTAGGACAAAGACTTTCTATATTGCATGCTTGATCTCTAACTTCCATTCAAGGAGTGGATTAAACTATTTTAGGTCAAGTATGAAGAAGAATGCATATCAGCTGGGATATGTGTAAGTAAAGGCAGCTAAATACTCAGTCTTGGGTGGTGTTTGTAAGGCAAGCACCAGTCCTAACCCCTTTAAACTTGAATGCCAGTGCAAATCATTCACTTCTATATGTCTAGTTGACTCCTTGCCCTGAGATAGGCACAAGTCTACTCCCTGTGTAGTAGTTATGATCCAAAATCAAAACCAAATCATTTCTTAATTCCAACCCATTAGTTGGAGTAGAAATAGGATCCCTGCATACTCTCATCCTCAACCAGTTAGATATGTCCAAGAACACTGCCAAACTTGTGATTTATCATGCAAATCGTGGTCCACACATGAGAGTATTATGCCTGTTGTTGTAAGGCTAAATCTTTTTGTCATTGGGTGAGTCAAGGTTACATCTTTAGTTATAGGGATACCCCCCTTGGTGTGGCAGAACCAGAAGTGAAGGGGAGGCAGCTCACGCAACCTCCCATATTTGTTGGCCGAATCTGCCTGTACATTGGAACTGGCAAACCCTCTGCCGATTCAGAGAGAAAGACCCAACATATCCAAAATCTCTCCTTCCATGTGATACAGCCTTTTTAAAATTTTGATTGTATTTTATGACAAAAATGCCTAAATATGGCTATACGACCATCAAATTTAAGCCCTGACAGAATCTATGAACTCCTTCACATGTGTTTCAACCCTGCAACTATGAAACCCTGACTCTTCCCACTTGAAACTTTGAATTGAACATCAAATGTAGGTTTTCCAACTAAGCCAACCCTACAAAATTCATGTTTATGATAGATATAATATTCTCACACTCCTCCATGGAAAAAATGGAGAAAAGTATGAGAAACAAATTGATTTAAGTCAAGAAACCCTTCAAATTCCACTCATTATCTATCTCAAATAATTTTCACCACTTTCACCAGTAAGAATTCACTACAACATTCACCCATTTGTCATTTATCTTGAGTGTTCATCATGGTATGTAGGTCATTCATCATGGTATATAGTCCATTCATTGTGGCATTCACTAGTTCATCCTGGTATACATTACATTCACCACAACAATCTGGAGTTCACTACGATGAATTTTCACCCCTATTAAAAGAAACAATCTCACCATATTTTTTTTTCACATCTATATCTAACCAAAGGTCATCGAGAAGTTTTGAATCTTGAATTTTACCTCTAATCTACTTCACAAAGTCCCATATATAATGAATCAATGGTTTTACACCAAAAAGAGTCTCCTAACTTTATGTGGCCTAAAGTGAACCTCCATGTGATTTCATTGGTCTAGCTTGAGTGACCTAATTTCCTAATTTTTGAATCATATCTACCCCACTAAAAGGAATTGATCCCTAAAATATTAGGAAATCATCAAATGTGGTAATCTCTTCCATGCTTCTTCTTTGGAAAATCACTTTGTGTTACTCAAAAGTTTCCATTTGAGACCTATCAACCTCCTCTTATGATCACTACACTTAGTCTGACTCACTTTCATATCAAGAACACCATCATATTTTGTCTCCTATTTTTCCTCAATTGTAAATCATCCATTTATGGTAAGGGAACTTCATCTTCTTCATTGAAAAAAGAAGAATGAACAAGAAAAAATGCTACAAGTGTCAACCATGATGATTAATAAGATCTTCATGTAATCAAGCAAATCCAACCTAAAAGTGTTCTTTCCCACCTATTTTATGATCTCAAAAGGGCCATATCTCAAAGGTTTTAGCTTCCTTGAAGACTCTTGAAGCCTCTCCTTTCCAAAGTATACCCACACCTTGTCACCAACATGAAACTTGTGATTCACCCTAAGTTAATCATGTCAATGTTTATACTTGGCATAAGATTTATCTTGGCTTGAGAGTCCTCAAATTTCTCTTGTATCTATATATGTGTTTTCCTAACTTTTTCAATAATTTTTTTTATCCTTTTCTACCTCTAAATCTCTTTTTTCTAGACCTTCTATTGGCCCGAACACACACAAAAGGGCTAAGTGGTGAGTAGCCAAAACGAGATTTAAAAGGAGATAAATTCATAGAAAAGTGAATAGCTCTATTATAGGAGTGTTGTATGTGTGTCAAATTTTCATCACATCCCATAGAAAACCACTATTTTTACTCATTAACTAAGTGTACCAAGGTTCTATTGACTACATTTGTTTGTCCATCTATTTGGGGATACAAAGTCATAGACCTTTTTAACTTTGTATCCATCCTACTCCCAAGATTTTACCAAAACTTTCTCAAGAACTAATAATCTATATCAAATATTATTCTCTATGGAGTCCCAATTGTATCCATACCTAATTGAAGAGTAACTTTATTACATCATTCCTAGTTAGCATCATTTTACAAGACATTAAAACAAACATCTTACTAATCGATCTACTACAACAAAGATATAGTCATGTTAATGATTTGTCATCAATAATCCACCCATGGAGTCCATGGGGAGACTGTCCCATGGCATCTTAGGCACAAACAATGTTTGGTACAACACAAGCTTCTAAATCTTAGACTTGTTAATTATAAATTGACAACTCCTTGTAACTTGGAAACATCCACTTGAAGATAGGTACAATATGTATAATTTTGATAATTTATAATCATCTTGGTCACACTAAAATATCCTAAAATCCATGTCATATTTTCCTTTTTCATGTATAAAAGTTTCTTTTATTTAGACACACAAAGTTCTAATGTCTTGTAGAGAATTCCATCTAGGAGATTATAATCAACTTGAGGCTCAAAAACCACACTCTTACCTCTTACTGATGATTGATACACTTCACTAATATCATCATCATGCATGTAATCTTCAACATTTACCTCCTTTCTAAAAAATTTGACATGGCAAGTGTACTCACCAAAAAGAGAAGAGGTGTTCTAGAGAACATATACGTCACTTTGTTTTTACACCATGATTGTACTTGATGACAAGATGGAATTGTTGCAATAACCATGTTCACTTAATCATGTGACTATTGTAACTTAGCGTATTCTTGCAAACATTGCATAAGTTAATTATTAGTATGCACAACCATCTCTTTTCCCATGAAATAGTGTTTCCAATTCTTCACTACTAAAACCAAGCATTATAGCTCTTTATCATATGTATCATATATTATGAAAAACCATTTGAACATTTATGAATGGTAACAAATGGGCCTACCTCCTTGTAGCAATACCACACCCATGGAATAATCACTTGCATCAATTTATACTTCAAATGGTTGTTATAAATTAGGTAGTGCTAGTACCAGTGTCATGCTTATCTTGTGCTTAAGCTCCTCAAAGTTCCACTATTATTTTCTTCCCTAATGAAACCTCTTGTGATCACACATAATTGCATGCAATGGGGTAGCCACATAAGAAATTTTTGTACAAATTTCTAGAGCTATTTAGTAGCTCGTACAAAGCTCCTAGCTTTCAATATGTTGTTCAGATTTAGACAATTCAATATTTCTTCAACTTTGGAGCAACCTTTCCTCACCTCTTCATTTTCAACAACAAGACCAAGATACACCAATGAGGTCTTTGCAAACTCACACATTTTAGCATTCAAAATCAACTTGTTCTCATAAGAATTTTAAACTTTCTTTCAAGATAAGAAACATGTTCTTCATAAGTCCTACTAAAATCCAAGATATCATCCAAGTCATCTATGCCACATGAATTAATGTGAGGCTTAAATACCTAATTCATAAAATGAAGAAAGGTGTCTAGAGCATTGCACAAACGAAATGGTAACACCAGCCACTTGTAGAGACCTTGTTTTGCTTGAATGTCATATTCCACATAAGTATTCCTCTTTGATTCTATATTTATGTTACCTTGATTTGAGGTCTAATTTGGAAAATAACTTGGCATGTTGTATTTGATCCAAAAAATCATCTATTCAAGGTAGTAGATACCTATTTTTTATTGTTATTTTTCAATCCCTGATTGTTCACACATATGTGCCATATCCCATCCTTTTTAGGGACAATGACAATTAGAGAATTGCAAGGGTATGTGCTTGGCCTTATCAAACCTTGTTCAAATAGCTTATTTATTGATCCTTTATTTCATTAGCCTCTATCACATTTTTATAGTATAAACCAATGTTGGGTAAAGGACAATTTGACAAAAGTTGAATGTCATGCTCCATTACACATTTAGGCGGCAACCCCTTTGACTCCAAGAATAAATATGAAAATTTCATAACCAACTCACATATTTCTTATTATTATTGATGAGTATACAATCTATAAAGCCTCTTAAATCTTGTTCCTTCAAAATCTCCATTTCCTCTTACCAACAAGAGAGTGATCTTCCCACTAGTATTAATCAAGCACATAGCTTCTATTGTACTCACTACAGTTATCTTTACCTTATTGATAGATGTATTGAAGGTGTATTGCACTCAATTCAATAGAATATATATTTATTAGGCCTCCTAAAGTAGATTATATCCCTAAGGTACAAATAAAGGATCCCAAAATAACATCACACACATCAAGATGAATGCCATCAACCAACACCTCATCCTTAAAATCAATAATTATGAAAAATATAAATTACATTTCTTTTTGACTAATATATCCACCCCTTTTTTAATCCAATCAAGTGAATATAGTTGAGGGTGATCCATTTTTTCAAACCCCAACTCACCTACTAGATTTCAAGAAATTATATTTTCTTGTGAGCATGTATCAAACAATGAATCAAAAATTTTGTCCTTAATCTAGATCTTGATTTGGAACACTATGCTAAGCTCCTCTTCTTCCTTGGAATTGGTGCTCTCAACTACTAAACATATTTCCTTCCACACCACACAAGAATTTTTATCATTAGAATTTGAGTTAGGTCATTGACTTATTTGTCTTTGTTCATGAAGATAGTGTTTGCATCTATCTTCTTATTCCTCCACGAAGGTGCTAAGTTTGAGTGTATTTTCGAATGCTTCTCATCCAAATGACTATATTTTTCTCAATTTGAAAAAGGGAATTTTCTCTTCTCCTCACCTTTGTCTTTATTTTGGACTAGTGTATTAGCACTTTTTTGTATTTTTCATTTTCCCTTGTCTTTTCTCTTTCCAACTCCTTGCTAATGTCCCTTATCCTTATGTTCCTATTTTAATAAAAATGATTTCTTCTTGTCTAATTCTAGATAGTGTTTTTGGGTACACTCTTCATCAATATATAGGGGTTTAGTCATTAGAACAACTCTCTTGAGATGCCCAAACAATCCACCAATGTACTTCATAAAGACCTCTTTTTCCATCACATCCTTCCTTAGTTGAACCACTCCTCTCTAGAAATCACTTGTATACTCTTGTACACTTTGCCTCTGTCTTTTCCAAAATAGTACCATTGCATAATACACTCCACCTCATAATATATAGGATAAACTTATTTCTTCAACAACCCTTTGAAGTCTTCATATGAAGATGTCGAAGGTACCCTTCTACATTCCAAGGACATTGAATAACTTGCATACCAAATCAAGGAATGACTGACTATTTTGGGTCTAGAAAAAGAAATTTGTTGATGAGGTGTGAGCTTATGAAGAATAAAATATACTTCCATTTGGGAGACCCACTAATTAAATTTATAAAACTTATCTCTTTGTCATAGGGTTGTATATCTATCTTAGCTTCACCCTTGAAGAAGCTCCCACTATGAGATGACTCTACATGCTTATATTCAACCTTCTCTAGTTCTTTTTCCTTTTCATGAAACCTTACCATTCCAAGTTTCTTATTTATATATAGCATAACTATCCCCAACCTATCAATTTTACTAGATGAACATAAAATCATAGCAACATCATCTTCAACCACTTGAAATGGAGCTCCCCATATTCCTCCTCTCATTCCTTTTCTCTTCTATCTCTTGTCCACTCTCTCATGCCAATCTTAGATTTATAAGGAGTAATATTTCCACTTCCACTAGACCTAGCATGCTAATTTACTCCTAATCAAAGATATAATATAGATCATACAATTTTATGCATAAAAAATAGAGATTATGCCTCTTGTGATCACCAACAATAGATACTTATATAAACTCGTAATAATAAACTTCAAGAACTATTGTCTATCATCCAAAAGTGAATGAAAAATATAGTATAAATGTGTTCAACATCTCACAACAAAATAGAAATATTCAAGATAGTGTACACACATGATTAAACACAAATACTCCAAACTTGCCCTTGAGAAAACTCTAATTGGGTGCAAAACTCTATCAAGCACATGTCAAAGGCATGTCATTCCTATCACATGCATTTTTACAAGTGTTACAATGTGATTAGGGTTAAATGGATCTTTGACATCATGTACATACTACTCACACCTATTTTTAACCCTACAACTATGAAACTCTAATTCTTCCCACTTGCACTTATGAATTAAACATCAAATGCAGATTTTCCAACTAGTCCAACCATATATAATTCATGTTTAAAATGTATAGTATTCTCACATTACTCCATGGTGCCAAAGTGGATAGAAATATGAGAAATAAATTGATTTAATTCAAGAAACCCTTCAAGCTCCACTTATTATTTATCTCATAGTATTTATCTACTTCTACTAGTAATAAATTATCATGGTGTTTACCCATTCACTATTTCCCTAAGTGCTCATTATGGTATGCAACCATTTTCCATACTTTATAGTCCATTCATTATAAAATTCAATAGTTACTCATGGTAGACAATGTATTTTCCTCAATGCTTTATAGTTCATTGCAACGCATATGCATTCACTCTCTATCGAAAGAAGTGATCTCATCATCTTTATTTTCCACCTCATGTTGGTGCCTGCAATCTAAGAGAAAAGTCATTGAGATGTTATGGACCTTCCATGTTACCCTCTAATCCACTTAATAAATTGATATTCATCATGAATCAATGGTTTTACCTCAAAAAGAGTCTCCTAGTCACATGTCATAAAGTGAGCCTCCATATGACCCCACTAGTCTAGCTTTAGTGACCTAATTTTTAAATCACCATGTATATTATCTATTCATCTACACTATCAATTAACTTAACTAGGTGGAGAAAGAAAGAAAAGTATTGAAATGAAGCTAAGGTATGAAAACTTTTCCTACACTAATATAAGTAGAGATGAACAAAAAATACGATCTAAAATAAGTTATAGGAAGTAAATAACACAATAAAATCATTCACCATAACACAATGATGTATCATGGGAAAACCCTTTTTAGGAAAAAAAACCTATATTTTAATCTATAAACTAATGTAAATTAATCAACAATAATACTAGTTACAATACAACCCAGGCAAGGATCCTTCACAAGAGACAATATAGCAACACTTAGATCTAGAGTAGTATTAGTGGCACAACAATACCTACAAAATACACTATACAAACTCCATCCCAAGCATCCAATAAATAGAGAACCAATACATGAAACTACCAAAGGAGAATCACAAAACCATGAGCTAATACCACCAAAAAGTGGTAGCCAAGTCCCCTAGTCAAATTCCAACACACAAATCCCAAGAGAAGCCCTATAAGAATCTATCATAACATATCATAGTTATCCTCCCAACTTGGGTGCTCTAATTTGTATTATTCAAACCCTCCAAAGATGCTTTATGATAGTTATAATAACATGTCATAGGTTGGTGAATATTCTTGGTCAGCACATGTAACTCCCTCTTGTAACTCTCTTATGTGTCAGATTCTTTTACATTCTTGAAGTGGAAGTCTAACTTTTGGAGGCCATAACTTTTGATCTGAGAACCTAATTGAGCCTATTTTAAAAATTGAATATCTTGGAGAGATCCACATCATCATAACCAATTTTTGTTGATTAAATCCCATTTTGGTGGTTTTTAGGACCAAAAATAAGTATAACCTCTATAGCTTAGAGATTACATTTAAACATTAGGATGCAAGGTTGAGATACCTTTCTTAATATTCTCCCATGTGTTGAACACCTTGCAAGAGAAAAGGGAATACCAACACTATTAAATATGCCCATAGACTTATTGTACTACCTAAAACTTCACTATGTTAATTATCTTTGTCAAAAAAATTGTAACATTCTCTAAAGTATCAACTTTCTCTAGTAATACCCTCCCATATTCCACCATGTCATGAAAAAAAATATTATACATCAGTGTGCTTCATTTATGAGTGAAAAGCTAGGTTCTTTGCTAAGTTGATGGCACTCTGACTATCACAATTTTACATTAACTACTTTCTAACACAACTAAATATTTGAATACAATCTTAGAAACCAAATTGACTCCTTATAGGCATTAGTAGCTCCCATGTACTCTACCTCTATTATGGATAAAGTGACCACAACTTTTTTCTTACTCATATAACTCAATACACCACCAAATAAGCTAAACATGTAGCCACTAGTAAACCTTAAACTATTGACATCACCTACCCAATATAAATCCACACAACCCTATATATCCATTAATTGTTGGTCCTTTGAAATATCACCATGATAACATGTGGAATACTTAGAAGTGCCCCAAAAATTCTTAAAGACCCTTTTCACTACAACCCAATGTTCCCATCTAGGACTAGCCATGTAATGGATCAAGACTCCAACTCCTTGGGAAATGTCTAGTCTAAGGCATACAATAGCATAAATAAGGATTTAAAATATATTATTATAGGGCACTAAACTCATCTCCTCCATATTTTTGATTGTCATAAGACACTTCTCAACTGAAATCCTGGTTCCCAAAGAAATAGGAACACTCACTAGTTTGTTGTTGACCATATTGAAATGTTATAAAATAGAATCAACATACTTCCCCTAAATATTCTAAAGTTTTATGTATCCCTATCTCATATGATTTCCATTCCAAATATGTATTTAGTTGTCCCTAATTCCTCCATTTCAAACTATAATGAAATATGAGATTTCAAGTTCTTAATCATTTCCTTACCATTACTAGCATATCATCAACATACAAAGTGATAATGATAAAATGATAAAGTAAAACAATGTTTGACTTAAACTTGATAAACCCCAACCCAAAAACATATGAATTAGACCTTTTATACCACATTCTTGGAGACTATTTTAAGCCATAGAGGGATTTCTTCAACTAACAAACTGATTATTCATTACCCTTCTTAATGTAGTGCTCTAGTTGTGACATGTGGATCTCCTTGTTTAGATTAACATGCAAGAAGGTTATCTTCACATCCATATGCTCAACCTCAAGATCAAAAGTAGAAACATAAGCTAATAACATTCTAACAGATATCAACTTTGTAATAGGGAAGAAATTTTTATTCAAATATATTCCCTCAACTTGAGAATAACCTTTAACGACCAACTATGCTTTATACTTCTCAATATTGCCATTAGAGCCTAACTTATTTTTGAACATCCATCTGTAACCAATGGGGATTCATCCATTAGGAAACTACACCAAGTCCCATGTATCATTCTTCCTTAGTGAAACCATCTCCTCCTCCATGATTGATTTCCAAGACATGATCATCCATTTTTATTACCCCTTTAATTGTTGTTGGCTCACTAGTGCTAGTTAGAAAAGTAAATATGCATGTAAAATCAAGTGGACTATACCTTTCTAGTTTCGTTCTCTACTAAGTGGACATCCTCAAAAGTTGAGGTGAAGATTCTACTTCTTCTTCCAAACTCCCTAAGATCTCTATACTATCCTCCTAATCTTGTCCAACCTAAACCTCTGGTTTAGAATTTGGTGTACAGTCTTCTTGATCTTTATATATAACTGCATAACTAACTTCTTATCCTCCTTTGGATACTCAATTATAGTGGAAGGTTTGACTTCCCTGACAATCACATTTTGACTAGAGAGAACTTTTCTAGCCATATAATCCCAAATCTTATGCTCTTTCTCACTAAATTCATAGCCAATGAAGATACATTTCACAACCTTATCATCCAACTTTGACCACTTCTCCCTAGGCACATGAGCATATGTCTTCCAACCAAATACATGAAGATTCTAACATGAGGGCATTTTACCCATCTAAATCTCCATGAAGGATTTCTCCACAAGCGTTGATGTAAGAAACCTATTAATCAAGTAACATGTAGTAGCAATTTCTTCTACCCAAAACTTATGATCTAGGATAGATCCATTAAGCATAATCCTATCGCTCTCCATCAACATCATGTTCATGCATTCTACAACTCCATTCTATTAAGAGGTGTGTCTAGTTGTCTTTTTCGATTCTATACCACTCTTCTTAAATAATCTCTCAAACTCTATAGAATAATACTCACCATTATTGTCAATTCTCAACAACTAAATCTTTCTTCCAGTCTAGTTTTTCAAGAGAATCTTAAATTCCCTAAACTAACTAAAGACTTCAAATTTATTTTTGAGAAAAATATACCCATGTCCTCCTAGAATAATTATCATTAAATGATACATAATATAAAGTTTTTGACAAGGAAGAAACATCTACAAGACCAAATACATCAAAATGAATAAGATCCAACAACCCAAAAGATTTTTGAGAAATAGAGTAAACTTGAACACAAAATTATTTTCTACAAATACAATGCTCACAAAATCAAACTCAAAAGAACAATCAACATGCCTCTTTACAAGATTTTTATTTTTCAATGTCTCTAGACCTTTCTCACCAATATGGCCCATGCCTTAGTGCCATAACATTATCTTATTGGTTGGTTACTTTCTCGCTTAGTGTAGACACTTAAAATTGATACATCCTAATTAACACATATAACATCACATCTAACACCACTTTCAACACTTTCCTAAGTGCATCCTAACCACATTTGTGCTAATTATCCTATAACATTTCTTTCATCACAAAATCAATTAAATAAGTCACATTTATTTAATTAAGCTAATTTCCACCATCTTCTAACATCCCTCCCAACATTTCATTCTAATACCATGTCAACATTTCTTTATTATCTTATTGATTTCCTCTTTGACGTCACCCCACTAATTAATTAAATAATTCATATTATTTAATTAATTAGGATATTAATAATTCCATTTATTCCCAAATAGATAAATAAATGTATTTTTCAATTTCTCCACAGATTAATAAATCTCATTATCCACTCATATTTTGTCATAACTCTCTCCAAGATTCCCCTCTATTTTTAACTTATGCACAAACAATTAGTCAAAACAAAAAATAAAACAACTAATTTCCCTCACCCATTTTAGAGCCCATTAAAATGACATCATAACCCTCATCACTTCTTCTGACTATTCTTAGCTAGGAAAGATTTTCCACTTCCTCTTGTTCAATCTCCATCATTCATCCACTATCAAATCTTGACCATTCACATCCTCTGCTAGACATCTATAAATTCTCTCATCAGTTCAAACATTAGCCTGGATGCTTGAACTTCTAAATTTTTTGAATATCTTTCATATTTTTCTTTTATCATATCCATAGGTTCATGCTGTAGAAATCTTGCACGAATAATTGAGCATCTGCATTTCGATCTATAGAGCAAATCCACTCATCATAGAGATTGCATTTGGTAACTTTGTTTGCATTTGAATTTTGTTATTTGCACTCTAATATATGCTCTATATGAGGTTTTCATGATTTTAGAATGAGAAGTATTTCATTTAAATTTATTTTCTATTGATTTCTAAATTCTTGCATACATTTTGGCACACCCAGTGGGATGTTGTTCCTTCATTAATCTTGTCTTTGTAGGATTTTTTGTTGCTTGATTTCACAAATTTTTCTTGTAGGCTTTGGGTGCAAATTCTATAGGTCACAAGGATTTAGAAGCATTTTCACATGAAATGATCCCTACCATTGCATCTGAAAGGCATCAAAACCTATCAATCAACTGTCAAATCATGAAAACTGGACAAAGTTGCACAAAAGGGCAATTTTTTTTTACCTGGAGAGGTTGTACGGCCTCTACATAGGCACAGGTGCATCAAGTATAAAAAAAAATTATTTTTTTCTTTTCTTTTTCAAAAGTTATCAAAATTTTAAAAAATAAAAATAAAACAAATAAAATAAAAAATAAAACAAATAAAAACTAAAAAGAAAATAATAAAAAAGCATTTTAAAATAAAACATTTATTAGAGGCCAGGCGTACATGGGTACACCATACCCTTCCACCCCTATAGGTGGTAGGGCTAGGGCCCACACACCCTGCCATTGGGGTTTAAAACCCCCACCGACCTTAAACAAAAAGAGAGTTAATTGTTTAAAACAAATAAAATATTAAAACTTTTCAAATTCGCCCCACCAGTCTTCTACCTCCCTTGCTACTACTCCACCAAATCACCACTCTTGATCTTCCCACCCACCATCCATCCACCACCCACAAATTGCCCCTATGCCACCCAAGCACTATGCCCCACCTCCGTCCAACCAGTTACCAGACCCCTCCTTTTGTCATTCAATGCACAAATAGGCCTTTTTTTTTCAAACTGACATAACTTTTGCCTGGGAGGTCAAATTTTTACGTTTTTATAGGCATTGGAAAGATAGTTCCACCTTTTTCACTTTGGATTAGGTCTTTTTCTCATATTTTTCTAGAAATATCAGATATAATAATTTGAATCACACTTTTTGTGTTGATCTTACAACTAACATAACTTTTGCATATGATATTGAAATTTAGCAAACTTTATTTTGAAATTGATTAGAAAAATGCAAGGAATCTATTGGTGACATATATTTTTCTATATGAGAACATTATTTTCTGAGTTTTCATGGATTTTATTTTTAGTGCTAATACTTTGATTATAGATATCCACACATGTCAAAGACATAATCATCAAACTACTAACGCATTGTGTGCAATATTGCTTATCAAAGATCATATTTTATCACTAGACTAGTCACACACTTATTTTCTAAGAGAAATTAATCTTGTATGTCATGTTTGTGGTCAACTTTAAGCGTATGCAATCAATGGATGAAGAGTTGAGCACAAACACCTATTTGAATGTAGAGTCATATTCTTGTTGCAGCAAAGGAGAAAGCAACAATATCATTTATTTATTAGTACCTATATCATAGGGTTGTCAAAAGTTCAATGAGCTAATTATTACTGACATGAATGTGAATGTTACAAAAAAAAATGTCTAAATTTACAGGCTCAAGAGGCCAATTTGCTTGCCTTAAAGATGATATTGTGATTATCAAGTTAGATGATCTCAACCACTTGAACAAGATGTTTATGACATATTTTGGTTGGGAGAAATGACTAATCCTTCTTTATCTAACTTTAAAATTTATATAATAAATCTAATTTTAATGACCCATGCCTAATGGATTTCAAAGTTTACAATAATCTAATAATGGAATATGCTAAAAATAATCTTGATATGGTTGTAGGTAAGGATCTTGATTTTTTACATGATGCAAACCTTGATAATGATCTTTTCAATTCTAAAAATCAGCAAGTGGATGAAAATATTGAAAATTGTTTGTTTGATTTAAATGCATTTGATTCAATGTTGATCAATGGTTCTTTATGTGACTTGCATGCACCCAATGATCAAGCTGATTTTGATGGAGGAACACATGTTGAAGAGCATGAAATACATGATGATAGGCATATATGCTTTATGGATGACATCGCAACACAAGAGTTTTTTAGACCCTCTCTCGTGTGTCATTCATCTTGTTTTCTTTGTTTTGATGGTTGCGGAAATGAAAGTTATAATATGTTATTCCCCACCAAAACTAATGTTGATTTGGAAACGCATAATGTGAATCCTCATCCAAGTTTTGAATTTAATTATTGTAAGGATGCTTTAAATGAACCTCTTGGTTTCTTTGATTATGGGGACTCATGTACACAAATGTGTTTGTGGGTTCAGCATGGGGAAGGTGAGCTCCCTCAAATTTTGATTTTTGCTAAACATCATTTAGAGTATGAGCCTAGGAAGCTCAAACTCTTTATTTCTGAGTAGAAAGATAAATTTGTATTGTTTAAGACTTCAACAACTTAGGAGTCTAACGAAGGGGGTATTGAGAAGGTCAAGTTCATTCTAATATCCTGAGGCCCAATACCACTTGAATTGTCATGCATAAATGTGCAAAAGAAGGATATTTCATGAGCAAAATCTTATCCCTAATCAGAGCTTTAGGTGACCAATGAATACCCACTGCACATCTGAATCAGGAAGGGCATAAGGGATTTGTGAAAATAATGACTGATATCTTCAAATAAAATAAGTGATCTTCGCGTGCACTCCTTGGTGACAATGGATGAGGCTAGTGAAAGTGACCTATGACCCAATGTTGGCTTGGAAGTGTTGAAGTAACTGATTAATAAGCTACTCAAAAGAAGAGATAGATTGGTCAAGTAATGACCAAAATCAATCTAGCATGGTGTCTTTTAATGAGTGTGGAAATAATTTTTCTAACAATGAATCCTGAAAAATAAAATCACTATACATAAGGCATTAAATGTAGATACATGTGTCTGTGCATCACCTTTGCTAGTGTACTTCTCAAACTAGGGTTCTTCAAAGCCTTGGAAATAAGGAGTAGCAATAATGTTGAGTGATAATGGATTGTGTCTGCAATATGTGGGAATGAGAGGTTGAACAAATGATGTGGATAAAGTGGCAAGCTACTGTTGCAAGGAACCAACATTCTAGAGGAGTTGGTTTATGACAGGGTCTATGGTGTGCATGTGTGTGGAAATGGTACTAGATGTGATGGGAAGGAATATCTATTGGGAGGTTCTGAGGTAACCACCAAGAAAATTAAACTGTAAGGGATGTGAAGGTAGAAAAAACCTATATTGATTTATGGGGTTCACAACCATTCTAGAAGAGCTAGCATCTACATTTCCTTGTTGTACAGTGCTAATAGCCATGTTTGAAGATGTATATGTTTGTACACATGAAGTAGCCATCAGAATTGAGAGTTTATTATAGTGATGTTAGAATGGGATTCATAAGCCCCATCACAATAGCTTTCCAATGGAGGTACATCACTATGCACATATGGGCAATACCATAGAGGAAGTCAAGACCATTGGGGTGACTAGTGAACATGGAACAAAGGGCATCAACTAGAGGAACAACAGAACTAGGTAGGTTCTCATTAGCCAAGTGATACTAGTAGTCAACCAAGTGATGGTCTAACTCCTAAATCTACTCCTAGGGAACACTACCTAAGGCAGCCTCATGGTCAAAGGATGCTTCAACATCATGATAACTAGTCACTAGAAGAGTCAAGAGAAATGACAAAGATGGAAGAGTTTTTATAGTGGGATCATAAGAGAAGTTTGTGAAATAAGGTGTCAACCTAATTGGGGTGTTAAGAGCATGAGAATGAGTCATTACAACATGTCTCAAACTTCTATGAATGATGTAATTAGAATTAGATGATTGGGTTGTGAAGCTCATAAACTAAGTTTAGCTTCACAACACAACCAAATGTGATGGAAACTTTTATTGTTTTAGATGTTTAA
Organism: Cunninghamia lanceolata; assembly: GCA_027924645.1. NCBI lineage: Eukaryota > Viridiplantae > Streptophyta > Pinopsida > Cupressales > Cupressaceae > Cunninghamia > Cunninghamia lanceolata. The sequence goes on from BSBN01001153.1 coordinate 945,157, forward strand.
GCTAATGTTGGAATATTCAAAGAGAAGCATTTTAAATGTTTGACTAATATGAAGTGGTAAGTTAACCAAAATGTAGATGAACCGTAATAGCAAAGGAAATGTTTAAGTATGAATGAACATCGAGTTCACCAAAATGTAGAGGAAAAATTACACTTCAACTAAGAATATTAGTCAAAATAATTTTTCACTACAACTACACTTGAGACTATTTTAGCTTTACTACCTACTGATATTCACTATATTAACATTACCAACCCATCTAAGTGATAATAAATATGAATGAAAATTATGCTAGCTGATTAAAATATAGAGGAATACTAATGAAATGAGGAAAATATATTACTGTGAGCAAAGTTTAAAGATTTTAATGACAGAACAAAAAGGAAGAAATAAACAAGAAGCTAGTATCCAATGGAGGAGCTTTATGCCAAGGACACTAGCATGTTATGGGGATGTTTGCGTGTAAAAATGTAGTCCAAACCATACATAATATAGAAACCCTTGACTCAATTTCACTCTATTTTACCTGTCCTGGACAACATAAGATGAAACAAGTTACCAATAGCTTCTAGGCGATAGAAATATATTGAAAATGAAAATATATGAGAAACATAATTACAATGAAATAAAATAGATAACACAAATGAAAATATTTTGGAAGAGAGTTCACAAAACCAATGAAGTGGATGGAGCTTCTCTCTTAAATCTAGAACCTGCAAGGAGTAAGAAAGTTGGGGTTGTTTGTGGGTTTACCTTCATATCAAACCTTGGTTTTGATATTTCTACCTCCACAATAGCCAAGATTGAAAATATTGAAATAAATGTGTTGAAATGCACAAGACAACTGAGAGGGGGGGCTGAATCAGTTGTAACCAAAACTTAATCATTGTTATTATGATTTAACCATGAAATGAGAAACTTAAGCACATTCACACATGAGACACATGAGACACCAGATTTTTATGTGGAAAACCCAATGAGGAAAAAACCACGGTGAGGATTAACTCATAATATAAATGATATATCAAAATTTACAACAAGGCTCACTGTTGGAGGCTCACTGCCCAGAATGCTCACTGTAAAAGGAAGAGGCTCACTACCAAGATAAGAGGCTCACTGTTGAGTTGGTGAACTGAGATAGTAGCATCTACACCATGCCAGGGTTCAGTTCCATTGAAGCTCACTGATTCTTCTTCTTTTTTTCCTTCTTTACATAAACACACTTATCTTCACATATGCTCATCAACCTCACTTATTCATGACTTCATTACATGTATTTATATAATTCATCAAACTTGGAATGTACATCAAGGCCGACATTACAATCATCAATCATTGGAACAATCTCCAAGATCGACATACATACATACATTAGAATAGGTCTAGACCTAAACGGATTTGTGGAGGAAAAGAATGAATGTGGACCACACCACACCTTAGTTGGGACTCAAATGCAATTTCCCATGCAACAACATGCTTCCACAATCTCCAAAGCATAATTGCAAGTAGCGAAAACAACCAGGTCAGCCAAGACTGGTGTTAACACTACGACCTTTAGGAACATGCTTCAACCACGATCCAAATTACACTTTTCAGACCAATCAAAAAGTAGGAACATGATCTAGAGACATCCACAAGCACGCTACAATAACCAAGAACTTCTACACAACCCCCAAACACTCTATCCAGAAGATTCTTCAAACTAGACCACTTAAACATTACTGTCAACCACTGTCATAAAGGAAAGATCACTTGCAGAGTACCAAATCATGAACCATTTCAATTGAAGGTACATATCATCATCCCAAACTTAATCCTAGAAACACAAACTATAAAACTTAAATGCAGATAAAAATACATTCTCCCTGTCACCATTGAATATTCAGAAAAATAGTTTTTACTCTAGTGAGCAAAACTTGCTCAAATATTCATACTAGAGGCTCAAACTTGAGACATAGTAACTACAAACATGCCTTAACATAACTTCCAAATTGCAGACAAAGATATTCAATCTATAGGATATGCAGAGAAAAACACTGCACTGTTCTGGGAGATAGAACAGTTTTGCAATTACACTAACTTCTCAAACTTATCCAAATAACTTCCTTAGATGTTGACCTTAGGTGTTGACATCAATGACAACACTTATTGCTCATACTTGCAACAAAATGTATGTGCTATTATTTTCTATGTGTGTCTAGAAGGAATAATAGTAGTGACATATAACTTGAAAATGTAAAAAGAAACTAATCTACTCAAGCATGAGAGCAAACTAGTGTGTTGTTAGAAGGAGGGAAAGGAAGTGGAGGTAACCCACATAAATGCAATAAGAAAATAAATGGATTACACTACAAAAATGAACATAAAAAGAGGGTAAATGGAACTCAATCACCTTATGAATAAAAAGATGCAAACTACCTAGCTGAAGATGAAGAACCCAACAAGCAGTGGTCCTAAGAAACCCCATGAAGATTTCACAAGTCCACAATAAACCTCACATAAGATTGACTGTAATAATACAAACATAGAAATCCTTGAGAGTACAAATACAAAGCTTCTTGTAAGTGCAATAACAATTACTTCACAAGTTTTCTAAGAGTTGTAGAAGAGAGCCAAATGAGAGTTCAAAAGATTGCTAAAGATTGTAAAATCCCACTTTCAAAAATGAAAGAAAATGACAGGGAAAAAGAGAGGTTAGGTCAAAGAAGGTTGTTTGCGAGCACAAATGCATTAGAAGGAATATCTCACATCATAGGAGGTGGCCAATAATTCTAATAAATGGTCACTTGGTGCAACATAGGCTCAATATGCTAGCACGATGCGTAGATATCCACGCTAAGCGCTAGTGTCCAAGTGACTTTCGCTGTTGGTCTCATGAAAAACCTTAGGACAATGAGAGAAACAAGACACTAACATAGAATTTAACAAAAAAAAGCATAAAGGATAGAACACAATGCAAACACGCATGTGTGGGTTAGGGAAAAAGGCTAAGGTAGGTTCAAAGTAATCCTAAAAACAAACTAGGGGAGTAGACACCAAAATGAGTGCAAAATGTAGCATGAAATTGCAAGGGTATGCAATTTTTTATGTTACAATAAATAATTATGGAGCACAACCACCATAGCTTGGTGCAACAAGGGAGCTTGTGGGTGAGAACCTTGTTTATGTTTTCATCATTTTATTGCAATTTTCTTTATGCTTAATCTTGATGTTATTTGTGTTTGTAAAATGAATAGGTTATGTATAGAATAACCTGTTTATATATGTTTACTTACACTTGCACACAAGTTGGCACACTTAGTAGGACCCACATTCCTTACTAATCACTTTTAGAATTTTTTCGTATCTTTGTGTCTTGCAAGTTCCCTATTTGGCATGTGTAGTGCTAGTTTTGGCATGTTCATTATACATTGGCACATCCATTCCTACTTTAGCGTGTTCATGTCTATGTTGTACAGCTCCTTGTCTGACCCTTCTAACTTGTTTTTTTTTTATCATTTTGCAAGTTTTTTGACTACTAATCATTTTGTTTTGCAAGGTTTTAAGCTATTATTAGTTTTATATTGTTTAACCCTCTATTTTTGTAGGATTAACAATCTTTTTTATTAATTTCTATCATTTTTTCTAGCCCAATCATGTTTCAACATGCCTAAAACTAGTTTTGACGTGCTTGTAATCCCATGGTGCATCTATCTTTGGCCCTCAAATCATTAAATCTATCATTTTTTGGTCATCTAACCCTTAGTTTTCTAATTTTGTCTAATTTTATAAGGGGTTATGCTATCGAAATTCTCACTCAATGCTTGCTACCTGTGCATGTCATTAATTTTTATCAATTTTACCCTACTCTTTTCTATTTTCAATATAGGTATCATAGATTAGCATATATGTCCAGAATCAGTGCCTCCATAATATAGATTAGTGCCCCTATGGTAAGTGTAGGTAATATCTAAATTCCCTATTTTAGTGCATATGCACCTGGTTTTGATGTGTCTATAAAATGTTAGCATTTCTATATTTATTTTAGCATATCTATTTTGTAGTAGAGTGTCATTACTTTCTTGGGATTCGGGATTTTCTAACCCTTGGACTAACCATTTGCTTACTTTGTCTTGTCAAGCTAACATCTCTTTTACAACAAAATCGTTTGCCCAAGGCATAATCTTATCAAACTACTAACGTGTTTGTTGTAGACTCTATAGTCAAAGTTTATCTTTTTATCACTTAAGTAGGCACATATGAACATGCTTAATGGGAATGAGCTTTGTATCCCATGTTTGTGAGAACTAACTTGTGTGTATGCTTTTTCCTTGCATGCTTGGGTGATCTTGGAGATCAAAAACATAAGTTTGTTCTCTTTTTATTGCTTTCAATCCCAATAAACCCAAGTTTGTGTATGCTCTTCCCTCACACTGCAAGGTGATCTTGGGAATCAAAAGAATTTAGGCTTCTTTCCTCATAGAAGGCCTACCCAAGGACCTCATCATCTTGGGGGATGATATAAACTATGTGTTCTGGTGGGGTATAAAAAGGGGAGAGATAGAAATCTGTATTGCAAAGGAGTTCATCGTCGTGTCTAACTCAACCTTGTCACCCCTTTTTGCAAGGAGATAGGGTGAAGTCAAAAGGGACTTGTCCCATGACCACATTCTTGTATATGGGACTCTTTTTCATGGACCTTGGCCTCTTATACTCCTTGGTATATTTAGGACATCCCTTAGAAGCTCATAAAGCCCAGTTATGACCATCAACCATATGTGTATGTGGTGCATTGATTAGTGGTTACCACAAAGAAGCTACTCACCCCATACTTCTAGAAGTAGGTTTATATGCCATGTATGTTCTTCCGTCACGCCATAAAGCAATTTTGGGTGATAAAAATGGTTAATGCCTCATCAAGGGATTTACACTCCATGACTAGACAAGGAATTAATGGTGGGCCTACATGCATATACACACCTACTTGAATAACATAGGCTTGTTTATGTTCTTGTCATTTTTTCTTATGAGAAACCTATGACTGTCCTTAAATCCAAAAATCCAAAAATATTTGTGAACCTTTTGAACACCAAGTGAAAATCCAACTTTGCAAATATCAAAATTCTTTTTCTAAAGGTTGAAACATCAAACATCCAAATCTAAAATTAAGAGATCTTACACATTCATCTAATCCTTCATCCATTTTCCTAAGTCAAAATAATCCTTCTAACATCCAATAATTCACCTAAAAAATCCTCAAATTCATTCAAGTCATTCACCTCAAAACTTAGCATAAATCAATTCACCTATCCTTGTTTTAGCACCTACATTCACATAGTCCCACATGTGTTAAAATTTTGTTTCCTCCATCCTAGGTTTCTAATATTCATTCAATCACCTTTTGGCACTTTTATTCATAAACCAACACCTTTGTCCTGCTTTGGCATATGCATTCTACTTTTGCAATATCTATCCTAGCACTCACCAAAACCAAAATCTAACATCATCCATTTGTTCACACCCTCAAATCAAAACCCCACTTCAATCCTAACTCATCCATAGCCCAAAAAAATCACCACTCATCCATCTAAACCACCAAATTAATTCACCCCATTTGATTTTAAACCTTGATTAGTGTTGAACATCCAAGTCCACCTCACCTTCAAACATCAAACCTAGTCATCATACCAATCATCCAATCCCAAAGGCCAATCATCATTCACATCATCAACCTTAATCCAACATCAAAATCAAAGATCAAGAACTTAAATCAAACCCATCATCTTTAATCAAATCAACCTATCCTTAGTATAGTTATCCAATCAAATCAATCCCTTGCTTAAAATTTCTTCCTATCTTAAGCATAGAGATTAATCCCTCATCAAAACCATAATCCAACCCAATTAACTCTTTCTTGAGAACTTTTCCTATCTCAAGTATATAAATCAATCCCCCATATAACTAAATCAAATCATCCTAAAATCTTGAAATTTTATCCAAATCCTCCATCACCTAAATCAAATCATCCAAAACCATTTGATCCAAACCTATTAATCATATCAAATAATCTTAGAACCTTAATCAAGGTTAACCAAAACCAATTCAAATGTGACCCAAATCTCATCTAATCCATAATTAACTTCACCCATCCTTCTAAAACCTTTCAAAACTAACCTCATTCAAATCATCTTCCATGATCACACTATCAATTCATGTCCCCCATAACTAGATCTCAAATTGAAAGAACATGGATCCTCGAAGCAAAAACCCTTTAGCTCTATCTTTGGCCACAACTCACAAGTGGGTTCCTCTTTGCCTCACGGTTATCCTGACAACAAAAGTGGTCTTGGAAGTCTTGTAAACCAACTTTGTTAGGAAAAGTGTCTCAACCTTGCAACTTCGAAAGGTTACTATTTTTCCCAGTTTTGGTCTTTTTGAATACCCTTCATCTTGGAGAATGGTCTAGAACTTTCAAAGTTTCCAAAAGGGCTAAAAATGGTGAGACTTACTATTTTTAGTAACTCTACATTTGACCTCGAATTGACCCAAAATTTTTCCCAAAAGGTGTGGAACTTCTAAGTAAACATCTCGGGTGAGTTTAGACTCAAGATCATATCTGGATTGTGAGATATTAAAGTTTCTATTTTTTGAAATTGTCAAAAAAAGTTTCAAACTTAGTTTTGAGGCACTTAGAGGTCACTAAACATCCCAAAATTTGCATAATTGACAAAGTAGGTTATAGCGTGATAGATCTCTTCACAAGATTTTTGACACATTAAATAGTTATCAATTGGACATCCGGATCAAAAGTTATGGCCTCCATAAGTTGGACCTCCTATTTTTGGGAAATGTAAAAATGTGTTGGACACTTAAAAGAGATATAAAGGGGAGAGTTACACATGTTGGTGTTTTTTTTTGGCACATCACAAGGCATCTTTGATTGGAGATAATTTGGGCACCACTTTTAGGTGGTTCTGGTTCATGGTTTTGTAATTACCGTTGACAGTTTACTATATTGTATCTCCTATTTATCAAGAGCTTGAGATGGAGGTTGTGTGTAAGAGTCTTATATATGTTGAGTTACCTCCTGGATCTTTGGTTGGTTATACTCCTGTTAAAGCTTTCTCTACAAGTATATTGTAATCTTCTTGATTCGTGAATAATATATTGGGTGGCTTTGGAGTATGGGGTTTTTTACTTGAAAGAGTTTTCCCCACGTATATATTGTGTTGTGAGTTTTTCATTTGAATGTTGTTATTATCTTTTTGTTAATGTGCATCTTAATATGTAGCTATAAAAGTTAAAATTTGCATAAATCTTTCCTCAATAGATCTGTGTAGGAAGCGTTTTCTGCATACCTTTCTTCCTTTCAAACTTGAATAAGGCGAGTCTTCCAATCCCTTTAACCCACATCAATAATCACCTCACTTTTTGTAGACTTCCTCAATGACAAAAGACTTCATACCAAATTTGACATTTTCATGGACAACCACTAGGATTAATTTCTTAAGCACCGTATTGATGTGGGGCCTGTTGGTTTTTTCCCAGACTGGATGCTTATTCCCAGATTTCCCTACAAGGTAGCCATCAATGATCAACAGGATCTTTGGGCCAGGGGCCAACAGTGTAGGAGATAGACTCTATATTTTATCTCCTCTTCTTCTTTAGGTTCTGCAAAACCTAGGGGGGTATTCCCTACTCAACATCCATGAGGATATACATACAAGGCTAGGATGCTGACAGAAAGCAGATAAGTCCTCCTGTAAGTAGACCAAAACTGTAAGATAAGAGCAAAGGGGCTAGCTTTGGGCCTATTTGCAGTTGTAGACAGAGGACTAAGGATCCTAAAACTAATTCTAATGTCCTAATGGTTGTTTTAGAGTTTGGTTTTGATTTTATATTTGGATGCAAAGCTAGACATGGTATATAACACAAAGACAAAGCTAGATCGATGCCTATCCAGGGCCTGGAGTCAGTAGACATACACCTGTGAATGATATGCATGAACAACTAAAACTGGATTTCAGGGGGATACATATGATACTTGCCTTACAGATATCTCCCAATACAGAGTGTTAAGCTATCTATACTTATGGCATCCCTACTACAGTATACCCTTCCCAATGTTCAATCTGAGAACAATTTAATCTACCCCTTGAGCAGAAGTTCAGAGATCAGACATTCAACACAGGAATTCTATGTTCTAGAGTCTCAAACATTGCTTAAATATCCAGACTCAGAAGAAAGATACATGCAATACTGGAGACAGAATTAACAAAACACATGCTAACATAGCATTTCTCATATAAAATTAACCATGAAATCAGTGGATTCATGCAAAAACGTACAACAAGAGATACATAAACTCACAGGTTTTGCTGTACAGAGCAACCAAATCAATTGTATTGTATTACAAAGCCAAATGTTCAACTTTCAACAACCTCAAATGATGGTAACACAGTCTGCTTATATCAGCCAGAAAATGTACCATAGCAATTAATTACAAATCTTTTACAAAAATCTGCCAAATACAGATCCTTCAAAGGAATGGCGCTCAGAATCCATCAATGCAGTAGACAAGGGAGGCCTCGAGCCTTGCGCCGCCATCTGGGAGTCTTCATTCACAATCAGGTAGTTTAATCACTTGTACCATCACCCATACTCCTGCTACAGTTGCCATTGATGGCCCAACCACCCGTAGCCACTTGAAAACCGTCGCAGGACCTCAAAAAAGAAATTCCCACCAAAACGCGTTCTATCACAGTTTCAAATTATACAGGGAGATTAGTCCCACATGCACGGTGAGGAGACTACCTTAGTAGTTTAAAAGCATAGTCACTTGCATAATAGGTGTCGAGCGCTTTTGCCATGCTCGACACACGCTCCTTCACCCAAAAGCCCATCGCCCAGACCCAGGCCATCGGCCAACTCCCAAATCCTCCTGCCGATCTATCAAGTCTCACCGACGACACCTCCCGAAAGCCTACAACTTCCATATCGGCCAGAGAAGAACCATCGGCCAACTCCACAAAACTCATCCCGACATCAATAGTCTGGCCGATGACCACAAACTACACTCTGCACCCCCGTCAGCGTGACTCCCTTCATCGGAGCATCCAAAAATCCTCTGGCCGACCTCAACAGTCTCACCGACCGTTTCACTACATTCCCCTCATCAGCCAGAGACTGACCATCAGGCTAACTCTCCAGACTCCCACCGACAATACGAGTCTCCCTGATGGCCACCAAAACATACTTCGTCAGCCAGACAACAACCGTCGGGCTAGCCCAAAATTCCCTTGCCGACATACTAAGTCATCCCGATGGTTCACTCCAAACACGCCCGTCGCCAAGACATAGACCATCGGTGTAACAGAAAAGATGCTCACCGACAACACAACTCACGCCGATGGACCCTGGCCTCCTCCTTCCGTCGGTGTGACATACACCATCGGGCAAGTCAAAAAACTCTTTGGCCAATCGCACAAAGTCACACCGATGCTCGTTCCAAATCCCTCCATCAGTGATATCAACACTATCAGCCAAACCCAAAGCTCCCCAGCCGATGGACCAAACTCTCATCGATGAAGTCTCCACATTCCTCGCCTGTCGGTATGACCAAAGCCATCGGCGAACAACAAAATGCCTACACCGATAGAACTTGTCACCTTGATAAACACATCCTCCTTGGTCCCATCGGCCAAGCCCCCCATCATCGGCACAACTCAAAACACTCACGCTGACAATACAACACATGCCGATAACATCCATCAGCCAAACACAAATGAAGCCTGCCGACGATGAATATCACACCAATGGCATTTCCATCGGCCAAACCAAACACATCGGAGGGAACAAAAAATAGCTCGCCAATAGGCCAAGCTCTTGCCGATGGACAAGAAGACCTAGGGTTTAAATGAAGAAACCCCCCAACATGCAAGCTCAACCTCTAGGCCAAAATGGGTACCAACAGGGCCAAACTCCCTCACCATTACAAAATGGATAAACTCAAGAACTTCATATACACCATAATTCACCACAATCCCCTACATTCAAAAACCCCTAGGGCCACCCTCCTAAACCATCACATCAAGACTTCACCAACTATCATGTCAACAAACAAATCAGTCATAGTGTGCCTCCTCCTGCACCTCATCACAACCATGCATTGTGATCTCATCCTCAACAGAAACATCAAGGTCAACCATCTTGTAGATCTTGTGAAGAACTCTCTACTTATTTCAGGCTACATCAACTTCTTGAGTGAAGTTGTTACACCACATCAAGCAAGCTAGGGTTTCCATGCTCATGGCATCTTCTTTCCTTCATGCTTTATTCCAACATTCCATTCTACTTCATATTTGCCTTTGCCCTCCTAGCGCACACATTCTTTGATCTCTTATCATTGCTATTATGAAGGTGGAAACACCATTCATGAAGTTTGACTTAGGAAAGCTCCTAAATAGCACCAACCTTCTTCCCTTCTTGTTTGTGTGCAGGTCACATCTGGAGGAATTTGAAGATAACAAGTGATAGGAGATAGGAAGACAAGCAAATGAAGGCACCTAGATCTGAAGATCCTACAAAACCCTAATTGGGTCTAGGGCACCCAGTACCCTAGTACCTCTCTACTCCTAAACTCATATCCTGGTTCTCCTATGTTCCTTGATCTCTATTGTGGTATTAGATTTCCTGTATCTATTTCTGTTCATCTGCTATTTACCGATCTTGCTCAATTAGGGTTTCATGCTTTGCCCTACTTTGGATGGTTAGACTTGGTTGGCACTCCTTTATACAACAAAGAGACAAAACCCCTATAGTTTGGCTCTCCTTCAAGGGTAGAAGCCAAGCTCGGTTTGTGTTCCAATGTTGGTAGAAGAGGGTTTGACCTAGTTTAGGGTTTTAAGCTAAGTCTCCCTTTTCCATCTAACACAACATTCCTCCTCTTAGAAAGAAACAAAATCAAGGATGTATGTACGATGTCTTCCAATTCATAAAATGAATATGAGGGAAAAAAATCTCGAGATATATTAAGTCTCTAAACTCTACTCAAGTGTCACCATGTCAGTGCCAAAAGGTGCCACAATCAAACCAGGAGTCCCGATCCAAACTAGAAAGTCTGACAATCTAGAACCTAGTGGAAACAGATTTAGAACATGATCCAAAGGTGAAGATGAGTCCTCTAGATGCTACTCAAGGATCTCCAACCCAATGTCAAATTGTCACAAATGAATAGGTGGAGAAAGAACCAAAGGGTTTGAATGTGTCGTCATCACATTTGAAGAAGATGATGCAACTCCATAAGAGCTAACATCAAAGAGAAAATGAATGTCCTCAATAGTGTCCTCGAAATTTGCAAGATAGGAATCACAAAATAAACTTGCAATGTCTATCAAGTATTCACCCCAAGTAGTTGTATATGGAAGAAGATGATCATGTTGCACTGAATCATTGGAATCTATGGATGAAATATTACTAGATTCAAATGGAGCAACAAGTGATGGAGATGAGATATTAAAGCATGTCATCTAGCTACACTGCTCATACCTGATTGATGTGTCCACACAAGATGTCTGAGTGTGAATGTTATGGAGTAAAAAGTGTCCACATGTCTTTTTACCTCCTTGTTTAGCTCCTATGTCCCATTGATTACATTATACATTAAAAATATTTATCCCAACACAAAATTGCTCGACACCAAAGTAAAATTGGAATATGGGCCCCTTCATTTACCTTACGTTGGACCTAAATAGGGCTGATGGACTTGGGTGGTACCGCTCATGTCCCTCCTTTTAGGTCAGGGATAATTTAAGTCTATTACAACATGGGACCTTTCAAAAGGTTTCTCTTGATCATCTCTTTTGGTTCCAATTCACGATTATGAGCGGGAAAGCATATATAAGTGTTTTTTTGAGTTCATTTGTAACTAGGTTGGAAAGGGCATAACTTGAGATCTTGAAGAAAAGTAAGCTCTTAAGAGCATCCATTGTGACTCTAGAGTAGATTTGTGTATTTTTATTGTGTGTTTGTTGCAGATATGGATTTGGAGAATCTTCATGATCCTAATATTTCATCACATAGGTGATATCATTATTTGTTTATCATCATTTGAATCATCTCATTATCATTGTTTTCGGCCTCTGCCCCCATGAGGGCATGCACTCTTTATCAATCAACAGTGTTGGGAAGCTTGAATGTTATCCTGGGATTTGATTGAGGCAAGTCCCTAAACACCATAATCCCCAAACCCCTTCTTATCTTCTTGTGTGCAGGTTATAGGAGCAAGATCTAGAAAATATAGAGTTACATGAAGATAGAGTACAAATCAGGGTTTCAAGATCTAGAGATAGTTTTAGAGTTTTCTATAACCAAGGACTTGGGCGGTACCATCCATGTCCTCCTACCATTTTTGAGTTCAGATATGGCATCAGAACAACATTTACAACATGTTTCCAGTTCACATTTCAGGTAGATTCTATTGTGGGGCACATAGAATCTGATTGCATGGGAGTTGCTACTATAAAAATCAAATTCAAATCCTCTAACTATGCTGTCACCATGAGGTGTGGTAGGGTCATCGTCCAATGTCCCTCTTCATTCTCCTCGTAGGCCACCTGATATAACCTCTTTAAGCATCTTGGGAAGACTCCAGTGTAAATATCCACCTTGGAAATGTTAGGATTAAGGTGCCATCAACATTGTGAATCCTATGTCACATAGATTATTGTAGATGCATTCATAAGGGATGAAGGTTTCACAAAAAGTGTTAATTATTTTTTAACTGGTATAGTAATTAATTATTTACTGGTATGGTAATTAGTTATTTGTTGGTAGTGGTTTACTTTTTATCGATATTAGAGCATATTTTACTTTGGGAATGTAAATAAGTGAAAAAGTCAAACTAGGCACCCAAGTTGGTTTGGCTATTCTTGGGGTGTTATGAAAAATGTAAGAAGGGACCTTTGCATCACTATTGTTAATTAGTTATGATGTGGTGTAAGGAATATCCTATTATTAGGCAAATATGACAAATTAGGCACCCAAGATAGAGAGTTTAATATTAGAAAATTATGAAAGGATGTAAGAGGCTATAAGAGACTATGTTTAGCATGGTAGTTGGATTCATAAAGTGAGGCATAAGATTTTACCCAAGTTTGAATGCCACATGTCTTGTATTCCCATGAAGTATGAAATATTATTTATACAGGTGCTTGAGGAGGTAGAAGTAAGAAATTTTACAAGTACACAAGTGCAATCATATTGAAGACATAGAAGGCTTGAAGGAAGATTGTTGCATTTTACTCTTGTTTTAAAGATAATATAATCTTGGACTCTTTTCCTTGATGGAGTTTTTTCTTGAAAGGGTTTCTCCATGTTATATACCATGTTATGTGATGCTTTCATTATGTTGTTGATTTCTTATGTTTCTAATTTAATTCCATTATCTTCTTTTTGCATTCTACATTTAAGAAGTATTTGGGTGAATGGGTTTTCAAGAACATTAAGTCTTAATTTTATATTTACAGAATTGTTTTCAGATTTCCATTTTTTCAAGAACATTATTGCTAACATTTGGTATTAGATCCTAGCTAGATTTGCTCTTGTGGTTAGAAGGGAAATATTTTTTGAGCTACAGTGGGAGTTTTGTTTAATTTTGTTTTTAGATTTTTGTGTGGAAGCCATGGATACATCTACATCTCAGTTGGATATCAAGAAGTTTAATGGAACTAACTATGAGTTGTGGAAGATAAAGATGGAGGATATCCTTGTAGAGAGGGATCAATGGATAGTTGCAATAAAGTAAAATAAACTTGATAAAATAGATCAAGATGAGTGGGAAAGGATGGATAGGAAAGAACGGGGGATAATCTGACTTTGTCTTGTAGACTCTATCTTGTTAAATATTTTGAAAGAGAAAATTGTGTATTCCTTAAAGACATGGATAGATGAAATCTACCAAGCTAAAAGTCTTTTGAATAAGTTATATTTGAAAAGAAAATTGTTTTCTCTAAAAATGAAAGAAGGTTAATCAATTACAAAGCATTTAAATTCATTTAATTTGAGTTTGAGTCAATTAGCCTCTATAGATGTTGAGAAAAGTGTATTATTCTTCTATGTTTTTTGCCTAAGTCATGGAAGAATAGCATTCTTGCTATTAGTACTAATCTTACAGATCCCAAGATGGATGCTCTTGTTGCAACTTTGTTGTCATAGGAAATGAGAAAGAAAACCACTATGAATAGCTCAATGGATGCTCTTCATGTTAGGGGAAGGTCCAAGGAAAGGGGTGGATCTAAAGGAAATCAAAAGGGGCCTAAAGAGAAGTCTAAAGGCCGGTCTAAAACTATAAAAAAAATAGAGTGAAGTGTTGGAATTGCAATAAGAGGGGACATGTGAAGAAGGAATGCAGAAACAAGAACAATGGGATTCCTCCATGAAAAAGTCCTCAGAATTAGGTGATTAAGCCTTAATCTCTTCTTGTAATAATATTTATGATGATCACTAGCTGGTTGACTTAGGATGCTCACTAGTAGAATTTTGGCAAATAAATGACTACGTGACTAAAACTTTTAGTCACGACAACTAAAAATGATTAAATTCTAGTCATTTTTTGCAAAACAACTATAAATGACTAATTTGATGGTGGGTAAAAAACATAGCTATAAATGACTAAATAATTAGTCACACAAATAAAAATTAGAAAGAGAGGGAAATTAAAAAAATATTTCGAATTGGAAAGAGAGGGAAATTTTTTCCATGAAAAATAATTCAAACAAAAGAAACCCGACCGCCTTTATGCTCAAGACATTGATGAATTGGATGTGATGTACAAGGGTTGAATTGGACGTTCTCAAATATAGGTAAGGCTCATTGATGTCCCTCTTTTTGCATTGATGAATTGGAACACAATTGCTTGAGGATGTTAATTTTATTGTATTTTGTTAAATTTTGTTTTGGGCAGACCATTTCAAAGGGATTTCCCGGAATTGATAGAAGAGTTTCTGGAGAAGGGCATGGCCAGATGCATTGCATTTAATCATCGAGAAACCTTACTAGCAGGTTTGGTATTCATGTATTTTTTAAACTATAATTTTTTGTTGTGATTGGTACTTTGTTTCAGTTATGCCCATTTGCCTTTTTCTGCCAGTCAAAACTTAATTGAGTTTTTTTTAGGACAAACTTTATTGGTCATGTCTAGTATTCAATTGTAGCTATGTTGATCGGAGTTTGTCAATCATGTAGTATATGGAGAAGTTTTCATGTTTTTTGGTGTGTTGGAGTGCGTTTAGTGGTTGTGTGCATTAATGAGTTTATTTTGTTTGAGAATATTGTGTACAACAATTTTTGAAACTGTGCCTCTCCATTAATAGTCAGCTATAAAGTTGAAGATAGGCACCTTGGTTTGAATAACAAGGTTTCTAGCCTTCAAAAATGGTGTAGTTAAACAGTCATTGCAGTTACCTACCAACAGATCTCCTAGTGATAATGAGGGTAGTTTATGTGCTTTCTCCATCATTCCAATTTTCAAGCATAAATTAATAGCAACAACAGTTAGAGCAGCAAGGAACAAAGGGCATTTTCAATGCAAATCTCATGTTTTTATGAAATATTCCCACTACTAGGGTTTAGCTGATACAAAAGTTTGTATTCTAAAATCGATGAAGTCCCCTAGGGTTTGGAACTCTAAATTTTCCCTACTTTCACAAAGGGTATCAGATTCACGTATTCAAGTCATCAAGTTGGATTAGTGAAGTCTCATGGTACTTCGAGGTTTCAGTTCTTTAAAGGATCCATCAAGTTTCAAAGCAAGGAAATGTATCAAAATCACAGAGACCATTCATACATAAAGTTGCCATTTTTAATTTTTTACCAATGCCTATTTTTGGCTATGATCTATTTTTGGCTGATAAGGAGATCCTATATTAGGCTACTTTATTTTATTTATTGTTGAAAATAGTTTTACTTCAAAGTATTTGTCTTTCCTATTTTTCTATAACTTTTATGTGTTGCTTTAAAACTATGATTTTTGGGATAAATAATTATTTTAAATCCTTAAAATTAAGTATTCTTTGTAACCTATAAATAAGTGCTTTGGGCACAAGAGATGGTTAATGATAGTCGAAGTTATGCTTATGTTGCAAAATTGTCATTCAAGTGTTGGATCTAGATTTTATGTGCATTTAGTGTGTTTAGATTGCATTGGTTGAACTGAAAGTAAAGAACAACGTTAGGCTTTGTATTAACACTATGATTCATTTTAGTTGTAGCTGTGCATGCATCTAAGTTATTCAATCTATGAAATCTTGCATTATTTGTGTGTATCAAAGGTTGTTCACTTACCCTATTTTTGTGAATGCAAATTTATTGGTATCTTATTTTAGCTAGTAAAGAAGTATTCGTTGTGTTAGTGTTTCATTCAGTTACAAGGATTAAAATATAAAATCTTGCTTGTGAGAGAAGAACCATTTTGACTCTTGTGCTTATTTCCAAGACAAAAAAAGATAGGGCAAGATTTATTTCAGTTATTTCATTTATGTAGGCCCCCCTAGAGAATATTGTAAAGTGTACATAGTTGTGTATTTTGTTCATGGCTTAGAGTCTCAGGTTGGTTTAGTTTTTCTAGAAGCTTCCCCTTAGAATTTGAAGAGAGGTTCATCCTTGCATACTATTTTGTATCACATTGTCTTGAAAGAGATTAATTAAAACACGAACAAAACCCAAATCAACAATTAAGGGTAGCAACAAGAAGTAGTAGGAAGAAAATATTTAGATTTTGCACATAGTAACTAATGCATATACAACTCATTTAGTACCAAAGTTGAAGTTAGTTGCAAGGAGGATTATAGTAATTATATTTCCTTGGTTTGAATCATTGCTCCTCTACTCTATATGAGCACTGTCACAAGTATCACTATATATTTTTAATTTTTGGTACATTCTTATCATCAATCACATGGTTTTGGTGTCTAAATCTTCTCTTGGATCCTAGCCCACAATTGCTGCATACAATAAAAAGTAAAAAAAACAAGATCCTTTCACAAGGATGTCATATGGAACATTGACTATGATAGTCCCATGCATTTCCAAAAGATTATCATCATTCATTGATGGGATATGTCATGGATTTGTGGCTCTTATGTTATCTTACTCTGTTAAAACATCTACATAGTCCTCCATTCACAGCCTATGCACCCTCCTCTTTTCAAGACCATTGTCCCCTTTGCATTCTATGACTACCATTTGTTGATTGATTGCCCCTTCATTACATTCATGGTGACCCTTGTTCAATTATGCATTAATAATGAGACAATCATATCATTCAAACCTCATAGTTGAAAATGGATAGAGAGATGTAAAGGTGGGTTTGGGCTGTCACCTTTCCTTAGACCTCTGTATTCTTGAACTGACAATCTTGAGTCAATGTCTCTCTTGTGCAATGTATCTCAGTCTCTTCTTCATTTTTTCCTATATGCATTTGATGTAGTTTAAAATCCCTCTATATTCTTGTTTTTATAGTCTCAGAGATTTCTTATGAATGAAAATATTCTTTAATTCAAACCTTTGTGTGATAGTGTAAATTTTTGCATGATAGTGTAGACTTTCTACAAGACATTGTAAATCTCAAACACGATACCCTAGAGTGTTGGTGACAAGGCTCTGTATAATTTTTCATGATGGACCTCTATTTACTGTTATCATTGTATCTTTGTAACCTAACCAAAAACTATGTCTAAAGAGATCCTCTATTAGGATTTTATATGTGAATTTTTTTCTTTGTCAAGTATAGCTCTAAATATGAGGTTTTCAACAAAGGTTAACCATGCTCAAAACTACTTTCAAGATCAAGCAACACCTATGTTCACTTTGTCCACCCTTAGTCTTCTTGACCCTCTTCATTCTCTACCTTCTTGACCTCATATCTACAAGCCTGTCTAGAAACTCTACCTCTTTGCAAATCTTAGTCTCTATTCCTTTGTAGCTATCTCCTACACATTGTCATGCAACCATGGAAACCTCTCTTTGAATTGAATATGCTTTGTAAGCCTTGGTCTCCCCAAACTCTGGACAATTGGAGTGAATGATCTTGAGAGGTCCCTGATAGAGATCAAGACTATCACTGCATTCTATAGGCCTATTTGATAGTCTACAAGACCATACAGAGTTTGAAGATCTTTGGAGGTTCAAAACATGCATAGATAGGTTTGATGAGAGTCTAGAGAAGTATGACAAACCTAAAAGTAAAAATGGTAAAGATTTATACCTCGTGATTAAGACAAAGAAAGATCACAGTGAAATTACATTTGCTTGAGAGTTTCTAGAGCATTTTCAAAAAATCCAATTTGTGTGTATCCTACAATCATTGCAGTGCATGAGACCACATTTTTTTAGGCATTCTATCAAACAGTTCATGTGCCTTGTCCATGGTTCCACATTTTGCATACATGTCTACCAGGGCAGTCGTAACTACAACAAATGAAAAAATTCCTCCATCCATCATGCTTTGATGGATGTCCATACCCTATTCCAAAGCTCCCATTTTGGCACAGGTAGGGAGTATGCTGGCAAAGGTTGTCAAATTTGGCTTTACACCTACTAATTACATTTTCTTGAAAGTTTCTAAATCCTTTTCAAAAAATCCATTTTGTGCATATCCCGCAACCATTGCATTCCATGAGATGACATCTCTATGAGGCATTCTGCCAAACAGTTCACATGCCTTGACAATGCTTCCACATTTTGCATACATGTCTACCAAGACAGTTGTGCAAAAGACCACCACAACACCACACGGTGGTTGTTGGGCCTTCACGGTGATGCGAGGAAACTCCCCGCATCACTGTGAAGGCCCAACAACCACTGTGTGATGTTGCGGTGACCCGAGTACCTTCCTTCATTCCAGCTAGTTAGGGATGTCAACTCATTACTTCCATCCAAACATCCTCTTCTACTCACTCCTTTAGGACCTAACCAATCATTACCTTCTCAGACAGGAAAGAAAGAACAATCCAATGAAGGAGATGGGCTAGCCAGAAGAGGAGATTGTTATACATGGGACGGAGGGTCCTACAAGAAATAGAAGTTGCTATTTCGGAAGTAACGACAACCACCGCAACACCGCACGGTGGTTGTTGTGGTGGTCTTCTGCATAACTTCCCTGGTAGACATGTGAACTGTTTGGCAGAATGCCTCAAAGAGATGTCATCTCATGGAATGCAATGGTTATGGGATATGCACAAAATGGATTTGTTGAAAAGGCTTTAGAAACTTTCAAGCAAATGCAATTAGCAGGTGTAAAGCCAAATTTGACAACCTTTGCCAACATACTCCCTGCCTGTGTCAAAATGGGAGCTTTGGAACAAGGTATGAACATCCATCACAGCATGAAGGATAGAGGAATTTTGTCGTTTGTTGTAGTTACATTCTTGTTGAATTCTTTCAATTAGCATAATAAATGGCATTGTTGTCAAGTTCAACATGGACTACAAAATAAGGGTAACTTTATATTTTGAATGAAAGTTTATTGAAATTTTTGAGGACTATCTTACATTGTTGTAATATTGATCTATATGATAAGCAGTGAATGTTCTCCATCCATGTTGAAGTCTAGTAAAAATCACAATATATATAGGCTTAGTATCATAAATACATCAAAATTGTATTTTTGCATGTGAGGAAACTTAACATTGGTCCACTTATATCTGGCATGAATGCTCTTTGCAGGACTTATCCCATGTTCTATTTTAGTCTTGGGTCTCCTCTTTATTCCAGAGTCCCCCATGTGGTTGGTGAGTAGCTTTTTCATTTGGTAATTTCATGTTTTTTGGTTAATATGTAGGCAATTAAAAGAGTGAGTAAAATTAATATGTTTTGTGGTCCTCTTCCTTTTAGATGTTTTCATCCTTAATCACTTCACCTCATAGTGTTGTTTACTTGTTGTCACTAATCTGCCATGTGAACCTCAAAACACTATCATCGAGCATTGACTCCTAGAGGACTGTCTTTGATTGCTAATTCTTCATGAACCTTCAAGACTGTCCTACCTCTGAATTTGATCATTATCTTACACTTCATTGGTCATTTACTATCACAAATAACAACCAAGTTCTTCCTTACAGTTCTAAAGACTATCCTTTACCATCTGATGCTTGATATTGCATGGTCTACCCTCATGTCTTATGATCACCTTTTAACTATACTCTGTTACCTTTGATCCATCAAGATTAATGTCATTTGTTGCATTCATGGTTTTGATCCAAAACATAAGCTATGACTATCTTCTTATGAGATCACTAGAACCATCTTTCTTAGCGACTATCACCTTCAATATGGACTATCATACTTACTTTATGATGAATGATATTGCCCCTATGTCTGCCTCAAGGCCACTATCATAAATGATAAACCACTATCATCAATGTAAATGACTTACATAAAGTTATGGCTGTCCTTACATGCCATAAAGAACTTGGTCTTCTTTGTTACACATCCCTTCAACCTTTACCAATGACAAGGTAGGGTTACAAGAGGTTATGAGCCATGTTTAACCAACCAAAAGCAATTGCTAACTTTTCACTATGGTGGCAGATAAATGATTCTTTTTTCTTCTATTCCACAACATTAAGTAAAAGTCTTGAATCTGGAAATACCCCGCTGCCTTCATTTGCCAAGTTGTTTGATAGCTGTTTAACTCTTTACTCGATATAAGAATAGTCAACTCCAACTACTCTAATAGAGGTATTGTTAGCCATTCCACATGTTATACCCTTGTAATCTTAGAATAGTAAGCACCAATTACTTGTATGTTATACGCATATTTGAGCTCCAGGTGATTTGACTTTGGATTATCACTTGTATTATTTTGTCAGTAATATTCATTGATCTATTTGAGGAGATAATTTTGTAGTAGCTTGGGAACCTTGTACTTATATGGTAAACTATATTTTCAATGTCATTGGCAGTGAGGATCCTAACATTCACTTCAAATACATTGAAGCAACAACCAAAACTTGACAAATCAAGGAGGTGGAATGTGTAACCAGAGAGTCAAACTTCTATGATGTTGAAAAGACAAATAACTTTCTTATGGAAGCAAGACTTCTAGATGCTCATCTGCTGATAAATGTTCGTGATCAGTTTGGATTTGTCCACTATTTAGTAAAGCTTATCAGTCAAGGTATATGCAAAACATAGTTCTCAGTCCATTCTGAGTATTCATGGTGTGAAGTCTATAGAGGAATCTTTCATAGGACCCTTAGGCTTCATTTTTCAAGTAGTTCTTTCATGTTTTGGAGTTGTATAAGAAAACAATAGAGCATTTTAACTCAATTTTCTGAGTCACAGCACTGAGAAACACACTTTGTAACACATTTTTCAAAGCAAAGACACATATTTATGTCTTGTATCTGCTATAAGAACACCTTTTCTCAATAAAATTTCAATATTTTGCCTTCTTAATAGTTGTTTCATTATGTGCAAATAAATGATTGATCATGTTTTTATGTGTTTTATGTTAATTAAACTTCAAAAGCATTGTCTCATTTCTAGCACTTTTAGGTAGAAATTAGTGAACAAAAATAACTAAATGAACTACCAATTGACTAAATATACTACCAACTAAACTAGGGATGCTCCTGCATCAGACATCTGGGGTAGCTGTAAAAGTGAGTCCCTCACTTTGCTGGGGCTAGAGGAAAACCAAGATAGTCTACCTCAGCCTAAGAAATCCAAGATGATTTTTCATCTAGTCTGCCTTTCCACTTTACCAAATATTCCTTGTATTGCTTGCCTCTGGTGCTACGTCCAATTCTGCTAGCCAAGATGTCCTGAATCTGCTCTAGTGTTTGTTGTGGTAACTATCCCGTCAAGTCTTCTTTAATGTTGTCACTAAACTTTGCTTCATGACACTGATATAGGTCTATAATGTTGAAAATAGGTGATATACCCAATGTCTCGGGTAACTCCACTTCATATGCATTTCCTGAATCAAACTTCATGAGTATCCTACATGGTCCAAACGTCTCCATCTTCAACTTGTTATATGTCCCAACTGGAAATCTCTCTTTTCTCAGATATACCATCACTTCATCTCCAACTGCAAATTCTTTGTGTCTTCTCTTCTCATCTGCTTGCTCCTTATACTTACTATTCATCTCCTCCAAATGCTTCTTAACTTGATTATGCATTGTCTCTATGTGTCCTACAAACTCTTTTGCTTCTACACTTCTTGTCTTCCATATTGATATCTCTTAATTTTGCTACTCCTCTAGGGTTAGTTCCTATCATAATCTCAAATGGCGTTCTTTCGGTACTCCTATTCATTGAATTATTGTATGCAAACTCTGCTTGTGATAGAATCAAATCATAATTTCCTGCCTTCTCTCCAACCAAACATCTCAACAAGTTGCCCAAACTCCTATTCACTACCTCTGTCTGTCCATCAATCTGTGGATGAAATGATGAACTAAACTTCAAGTCTGTCTTCATCTTCTTCCAAAGTCTCTTCCAAAAGTGTCCCATAAATCTTGTGTCTCTGTATGAAATTATGCTTTTAGGTAATCCATGCAATCTTACAATCTCCTTGAAAAATAGGTCAGCCACATGCACTGCATCAGTTGTCTTCTTACAAGGTGTGAAATGTGCCATCTTTGAAAATCTGTCCACCACTACGAATATAGAATCATGTCCTCTTTGTGTCTTCGACAATTCCATTATGAAATCCATGCTTATGTCTTCCCAAGGTCTCTCTGATACTATCAAAGATTTGTACAATCAAGTATTTTGACTACTTCCTTTTTCAACTTGACATACTCTACAACTCTGCAAAAATTTCCTAACATCCTTATAGATCTAAGGCCAAAAGTAATTTTCACTTACCAAAGCCACTGTCTTATCAATTCCAAAATGTCCTACCAATCCACCGCCATGCTTCTCTTTGATCAAATTGTCTCTCATCAAACTCCTAGGTATACACAATTGATTTCCCTTGAACAACATATCTTCTTAAATGAAATAATCCAACCACTTACTTCTATCTATCACAATAGGTTCCTTACATGCTTTCCAAGGTTCTAAAAAATCAAGGTCTTCTTCATACAAGTTCTTTAATTCTTCAAAATCTAATACTTCAATTCTCATCTCTGTCAGCAAGTTCCTTCTTCTATTCAATGCATTAGCAACTTTGTTTGACTTTCCACTTCTATGCTTCAATACAAAAGTATAACTCTGCATGAACTCTACTCATCTCATATGTCTCTGATTCAACTTTCCTTGACTGTTCAAATAGTGCAAAGCTTGATGATCTGTATACAACACAAACTCCTTAGGTAACAAATAATGTCTCCACTTCTTCAAGGCTTGAATTATGGGATAGAACTCTTGATCATAAACTGAATATCTTCTCCTTGCATAATTCAACTTCTCACTGAAATATGCTACAAGTCTACCTTCTTGACTTAACATTTCTCCTATTGCATTTCCACTTGCATCACAATCTACTTGAAATACCTTATTAAAATTTGGTAATGCTAACACAGGTTGCTCTATCACTTTCTACTTCAACAGTTCAAACTTTTGTCTGCTCCTGATGTCCACTTAAAGTCTTTGAACTGTCACCTCTCATTATCTCTGTCATAGGGTTACATACTGAACTAAAATTTCTGATGAACTTCTGGTAGAAACTAGGCAATCCATTAAATGCTATGACTTCTCCAATGCTCTCAGGTGTAGGCCATTCAACAATTACTCTCACTTTCTTAGGGTTCATCTTCAAACCTTCCGCAGAAATCACAAATCCCAAGTATACCAATTCTTCCTTCATGAGACTACGCTTCTTGATGTTTATCAACAATTTCTCTTCTCTCAATCTCTGCAATACTTGTCTCAGGTGCCACAAATGTTCTTCTTTTGTCTTATTGGAAATCAAAATATCATCCAAGTATACAATGAAAAACTTACCCAAGAATTTCTTCAAAACTTCATTCATCAATCTCATGAAAGTACTCAACGCATTTGTCAATCCAAAAGGTTGTTGGCAAGAGGCATTGCATAGCATTGATAGGTGTTGTCATTGATGGAAACTAAGATTGTTCCACACATACGCAGTGTAGTATCTAATATTACCAGAAGTCAGAATGATAATCTATCTAAGTCCAGGAGCCTGAAATAGAGCATATAACAGAGTCCAGTATTTTGGTCAGTGGATCTCTCTAGCTAATCATTATGTGTTGCAGATCTGAGGGAGTGTAGAGGGACACTAGGACAATCTAAATCCAAGTTTTTATCCTCTAGTGATAATGGGATCAGAAGTTATGAGCATCTGAACACCAGGTTCTATTATGACAGAACAGTTCAGTGAAGAACAGGTAGACTTAGGTAAATCCTTGTGCGGACCCAATAGAAGTGTTTTGATGAACTATGTATGAGATAGGATGTTAGTGGCTGACATGTATGATGATCTATATGTGTTATTTTTGGTACGCATCAATATTGGTGTATGGATCTAGCCGACAGAGCAGAGCACTCTTTAAAAGTTCTAAGTGTTTGTTGTTGCCAACTAGCAAGTGATTGCAATTCAAGATAAGTATATATAGCCGATGATTGTGGATATTTTGTAGTTGCATTGCGGTCATGGAGAAAATGTGAAAAGAACAGAAATCTAATATCTGAATGAAGGCAGAATAGAGAGAAGAGTATAATAAAGATGAAGTGTACAAAGTTAGTATTTGCACTTAACCGAAACTGATCTCTAGCATTGGCAAATGCATCTTACTAGTTCAAAATCTCTATAAATCTCTTGTAAACTTTTCTATAGGCAGTGAGCCTCCACTTGAGCAATGAGCTTAGGGCAGTGAGCCCAAATACATCTGCATTCCCATTTGTAAAATACTTTTAACAGGGTATTAATCTTTGTGGGTTAACCCCCACCATGGTTTTTCCCTTAACCGGGTTTCTACGTCAAAATCTTGGTGTCAAATTTGTCATTCATGTTTTCTGCTCATATGCTATTGTCTAATGCTAGAATGTTTATATCATTGATTTAATTTTAAGTTGTAAAAAGGAATAACAGTAGAAAAATATTAAATAGAGCAACAATTGATTCACCCCCCCTCTCAGTTGTCCGGACCTATTCCAACAATTGGTATCAAAGCTAAGTTCCTTTGAAAAAGATTAACAACTTAAGGTAGATCTGGGAAGATAGCAGAATGGATGAATATGACCTTCAAGGGAAACTTAATCTCACCCTAGATAATCTTGAGCAGTCCAAGGCAGAAGTTCAAGAGCTGTAAGACAACCTCAAAAAGGCTGAAGACTTCATTAAAGTTTTAAAAGAAAAATTGAGCAAATCCAATGCAAAAGGAAAGGAGCAACCTCTTCAACTAGGAAAATCTTATGAAGACAAGGCCCTGGATGAGAAGACAAAGGAATGTAAAAAGTTAACTAAATAAGTTACTATTCTAAAACATGAGATGGAAACTGGAGTGATGAGACTAACCAAGGAAATTGAAGATAAGAAGAAAGTTGAAGAAGAGTTAAATCAAAATCTGAAAAAGAGTTCTGAAGAATGCTGCAAATTGGATGCAATAGCTAGCCTTCTGGAATCTAATCTACAAGAAAGCAGAGACAATGAAAGAGAACTTGAGAGATAGATTATCACACTCAGACATGACCTAGAAATTGAAAATGAGTATAAGGAGAAGTTAAAAATAAGCTCAGCTAAACTTGAAGCACTCATTAAAGGGTAGAAAAAGGATGTTGATAAGCATGAGAAAGGTGAAAGTTCCAGATCTGGATAGAGAAACTTTCAACCTAGGAATGGAAGAAACAGATCTAGAAAACCTCCAGTAAGATAGCCAAATGCTCAAAGACATCCATCATTCAATGGAAATTGCTCCAACTTCAACAAATTTAGTCATACAGCTACTCAGTGCAGAAGTAGAGTAAATCAAAATGGTCTATCCTTCTCCGGTCAATGCTTTCAAATGTAACAGGTATGTGATGCAGAGCAGGTAGTAGAATTTGATGGGGCCAATCTAAAATGTGGCTATGACTGTAGTTAAGTCACTGTACCCCTACACTTAATATTTTATTGTTTCTAATGCCATCGGCTCGCATGGTGGATTATCGAACCCGCGACCACCTCTGAATCACTGAACTATCAGCTCGCTAAACCTTCGAGCCTTGGTGAGCTATTGAACCACTGAACCAGCGCCTGTTGTTGAACCCGTTGGGCTCGTTGAACCATTGAACCATTGAACCGGTTCAATGGGTGGTTCAATGATTGTTATTAATCTTTACCACCTTTGTCGTTCCCCTAGGCCTCCGAACCAACACGCGGTTGAATCGTTGAACCATTGAACCGGTTCAAAGGTTCAACCAAAAGGTTTTCTCTGCCAAGGTTATCATGTCGATTCCTTAGCTTCAAACATTGTTGAACTAACGAACCTTCGAGCTTTCGAAGTTGGTTCAAACAAAGGACTTCAATCTGGTTTAAGTTATCGGCAGAACCCCATATCCCTTGCCTGATAATGAATTTCACACTGACGTTGTGTGCTACCTCTGCTAAGCTACCGCAAACTTTAACCTTTCATAACCTAGCACGTGAGGATGCTAGGATTCACCACAGCATGACGTCGATCGATCCTATAACTGCAAAACTCACACAAATAGAAAATGCAAAAACAAAATCTAATCTAATATGTACACCCATTCCACCGATTACAGAGTAATCAACCGGTGGAATGGAAAAACCCCATATCGATTATAAAACAGAAATTGACTACTCAGATGCAATTCGAATGCAAAATAGGATCTTCTTTATTGTTCTGAGGATGAATACAAATGTTTGTTTCACAGTACAACTTAATTTCACAATCACTACTCTGTCTAACTTCTCCTTTCTAATCTCTGTCTATATCCCTCTAATCGATCAGAACTAGACTATTTAACAACTCATAGAGAGTAGTACTGACTAGATTCCCAGTGGCTCGGAGACACAACTAACTAACAAAATCATAACTAACTAACAGCTTGTCATTACAAATCGACAGGTGTCCTAACAACAAAAACAAACTAAAAATAGCAATCTTTGGTCAAACAGACCTTATTAAATTTGAATGCATTGGAATGCATAAAACATAACAACCTATTGATCTCCCTTAGCTGGAAAATTAACTTGATGAAGGGGTGCCCCTGCACCATACTCCTTAAGAGAAGAGATCTCAAGCCCACTTGAGATCAAAGTGTGTAAGTCTGCGTCATGTTTCTTGATCTGTTCTTCAGTCATCCAAACTGCTTCTGAATCAGGTTACCCCTGCCAAGCTACCAAATATTCTATATATTCTTTATTCCTGGTTTTCTTTACCATTCTGGAATCTAAAATCTTCTGCAAGTTTGGTGGATTATGTTTAGGAATATCATCATATGTTGTATCCTGCAATGTTTCCTATTCCATATCTGCATTATGTTTGTATGGAGTTAAATCACATACATTAAAAATAGGTGACAAACCAAGATCAGAAGGAAGTTGGAGCTCATAAGCATTCTGTCCACATTTCTTCAAAATTTGACATGGTCCAATCTTCCTCTGCATTAGCTTAGTATGTTTTCCTTTTGGGAGTCTTTCCTTTTTCAAATAAACCCATACCAAATCTCCAACATCAAACTGTACATCTCTCTTTTTCTTATCAGCATATTCCTTATATTTCATTGTGGTTTGCTGGAGTTGGTTCTTGACTTGATCATGCACCTCTTTTATTGCTGCTGCAAAAGCTTCTCCATCTACACTAATTGAGTCTCCTGTAGGTAGATTTCTTAATTCCAAAATACCTCTTGGATGCATACCATACACCACTTGAAAAGGTGATTTCCCTGTACTCCTATCGATGGTATCATTATAGGAAAATTCTGCCTGTGGTAGGATGCTATCCCACTTCTCTCTATGCTATTTTGTCAAACATCTGAGCAGATTTCCTAATGAACGATTAACCACTTTAGTCTGTCCATCTATCTGAGGATGATATGTTGATAAGAAAGACAAATTTGTGCCAAGCTTCTTCCAAAGAGTCCTATAGAAATGACCAATGAATTTCACATCTCTATCTAACACTATACTCAATGGCAATCCATGTATTCGCACTATTTCCTTGAAAAAAAAATCTACAACATATGAAGCATCACAAGTAGTTTTGTATGGCAAGAAATGTGCCATTTTACTGAATCTATCTACTACAACAAAGACACTATCATAACCCTTCCTTGTTCTAGGTAAACCCAACACAAAATCCATACTTATGCCTTCCCATGGCCTAGAAGGAATGGGCAGTGGCTGATATAAACCTACATTAGTTGATCTGCCTTTTGCTTTCTAACATATCACACATGCTTCCACAAATTTTCTTACATCTGATTGCAATTTAGGCCAATAGTAATTTCTCTTTACCAGTTCCAGAGTCTTATCTAAGCCAAAATGTCCTACCATAGCTCCGCAATGCTTTTCCCTAATGATGTTCAGCCTCATAGAACACCTTGGAATACACAATTGTACACCTTTGAACAGCAATCCATCCTGGATCAGAAATTCAGAAAATTCAGTATGATATTTGTCTCCAAAAGAAATACATACTTGATATATATCTCCAAAGTCTTCATCAGCATCATACATAGTCTTCCAGGAATCAATACCAACACTTTCCAGTTGAATCTGATTTATGGTTAGAGCTCTCCTTCTCAAAGCATCTGCTACCTTATTCTTGACTCATTTCTTGTGCTTGAGTGTGAAGGTGAAATCTTGTAAAGTCTCCACCCACTTCATATGTCTATGATTCATCTTCTCTTGACTATTTATGAAACTAAGAGCCTGATTATCTATGAATACTATGAATTCCTTTGGCATCAAGTAGTGCCTCCACTTCTTGAGTGACTGGACTAGAGCATACATCTCCAAATCATATGATGAATACCTCTTCTTTGCATCATTGAGCTTCTCACTGAAAAATGCAATAGGACTACCTTCTTGACTGAGTACTGCGCCAATTACCATGTGACTTGCATCACATTCTACTTTAAAAAATTTGCTGAAATTAGGAAGTGTAAGGACTGGCTGTTGTGCCACCTTCTTCTTCAGTGTTTCAAATGAATCATCTGCTTCTTTGGTCCAAGTGAATCTACACTTCTGTCCTCCTTTTATGGTGTCAAGCATGGGTGCATAGACATGACTAAACCCTCTTATAAACTTCCTATAGAAGGTTGCTAACCCATGGAAACTTCTAACATCATTTGTGTTTCTAGGAGTTGGCCAAGACAATATGGCACTTACCTTCTCCTTATCCATTTTCAGTTTACCCTGTGAAATGACAAAACCCAAATACGTGATCTCTTCTTGCATAAACAAACACTTTTCCAAGTTGATCATTAGCTGCTCTTCATGTAACCTTTTGAGGACCAAGTCTATATGTCTAAGATGCTCTTCCTTTGTATTACTAAAAATCAGAATGTCATCTAGATATACTATGACAAATTTTCCTATAAATTCTCTCAAGACCCCATTCATCAGTCTCATAAAAGTACTAGGAGCATTGGACAATCCAAAAGGCATGACGTTCCACTCATACAATCCCTCATTTGTTTTAAATGTTGTTTTCCACTCATCTCCTAGCCTAATCCTGATATGATGATAACCACTCTTCAAATCTATTTTTGTGAAATACTTAGCACCTCCCAAACAATCAAGTAAATCTTCTATCCTAGGTATTGGAAATCTATACCTGATTGTGATCTTATTAATAGCCCTTGAATCAATGCAAAGCCTCCAAGTGCCTTCCTTTTTTGGTGCCAGTACAGCTGGTACTGCACATGGACTTCAACTCTTGCCAATTAGGCCTGTGTCCAAGAATTCTTCAATCTGTCTTGCAACTTCTGCATTCTGTTCTGGAGTAAGCTTGTATGTTGCTTTGTTTCGAAGTGTAGATCCTGGGATCAGGTCTATGCAATGGCTGATATCCCTTACAGGTGGTAGGGATCTTGGCATTCCATCAGAGATGATGCCTTTGTATTTATCTAACAACTCTTGGACATCAGGATCTATGAACCTCTGTCATTTCTCTCCCTTGATTTCTTGATGTTGTTCTTTATTTACTTTCAGGCATGGAATTAGGGCATATGCAACTGTACCCTCTTCTACTATTTCTTTCATGAACTGTTTACCTTCTACCATCATTACCTTGGCTTCTTTCCCCTTTGAGTCTACCTCCTTCTCCATCAATGGTAGTAACTCTATCACCTTACCATCCTTGGTGATTGAGTATGTATTTCTAACTCATCATGTTGTGCTCCTAAGTCATATTGCCATGGTCTGCCGAATAGAAGATGACAAGCATCCATCTAAGCTATGTCAAACAATAATCTGTCCTTATATGTTCCAATTTGAAATTCTATCTAAGCCTACTCTTCTACAACTATTTGTTGACCTTGAGTGAGCCATGAAATCTTATATGCGTAAGGATGTGGCAATCTCCTAAGTTTAAGCTTTTCTACTATTTCAACAGACAAAAGTTTTAGTAGATCCAGAGTCAATCAAAACTTTACATACCTTTCCTCTGGCCTTGCAAGTAGTCTTGAAAAGAGATTTTCTTTGTGGGGGTTCTCTGTCAAGTACCTTCATGGTGGTCATTGCTCTTCTAATCATCAAAGATTCTCCTGTCTCAGGATATCCATAACTATCAGGAGCTCTTACACTTTGACCAGTGTTTGGGCTTGTCACACTTTGACAGTTAAATTCTTGTATCAGATTTGTTCTTCTTTCTCCCATTGAACTTGATGCTTTCTCTGGACATCTGCTAGCTATATGACCTTCCTGATTACAATCGTAACATCTAATAGATCCTCTGCCCTAAGATCTTCCTCTGAATGGTGGTCTTCTACCTCTAAAGTTTCCTTGCTGATTGTAATTTCCTTTTTGAGTTTGACTATTGTCTCCTTTGCTATTTTCCTAATTGGATTCTCCGTGATATCCAAATCCATTGCCTCTGCCTCTGAAAGGACTTCTTCCACCCCTTTGTTGTTTTCCTCTTCCTCTACTGTTCTTCTCTTGTCTTCTTTTTAACTTCTCTTCCACCTTGAGTGCCAATTGATAACACTTCTGAACTGTATCTGGACTATACAGATTTAAATCTTCTTGGATTGCAAGTCTCAACCCATTGAGATATCTTGCTACCCTTTCTTCCTCACTCTCTTTCACCTTTGTCTTAACACAGAGTTTCATGAATTTTTTAGTATATGAGCTGACATCTAACTCTTTCTGCTTCAAGCTTTGCCTCCTCTTATGCAATTGGATGTTGTAATCCAATGGAACATAGGCTTCCTTCACTAAAGCCACTGTAGACACCCAAATTTGTCTCAACTTTGTCCATGTCTAGCAACACCTTGTTAAATCATTATTCATAAGCCAATTAATTAAATAAATTTTATTTATTTAATTAAAATCCCATTCTTTTTCTCCTTAGCCAATTAATTAAATAAATTTTATTTATTTAATTAATTCCACATCATATCCCAATCATATCCTATCCTCATCCCAATTAATTAAATAAATTTTATTTATTTAATTAATTTCCACATCATATCTTATCCCATCCTATTTATTTATCCTATTAATTAAATAAATTTATTTTATTTAATTAATATCCAACTCATTTCCCTACTAATTCAAATATTTTATTTGAATTAAACACTCATCTTTTATCACATTCCAACAATTGTCCAGTCAATCATGTGTTGTAAGACAACTTTCATTCATATCCTTCACATGCACAACTAATTGGATCTAAATTTAGTATCTTTCAATCCTAGCCATTCACATAGCCTCTGAATCTCCACCGTTGATTGATCTTGGTTAAGTCCTATATAAACACCCTCTCACTCCATATGAGACATCCAGCAATCATATAGCACCTACATTATCATCTTGAGCATCTTGAGCATCTTGAGCATCTGAGCATTTATTGAGCTTTTATCATCCATCATGGCAGCTTTCAGCATTGCAATTGTTCATTGTTGAAGAAGCAGTCCACATCTCTCAAACAAGGAATCGCACGGTCTAGGTGATGTTATGCTTGAATTGCATTGTTCTTTGATTTCATTTAGATTAGATTCCTTGATGATGGTAGGGTTAGGGTTTCATCACTATGTCTGATCTTCTACACCTGACTTTCACCTATCATATTTTGGCACGCCTGGTGGGACTCACCCTCTTTTTGCAGATTTATGCACTTTGATTTGTAGGTTGAAGATATTTTATATTGCTGATTTTTTTTATTTAGGACCAAATATGTTGCAGAGGGTTTTTTGTTTTACACAGGTCCTAGAAAAAAAAGATCTTAGATTTGTTGGAAAGAGGACTTCAAGAGCTTTCCGAAAAGTGGTTACATTAAAGATTTGGCTCAGTATTCAAAGAGTTATGACGATTTGAAGTTGACCTTGCGATTCTAATTTTTCAGAAATTTTTGACGCGCGACTTTTTGCTGATTTTTTTTTATTTATGACCAAATCTGTTGCAGAGGATTTTTTGTTTTACACAGGTCCTGGAAAAAAGAGATCTTAGATTCGTTGGAAAGAGGACTTCGAGAGCTTTCTGAAACGTGATTACATTAAAGATTTGTCTCAGTATTCAAAGAGTTATGATGATTTGAAGTTGACCCTGCGATTCTAATTTTTCAGAAATTTTTGACGCGCAACTTTTTACTGTTTTTTTTAATTTATGAACAGATCTGTTGCAGAGGGTTTTTTATTTTACACAGGTCCTGGAAAAAAGAGATCCTAGATTCATTAGAAAGAGGACTTCGAGAACTTTCCGAAAAGTGGTTACATTAAAGATTTGGCTCAGTATTCAAAGAGTTGTGACGATTTGAAGTTGACCCTGCGATTCTAATTTTTCAGAAATTTTTGACGCACGATTTTTTGCTGATTTTTTTTATTTATGACCAGATCTGTTGCAGAGGGTTTTTTGTTTTACACAAGTCCTGGAAAAAAGAGATCTTAGATTCATTGGAAAGAGGACTTTGAGAGCTTTCCGAAAAGTGGTTACATTAAAGATTTGACTTAGTATTCAAAGAGTTATGGCGATTTGAAGTTGACCCTGCGATTCTAATTTTTCAGGAATTTTTGACGCGCGACTTTTAGAAAAAAAATCATATCTTCTAATCTAGCGAACCAAATCACATTTTATTTTTTGCAGTTACTTGTAGGTGAATCAAAGGAGCTGGAGCAACATTTGGATCAATCATAATAGTAACTTGGAAAGCAATTTTTATGAGGTGCACTCATTCTAATCTCTCATCTCTAATCATTATTTGATCACACATTTGGATTTTAGGCATAAAACAAACAACTTGTTTGTCATCACACTTAGATTTGGGCTTTGAAATAAACATTTGTTTGCTATCACATATTGAAGTTGGGCTTAAAATGAACAAGTGTCTTCCATCACATTTTGTACTTGAGATCTAAAAAAAACAAGTGCTTGAATTGTCTTCCACATATTCCATTCTCTAAAGGGTTAATTTACAACTGTGAGTGTGAATC
Organism: Cunninghamia lanceolata; assembly: GCA_027924645.1. Taxonomy (NCBI): domain Eukaryota; kingdom Viridiplantae; phylum Streptophyta; class Pinopsida; order Cupressales; family Cupressaceae; genus Cunninghamia; species Cunninghamia lanceolata. The sequence goes on from BSBN01001153.1 coordinate 978,712, forward strand.
AAGTGACAGCTCACTTGGTTTGCTTTTGTAAAACCCTATCTAGGAGGCCTGCTTGGAGACACACCACTCTAAGGGACGACCTTAATCGAGGCTGAATTGAAAGACACCCTCATTGGGAGTTGTAAATCTTGTCACTCTTGGCTAAGCCCCAAAGAACTTTATACTTTTGGGAAGTGAAGGTGAAGGGTGGGTTACCCCTTTCTCCCAGCTGTGTGGCAGGATTTCACTTTCAATTCTTAGTCAACCTTGTGTAATCTAGCCTAAGACCTAATTGGCCATACCCACTTGACTAGACATTAAGGCTTGTTGATGTGTCTTCCATGTGTGCTTGCATAATCATCACATTTCATTTTCAAAATAAAAAAATTGCTTATGTGTCTTGCGTGAGTGATTCATGTGTGTATATGCATAATCATGTGTTTGAACATTGCCAAATCAAGCTCTAAACATCCAAACACATAAAGACAAGTCATCCTACACATTCAAACTCAATCACTTTCATCCCAAACATATCCTACCCAAATCAATTTTATTTTGAACATATCCTAGTCACATCCATACCGATTCCAAATCATCTCCACATCATCATCAACCTATTCCTAGTCAACACTTGTCAAGATGGCCGTAATCATTCAAGGGGGCTATCTCTCTAATCATGAAACAAATCCCAAGCCTAAGGTGACAATTCAAGGGGGCTATCCCTCTAATCATGAGACAAATCCCAAGCCTAAGGTGACAATTCAAGGGGGTTATCCTTATAATCACGAGACAAGACCTAAGCCTATAATCACAATTCAAGGAGGCTACCCCTCTAATTCAAATAATGAAATAAAACCAAAGCCTAAGGTCACAATTAGAGGAGCTCCTCTTCCTATTACAAATCATGAGAAGAAATCAATCACAATTAAAGGTGGCTATCCTCCTAATCCAAATCATGAGGATAAACCAAGACCCAAGGTCACAATTAAAGGCGGCTATCCTCCTAATCTAAATCATGAAAGCGAGCCCAAGATCACAATTAAAGGAGCCTCTCCTCTTAAGACCAAGTTTATACTTCGAGGAGGATATATCTTTATTGATGAGGCTGAGACAAGTCCAAAACCCAATCCATCCACACATCAAATCAATTCTGTATCAACTTATCCCACTTCATATCAACCAAATTCATCCACATGTCATATCAATCCTTCATCAACCTATCACAACCCTTATCCATATCAATCCATATCACAACAATTATTATCCTATGCGACCCCTCCATCATCATCACATCAACACATTTACCAGCATCAACAACAAATCATATCACAACAAGAAGTCCAAAGGCCATCCCAACCTCAACAAATTCCACATCAACCTTACATGTCATCATCTTCAACTTAACACCAACCTAATTCATCCACCTATCATGTCAATGCCACATCAAACTATGAACATCCACCTCAATCTTATTCAATCCCTCATGCCGACATTCCAATGCACTACCAAGCCCATCCACAAGGCAATCAAGTGAAATCACAAAAACAACATGTAAGTCCAAATGGCCTTTTGTATATAATCAAGCGAGCACAAGTCAACCTTGCCAACAAGATCAAATGCCCTCAACTTTGAGTCCACCTCAAGATCTTTTGTCCACATATCCTACCATTACACCTAGCTACCAAGACTATCAATGGCCTCCCCAACGAGCACAAGTGAGCCTAAATCCACCTTTGCAACAAGAAGCATATACAACTCCAAATGGTCCCTTGTACATAAACTAAATGAGCCCAAGTTATCCTATGCAAGGCTTAATTACCTTTGACGAGGGAGATACCAATCTAGAATGGCCTCCACCATCCAATCACATGCAAACACATGAGCCAACAAGTCCTATCCCAACACCACCATGTGATCCCACTCCTAGTCCATTGGTCCATCAACCTTCCAAACCACCAAGCCCTTCATTACCTTCATCACCATGTCATTCTAATCCTTCACCAAAGGATGCCGCTGAGATAGTTTTACAAAGAATACTTGAAGCAAAACTCATTGAACTTCCTGAAGTCAAACCAGGTGAAGAAAGTCCATATGATGAACATGATTATTGTGCATACCATAGGACCAAAGACCATGATACAAATACATGCCCAATATTTGTCCCAATTGTTTATAAGGTCTACCTACCTATAATGCGAAATCATGCCACATCATCCCCATCCTATGTGTCACCCCCATCTAGTCTAAATCCTAATCCACCCAATCTAATTAGTCCCCAACCTAATCCTAGTCCTAAGCCTGCAACATCATCTGCTATTATTGTTCATCCATTATATTGCCCATCCACTCATACACTTGCGAAGGATGTGATTCACTGGCTACTAGCTAGGAATAAACTACCCCCATGTCAAACACCAATTCATGAGCCTACCAAAGAACTTCCAAAGGTCATAATCTCATCATATGGTTCACATATCCTTGAGCCTATTCAAGAGCCTTCCATTAACATGCCTAGGCCTTTGAGCCCATCATGTGACCTACAAGCCAACAGGTCTATTCAAGAGTCTCCAACCACAAGCCTAAGTCAAGAGTCATCATGTTCTCGTGTTGTTGACCAAGAGCCTATCCAAGAGTCATCTACTTCCATTCAAGCAACCTAAGAGGTATGTCAAAGGTTTAATCCTAAGCATGTGGAAACATTAAGCCCTAGTCCAACTCAAGATCAATACACTTTCATGCAACCTATCCATAATATCTACCTTCTTTATGATCAAGATGATACCTATGAAGAAGCTATCCATGACCACCTTGATCCTATCCATAATCCTAGATCTATCCATGAGCAAGATATCCACATTGCTCCTAGTCATCCGCCATCCAGCCCTATCCATAATAAGCAAACATCCACTTGTCATGATGAGACACTTGTCCCCCAAGTAAGCATAAAAGATCAAACAAATAACTTGGATCTTAGTGAACACAATGCTAATCAAGATCCTAATGATCCTCCTTCCATATCCACCATCAACTCCACTTCAAATCCAATATCATGTCCTAGTGGTCTTACAACCTTTGTCCATAAATGTTCTTCCTTAGGACAACAACAACCTTTGTCCTCCACTTCACCTTCTCCATCCAATAATGAGCTCAAGTCTAATGTTTAAAGCACACCTAGTCCCATTGTCCATCGCATACTCCAAAACATGAACTACCAAGGTAAAGGCTTAGGCCTTTATGAACAAGGTATTTTGGAGTTAAACCATGTCAAGATTCCTCCATGCTCATATGGCCTTGAATACACACCCCAAGGTAAACAAGGCCAAGATGTTGGTAATCCCTTCATGCATCCTAAACCTACCACTTTCCATCGCACCCCCCATCATCTACCCAAAACATATGTTGCCATTCCACCTCTATCATCCTATAAATGTTAAAAGCATGTGACCATACACCTTCCACCTTCAAATTTACCACCACTTTTACCAACTCCAAATATCCCTCCATCCACCTTGCCACCATTGCTTCCAACACCTAACATGCCTATCATTCATAAGTATCCTTACATCCCTAATCGTGACCAACAAAAGCACACATCGTTTAAGCATAAAGCTTTCAATCATTCTATCCACTCCACCCACCCCATGGGATTCAAAAGCAAAAATTTTGATGCATTTATCTATAAAGCTAAAAATCCAACTAAAACTCCTAAGGACCCTCATGCCTTAGGGTATCAATGTGAAAAGTCTCTAAATCATCCATATTCTAAGCAACGTACATTCACAAAGCTATCCAAGCCCATACCTCCACAAGCAAAGCCCAAAAGCAAAATGGTTTGGGTTCCTAAGCAAATAGCTAGCAAAGCAAATGAGGCATCCTTATCCACCTCTCAAGAATTCCAATCCCCTATATCCATCCAAAACTTCCATTCTCTTCAACAATCCCACAAGCAAAGAAAAAGCACAAAAAATACTAAATCTATGTGGTTTCCTAAATCACTTCGTCAACCATCCCCTAAGCAAACATCTCCATTGCTTCCTACACCACCATCCAATCAAAAGCTTCAATGTTTATCACATTATGTGCATCCGTTGGTCATGGTTCCCTTCCACTTCGCAGCACCTCTACATAACTACATCTCACCATCTTCCATCCATTCTCCTACATATCTCCCCCATGCTAATCATATGGTCCATGCTTTTGCATAAGCCTTTCATCCATCTTCATTCCATAAGCATTCCATAATCCACATCATAATCTACTATCCACCTAATCCATCTCCCATCCATATCTCCCTTACCAACAGCTATGAGCATAATGACATGGTCCATGCGATAACATCCATCTCTAATGGGACCACCAACATCCATTGAACTAGACACTTGAGTCCCTCCTATCCATTACCATGGTGAAAACCTGGCAAACAAGTGCCATGTGTAATTGTCATGTCAACCCATCTAAAAGCAAAAAAAAAAAATCAAAAAAGTAAAGAGAAATCCCTTCGTCCACCGGTGAAAACCTGGTAAACATGCACCTTGGATAAGTACCATGATGAAAACCTGGCAAACAGGTGTCATGTGTAGGTTGATCTTCTATGTCACTTACACTTGGGGGCACATTGTCTCATTTGACCTATCCATTTCCAAACTATCCATCCCATTATATCATTTTCCATCCTATCATGCTACATCCTACCATCCTTATCCATTCATCCATCCTTCTGCCTTTTAATTTTGATGAAGACATAGGGGCAAAATCTTGAAACATGCTTTGGATATCTCTTGGTATACCTCATACCTTCTTAATCAATCCATCTTATCATTATCCACCTATTATACACCTTGTCATGTAAAACCTATCATGTCATCCCATTGTCATGAGCCTTGTCATGTAAAAATCCTAGAATGGGGCAAGTTATTCTTCCTATGCGGCATAGCCTTTGAAGATCACATCCTAGCTCCCTTACGATCCATCCACTATGGCATATCCTTATCACGAGCTTTCCATCTTATAGCTTATCCCTATTTGTTTATCATGAGCTTTCCCTTTTATGGCCTATCCTCTTATCTATCCATCCAACTCTCATGAACCTTCCATCCCATCCATCTATCATGAGCCTTTCGTCACCTTTACTATAAGCCAATCCCATTCATCCATCCTTGCATCTAGACTTGGTTTTTTCCCTTGTCATTGGTATCTAGCACAAAGGCTACTCCAATTGTAAATCCATTGACATCCCAAAACATTCAAAAATCCAAAAACATCAAAATATCCCAAAAAATCCAAAAAAATCAAAATATTCCCCAAAACCCAAAAAAAATCAATATCTAACGAAAAATCCAAGCAATAAAACCAATCATCATCAAAGGGAAAGGGAATCTGGAAGACCATCTTTGAGCCTTTTTTGTGGCATGTCTTGATGTCTCTTATGACGATACGTATCTTTTGAGACTATTTCCTCGAAGCTTAGCAGGACAAGCTCTTGAATGGTTTTCTCATTTACCCCCGGGCATCAAATCTTTTGCGGAATTAGCAAACAAATTTCGATCACACTTTGCCTTCAACATTGAACATGAGGTAAACATGAATGACCTGGTTAATACCAAACAGCGCAACGGTGAACCCTTTTCTTCTTTTACCCAACGATGGCGTAATATGGCTAGCAAATTATCATGGGAAATACCTGAGAAACAACAGCTTGACATCTTTGTTCAAAATCTTCATCTTGAGTTGTCATTCCAATTACAATTGCAAAGTGCTAGCACCTTTGACGAACTAGTTTCCAAAGGAGTTATTATTGAATGAGCCTTAATTGCCAAGGGCACTATCAAGATCTTTCGCAACAACAAAGATTCTCCCCAAAATTCCAATGATAAGTCTCGCTTTTGGAACAAGAACAAGAATGTTGTAAATGATGGTATTGTAGATGCGAAGAATATTCAAACTATGAGAGCTCCCATCAACATTCAAGCAGCCTCTACACCAAGACAGCCTTTTCCACAACGAAGAAACCAATGCCAAACTTCCAATCCACGCCGACAATTTACACCATTAGTGGAACCCATGGAAGTTGTTCTTCAAAAGCTACTTCAAGCAGGAGATATTATTCTACCCGATGCACCACCAAATGGCGAACCACTCTTTCGAGCTCCTTGGTACAAAGAAAATGAGTATTGTGATTACCATCGAGTTAAAGGACACAAAACAAATGGTTGTATGCGCTTAAAACATGTTATCCAAGACTGCATTGATCAAGGTTTAATCAACGTCACACCTTCAACGGTTCAACCTGCCCAACAATCAACATCAAACTATGACTTAGAAACTTTCAAGAATCCACTTCCATCTCATGATCAGACAAATAACCTTCAGGCTGGAAATGCTATTCCGTATAACTATGCATCATCTACCATTGGCCGCATTGACCATGCTCGCATTTCTACCATTACTGTCCAAGGGAGAGCATCTGATTGTGCCATAACCATGCGAAGAGGTTGAGTTACTATTCAAGGAGCACCTCCCCATCCTCCTCGATCTCTCTCTGACTATAACCTCTTGGATCACCTTGGTAAAACACCCGCACACATATCTATTCTTGAGCTGCTCCGCATATCCCCCGCACATAAAGCTATTCTTGACAAAGCCTTACAAGAGTCTTCGGTGCCTAATAATATTAATATCTCACAATTCCAATCTATGGTCGCTAGCATTGCAGCTCCTTGTCACTTAACCTTTTCCGACAAAGATCTTCAGCCCTCCATTCATCCTTCACATAACGAAGCCCTCCATATTGAAGTATTTGTTAAACAACACTGTATCAAACGAGTCTTGATAGATGGGGGAGCCGGTCTTAATATATGTTCTTTGAAACTTATCAAGCAATTGGGATATTCTGAGAAAGATGTTGACACCTCCAAGGTTATTACCATCAGAGCATATGATGACGCTGAAAGAGATACCGAAGGGATTATCTTATTGCCTATTCAAGTTGGGCCGGTCATTACAGACACTCACTGTCAAGTCCTTGATATTGATCTTCCTTACAACATCATCCTTGGTCGCCCTTGGATCCATACCCTTAAAGCAGTTCCCTCTACATACCACCAATGCCTTAAATTTCCACATAAGGGTGTTGAGGTTACCATTCAAGCTGATCCCAATCCATTTGAGTTTTGCCGTGGCTTTCAAGCTAAATATCAGAGTCCAAATCGCATTCCTATCAACACCGAGGCATATCCATCTTCATCCTATATAAACCCATCCGACCTTCTTAAGCCCTCCTCTAGCAACGCCGCTTCCAACCTCCATATCAAATATACCGAACATGGCCCTGGTGAATACAAATTACAAGAGTCCTATTGCGTTGGTATCCTTCCATTATCTCCTAAATCTCACGGTAAGCCCTCTACATCCAAGCCAACTTCATCCTCCGCTGTTATCAAAGCTCCCCCTACAGTATTCATTAAAGGTGGTTTCTTGGATGATGAAGACATTGAGGACATCAACTCTTGGATATTCTTTGATGAAAATGACCAAGTCCAACTTGAAGTAGAGCGATACAACAATGGGTTTTGTATCATAAAGAACATGGGCTATAAAGGACATGGTGGCTTGGGATCATAGGAACAAGGACCTACTGAGCCCATTATTGTGTCTAAGAAGTTTAATAAGCAAGGCCTTGGTTACCAACCGGAGGTACCGTGACCCAAAGACATTAAGTGTATTTCTGATATTGACGTTGGACCTTCTTCAGTAGGAGAGACTTCTAATTCGGATACTATCGATGACTTCTCCCTTCATATCACTGACCTTTTTCAAGAACATTCCATCTTCATGTTTTCTGCAGCCTCTTCTAGCCATCACGATTCCTCCATTAGCCTTTCACTCGTATATCCTGACCTCATCGATTGGGACCAACAGGGGGCATCGATATTAGATACATTTGAAAATGACGAAGCCATTGCAGAATTCATGGGTTTGAAACAAGGTATTCCATTGGGTGATCATAAAGTAGGTTTCATGATGGATTTACCTAAACTAGCATATTTTGGCGGAAGTATCAAATCCTTCAGTCACAAAAGTGAAATAAACAAAATTCAACAAAATAGGTCACTAGGTGAAAACTGAAAGGCGCCTCTTAACCATGGAAAAGTAAAAATAAAGGACGTATCCAAAGGTGAAAACCTCTTTGAGGCACCTGAGGATGGGGGATTTGATCTTCCTATTGCCACTAATTACCATGAGAAATCAACTGTGCTAGTTGAAAAATCACAAGACATGAACTTGGGAACAGAGCAGAATCCGAAGATCACTTTTTTGGCAGCATCACTATCAGAGCAAGAATGAAGAAACTTCACAGCATTTTTTATGAGAAGAGCTATAAATTTTGCATGGACTTATGCAGACATGCCAGGTCTAGATCCTTCACTTGTGGTACATCATTTAGCAGTATCTCCTGATGCAAAGCCTATCAAACAAAAATTGTGCAAAATGCATCCACAAGTCGCTTTATTGGTCAAAGCAGAAATTTAGAAGCTGTTAGAAGCAAAATTTATTAAGCCTATTGATTATCCAGAATGGGTTTCAAATTTGGTACCTGTAGCAAAACCAGATGGACGTGTTCATTGCTGCACAGACTTTAGAGATCTTAACAAAGCTTGTCCTAAGGATGATTTCCCACTACCAAGCATAGACAACATTGTCGATCTTACAGCCGGACATGAAATGCTATCTTTGATGGATGGATTTTCAGGTTATAATCAAATCCGAATAGCAGAGGAAGATCAAGATAAAACATCCTTTATTTGTCCATGGGGTACATATTGCTGGGTTGTAATGCCTTTTGGTCTTAAAAACGTTGGAGCTACCTATCAACAAGCCATGACAGTTATTTTTCACAACCTTTTCCATACTATCATGGAAGACTATGTTGATGACATCCTGGGAAAATCCAAGACAAGAGAAGGACATCTACATGTATTGGCACAAATCTTTGATCGATTAGAAAAATATCAAGTCAGACTAAACCCAAAGAAGTGTGTATTTGGTGTAACATTAGGAAAACTGTTGGGATATATTGTGTCTCGACGAGGGATAGAAGTGGACCCAGCTAAGGTAAAAGCCATCATAGAAATGCCTCCACCAACGAATCTTAAACAGCTTCGCAGTTTACAAGGTAGGCTACAATCTATCCACAGGTTTATCTCACAACTAGCAGATAAATGTCATCCTTTTCAACATCTTCTTTGTAAGGGTGAACCTTTTAAGTGGGATGAAAAGTGTCAACAGGCTTTTGACAAAATAAAGGAATACTTGGCAACACCTCCTGTGTTAGTACCTCCAATACCTGATTGTCCATTACTGCTCTATATATCATCAACCACCGCAGCATTGGGTGCCCTCCTAGCTCAACATGATGATTCAGGTAAAGAACAAGCCATTTACTACATCAGCAGAACCCTTGTGGGATATGAACTCAATTACTCATTCGTGGAAAAAGCTTGTTTAGCATTAGTGTTTGCTTCCCAAAAGTTGCGACACTATATGTTGAACCAAACAACAAAGCTCATCTCTAATGTGGATCCCCTCAAGTATCTTCTCTCAAAAGCACTTCTCACAGGGAGATTAGCAAAATGGGTTATGATCTTAAGTGAATTTGACATACAATATGTGAACCGCAAAGCCATCAAAGGAAAAGTTATTGCCGATCAATTAGCTGAAGCACCCATCACAGATATTCAGCCAATATATCCAGAATTCCCTGATGAAGGATTGTTTAATTTGAATTCTCTAGAACGATGGCAACTATACTTTGATGGATCATACACACAACATGGTTCTGGAGTAGGTATCTTATTTGTCACCCCTCAAGGAGATTGTATACCTAAATCATACAGAATAGCATTCCCATGTACCAACAACATAGCAGAGTATGAAGCTTTAATCACAGGCTTGCGCATGGTAGTACAATGGGCTATCAAATAGTTACGAGTCTTTGGTGATTCTCAGCTAGTTATCAAACAGGTCTTAGATGAATATCAAACAAAAGATGAAAAGCTTCTTCCATACAAGCTAATGGTGGACGATTTCAAGAAATATTTTGAGGATATTACCTTTGAGCAAATTCCAAGACTACAAAACAGAGCAGCAGATGCTATGGCTATGATTGGATCTCTTTTAGACATGCCATCTAACACCTATAAATGTGAATTCTTGGTTGAACAGCTTTTGATCCCAGCATTTGAAGTTCCACAATCTGAGCTTATATGTGAAATTGTTGGTCCCAACTCGTTGTGGTACAAGGATATATACGAGTATCTCCATAATCAAACCTTTCCACTCCCACTATCCAACACCAAGCGCAAAACCTTTATCCGTCGAGCCTCTCGTTACACTATCTTAGGAGACACCCTTTATCACCGGAGTCTTGATGGTATCCTTCTTAGATGTCTTGATTCTGAGGAAGCAAAAATGGCCTTACATGAAGTACATGAAGGTGTCTGCGATTCGCATTCTACTGGCCCTGGCCTTGTTAAGAAACTTCTACGAGCAGGATACTATTGGCCAACTATGGAAAAAGATGCACAACAATTTGCAAGGAGATGCCTACAATGTCAGAAACATGGAGATCTAATACATGCACCAGCACATGAGCTTCAGCCTATTGTCACTCCATGGCCTTTTTCGCAAATGGGGACTTGATCTCGTAGGTAAAATCCATCCTACTTCATCCAACGGTCATAAGTTTATTATTACTGCCACTGAGTATTTCACGAAGTGGGTAGAAGCCATACCAATGACCTATATCACAGGTAAACAAATAGCCAAATTCATCCTACATTACATTATCTTCCATTATGGAGTTCCTCAAGCTATTGTCACAGACAATGGTCGCCCTTTCAAGAACCAAGAGGTTAGAGATCTTTGCAACAAGTTCCATATTCAACATAGATTCTCTACACCTTACTATCCTCAGAGCAATGGTCAAGCTGAAGCCTCTAATAAAACAATCATCAAGATCCTTAAAAAGACTGTTAACGAAGCTGGTCAAGATTGGCATCTACAACTGCATCCTGCATTATGGGCATATAGAACAAGCATCAGAACTCCCACTGGAGCCACACCCTATGCTCTCGTCTATGGCACTAAAGCTATTTTTCCTATCGAGGTTGAGATCCCCTCTTTGCGCATATCCTTGCAACATACTATCTCAGATGAAGAGTATCGAGTATCCAGACTCCATGATCTTGAGCTATTAGATGAACGCTGCCTTACAGCATTGAACCATCTTCAAGTTTATCAAAACCGGCTATGCCGCAGCTACAACAAAAAGATCAGAGAATGCAGATTTCAAGTTGGCGACCTTGTCCTTAAAGAAAACCAAAGGAATCAACAACATCGAGAGAAACAGGGCAAGTTTGAACCTAATTGGCTTGGTCCTTTCATTATCACAGTAGTCTATGGATCAGGTGCATACACTCTTTCAACACCTGAAGGCGTTCCCTTGGATGAACCAGTCAACAGCGTTCATCTCAAGAAGTTTTATCCATAAATCTTAGCTATTCAAAAATATATATATATATATACGATAAATAATCCGTCCTCTGGTGAAAACCTGGTAAACAGGCACCTTGGATAAGTACCATAGTGAAAACCTAGCAAACAGGCGCTATGTGTAGTGACCAGCTTCCCTCATCTGTTTGGTTCATTTGACCATATTTCCCCATTTCATCTTGTATAAGCCATAATCATAATCCATATCGCAATCCCATACATAGCCTTTCATCTTCATCTTCATCTTTGCCAATGCTAGCTATCATATTTGAGACATTGTCGCGATACCTATATCTTTTGGCACCTTAGCATCTTGGCCACATCCTTTCTGCATTGTCGCTTCTGCATAATAAACCTCATCCTGCACTGGGGGCATTTGTCGAGTCTTATTTGGAAGTGGATCCTGTTATCTCTAGCTCATAACACATCAAACAACTCAGCTTACAACACAACAAACCTTATCAACTTCAGCCATGGCATATATCCAACAACAAATGTGACTTAACGACTTGCAACTAGGACCCATATCTTCGCAATCTATCCACATTCATCCAACAATCGCAATAAACATCGCTTGATCAAATCTCCAACTAATTAGCGACATCAATAAGAACTACATCTAGCTCTATCGTTGATGCCTTGATCCCGTGGATATAGGGTATGTAGGCAATCTGAGATGCGAAGGAAGCACTCTGATTTAGGCTGAGATGATAGCCCCTTTCATCTTTCAGCTAAACATCCTTCAATCTTTCAGCTCACATTCTTCTATCTTTCATCACTTACATCATCAATAAAACCCAGAACTACATATTCATCATGTCTCATCTTCATCGTAAATGTGCTTTGATCCCGTGGATACAGGGTATGTAGGCAGTCTGGAATACGAAGGAAGTTTCCAGTACTCAAGCATAGATGATCCACCCCATTTTCTTCATCTTCTTTCCTCATCCATCTTCTTCTTCTTTGATTAGCTCAAACAGGAAGCAAACCATTTGTATATTGAAAGCTCAAGCACTTTAACCAATCAACAGTACGCCAGAAGCTATTTGTCCGCATGCCTTAAGCCAACATTTGCTATAGCAGTTTATCAACAACTTTAGCCTTCAACAGGATGTAGCTTTCCTCTTAACAAGGCGCCAGCTTGATCCATCCAAGAGCACCCAAAATTTGGAAAGAGAACGTGACGACAGTATCTTTTGTTTTATCTTTTGATTTATCTTTTGTCCCTTTTCTATGCCTAATCAAGACTGCCTTCATCTATTTATATCTTGGTATGTTGCGATGAAGTAAGGATTGGGTCATGGTCATATAGCTTTCATATGCCGTGTTTGCGGGATGATCTTATTCTCTTCCTATGCGTATTGGTATCTTGTCCGTGTTGGGATTAGCATCTTACATATCAATATCTCTAGCATTTGAGAAGCTAAACAGTCTCTTATGCATTTGAGACTATTCTATGTTAAGACTAACTCCATACATATAACCAACAAGCTACTATTATGTGTAGTGGAGATAAGCTCAAACCATTGCTTGTAGCATCAAAGTCCAACACTAGCTGTTATTCATATCTTGTGTATGTTGGCTCAACATCTTGACCTCATGCGTTCAGACAAGATTGTAACACGCTAGTTGCACATTGGATACCTCGACACCTTGGTCTCTTATACCCTGGTGCATACCATCCATATGCTATATCAAACATAAGGACTGCATTTCTTTTCATTTTGAGCAATTACTTGAAAGCTGCCCATCATCATCCTACCTATTCATTCTATCTATCATTCCATCATACTCAACCAAGATCAATCATTTTCATCATCCTTTGTCCATGCTCCCTCTCCTGCAAAACAAGTGTGTTAGACATACATAAGTCCATCATATATATCTTTCATTACCATCTACCTATATGCATACATCTATCCATATCCTTACCATTTACATATTCATACATTTTCCATTCATTACCATTTGCATAAACATCCATCCATAATCCATATATAATCCATACAACATGCATAGCCATCATAATATCAACATCATAACCATTACAACATCATATAGATCGCCAAAACTGCCATATATATATATACATGTGTGTCAAAATACAAGTGTCTACAATACAAGCTGAGCCCTGAAAGACTGACTATACAAAATCGCCTCTAGGCCTCATCATGATACAATGTAAACAAAAGTAGCCCTAGTGACTACTGGCAGCTCCCTCGCCCTGACCATCACCACCACTAGGTCCTATACCTGGTCCTCCATCTCTCGATGGCCCCATCACTGAGGCTACTGATCGAGATCCACCTGACCTCCGTGAACTCGAAGCCCCTGATCTGCTCCTGAAGCTAGGCTGTCTCGGCTCTGCCGGCACAGCTCCATAGTACAAGCCTCTGTAATACTCAGCCTCACCCTGCACCCTTCAAAGCTCTGCCTGTATCTCTGTCAACTGCGTAACCAAGTACATCGTAGCTCCATCAGTCCCCAATGCAGCCACTGCTCTGTCTCGCTCACTGGTCATCCCCTGCAGCTGCTGCACTGCTCTATCTCTCTCAGCTCGCAGACCATCCCTCTCTGCTCTCATGGCCTGTACCTGCTGTACCGCAGTGTCTCGCTCTAGTCTCATCATCTGCTCATGCTGCACTGCCCTATCCCTCTCAGTCCGCAGATCATCCCTCTCTGCTCTCATAGCCTGTGCCTGCTGTATCGCAGTGTCTCTCTCTCCCGTCACTCTAGCCAAAGCACCGTCATCCTGTCCATCTCCCCTCTGTGCTCTCAACTGTAGCTGAGCCTGATATGTCTGTGATCGTGCTCTCGCATGCCGCAGACTAATCACTGCCTGATGCCTATCCATCTCCACCCTCCTCAACCTCATCTGTGCTCGCTGCCTCCATCTCCTCTCCTCTCTAATCCGTCTCTGTAGTTGCCGAATACCCACATCATCCCCTGCTACAATCTGTGCCTGTGGCTGGGCTAGTATAGCAGGCTGACCTAGCACCTGCTCTGGCATCTGTATCCCTGATGCGGCTGGCACAACAGCCTGTGCTGGTGGAGCCCGTCGTCGTCTCCTCCGAACTGGCCTCTCCATCCCAATCTCTCCAATCTCCCCATCTCGTGTCAACCGAGTCGGCCTCGCTGTCGCCCAGTATACATCATACTCTGGCAATATGCCTAGATCTGCAGGACCCTGTCCCCATTGCCATGCTATTGGCTGTAATCCATCTCTCTCTGCCAAAGCTGTGTCAACCACAACCTCTGGACCCCAATCAAACACCTCCTGTCTCGTCCTCCCAAAAATGGCATCACCTACTGGTACTGCCTGTGCCTCCCCTAACTATCTCAGGGCTCTCTTTGGCAAATAGCGCTCTATGATATACACGCTGCGTCCAAAAATGTATCTAGCCTGTCTCGCATAGACAAGCTCTGCATCCTCCTCATCCCACTGCTCACATCCTAGCCATGGCCTCCATACAAATCTATCTACCTCATCTAATCTCCGCCGCCAGTATACCACACCTCGCCACTGTCGATATGTCAAAGCCCCTCTATACATCCGCGCAAATGGCTCTCCTACTGCTCTAGCCACCCATCCCTCTGGTCTCGTTACCGGAATGTGCTCATACGCCCATACATGTAACATTGTCACTCCTGCTGACATACTCGCTCCAAACATATAAGCGCAATCATGTAGATAATGATAGAGCTGTCCCAACACACACTCTGCCCATGCATATCTCGTGCCATATGAAAACATGCCCTCCATCACTGTCCCCCATCCTACTGGAAAACCTCTGGCTCTCCTATCACCCACTAGCCATTTGATGATAGCCACTACCACTCGCTGTAACCTGTCACAGAGCTCCTCCATCCTCCCCATCAGAATCTCTGAACCCTCTGCTCCGATGTCTGGTGTCCCAAATAATCTCCTGAATGCCGCTAGACCCATCTCTGGATCATAATCCACACGATCCCCATCTATCGGAATCCTCAAAATCCAGAATACGTCCTCTAAGGTGATGGTCGCCTCTCCTGTCAGTAACAAGAATGAACTGTGCTCGCTCATCCATCGCTCCACCATCGCTGTCATCAGCCCTCGATGTGCCTGCACTGGCTCTAATCGGGATACATGCTCTAAGCCCAGGATCTCTAACACCAGTCGCTCCTCTGCATCCAACTGTCTCACCAATCGCAAGTCTCTCGGATGTGGCTCTGGTGATAGCAATGGCGGTAGTACATCCTGCATCATCCATTTACCCTTGTCAGTCCATTCTATTAGTCATCCATATCACAATCTGCTTCTCTATTTGCTATTCTATCTTCAACCTACCATAAGTGTTCCACTTTACCGTATGTGCTTCTTCCTAGCTTATTAGCGACCAGCCTTTCCTTATGCGCTATTGTTTTGCCCAAACGCGAGCTCTTTTGCACATGCACACCTGTTTTAACTACATGCGAGCTATTTCACCATATGCGCTTACTGTTTGCCCATAAGCGAGCCCTACCTCTATAAGCGCTTACTCTTACTGCATACGCGCGCTATATTCTACATGCGCCTATTTTTATACCTTAAGCGAGCTACATTACCATTAGCGACCGTTCTAGTTCTAGACGCGCACTTTCCACCTTATGCGAGCCATTTCTATCCATAAGCAAGCCAAACTACTGTAAGCGACAGCTATTTGCTTATAAGCGAGCGTTTCTCCTCTATATGCGCATTTTGCCTGCGTTTTTCCCACCGATGGGATGCGACCTCTTTTTCCCTATGCAACCTACCCACGCCCATAAGCGACTGCGACTACCATAAGCGTTCTATCCTCCTACATAAGTGACCTACAATGACTATTCCCTAACCTAGTCGCTTTTGGTGACATGTGTGAATTAATTACGCTTTTAGGCTATTAATTACACGCTTTTGGGAAAAGTTTTGAAACATACCGGTGCGCCTGCTCCCTCTGGTCGCCCATGTGTCCTCACCCGCTCCGCACGATGATCCCTGCGTGGAATAACCATCCTGATAGCTCTGCAACTCTCACTCTCAGGAGCTCTGGATTTCTCTAGTCTCTAAGCACAAATGAGCCTATTTGCCATTGTAGAACCTACTTATAGCCCTTCTCAAAACCCTAATTCTTCTATGCCACAGCCTCCTTTCTTCCCTCCAACTCTCATTTTCTTTGTGTCTGCCTTCTTTTTAGCCTTTTTCTTCTATTGAGAGCCAACCCAGTCCTTCCTGGTTCGCCTGGCTTACCTCTCGAGGGG
Source organism: Cunninghamia lanceolata (assembly GCA_027924645.1). Taxonomy (NCBI): domain Eukaryota; kingdom Viridiplantae; phylum Streptophyta; class Pinopsida; order Cupressales; family Cupressaceae; genus Cunninghamia; species Cunninghamia lanceolata. The sequence continues at coordinate 995,497 of BSBN01001153.1, forward strand.
GCATCACCTGCCAGTTACACTGGGGCATAACTTGTTGATCGAACACATATCGTATCTTCTTTGACACAACGCTCTATCGAACATTGTATCAAAGAGTGGCAAAATGTAGACACCCAAATTTGTCCCAATTTTGTCCATGTCTAGCAACACCTTGTTAAATCATTATTCATAAGCCAATTAATTAAATAAATTTTATTTATTTAATTAATTTCCACATCATATCTTATCCCATCCTATTTATTTATCCTATTAATTAAATAAATTTATTTTATTTAATTAATATCCAATTCATTTCCCTACTAATTCAAATATTTTATTTGAATTAAACACTCATCTTTTATCACATTCCAACAATTGTCCAGTCAATCATGTGTTGTAAGACAACTTTCATTCATATCCTTCACATGCACAACTAATTGGATCTAAATTTAGTATCTTTCAATCCTAGCCATTCACATAGCCTCTGAATCTCCACCGTTGATTGATCTTGGTTAAGTCCTATATAAACACCCTCTCACTCCATATGAGACATCCAGCAATCATATAGCACCTACATTATCATCTTGAGCATCTTGAGCATCTGAGCATTCATTGAGCTTTTATCATCCATCATGGCAGCTTTCAGCATTGCAATTGTTCATTGTTGAAGAAGCAGTCCACATCTCTCAAACAAGGAATCGCACGGTCTAGGTGATGTTATGCTTGAATTGCATTGTTCTTTGATTTCATTTAGATTAGATTCCTTGATGATGGTAGGGTTAGGGTTTCATCACTATGTCTGATCTTCTACACCTGACTTTCACCTATCACAGCCACCATTTTCTTCTAAGTAGCAACTCTGTTCTTTCCTTCCTTCACTATGTCATCTTGGATGAAATTCTCCCAAGTCAATGCAGCCTCTTTCATTTTGGATTGTGCAATCTTTACCTTTTGATTCTCTGGTATTTCTTTTGTTTCGAAGAAATTGTTCAAGGAGTCTATCCACTCCATCACCGAATTAGGATCCATCTTTCCTGTAAACACTGGTAAATCCAGTTTCACATCCATGGTTCTCCTTTCCATGGATTTGAGGGCATTCAATAAGGGTCTTTGGTCTGCAGGAACCTCTATCTCTTCCCACCTAGGGATTTCCTCTTCATCCCTGTCATCTTCTTTACTAGAACTTACTATGTCCCTCAATTTCTCCAACTCATCTTTCAAAGCCTGATTCTGAGCTTTCACTCCTTTGCTCTCTGCAATCTACTTCTTTACCAGGACAGCCAACTCAACGTTGGTCATCCTTGTTGGGAGCTCTGATGATCCCTCTCCATCTAACATTTTGTCTTCTTATCTTCCCAGAAGATACTCCTTTGCTCTGATACCACTATGACGTAGAGCAGGTAGCAGAATTTGATGGGGCCAGTCTAAAATGCAGCTGTGACTGTAGTTGAGTCACTGTACCCCTGCACTTAATAATTTATTGTGTCTAATGCCATCGGCTCGCATGGTGGATTATCGAACCCGCGACTACCTCTGAATCGCTGAACTATCAGCTCGCTGAACCTTCGAGCCTTGGTGAGCCGTTGAACCGCTGAACCAGCGCCCATCGTTGAACCCGCCGGCTCGTTGAACCATTGAACCGTTGAACCGGTTCAATGGGTAGTTCAATGACTGTTAAATCTTTACCACCTTCGTCATTCCCCTGGGCCTCCGAACCAACATGCGGTTGAACCGTTGAACCCTTTGAACTATTGAACTAGTTCAAAGGTTCAACCAAAAGGTTTTCTCCGCCAAGCTTATCATGTCGATTCCTTAGCTTCAAATGTTGTTGAACTAATGAACCTTCGAGCTTTCGAAGTTGGTTCAAACAAACAAAGGACTTCGGTCTGGTTTAAGTTATCGGCGGAACTTGATATCCCTTGCCCAATAATGAATTTCACACCGACATTGTGCGCTACCTCTGTTAAGCTACCGTAGACTTTAACCTTTCATAACCTAGCACATGAGGATGCTAGGATTCACCACAGCATGACGTCGATCGATCCTGTAACTGCAAAACTCACACAAACAAAAAATGCAAAAACAAAATCTAATCTAATATGTACATCCATTCCACCGATTACAGAGTAATCAACCGGTGGAATAGAAAAACCCCATATCGATTATAAAATAGAAATTGACTACTCAGATGCAATTCAAATGAAAAATAGGATCTTCTTTATTGTTCTGAGGATGAATACAAATGTCTGTTTCATAGTACAACTCAATTTCACAATCACTGCTCTGTCTAACTTCTCCTTTATGATCTCTCTCTATATCCCTCTAATCAATTAGAACTAGACTATTTAACAACTCATAGAGAGTAGTACTGACTAGATTCCCAGTGGCTGGGAGACAATTCCAGGCAGCTCAGAGACACAACTAACTAACGAACTCATAACTAACTAATAGCCTGTCGTTACAGATCGATAGGTGTCCTAATAACAGAAACAAACTAAAAATAGCAAGCTTTGGTCAAACAGACCTTATTAAATTTGAATGCATTAGAATGCATAAAACATAACAACCTATTGATCTCCCTTAGCTGGAAAATTAACTTGATGAAGGGGTACCCCTGCACCAGTATGGGCATAGATCAAATGAATGCAGAAGTATGAAAATGAATAATCCCAATATTAGAAGAATTAGCAATTCTTTCAATGGTTACTGCTTTGTTTGCAATGGGTTTGGACATATGGCTAATTAGTGCAGATCAAGAGAAAATTAGGTTTATAAGAAAGGAAATGTTGTATGCTATAACTGCAATAAATCTGGTCATATTGCAAGATTCTGTAGAAGTAAAGACAATGGAAGAAAAGGTCCGGTAAACAGAAAATTGGATGAGCAGAAACAAGAAAGAGGCAAAAGGAAAATTGATGTGGATGAGATACAAAGTGAAATGAACAAGATTTGGATAAAGAAAGATACAGTGAACAATGATAATGAGTCTGCACCAGAATCCGGTGCTGACAATTCCTCCAGGAATTAAGTCAGAAAACTCTGGCTTAGGGGGAGCTGCATAGAACATCAAATTCCCTTGGTTAGTAAGTGGGTGCCTGAATCTGGCACATTACCAAAAAAATACTCTAAGTTAGTCCAAAACCTATGGAAGAGCACTTGAGCTACAAAGTCCAGAGACTGATGCAGAAAATGAATTCAATCGGCAAGTGATCAACCCTAACACCGCAAAAGAAAAAGGTACCTCTTTGTAAATCTTTGAATCTAAAATCTGTTGAAATGGCTATCCCTCATGTTATTGACATTACCGAAAGGCCTCAACCCAAATTCAAGAAGCATCCTCACAAATTAATTCAAGTCGATCCATTAGGTGCTTTTTGTCTTATACGTCTTAAGTCAGATACATGATGAATTCATGTGGTTGTTAAAACCATTCAAGATTACCAGGGATGCTATCAGAAATGTAACTGGTTTGAACTCAACCAGAGGATTACCCATGCCAAAAGATATTAAAAACTAGATAGTAACTGATGCTACCGAAGCTAAGTTTGACAGAAGAGCAATAACCATAAATGATATTATAGAGCCGGATGTCAAATTTGCCTCCATGGTGATTGGATACAAGATTTACGACTCGAGTAGAGAAAATTCTATTTCTGGAATAGTCATTTATGTTGCATACAAGATGCTAAAAGAAAATGTTGATTATGACTTGTGTGAACTATTACAGAATTAATTGATTGAAAATCTGAACAAGATCAAAAGGGATAAGAAGAACACCTTCAAGTATGGTATGTTAGTTGCCATTGCATCAAAAGATCGACTTGTTAATGCCTAATACAACCACTTGAATTAACAAGTATGGGAGGTGGTTAAGCCCTTGTCGCAAACCACCGCAGCGTAGCACTGAACAAGGAGACCAAGGGTCACACCTTGCAATAATCCCCCCCAGCACAAGCGCGGGGTTTGAACCCATGACCTCAGCTCTGATACCAATTATGGGCTGCCGTTGCATCAAAAGATTGACCTATTAATGCCCGATACAACCACTTGACTTAACAAGCACGGGAGGCGGTTAAGCCCTTGTCGCAAATCACCGCAGCGCAACACTAAAAAAGGAGACCAAGGGTCACACCTTGCAACATGGTACACTAATTTTATGTCTATTCTTTTACTATATGAATGAGGTACCCAGGATAAAAGGTGTACACTGGACTAAGGATGGGCCAGTTTCCATTCAAATCAAAAATCATCTTTGCAACATTGGTGATTTCAATGCTCAGACAATGACAATATGTGGTTACTTCAAAAAAAACTAGAATATGATGCACTCAAGGGAAAGGATTTCCAATTCAATTGTTGACAAATACAAAAATGAAGTATGCTTCATGGTTGATACTGACAAGTATTTAATGGAAGCAGTAGAACCTAGAACTGTTTGGATCATGCCCATGGGGTATGAAGTAGATGAAAAGATCTTGGATATGTATACTCAACATTTGATAAGCAAGCCCAAAGACACAACGGTTGAAATATTTGGAACTTATGAGGAGCTGAGTTTAAAGTTGCATACCGAGCTCAAAGAACCTGAAACCAATAGAAGAGTAAGAAAAGAAGTTGAGTAGCTAGCTGAAAACCTTGGCCTAACAAAGGAAGCTATGAAGAAATTCAGATAAACAACAGAAAAGGATGAGAAAGAAAAATAAGAAAAGAGACAAACAAGTGATCTGGTGGAACCTTCTTCCACTTCAAGAACTACTAGAATTTCTACTTCTTCCTCTGCTCCTTCCAAATCTGCAAAACTGGAAGTAGAATCATCTGAAAAACATGAGAAAAGGAAGAAAATAAAAGCTTCTCAGACCTATGAAAGCATAAGAGAAGATGAAGTAGATATAGACTCCGACATTGAAATCAAGGAACCAAAAGTCACTAGAACAAAAGCTACAAAGTTAACCAAAGAAAAGTCCTACGGAATCAAAAGGGCTAGAAAAAAGCAAAAGACTGAAGAATATGAAGAATATGTTGAGAAACCCACACTCACTACAAGATGTGATAAAATTAGTCACTTTGGATGGTAATCTAAAACCCATGATTGAATCCTATGATGAATACAATGATATGGATAAAAGGGTGTTGGAGGAAGCAACAGTCAGATATCTCAACATCTACAACAAGGCACTAATTGAGATAACTTCTGAGTTACCACAAAGTCTGGCAAATATCTTGGAATTGAGAAAAGAAAATGCCAAGTGCAAGGATGTGGAAATTAGAGAACATGAGCTAATAAATCTGTCCTCAAATTTCTCCTGAACAAATAGATAGATACTTAAGGAAGTCAAAGATGATTTTAAAAGAAAAAGGAGAATGAACAAGCTCATGCTTGGAGAAACAAGTGAAATAGTTGAAGAAACTCAAAAGAGTCTTTTGAAAGCATTAAAGAAGTATAATTTTCATATAGTCACAAAAGAAGTGTTGGATTGTGAAGAAGAGAACATTATTGAGCAGCAATCTGAGTTGGGTGGAGCCTCTGTTCCGGAAGTAGAACAAGCAATTCAGGAGGATATAGAAATGTTGGATAAAATATTTGATACAGAAGATACTCCCAATCCATCTGATACAACAGGGAAAGAGGATAATGTAACTATTTCACAAAGCCCTCCTAATCAGATAGCAAGTGATGAACAAACAAGAAAAAGTTCATCTATAGAGAAAATAGAAAAGGATAAAGCAGAGTTAGAAGAAGAAAGAGAAAGGAAAGATAATACAAAAGAAGATGATGCAAACGTTGAAGCACCTAAAGTAGAGACAGAGAAATCAGGAGATCAAAAGGTTGATTCTGAAATGGCTACAAGAGACACTGCAGATGCAGTAAAAGGTCTTCTTGGAAAAGAAGTGATTAAACTTGATGAACTAGAACTACTTCAAGATCTAGCCAATCCAGATGCTCTCTCTCCAATTAAACTGATGAAGATAGCATCATTCACCCAAGTAAAGGCTACAGAGAAGATGTTAAAGTTCCACATGAAGGAGAATGAGCTACTAGGACTTGCAACCGGAGTTTTGGAGAAATTAATGCCAACCTATCAGAAGAATCAAAATGATTCCCCTCCAGACATCTAAAGAATCTGGTAAGTTTAGTAAATTCACATTTTGAGTCCTTTGAGAAGTCTACGGAAGTGGAAGTTTAGAAAGAATTCTTAGATAAGAAATTTTGTGAAATAAAGACTCTGATAGGAAATGATAGAAGAATACTTGGTATTGGCATAAAGAGTATTCAAAATGCTCTAAATGATGGAAGTGAGATGTACAAATTTTGTCTATCATGGCCTAAAGTTAATAAGGATATTGAGAACAAGATAAAGGAACAAGAACAAAAATTGTCAAATCTCTCTCAAAATTTTGATCCCCTAACATTTTTGCCCATAAGTCAAGAATGTCAAGTAACTAAATTGACTGAGGAAATAATGAAACTTGTCAAAGAGAAAAGCAACATTATGAAAAGAATGTGTGAGCTCTAGGGATTAATTGCCCCTAAGTTAGAGACAATGTATAATGCCTTATCTAAAGCTCAGACTGCAGTTCAAACCAGTGTTCCATCAGACCTGTCAAAGGCAAAAGCATAATCATTTGTGTTAAATGGGCACATTTCAATTTTGGATGGAATGAAGAGTACTTGGGCCTCTGAACTTATGCAAATAAAATCTAGTTTTGCAGACATCCTCAAGTTCATGTGAATGGAACTTAATGATTACTAATACATATGCGACAATGTATACATAAATTTTGGAGAATTTTGCAGATCCCACCCTTTTCCATTGATGTCAAAGGGGGAGTGAAGGGAAGTGAAAAATGATGTATTCAGCAAAGGGGGAGCACCAAAATAAGCGAAGTGCACAAATGTACAGACAAAGGGGGAGTTGAACAAAGACACTTATTTTTCACCAAGTCTTGCCATCAATGCCAAAGGGGGAGATTGTTGGCAAGAGGCACAGCATAGCATTGATAGGTGTCGTCATTGATGGCAACTAAGATTGTTCCACACATCCGTAGTGCAGTATCTTATCTTACTGAAAGTTAGAATGATAATCTATCTAAGTCTGGGAGCCTAAAACAGAGCATATAGCAGAGTCCAGTATTTTGGTCAGTAGATCTCTCCAGCTAATCATTATGTGTTGCAGATCTGAAGGAGTGTAGAGGGACACCAGGACAATCTAAATCTAAGTTTTTAGCCTCCGGTGATAATGGGATCATAAGTTATGAGCATCTAAACATCAGGTTCTATTATGACAGAATAGTTCAGTGAAGAACAGATAGACTTATGTAAATCCTTGTGTGGACCCAATAGAAGTGTTTTGATGAACTATGTATGAGATAGGATGTTAGTGGCCAACATGTATGATGATCTACATGTGTTATTTTTGGTATGCATCAATATTGGTGTATGGATCTAGCCAACAGAGCATAGCACTCTTAAAAAGTTCTAAGTGTTTGTTGTTGCCGACTGGCACGTGATTGCAATTCAAGATAAGTATATATAGCCGATGATTGTGGATATTTTGTAGTTGCATTGTGGTCATGAAGAAAATGTGAAAAGAGCAGAAATCTAATATCTGAATGAAGGCAGAATAGAGAGAAGAGCAGAATAAAGATGAAGTGTACAAAGTCAGTATTTGCACTTAACCGGAACTGATCTCTAGAATTGGCAGATGCATCTTACCAGTTCAAAATCTCTATAAATCTCTTGTAAACTTTTCTGTAGATAGTGAGCCCGAATGCATGTGCATTCCCATTTGTAAAATCCTTTTAACAGGGTATTAATCTTTGTGGGTTAACCCCCACCGTGGTTTTTCCCTTAACCGAGTTTCCACGTCAAAATATTGGTGTCAAATGTGTCATTCATGTTTTCTGCTCATATGCTATTATCTAATGCTAGAATGTTTATATCATTGATTTAATTTTAGGTTGTAAAAAGGAATAGCAGTAGAAAAAGATTAAATAGAGCAATAACTAATTCAACCCACCCTCTCAGTTGTCTGGACCTATTCCAACAAAGGCATCACTAAACACTCATACAATCCTTCATTTGTCTTAAAAGAAGTCTTCCATTCATCTCCTTCTCTGATTCTGATCTGATGGTATCCACTCTTCAAGTCTATCTTTGTAAAATATTTTTCTCCACTCAAACAATCCATAATGTCATCCATCCTAGGTAAGGGAAATCTATACTTAACTATGATCTTGTTGATTGCTCTAGAGTTTGTACACATTCTCCATTCTCCATCCTTCTTCGGTGCTAATACTGTAGGTACTACACAAGGAATCAAGCTTTCTCTGATCAAACCTTTCCTCAGTAACTCCTATATCTATCTATTCAATTCTTCATTCTTTGCTGGTGTCATTCTATGTGCTACTCTGTTAGGCAAACTATCTCTAGGTATAAGATCCATGTGATAACTGATACTCCTGATTGGTGGCAATACTTCAGGTGCATTGTCTGATATGATGTCTTCATACTTTGTCATTAATTCAATTATCTCCTCCGGTTGTGATTCTTGAGTATCTGTCTTCAGGTTTTTAGGCTTCTTCAGAATCAAAGCATAACACATATTCACATGTCTCAAACTGTCTAGAAATTTCCTTCCATCTACCAAATAGATTATAGCATTCCCACACACTTCACTCTTAGGATCATCTTCCAAAGGAGTTGTTGAAAGGCACAAGACAACTGAGAGGGGGGTGAATCAATCGTATCAAAACTTAAACTTCTCTACACACTATCACTTTTACATTCACTTAATTTAACTCCTTATTCTATTATGAGTATTAAACATGAAAATAAAAATTAAACCATAAACACATCAACACATGAACACCAGATTTTTTACTGGAAAACCCTAAACAGGGAAAAACCACAGTGAGTGTTAGCTCACAATTTAATGTATTAACAATACTAAATATCAAAAAGAGACTCACTACCAAAGGGATCACTTCCAAATGAAAGACTCACTGCCAAAGGGTGGCGCACAGTCGAGGGTTGGCTCACTACCAGGGTTTGAATTGATATTAGCATCTACACCATGCTTGAGTTCAGTTCCATTAAAGCGCAATGAAACTCCTCTGCTATGCTCTACTTTTACAACTTATACTTTATCCTATCATCTTCACACACACTCATCCAATCATGAATTCATTACATACATTTATACCTATCATCAACCTTGGAATGCACATCAAGGTCGGCATTACATTTTACAACCATTGGAACTATCTCCAAGGTCAGTATACATACATAAATCAAATTAGGACTAGACCTAAACAAACTTGCAGAGAAAATGAATGAAGGATAAACATATCATGGCTTAGATTGGACCCAAATACATCTTTACATGCTTGAACACGTTTTCACAATCTTTGAATCACCTTCGCAACAAGTGTGACAAACCAGGTCGGCCAAAACTCATGCACATATCAAGAACACTTAGAAACATGCTTTCAAGATCTTCATTGTAGCTTGCGAATCAAACCCATTCCCTCAATACATTTTGGAGACATCTATGAACAACATAGAATCACTTGGGAGCCTACAAATCAAACCGCAACAGATCTCACTTGAAAACAACAAATATCACTTGAGAACACATCACAGATTACTTCTTGACAGACACTATCAAACTCGGCTAAACAATTACTTGCTTTTCAAAGCACCAAATGATAAATCCTTTGGAATGAAGATAGCTAAGGACTTTATAAGCTTAAGTCCAGAACCAAAAATCCAAAATCCAATCTGCAGAGAAATGCGGAGCAAAATACTTTCTCCCTGTCACTCTACACACATTGTCAGGCATGGTCTTCAAATTGGTGAATGCAATTTTTTCTGCACAGTGATCTAGACCACCAAATTCTAGATTTAGCATCTTCGAAAACTCCTCTAAATCATATCCAAATCTCATTCTCCAGTCTTGACTATAGAGAAAATGTGGAGCAAAATACTTAGACAATGTTCTTCAATCAATCAACAAATAGTAATATCAGAAGATACAATTGGCACCAATGACAACACTAGTTAGCACATACTTGCAACAATCTCCCCCTTTGTCATTGATGGCAACATATGATGTGAAAAACATGCTCTACCATCAATACATAATTCTGCATCAGAACTCCCCCTTTCTTTTTACACTTTTGTACTCTTACTCCCCCTTTGTTTTTCACATGATCTCTCTCCCCCTTTGACATCAATGGCAAAGGGCATCACATTTATTCTACTGCACATACTTGCACACTAATGCTTTGATTAGTCTAAAATCATTCTTTACTCCCCCTGAATGCAATAATTATCTCAAACCACTACCTGCTCCCCTTGAGAGGTAGCCTACAATCATCAGTCAAAAAAGGAGAAATGTACTTTGAAGCACACTAGACTGATGCATCTTCTTATGCATCTAGTTCAAGGAAGGAGGGGCAATAACCCCTAATTTCTCCTAGAGATAATCAAATGTGTCTTTTGGAAGAGCCTTAGTGAATATATCAACAACTTGATCTTTTGTGGGCACATACTCAGGCTTCACCTCATTCTCTGCAACTTTCTCCCTCAAAAAGTGATATTTGATTGAAATATGCTTTGTCTTTGAATGCATCACTAGATTCTTTGAGATATTTATGGCACTTGTGTTATTACAAAGAATAGGAATTGGCTCATCATACTCAACTTTGATATCCTTTAAGGTCTAGTTCATCCATAACACCTGAGTACAACATGATACTGCAACAATATATTTTGCTTTTGTACTAGACAAGGAGACTGATTCTTATTTCTTGCTATTCCAAGACACTGCCCTATCTCCAAGGAAGAATGTACCTCCACTTGTGCTTTTCCTGTCATCAGCACATCCAGCCCAATCTGCATCTATATAGGCACTTAAGGAAAAATCATTGTTCTTAAGATACCACAAGCCATGATCAGGAGTTCCCTTCAAATACTTAAATATCCTCTTCTGCCATCGCTTGTGATTCTCTGGGTCTGATTGAAATCTAGCCACAAGACAGACTGCATGCATTATATCTAGCCTGGTAACAATCAGGTAAAGTAGTCCTCCAATCATTGATCTATACTTGGTTTGATCAACCTTAGGAGATTCATCATTCTTGCTCAGTTTACAACTAGTAACCATAGGAGTGCATACCGGTTTAGAATCCTCCATTCCAAACTTCTTCAAGAATTTCTTGACATACTTTGATTGAGAAATAAAAATGCCTTTGTCTATCTGATTAAGTTATAGTCTAAGAAAGAAGTTCATCTCACCGCACATAGACATCTCAAATTCCTTTTGCATTTCATTTGCAAAATTCTTGCACATCTCTTCATTTCCACCAAATATGATATCATCTACATATACTTCAACAATCAGGATTTGATCTTTGCTTACCTTGATATACAAATTACTATCTGCTAACCCTTTATTGAATCCTTGCTGCAATAGGTACTTATCTAGTTTTGCATACCAAGCTTCGAGAGATTGCTTCAATCCATACAAAGCCTTCTTCAACTTGCATACCATGTCTGGTTTGTCTAATAATTGGAACCCATCCAGTTGCTCTATGTAGACCTCTTCTTCTAGTTCACCATTCAAGAAGGTAGACTTCACATCCATCTGATACACCTTGAAATCTTTATGTGCTGCAAATGCCAAGAATAGTCTGATAGCTTCTATTCTTTCCACTGGAACAAAGGTCTCTTCATAGTCAACTCCTTCCACTTGTGAGTAGCCTTTACACACAAGTCTTGCCTTATTTCTCACAACTTCTCCAGCTTCATTCAGTTTGTTTTGAAAAACCCACTTTGTTCTAATCACATTCTTGTTTGTAGGTCTTGGGACAAGTTCCAAAGTCTTGTTCTCAATCTGTATCAGTACTTCTTCCATTGCCTTGACCCAATGCTCATCATTGCATGCTTCATTTACTATTTTAGGTTCCACCTTTGAAAGTAGACAAAGATTTACTTGTTCTTCTGTAATCCTGCTTCTTGTCATCACACCTTTCCTTTTGTCACCAATAATCTGATCTTCAGAATGATCTCTTTGCACATACCTTAGAGTTTCAGGAATTCTTACCAGATCTTCAACTTGAACTTCTTCTTCTTCCAGAGCAGCTTGTACTTTAGTCTGAACTTCCTTTTCTTTGCATTTTTCAACCTTTTCTATATTAGCAGATTCATCTAACTCATATCCATCTGGTTGAATATCTTTATCTACCTTTACATTTACACTTTCAATGTTTTTTCTTAGTCTTTTTTTATAGCACCAATAAGCCTTTCTTTTAGTAGAGTACCCAAGGAATATGCCTTCATCACATCTAGCATCAAACTTTCCTAACTGATCTTCATCCCTTCTGATGTAACATTTGCTTCCAAAAACTTTGAAATATTTCACAGTAGGAGTTCTACCATACCACAACTCATAAGGTGTCTTTGTTTCTTCTGCTCTAATTTGCACTATGTTCTAAATGTAGATAACATTGTGTATTGTTTCTTTCCAGTATACTTCCGGTAGGTCTGCTTCCTTGATCATTGCTCCGACAGCTTCTTGAATAGTTCTATTCTTCCTTTCAACCACTCCATTTTGTTGAGGAGTCTAGGGAGAAGAAAAATGTCTCATTATTCCATGTTCTTCACAAAAGGCATTGAACTCATTTGAAGTAAACTCACCACCTTTGTCAGATCTTAAGCATTTGATTCTCAAATCCAATTCATTTTCAACCATAGCTTTGAATGCCTTGAACTTATCTAGAGCTTCTATCTTTTCTCTAAGTAAAGTAACCCAAGTCATTCTAGAAAAATTATCAATAAGAAGCATGAAATACCTTTCAACTTGCAGACTTCTTGTTCTTGTGGGACCACACAGGTCTGTATGCACCAGCTCTAGCAAACTGGTAGAGGATTGTTCTTTGCTTCTGAAAGTATTCTTTGTCATCTTCCCAAACTAGCATTCTTTAAATATAGCATTGACAGGCTTTACAATCTTGGGCAGGTCTCTTACATCTTGAATAGTGCTTATTCTCACCAAATTATTAAAGTTAATGTGACACATTCTCCTATGCCATAGCTAACTTTCCTCTGTCTTAGCCAACAAACAACAATTTTCAGCACCTTTCAAATGATAAACATTACCATGAGTCTTTTTACCAGCAGCAATTAAGGTTCTGGAGCTATTTTGTATCTTACACCCATTGTTCTTAAATACAAGATTATACCCTTTGTCACACATTTGTCCAACACTTAGAAGATTATGCTTTAGGCCCTTGACATAAAGGACATCATCTATATTATGCTTGCAATCAAAAGTAATAGACCCTTTTCCACAAATCTTACCAATTGCATCATCACCAAACCTAACAAGTCCTCCATCATACTTTTCAAACTTAAAAAACTTTCTCGTCTCCTATCATGTGGTTTGAACATCCATTGTCAATGATCCATTCATCTTCCTTTTTAGCATGAAATGCAGAAAACTCTCTTGGACTTCCTCCCTTAACACATCTTGCAAGATTAGAAGAAACATGTTCTTCTCTAAGTGCAATAAACAAGCTTTCACTATTATTACCATCATCAATTTTAGATTCATCAACAGTTACACCATCATCATTTCTAACATAGTAACTCTTCCTTACCATTTTTCTTTTACTTTCATTGGTTTTCAAAGGTCTGTTAGGACATCTTGAAGCATAGTGACCAATTTTACCACAATTGAAACATTTGAAAGATAACTTTCCTCTGCTGCCTCTTTTTATTCTACTTAAAAATTTTGCCTCAAGCTCTATAAAGTCTTCTTCATCTGATTCCACAACATATTTCTCTAATCTAACAATCTTAGTTTCTTCCTTGGCCTTGAAAGCAATTTCAGATTTCACAGGACCATCAGTAGTACCAAATTCTCTTATCTCAAAGGTGGTTAGTTTACCAAGCAATTGATCTTTTGAAAGTTTGCTCGAATCAATCAATTCTTCAATGGAAGATACCTTGTGACTATAAGATTTTGGAAGAGTTCTGAGTATTTTATCTACAACATCTTCATCTTCTAACTTTCCACCAAGACCCTTGATATTGCTGACAACTTCATCAATCTTCTGTATGTAATTTGTTATGTTATCATCTTCAAACATTCACATGGTTTCATATGTGGTCTTTAAATTCTGCAACTTAGCCTTCCTGACAAATGCATCACCTTCATAGATGTTTTTCAATTTGTCCCAGATCTCACGAGTAGTCTTCAGATCCACAACCTTTTCCATTTCAGTGTTAGACAAAGCATTTAATAAAGCATTTTTAGCTTTGTGATTAGTCTCATAATTCTTAATCTCTTCATCAGTTTTTGGACCATGCTTGAGTTCTTTGTATTCATCTTTAACCATTGTCCAAACATCATAACCAATAGAGATGAGATAGATTTGCATTCATACCTTCCAGTATCCATAGTTAAATCCATCAAACTGAGGAATGTCTTTCTTGTGTGTCATTCCAGATCTACCTTAAGCTGTTAGGCTTTCTTCCAAGGAATCTCGCTCTAATGTTGAAAGGCACAAGACAATCGAGAGGGGGGGTGAATTAGTTGTATCAAAACTTAAATTTCTTTACACACTATCACTTTTACATTCACTTAATTTAACTCCTTATTCTATTATGAGTATTAAACATGAAAACCAAAATCAAACCATAAACACATCAACACATGAACACTAGATTTTGTACATGGAAAACCCTAAATAGGGAAAAACCACAGCGAGTGTTAGCTCACAATATAATGTAGTAACAATATCAAATATCAAAAAGAGGCTCACTACCAAAGGGCTCACTACCTAAATGAAAGGCTCACTACTAAAGGGTGGCGCACTGTCGAGGGTTGGCTCACTATGGGGTTGACTCACTGCCAGGGTTTGAACTGATATATTAGCATCTACACCATGCCTGAGTTCAGTTCCATTGAAGCACAATGTAACTCCTTTGTTATGCTCTACTTTTACAACTTACACTTTATCTTCAAATCTTCACACACACTCATCCAATCATGAATTCATTACATACATTTATACCTATCATCAACCTTGGAATGCACATCAAGGTTGGCATTACATTCTACAACCATTTGAACTATCTCCAAGGTCGGCATACATACATAAATCAAATTAGGACTAGACCTAAACAAATTTGTGGAGAAAATGAATGAAGGATAAACATATCACGGCTTAGCTTGGACCCAAATACATCTTCACATACTTGAACATGCTTCTACAATCTTTGAATCACCTTTGCAACAAGTGTGACAAACCAGGTCGGCCATCACTCATGCACATATCAAGAACACTTAGAAACATGCTTTCAAGATCTTCATTGTAGCTTGTGGATCAAACCCATGCCCTTAATACATTCTAGAGACATCTACGAACAACATAGAATCACTTGGGAGCCTACAAATCAAACTGTAATAGATCTCACTTGAAAACAACAAATATCACTTGAGAACACATCATAGATTACTTCTTAACAGACACTATCAAACTCTACTAGACAATTACTTGCTTTCTGGAGCACCAAATGATAAATCCTTTGGCATGAAGATAGCTAAGGACATTATAAGTTTAATTCTAGAACCACAAACCCAAAATCCAATCTACAGAGAAATGCAGAGAAAAACACTTTCTCCCTTTCACTTTGCACACATTGCCAGGTACGATCTTCAAACTGGTGAATGGAAATTTTTCTACACAGTGACCTAGACCACCAAATTCTAGATTTAGCATATTAAAACACTCCTCTAAATCATATCCAAATCTCATTCTCTGGTCTTCACTATAGAGAAAATGTGGAGCAAAATACTTAGACAGTGTTCTTCAATCAATCAACAAACAGTAATATCAGAAGATACAGTTGGCACCAATGACAACACAAACATGTTGACATCAATGACAACACCAGTTAGCACATACTTGCAATAGGAATCAAATTAATTCTCTTTCCATTTGATGTTATAGTATATGTATTCTTTCTTCCATCATGTATAGCTTTTCTATCGTACTGCCATGGTCTACCCAATAATATATGGCAAACATCCATAGGCATAATATCACACAATACTTCATCATGATAAGATCCAATATGAAATTTTATCAAAAGTTGTTCACTCACTAGTACCTTATGATCATCTTGAATCCATGCTATATGGTATGGTTTAGGGTGTTTCAACCTTTCCAACTTCATCTTAGTCACCATCTCCTTTGAAACTAAATTATCTGAACTACCACTATCAATTACAACCTTTCAACATTTACCTCCTGATTTGCATTTGGTTCTGAACAAGATTTTCCTCTACGGTGGTTCTTCATTTGTCTCTTCTTGAAATAGTGCTCTCCTCATGACCAGTGATTCTCCTTTCTCAGGTTTACCAATTCAACTAGGTGATCCAACAGGTTCTTCTATGTAAGTTGTTCTTCCATTGTTCTCTGTCTTCTTGTTTTTACTTCCTTGATTACATTCAAATGCTTTGTGTCCTTCACCTCCAAACTTAAAACAAGTTCCTTTGAATGTTCTCCTATTAGGTCCTCTTCCATCTCTTATGTATCCTTCACTCTGGTATGAATTAGAGTTTCCTCTGCGGTAGAAAGTTTTATCATCTCTCTGGTATGCATTGTTATCTCTATCCTCCTTCTTAAATGTTCTCTCTTGTCTATTCTTCTCCACATATGATCTTTTTTGTCCAAAAAATGTTCTACCTCTCTAAAATTTACCTCCTCTACCTCTCTATCTCTGCTCATCCTTCTTGTTCAACTTTTCTTCAACTTTCAGGGAAAACCAGTATGCTTCTTCCAATGTTGTCATCCTCACAAAACTCAGTTCTTCTTGAATGTTCAATCTCAGTCCATTGATATATTTAGCCACTTTCTCCTTGCTTGCTTCACTTTGTCCTGTCCTTATGATCATCTTGAAATTCTTCAGTGTACTCCTTCACAGATTTCTCCTTTTGTCTCAAGATCTGCAATCTCTTCAACAATTCCAACTCATAATCAATAGGTATAAACTGATTCTTCAACTTTGTCACCATTCTACCCCATTTTGTAATCTTTTCTTTTCCTCTTCTATTTATGTCCAACTAATCTTCTTTCCACCAAATAGAAGCTTGTCATTTCAACTTTGTCTTCGCAAATTTCAACTTCTCTAAATCTTCAATTTCTTCATACTCACAGTATTCTTCTAGGTCATTTATCCAATCAATTAGCTCCTCAGGATGTAAATTGCCAGTATAGTTCAGTACATTCACTCTAGGTCTTTTCCCAATATTTTAAATAGCTCGCAACATCTTGACTTGATCTGATTCTTCTTCTTCATCTCCTAGGGTTACTTCATTTTGATCAGCGGATTGAAATTCTTCATCATCATCACTTTCAACATTAGGTCGAGGTGTCAATCCTCTTCTCCAATCTTCTTTAATAGCATCCAAGTGAACTTGTATTATTTTCATCGTCTCATCCATTCTTCCAACCATAGTACCAACAACAAGTATTCTCTTTAGCAACATCTCTTCCTAGGATCAAGTGTAAATGCCTCAAATTCAGTGATCAAGCTACAAGGTGACAACTGCCTCACAATCGGTGACCGATTGAAAATATAGGTAGTCTACATTGGATTCAACGATCTGTTCACAACAAGATCTTATAGAATGCCTTCACAAACTTTTCTCACTTCACTCCCAAAGGATTCAAACTTCACTCTAATACCACTTGGTGCAGTCATGGTTAGGAGGGTCCACAAAGTGAACAGTCCAGACTGTGCAACAAGAGTAAACACAATGGAAACAACTCAATTATATAAAGAAAATGTAGATTCAGTCATTCAGTATATCATAGAATCAAAATACAAACATGCCAACACATTCAAGCTTACAATTAGGGCTCACATGCTTGATTCCTCAATTACAATATTTGTGCAAGATACAGATTTGAAGCGCTTGGCACAAATAATTCTAACTATCAAACTATCTCTAGGTGATTAACTACTTTCCTATGCATTTATTACATGAATATATATCATCTTCGGAACATAAGAATCCTCTGCGTCAGCCAAGGATGGCTACAAACTCTAATGAAAGAGATGTAATGTATGTACACGGATAGGTCAGACCTAAACAGATGGGAATCTCCCGCAAATAAATGTAATAGCATGTAGATCTCAGGGAAGGTTGGCCACAATCCAAAGTTCCTTGAATGATGTGCAATTTAGCTCTGCAAGTCTTCTCCTTTAGTTGTTTGTCTGAGACCGTCAAGATGCTCTGTTATGAGAAAACAGTCGATCTTTTGATAGCGATATATTTCCAGTAACTAATCCAAATGGTCTAAATTTTGGATATGATGTGCATGAAGATGTCTAGATGCTAAGTCCAGCTCTGCAAGGCCTAAAATGAAACTGGGACAGAATGCAGACCAAAATAAAAAAACTACTACTGACTGAACTAACTGTACTGAATTGGAATATGAAAGAAAATAAACTGAAATGTAAATGTTTTTGGTTAATGCAAGATTGCTCTTGAACCGGGGATGCTCCTACATCATATTTGATGAGTATGTTTATTTTTGTGAGCATTGTGTGTTTGGAAAATAAAATAGATCATCATTCCTTCAGCAAAATATAAAGCAAAGATTAAATTAGAAATAATTCATACGAATGTATTTGGTATTATGGATGTTGGTTCTATAAGAAATTCTTGATATTTTATGACCTTCATTGATACTTCTTCATGGTTTACTTGGATTTATTTTGTGTGACATAAATATGAAGTTTTAACTAAGTTTAAGAATATAATACCTTAGTATAAAAGCAATTAGAGTGTAAGATAAAGGTTTTGAGATCTGATAAAGGAGGGGAATATTGTCATAAGGAATTTGATGAGTTTTGCAAATATAATTAGGTAAAAGAATACTATGTACACATCTCAATAGAATGGGGTGGCAGAAAGGATGAACTGAACCTTGATGGAAAGAGCCAGAAGTATGTTAAGTGGTACATAGTTGGATAGATGTTTTTGGGCAGAAGTTGTGAGTGTTTCTTATTACTTTCTTAATAAATATCCTTGTACAACTCTTAATTCAAAACCTTATGAAGTGTGAACAAGTATGAAACCTTCTATTTCACATTTAATGGTTTTCAAATGTGAGGCTTTTGCTCATGTGCCTAAAGAAAAGTGGACTAAGCTAGATCCAAAAGCACATAAATGCATCTTCATTTGATGTGGTGAGAATGTTAAAGGTTATAAGCTTTGGAATCCACTAAACTTGAAATTTGTCTTTTCTAGAGATGTTATTTTTAGTGAGCAAAAAGCTATTTTTATTCCTAAACGTCGAAAAGAGAAAGAAGGGAAAAAGGTAGTGCATTTTGAATTGAAGTAAGATGATTCACATGTGGAAGAACATAATGATGGATTTGAGGGTGGAGAGGAAGAAGAGGGTTCAAGTGGGAGTTCTAAGCTAGATGATCTTGAAGAGGTTGAGCATGTAAAAGAACAAGGGGAAGAATCCCATACTCCACCCTTGAGAAGATCCACAAGACAATAGAATCCTATTGACAAGTATAGCCCACCAGAATTCCATTATGTATTTGGTTTATTAATTACTAATGATGGACATAAATCCTACAAGGAAGCTACTCTTTTAGATGATAGTGGGTCTTGGTAGCAAGCCATGCAAGAGGAGATGATGGTTGTAGACTTGTGTGACACTTGGGATCTTGTTCATTTATCCAAAGGAAGGAAAGCCATTGGTTGTAAATGGGTCTATAAGAAGAAATGTGGAGTAGATAGTTCATTGGAGAAATACAAGGTTAGATTGGTGGCCAAGGGCTGCTCCTAGAGAGTGAGTTGACTTTGGTGAAATTTTCTATCCTAATTCTAAATTATCCTCAATTATATTTCTTTTATCTATAGCTACTACTAATAATTTTGAAATTGTGCAAATGGATGTTAAAACCACATTCTGGAATGGGGATATACAAGAGGAAATTTATGTGCAATAGACTAAAGGTTTTGAAGTAAAAGGGAAGGAACACTTGGTATGTGGATTAAAATAGTCTATTTATGGTTTGAAACAATCACCCCAAATGTGGTATCAAAAGTTTGACTAATTTGTTTTTAAGTTGGGTTTTGTAAGAAGCAAACAGGATCATTGTGCTTACATTATATGTATTGATATTCATATACTAATTATTGCCTTGTATGTGGATGACATGTTATTTTTTAGTAATACCATGGGTATGATTAGTGAGATGAAAGCTCAACTTTTATGTGCTTTTAACATGAAGGATCTAGGGGTAGAAAGGTACATATTGGGAATGAAAATTAGGAGAGATCATGAACACAAAAATCTTTGGTTGTCTCAAAGCAAGTATGTTAATACTATTTTGCACATATTTAATATGTAGGACTGCAAGCCAATTAGAATTCCTTTAAAAGTTGGCACTAGGCTTATTTTAGATATGTGTTCCAAGGCGGAGGATGATTTTAAGGATATGTCTAATGTTCCAGTGCAATTAGTAGTCTCATGTATGTAATGGTTTGCACTAGGGCAGATATTGTCCAAGTAGTGGGAGTATTGAGCAAGTTTATGTCTAACCTTGGTAGAGAGCATTATAATTATGTGAAGATGGTACCTAGATATTTGTGTGGTACTTTTGATTATTGTTTTGTTTATTCTAGTATTAATAGTGTGGATAAGAAATTGGACATATAGGGCTTTGTTGATGCAGATTGGGTTGGTGATTTGGATAGTTAGAGGTCCACCAGTGGCTACGTATTTACTTTCTTTGGCGGTGTAGTGAGTTAGATGATTAAAAGGTAACCAATGATTTATTTATCCATCACTGAAGTAAAGTATATGGCTACTACCCATGTCTCCAAGGAGATAGTTTGGTTATAGAGATTATGTGCAAGTATTGGTTTTGATTGCAAGACAATTCAGATTGGTTGTGACAATCAGAGTGTGATCTATTTAGCAAAGAATCCCATGTATCATGCTTGGACAAAGCATGTGGATGTTTAGTACCACTTTATTTAGGAAATGATTGCAAATGGATAAATTATGCTGAGGAAGGTTAACACTTGGGAGAATGTTGTAGATTTTCTTACCAACCCTGTGAGCAACCAAAAAGTTCTCTTGGTGCAGGGAGGCCATGACCCTAGTATCCTATATTTAATTCATTTTTGTTGTTCCTATGGATGTACATATTTACAATGTATGATGTCAAGTGGAAGAATGTTAGGATTAAGGTGCCATAAACCTTATAAATCCTATGTCACTTAGATTATTATAATTACATTAATAAGGGATGAAGGTTTCAAAAAAATGGTAATTATTTTTTACTGGTACAATAATTAATTATTTACTGGTAATGGTAATTAATTATTTACTAGCAATGGTTTACTATTTACCTTGATTTATTAGAGCATGTTTTACTTTGGGAATGTAAATAGGTGAAAAAGTTAAACAATGTGCCTAAGTTGGTGTGGCTATTCTTGAGGTGTTATGACAAATGTAAGAATGGATCTTTGCATGGCTTTTGTTAGTTAGTTATGATGTGTTGTAAGGAGTCTCCTATTATTAGGTGATTATGACAAATTAGGTGCCCAAGATAGAGAGTTTAATATTAGACAGTTATGATGGGTTGTAAGTTAAGGCTATAAGAGACTATGTTTAGCAGGTTGGTTAGATTCCTAAAATGAAACATTAGATCTTACCCAAGTTTAGATGCCACATCTCTTGTAGTCCCATAAAGTATGAAATATTATTTACATAGGTGCTTGAGGAGGTAGAAGTAAGTAAGAAATTTCACAGGTACACAAGTGTAGTTGGATTGAAGACATAGAAGGTTTGAAGGAAGATTGTTGCATTGTACTCTTGTATTGAAAATAATACAATCTTGGCCTTTTTTCTTTGGTGATGGCATTTTTTTATTGAAAGGGGTTCTCCACATTATATACTATGTTATGTGATGTTTTCATGGTGTTGTTGATTTCTTATGTTGCTAGTTTAATTCCATAATCTCCTTTTGGCATTCTACAATTAAGTAGTATTTGGATGAATGGGTTTTCATGAACATAAGTCTTAATTTCATATTTGTAGACTTGTTTTTATATTTCCATTTGTAGTGGTTTTACCTTTTACTCCTAACAAGATTTCCTCAAAGCATTTCTCATCCATAGAGATATATTGGATTGTGCCTTACAGAAATCTTGAGTCCCTAACAACATCAACCCATAACAATTCCAAGCCCTTGTGGGCCACCATATAAGTAATTGTTGGGAATTAAGGTGTCTCAACCTTGGTAATTCTCTACATTTGTAATGTTTGTATTTATTATTCAATTGCCTATGTTGTAAATAATTGGAAATTCCACTTTGTCATATGTGGCACGGTGATGTGTCAATCCTACATGGATTATGACAACTTGTTATTTTCTCCTCACATGAGGAGTTAGGCATCCCTCTTAGTGGTAGGAATATTCTACCATGTGTCAGCATCTTCTATGTTGTGTAAGGAATGTTTGACCAAAACGGTTATGACAGATTCCTATGATGAATCTATGACATGTAAGAGTCGAGAATAGAAGGTTGTAAGACAGGTAATGACATGTGTCATGTAGCATCTTTGAATGAGGCATATTTGGGTGCCCTAAGGTGGAATACGATGTGTTGTAAGAGAATATGCTATTTATAGCATGTGTATGACAGATTCTCTTACAGCTGTAAGTTGTAACCGCTATGACAGATTCTATGACGGTCGTAAGTGTTGTAAGAGCATCTATCATAGCCCATTTTGGAAATAGGTGACCTCTTTGGGATGGAAGCTATGGACAAGTGTCCCTAGGTGTGGGTTTTGGTCCAAGATGCCATATTAGATGCCTATTCCAAGATAGGTCCAATATTGCCTTGAATTTTCTTTACATACAGGTGCTTGGAGATGGAGTTTGTATCACAGGTTTACAGGTACTATTATGCTTCCGGATTGACTCCAAACATGAGTGTCAAAGACCATTGAAGCTTTCATTGCAAGTGTATTGTAAACATTCTTTCAGATTTGTTAATACATTGTGCAAGTTTCTGAGTGTGGGGTTTTTCACCCGATAAGGGTTTTCCCCACCGTAAATCTTTGTCTCTCTTCTTCTGTCTACTTTCTGGTTCTTGTGTTTTGCTGCAATATCTCATGTTAATGGTCTAACATTGCTGTAATAGTTAGGATAAAGTTGAATTTGCATAGCCCTCTCCTCAATAGATTAGTGTAGGAAGCGTTTTCCGCACACCTAGCTTCCTTTCAGTTGGTATCAGAGCTTGATCACCTTTGGTCCTAGTTGTAGGGTAGGGGTTTTTTGAGCTAATCTTAGGTTGAGTGGGAGTCTATGTAGAGTAGTCTATATCTTATTGCAACAAGGAGATGGTAGGCACATCAGGAAGATTTGAAGTAGAGAAGTTCAATGGCAGTAATTTCAAGCTGTGGAAGCTCAAAATGGAAGACATGTTAGTTGACCGAGACCTTTGGGAAAATGTGAATGGAACTAAACCAACTACAATGACTCAAGATGAGTGGAATCTCAAGGATCGGAAGGCTAAGGGTCTCATAAGACTTAGTCTTGCCGATTCTGTGTTGTTAAATGTCCATGAGGAGACTAATGCAAAACTCCTTTAGAAGAAGTTAAGGGATGTGTATCAAGCCAAATCCCTAGTCAATAAACTTTTCCTGAGAAAGAAGTTGTATTCTCTTCGAATGGAGGATGAAGGACCCGTGGCTGAGCATATGAATGCTTTTAATATGCTAGTTGCACAATTAACATCTATTGGTGTAAAAATGGAGGAGGAGGATCAGTGTATGACCCTACTTTGTTCTCTACCGGACTCATGGGATCATCTTGTCATGGCAATCGGAAGCACCACATCCACATTCAAAATGAAAGAAGTGGTTCCTTTGCTGTTGTCTGAAGAGATGCGAAGAAAGTCTTCTGAGGCAGCCAAATAAGCCCTTGTAGTTCATGGAAGACCCAAGAAGAAAGGGAAGAAGAAGGACAAGAACGCTGAGAAGGGTAGATCCAAATCCCATGGGACATCCAAATCTCCTGGAAAGTCCAAGGCTCTTTGTTGGAACTATGGCAAGATTGGGCATTTCTGAAAGGAATGCAAAGAGGAGAAGAAGAAAAAGAAGAAAGCTCCTAATTCAGATTTTGACAAATCACAAGATGATAGTGATGCTTTCATCGTAGCCCTGGCAACCCATGCATTTGATGATGTGTGGCTAATCGACTCTGGTGCATCATTCCACATGACCTCACATTGAGACTAGTTCACTAAGTATGAGGAGTTCAACGGTGGAAAGGTGTATCTAGGTGACGACTCTCATTTGAAGATCGTTGGTCGTGGAAGAGTCTCTATCCAATTCCCTGATGGTCAAGTGAAGGGGATCTCTAGGGTTATGCACATCCCAGGCTTAGCACGGAACTTGCTTTCTATAAGTAGTTTGAATGATGCAGGTGTGCAGGTTATCTTTTCGAAAGAAGGATGCAAGATGACTAGAGGATCTATGGTGCTTGCTAAGGGTACTCGAAGAGGTACTCTGTTTCACCTAGAACCATGCATTGCACAATGCAATAGTTCTTCTGACTCAAGGAAGAAGGCAGCAGTCACTTCATCCCCACCATCTGAACAAGTAGTGAAGAAATCTGTTGTTTCTAGTCTTGATGGTTGTAATCATGCATTGGAAGTTAAACTTCCTGCAGAAAAGACAATGTTATGGCATAAGAGATTTGGCCACATTGGTGAGAAGGGTTTGCGTACCCTGAAAAATAAGAACCTCATTGAGGGGTTAGATGATTGTAATCTTGAGTTTGACTTTTGCAAACATTACATTTATGGAAAACAAAACCGTGTTCAGTTTTACTCGAGTTCTCATAAGTCTTCTAGTGTGTTGGACCTTATTTATTCTGATGTGTTTGGTCCTGTTAATGTTCCTTCATTATAAAAATATGTATACTTTGTATCTTTCATAGATGATTACAGTAGAAGGACATGGATTTATTTTCTCAGAAGCAAATCTGAAGTCTATAGCAAGTTTAAGGAGTTTAAAGCTTTTGCTGAAAATCAGACTGGTAAAAAGATTAAATGTTTGAGAACTGACAATGGTGGTGAGTTATGTTCTACAAAATTTGATAAGTATTACAAGGAACTTAGGATTGAAAGACATAAGACAACTCCATACACACCGCAGAAAAATGGAGTTGCAGAGAGGATAAATAGGACACTGATGGAGAAGGTTAGGAGTATGCTTAGTGGAGCTGGTCTAGAACAAAAGTTTTGGGCTGAAGCTGTTGCCACTGCTTGCTATCTGGTAAACAGATCTCCTACATCAGCTCTTGTTGGAAAGACACCCATGGAGGTGTGGTCTGGTAGAAAGCCTTCAGTAAGGCATCTTCATGTTTTTGGTTGTGAGGCATATGTACATGTGCCTAGGGAGAAGCGGTCAAAGTTAGAGAACAAAGTTGTTAAGTGTATCCTCATCAGCTATGGTGTTGGTGTGAAAGGATACAAGCTTTGGGACCCCTTGGCTAAAATAGTGTTGTATAGTAGAAGTATCATCTTTAGAGAACTTACACCTTCCACTATTTTGTAGCCAGAAGAAAAAGAAAAGAAAGAGGATGTTGTTCAGTTTCCTCTCATACCTAAGAAGACTGAATAGAAAGACAATGTTGGACCTGATGATGAGGAGAGCTCTAGCAGCTCTGAAAGCTCAGAGGAAGAAGTTGAACCTCAACCTCAGCTCTTGAGGAGGTCTACATGGATGAGAAAGCAACATGAAAGGTTTGGTTTTACATTGCTTGATTCTAGTTGTGCTTATGCTTTAATCACTAATAGTGATGAACCTAGAACTGTATCATATGCTTTGGATATGAAGGATGCAGGTTCCTGGAAGGAGGCCATGGAGGAAGAAATGGCTTCTTTGGAAAAGAATCAAACTTGGGACTTAGTGCCTTTGCCTCCTGGACGGAAACCTGTTGGATGCAAATGGGTGTTCAAGAAGAAGATTGGTGCAGATGGCAGTATTGAGAAGCATAAGGCCAGATTGGTTGCGAAGGGGTATTCACAAGTGGAGGGTATAGATTATGGTGAGATCTTCTCCCCCGTTACAAAGCTGACATCCATTCGATTCCTATTGTCACTCGCAGCAGCTTATGACTTGGAGGTAGAACAGATGGCATAAGATTATATCCCCTTCATTGAGCTCTCCTAATGAATAAATAAAAGATGCTTTGTTTTTGTCAATAGATTCTTTCTTTAACTTTCTAAAAAATAATACATTTTAAAATCCTTGCAAGTTTATTAGAAAAGTTGGGTTAAACATGAGTTAAATATTATTAAAATATAATAAAAAATATTTATAATATTTATAACAAGTTAGAAATTTTTGATGATTTTCTCCATCTTTTTCTCCTTCCTTCCAA
Organism: Cunninghamia lanceolata; assembly: GCA_027924645.1. NCBI lineage: Eukaryota > Viridiplantae > Streptophyta > Pinopsida > Cupressales > Cupressaceae > Cunninghamia > Cunninghamia lanceolata. The sequence continues at coordinate 1,021,985 of BSBN01001153.1, forward strand.
TTTCTTTTTTTCATTTTTATTTTTTATTTTTTTCAATTTCTTTTTTGGTTTGATATTTTTGGTGATTTTCTCTATCTTTTTCTCCTTCCAACTATTTCCAATTAATTTTTTTCTTTTTCTTTTTAATTTTTTTCAATTTCTTTTTTGGTTTTTATTTTTTTAAAATAGGTTTGTATTTTTATTTGTTCCAATTTCTATTTTTGTTCTTTGATTTTCTCATCTTTTGCTCCTTCAACGGTTTTTAATTTCTTTTTTAATTTTTATTTTTTTAAATTTGTTTTGTTGTTTTTATTTTTTATTTCTTAAGTTTTATTTTTTATTTCTTTTTTGGTATTTTAATTATTTTTTTATAAATTTTAGTATGCAGAAAAAATGAGTGCTCTCATCCCCATCTGGTTGTCCTTTCGGCGTAATAAAAAAAATTATGATAGAGTAATTGTGACTTTTTAAATTTTATTTATGTTTATTTATTTTGCAACTTTTTAATTTTTATTTATTTTTAGTCAATATTGCTACACACAAAAAAATAAAAATTAAAGAAGTATCAATTTGCAAATTTATTTATTTTTATATGTAGCCAATCTTGCTTAATTTTTTAATTTTTATTTATTATTTGTGGCAACTCTTTTGATTTTATATATAATACAAAAATTGAAAAAATTAAAAACTCATCTTCATCTCCAATATAATACAAAAATTTGGTGGGTAAAAGTTTATATTTTAAATTTTTTGAATCTAAAACAAGAAAAAGACTAAAATTTAGCGAGTAAGGTTTATATTTTAAAAGATTTTGAATCTAAAACAAAAAAGACTCAAATTTGGTAGGAAAAAATTTATTTCAAAAAAATATTTTTATTTATTTTTAGTCAATATTGCTCCACACAAAAAATAAAAATTAAAGAAGTATTGAAATTTATTTATTTTTATATGTAGCTAATCTTGCTTAATTTTTTAATTTTTATTTATTATTTGTGGCCACTGTTTTGATTTTATATATAATAAAAAAATCTTTATTTCTATAAGTCAACTTTAAAAAAATCCAATTCATAATAATAATAATAAATTAGAAACATTTATTTCCATAAATCAACTTAAAAAACAAAAAAATAGATATCTCAAATTAAAAAAACAAAAAAACAATAGAAACTTTTATTTTATATAACTCAACTTAAAAAAATAAATTAACTTGGGTTAGCTTTTAAATGTTTTTAATTTTTTTTAATTTTTAGAGAGAACATGTACACATTTTAATGAAATATATAAATTTTTAACTTAATTGAAATTTTAATTTAATTTTTCCAAATAGGAGAAATTTTGGGGTTGGAAAAACCTTATGGGATGTGAAGACAACTTTCCTTCATAGTGACTTGGAAGAAGAGATCTACATGTCACAGCCAGAGCATTACATGGTGAAAGGTAAAGAAAATTTAGTTTGCAAACTTAAGAAGTCTTTGTATGGTTTGAAGCAATCCCCTAGGAGATGGTACTTGAAGTTTGATGCCTTTGTGTTGTCAATTAGATTTGTGAGATCAAAATCGGATCACTGTGTGTATTATAAATTTGATGGTGATCGTATTCTCATTGTTGCACTATATGTTGATGATATGTTGCTCATTGGGAAGGGTAAGAATATGATTTCTGATTTTAAATCTCAGTTGTCAGCTCAGTTTGAAATGAAAGATTTGGGGGTAGCCAGGTACATTCTAGGAATGGCAATCAGAAGAGACAGAACCAACAGAAAACTTTGGTTAAGCCAGAGTAAGTATGTGAAGTTCGTGTTGGACAAATACAGCATGGCAGTTTGTAGACCATTGTGTGTTCCCATTTCTTTGGGGACAAAGCTGTCTGTTGAGGATTGTCCAAAATCTCCTAGTGAGGTGGAGGACATGAGCAGAGTACCTTATGCTAGTACTGTTGGCAGTTTGATGTATGCTATGGTCTGCACAAGACCAGACATTGCCCAAGCAAAGGGAGTCCTTAGTTGATTTATGGCTAATCTTGGATGGGTTCATTGGGATACAGTTAAGCGAGTGTTCAGATATTTGAGAGGTACTTCTAAGTATTCTATTTGCTATCATGGTAATGTTTCAGGACCTCCGCATTCTGTTGATATTCGTGGATTTGTGGATTCAGATTGGGCAGGTGACATTGACAGCAAGAGATCCACCAGTGCTTATGTTTTTACATTGTTTGGTGGTGCTATTAGTTGGATGAGTAAGCGACAACCTGTTGTTACTTTGTCCACGATAGAAGCTAAGTATATGGCAACAACTCATGCTTGTAAGGAAGCCATTTGGCTTAAGAGATTGTGTTCCGATATTGGTGTTGATGTAGGTCATATCACGATCAGTTGTGACAGTCAAAGTGCAATTTGCCTTGCAAAGAATCCAACTTTCCATGCTAGAACCCAGCACATTGATGTTCAGTTTCACTTCGTGAGGGACATGGTTAAGGATGGAAAGGTAAATTTGGAGAAGGTAGATACTTTGAAGAATGTTGTAGATGCATTGACAAAACCAGTGGGCACAGAGAAGTTCAGATGGTGTTCAGAGTCTATCGGCCTCTCGGCCTATAGCAGTTAAATCTTATTTTTCTATTGTCTCTTACAAGGTGTTCGACAAGTGGGAGAATGTTGGAAATTAAGGTGTCTCAACCTTGGTAATTCTCTGTATTTGTAATGTTTGTATTTATTATTCAATTGCCTATGTTGTAAATAATTGAAAATTCCACTGTCGTATTGTGGGATGTGGCATGGTGATGTGTCAATCCTACATGGATTATGACAACTTGTTATTTTCTCCTCACATGAGGAGATAGGTGTCCCACTTAGTGGTAGGAATATTCTGCCATGTGTCAGCATCTTCTATGTTGTGTAAGGAATGTTTGACCAAAACGGTTATGACGGATTCCTATGACGAATCTATGACATGTAAGAGTCGAGAATAGAAGGTTGTAAGACAGGTAATGACATGTGTCATGTAGCATCTTTGAATGAGGCATATTTGGGTGCCCCAAGGTGGAATAGGATGTGTTGTAAGAGAATATGCTATTTATAGCATGTGTATGATAGATTCTCTTAGAGTTGTAAGTTGTAACCGCTATGACAGATTCTATGACGGTCGTAAGTGTCATAAGAGCATCTGTCATAGCCCATTTTGGAAATGGGTGACCTCTTTGGGATGGGAGATGTGGACAAGTGTCAGACACATTCTACAATGTTGACCAAGTGTCCCTAGGCGTGGGTTTTGGTCCAAGATGCCATATTGGACACCCATTCCAAGATAGGTCCAATATTGCCTTGTATTTTCTTTATATACAGGTGCTTGGAGATGGAGTTTTTATCACAGGTTTACAAGTACTGTTATGCTGCCAGATTGACTCTAGACATGAGTGTCGAAGACCATTGAAGCTTGCATTGCAAGTGTATTGTAAACATTCTTTCATATTTGTTAATACATTGTGCAAGTTTCTGAGTGTGAGGTTTTTCACCCGATAAGGGTTTTCCCCACCGTAAATCTTTGTCTCTCTTCTTCTGTCTACTTTCTGGTTCTTGTGTTTTGCTATAATATCTCATGTTAATGGTTTAACATTGCTGTAATAGTTAGGATAAAGTTGAATTTGCATAACCCTCTCCTCAATAGATTAGTCTAGGAAGCGTTTTCCGCACACCTAGCTTCCTTTCAGTAATGTCCCCATTTTCAGGTTCTCTTGCAGTGCAGTTGGAACTAACCTTGTGGGCGTGTGTCAATGTTATCAGAGGGGTTGTTTCAGGACTCCAATGAGCTCAGTTGGTCTAGAGGACTCATATGCCACTTTTCAGTGTGATTTCTAGCTTCTAGTGTGCTCTCCAAGAATCTTGGAGAAGGCGTCTATTTATAGTAAGTCTCCCGGTTGGCTTCGTTTATCATTATTCTTCATCAAGATCATGCAAGTGCAGTTAGTTTTTTATTTCGATGAATTCTGACAGTTTCTGCGAAATGAGTTTATTAATGGCTTTATTTAATTACTTTACTAAGGTTGCTAAATATTATTTAAAATATTTAAAAGCACCTTAGTGTTATAGCTCATCAAAACCGAGATGAAATGTTTTAAATTATGGATGCATTAAATAGGAACCTTGTGTGTCAAATTATCATTATTTTAATTAAAAGGTCTTTTTCAAAGCTAAAATGGAGTTTTAATTAAAAAGTGAATTTTAAAATAGAAGTTTCTAGAGAGTTTGGCAGAAAAAGTATAAAAAGGCATTTGAGGGGCTCATTTGGATTATGAAGTTTATTCTACTTCTTTGATTAAAACCCGTGTGGTTCCAGAGATGAAACTTGGTCCATCTCAACCTTCTTGAGGACGAAAACCCTCTTAGAGATGATCAACCTCAGTGGTGAAAGACCCTCTCAGGTTGATTGCTGGTTCTAAGTTTACGCATTGCACTTTATTGTAGGATTAGCATTGTTTGGAGTTTCAAAGGAGGTATTTATTTGCAGGCCAACTTGGAGCATTTATTGGTGATCTCATTTCAAGGATTACATTGAGTTGATTGGAAGCATTAATAGGTTGTTGCAGAGAAGCTATTCATTGTTGATATCAGATTTCTTTCCATGATCATTTGATATATATATATAAGAGATAATGGTGACTGATTTTCAGGTGATTTGGGGCAGATTTGGAGGGTTTGTGAATGATTTCATACGGAAGTCACATTAAACTTCAAATGGCATATCTAGGGGTTTTGCATTGGGATTTTTAGTTGCAGCAGTTTGGTTTCATGGATTTTATGAAGTTGTGAGTTGATAGGCAGATTTTGTAGTGTGATTTGTTTGTGTTTTACCATCTGTCTTTGGCACGCAACCATTCACATGGGCTACAACTGTAAATGTTTATGACAATAGTCAAATATCATGCTACAACAGATTATGTGTACTTGGGAATTGCATATTTTCATTTGTTGAGTGTTCTTTTGGCATTGTACTTCCATGGTGGATAACTGAACTTTGTAACAACAAGCTATTCTATCACAGATCAATATATTATTTCTAGATTCAAGGTCATATTTGTGTTTCATTGCTATTTCTATTGTATGCAAAGTGTTTGTTATAATGTCAGGGTTGATTATCTACAAATTTGAGAGGTTTCTTGTGTACTTTCAATTCCCAACTACATATTGAATGATCCCAAACACAAATACATTGAAATACATTTGAAACAACACCAAAAAACAAACAAAAAAGTGTTTGACGAAATGTCAACTCACTAGAAGTAAGTAATATTATTGGGTGTTTGAGAAAAAAACTTGTTCCAAACTAGGGCGTATATTACAGTGGTATCAGAACTAGTTTTCCTACCAGTCTATTGGAGTTCTAACTTTGTTGCAGTTTCCTCAATTAGTATTCAACATTTCAACAGCTAAAAGTTTTGTTTAGTGGTTGCAAATCATGAAGCCACTCATAGAGGGAGAAATTTTGAAGGAATACCAAATAGTGGTAACAAAGTTTCATGCTTTAATCTCATTTGCAGAATTCATGGATGTTAAGGTGGGAGTAAAGCTTTACCATGTAGGTGAGGATCTTGAAGACCTATATCAGCCAAAATATGTTCTTCTCATTACTTTGGAGGAAGTTGAGGGTTATTTATACATGGTGAATCAATCACCTTCCCAGGGAATGGAAGAAAATATGAAACCTTTAGTGACTTCCTTGGGTAAGAGAAAATTCTTGAGACACAAAGATAATGATCTAAGACTACTTGTTGCTTCTTGTTTAAGTGAAATCATGAGAATTACAGCTCCTACAACTCCATACAATGATAACACAATGAAAGAGGTAATTCAAATAAATGGTGGATAGTTTTCTGGATATTGATGATATCACATGTTCTCATTTTTCTAGAAGGGTTGCTATACTTAAAACATTTGCAAAAATCAGATTGAGTAACCTTGTATTGGATTTGGGATTGCATGATTTGATCTACAACATGTTTCACCATTTCTTTACTTCAATCAGGATAGAACATGATGACGATGTTATGGCAGCCATGCAAAACATTATGGTTTTGACTATTAATGAGAGTGAAGATGTGTCACAACCACTGTTTCCTATTATATCAACCAATAGGGAAAATGGGATTCTTGGAATTCCATTAGTTAAAGGGAGATTAGTTAGAAGGGTGATTGATCAAAGTGATAATAAATTGAAACCTTTCTTGGATAGTGAGAAGTGGGAAAATGAAAAGAGGGTTATGGAAGAAAATTTGGATGGAGATGGTGCCTTGACTCATGAGGACTATGTGATAGGGCTTCAGGATGATTCTTTGGTCATGCATGCAACTACTATGGATGAGGTGGTGCATGAAGAAAAGGACAGAACAACAACTTTGGATCCTAGTTCGGATTCAACTAGTGATGATTCTAATGACTTCCTTGATAATTCCTATGGAGCAAATGATTGTGTTGAGTTCACTCATGTAGTTTCAGATGAAGGGCATGGAGAAAGAAAATATGATGATGACTTCAAAATAGCTTTTGATGATCCTTTATCTTATTCTGATGAGGTTAATATAGGTGGCCTTGGATTTAACTTTCAAATAAAGCCTATGGAGAGTGATTTATTTAGAAAGACAACATCATAGGAGGAGCACAATGAACAAAGCAATCAACCTTTTAACACATGGGATCTAGGTGTGATGACACCTAACTATGATGAGGATCCTGCATGGGATGAATTTCCTTTTGATCATGTGATGATGTTCAAATTTTAGAACTCAATACATGTAGTGAGGATGGCATTGATGGTGTTGATTTATTTCTCAAGAACAAATCTCATTTATCAACACCTAAAGTTAACTTTAAGAAAAGATTTAGTGATTTTGATGATTTGAATCCATAATTTACTACTGAAAATGATAATGAGAAGGCTCAGGTGATTTGGGACAACCTTGGAGTCATTAAAGATAGGTATGAAGGTTTAATTTTAGTATTCATCATAGCAATAGTTCATTTCCTTTGTATGAATATGATTGCAAGAATAAATTTGTGGTGATTTATGATGACCCATTATTTGAGATAGGTGTTGATATCACTTATGACAAACCACTCTTTGAGTTGGATGATGGAGTTGTTTCCAGTTGTTGTATTGCACTTGGGAAAAATAACAAGGTATGGGATCCAGGAGAATATTTAGAACGTGAGTTGGAGTGTGGTACTCAACTTGGTTTTGATTCAGGTTCACTTTATGAGGAGTTTGGTTACCCTTCTTGGAGACTAATATGAAATGTGCAAATAAGGAGACAGATGAAGTTTGCATTTGGGATGATATGACACGCATAGGCATCATCATTCCTTACTACATGAGGAATTGGAAGGTAACTTGGGTATGCAAATCAATGATTTCAATTGAAAATCATTTCCTTGTTGGTATTCATTATGAGTTGCTTCATTCTTGCATGAGGTTTGGTCTTGAGTTTTGGAGCTAGCCAACAAGTGTGTCATTCCATACCTTAACTGAGTTGATGAGTAGTATTGCATGCTTTTCATATGTAGTTGGTGAAGCATTTCCTTCATGGGATGTATTGATTTTGGGAGATCATTCTTGGTTGGGTATCCAAGCTTGGAATTCTCAATAAGAATTGTCAGAGAGTATTGGGAGTCATACGAGTGATCTTTGGAGGGATAAGGATCAAAATTTTAGACTTAATAATGTTGCTCCTTCCCTTACCAACTATCTAGTTATTCCATTTGTTCATCTACAAATGGATTAGAGAGAAATTTCAAGTAAGGATTGGGTTAGTGAACGAATGGTTACTATTGGGTGTGTTCCTTAGCAAAGATTGGATCAGTCTTTCCATTTTGAGCTTGTTGTTTGGTGGCAAGTCAGCAATTCATTTTTTGGTTTGCTTTCATTCAGAGAAGTTGGCACATTATTCTTTGTCAGGGAAGTAAAATTTTTTAGTTGGAAATTGTTTGGAAGTATTTCCCAGCCACTTCCGAGTTGATTTGGGGTAGCACAATGCTTTTCACACATGCTTATATTTAGGAAATGTATTCAAGCCACTGTTGTCCTTGGTGTAGAGCACTAAAATCATATTGTACCTCTCTAATTTTAGTTTTGGACAGTAGTCATTATTGTTTACTTCAGACCTTCCTAACTTAGAGAGTTCAGCTTATGAAGGTTTGTGATGTAAACTTTGAGTTCTTAGAGTTGTAACCATGAGTGTTAGCACCGTTGTCCACTTTCTGATCATCCTACACATGACCTCATCTCTTAACCCACAGTTGTGTTGGTTTGTCTTTTCAAAGCAACAATGGGGAATTTAGTGGTTGGAGTTAGTTACTGGAGGTGATTTGATCATAAGATATGAATCTTTGGTTACTTCCATACTCATGCCTCCTATATTTTTAGTTGGATTTCAGATGGATTGCTGCTGTCCTTATATTTCCACGATGGTTATGGTGACATCTTTTATTGAGTGGATTGGTTCTGAGCTTTGGTAGGCTTTTGGACAGCTGGTTGTAAGAGATTCTCTGGCCACGGTTCAATTATTTCTTGTTTCCACTTTGGTGAGTGATGGTTACTACAGACATTTCATGATGTTGACATGTATATCATCATATGATGCTTTGATGTTTGTAGTGGGTTGGGTGTGTTGGTGTGCTTGGAACTATTCTTTTGACACTTGGAGGTTAAGTGTCGATGATATGATTTCAGTTGGCAATAGTAGACATTCCCTCCTTGGCAGCTTTCAAAGTGATAACTATGATTGGATTGCTTCATCTTTGGGATGTCATGAGAGGTTTTGCTGAGTTTATTTCCTTATGGTGGAGCAAGTTTAATTTTCTTTTGCCCAAAATTGTGATAGGCAGTGAGATTGCAAATGTGGACCTTACTGTGATGTTTCAGCAGGAGTTGTTTCATGGTATAGGTTTCAACCTTTCTAGTTATTTTAGTTTGGGTTTTGACGTTGGTCACTTTTGGGGGTTCCAGGAGAGGATAGTGCAATTTTGGTACGATAATTTTATAGTCATGATCAGAGTTGCGCAGCGTTAGCATGGTGGTTCTTTCCTGAGATTGACATGGGACCTTGGGATCATTTTTGGTTTTAGTTGGACCAACTTGATGATTGTATGGTTTTTTTTGGCATTTCTTGAGGACAAGCAATCTTTGGGGAGGGCGGACTGTAATGTCCCCATTTTTAGGTTCTCTTGCAGTGCAGTTGGCACTAACCTTGTGGGCATGTGTCAACATTATTAGAGGGGTTATTTAAGGACTCCAATGAGCTCAGTTGGTCTAGAGGACTCATATGCCACTTTTTGAGGCAATTTCCAACTTCTGGTGTGCTCTCCAAGAATCTTGGAGAAGGCATCTATTTATAGTAAGTCACCCAATTGGCTCCGTTTATCATTATTCTTCATCAGGATCATGCAAGTGCAGTTAGTTTTTGATTTTGATGCATTCTGACAGTTTCTGCAAAATGAGTGTATTAATGGCTTTATTTAATTATTTTACTAAGCTTGCTAAATATTATTTAAAATACTTTAAAAACACCTTAGTGTTATAGCTCATTGGAACCGGGTTGAAATCTTTTAAATTATGGATGCATTAAACAGGGACCTTGTGTTTCAAATTATCATTATTTAAATTAAAAGGTCTTTTTCGGAGCTAAAATGGAGTTTTAATTAAAAAGTGAATTTTAAAATAGAAGCTTCTGGAGAGTTTGGTGGAAAAAGTATAAAAAAGGCATTTGAGGGGCTCAGTTGGATTATGAAGTTTATTCTACTTCTATGATTAAAACCCTTGTGGTTCTGGAGATCAAACTTAGTTTATCTCAGGCTTCTTGAGGATGAAAACCCTCTTGTAGATGATCAACCTCGATGGTGAAAGACCCTCTCAGGTTGATTGTTGGTAAACTTATTCAAAGTTTATGCATTGCACTTCATTGCAGGTTTGGCATTGTTTGGAGTTTCAAAGGAGGTATTTAGTTGTAGGCCAACTTGGAGGATTTACTGGTGATCTCATTTCAGGGATTACATTGACTTGATTGGAAGCATTTACAAGTTGTCGCAGAGAAGCTATTCATTGTTGATATCAGATTTCTTTCCATGATAATTTTTTATATATATAAGAGATAATGGTGACCGATTTTCAGGTGATTTGGAGCAGATTTGGAGGGTTTTTGAATGATTTCATATGGAAGTCACATTGAACTTCAAATGATAGATTTAGGGGTTTTGCATTGAGATTTTTAGTTGCAGCAATTTGGTTTCATGGATGTTATGAAGTTGTGAGTTCACAGGCAGATTTTGGAGTGTGATTTGTTGGTTTTTTACCATCTGGCTTTGGCGCGCAACCATTCACATGGGCTACAGTTGTAAATGTTTATGACAACAGTCGGATATCATGCTACAACAGCTTATGTGTACTTGGGAATTACATATTTTCATTTGTTGAGTGTTCTTTTGGCATTGTACTTCCATGGTGGATGACTGAACTTTGTAACAACAAGCTATTATATCATAGACAAATATATTATTGCTAGATTCAAGGACAAATTTGTGTTTCATTGTTATTTCTATTGCATGCAAAGTGTTTGTTATAATGTCAAGGTTGTTTATCTACAAATTTGAGATGTTTCTTGTGTACTTTCAATTCCCAACTTCATATTGAATTATTCCAAACACACATACATTGAATCACATTCAAAACAACACCAAAACAACAAATAGAAAAGTGTTTGATGAAATGTCATCTCACTAGGAGTCAGTAATCTTACTGGGTGTTTGAGAAAAAATCTTGTTCCAAACTAGGGTGTATATTACAATATATCATCCACCTATCAACTCACATTTGGTCAAACCAATATTCCCATTGATCCATCCCACAATAAATCCCTCCACATTGATGCCCTGATTACCAAACACAAGGTTAAGAGGGTCATCTAGGATAATGGATCCATCTTAAACCTATGTGTTGATGGCATTTTTAGCACACAGCAATGTAGGTGAAATACAGGTATCTCATCTCTCTCGAAAAAGGTATCCTATCCAAGATAGAACTCCACTAAGGATATCTCCCAAAGCCATGAATGTCATACAACAATATGGGAGATGGTACCTGCAGTTTCAGAAGTTTAGTTACTTGAGAATCCAGGGCTTTACAAGTATTCCATATAGGCTTCCCCAGTATCCAACAAACAAGGCAGTGCTCCTTGAGATGATTAGGCAACTCCTCCCCTATGTAGAAAGGCTGAAACATCTGCACATGGTCAATATTAAATTTCCAATTTTATTGGAAAAGGGTCACTATTCTTGTACCACCTTGGGGGCAGCAAAGCACTCAGACAAAGAATTACAACTGCTGAACCTTCGTCCATATATAAGAATGAAACATTTTGATCCCCATGGGATAATGGAAAGGTATGTTAGTAAGAAATTGTTTCATCGAGATCACCTAGAAGACTTCTGGGTGGATTGTGTAGATGACTATGATGTAATGGGAAGGAATTATTCCTAGTTGACCTTAGAATGAATAAAGAGATTTCATATCATAAAAATGCTAGATCAGGTTATAGAAGATGGAAATGTGGTTTAGAGAGGGCCATGGGAAGCACTGCTCAGTCAGCCTATCCCTCGTCCCAATTGGGCCAATGCAGAAGAAAGTTCATTAGATGAAGCCATGATAAACCCAATTAAACTTAGTAAGATTTGGGTCAAGAGTCAAATAGAGGTGTTAACACAAACAAGGGTTGCATTAACATATACATAGGGAGATTTAGAAAAGGAATCAGGAGATGAAGAAGATCAACCTCTAGAAGAAATAAATGTAGAAGAACAGGATGCAATAAAAGACACTAACAGTGAAGAGCATGTACCATTGCTGAAAAGAGGAAAACTAAGAGGACAGTTTCAAAGGTATGAAAAAGGGATCCACCTCCTGCCACTCGGTCTAGAACAGTTAAGAGGAAAGATATACCTAGTAGTAAAGGGGAGAGTTCAAAGTCTAAGAGGCCAAATGCACAAGCAACTGATGTATCCACTATCACCCCTGCTAATACCTCAGTTGCCCCTCTAGTTTCCTCATCTCTAGCTAGTGTCACCATTGCCTCATCCCCTTCACAAGTCACCTCATCTGCTTCCTCTGCTCCAGACACAACATCCACATTACTAATCAATAACAACAAATGTGAGCATACCTAGCTCTTTCTCTTCACTTACTTCCTCCACTGTCATCCCTCTGGTTTCACTATCACCTTCTATCTCTACCATGTCCTTACCATCTATATCATCCATTTCTACCTCCACTCAGATGTTGTTACCACCCATTTCCACCATTTTGGCACCTTCCTTTCCTCTCCCATCACTTATCCTTTCTTCACCCATTGCTATCTCTTCTATGTCCTCTCTCCCTCCTATACCACCTTCACTAGGTTTTTCCTCATTTGCCAATTTATCCCGTGCTCACCTACCTTAGTTTCTCAATCTTTGTCATCTATAAATGATTCTTTAAAATATTCAATTATTTCATCTTCAGAGTATGCCCCTTTAGTTGTTCCACAATTGCCCGGGATTGAAAAAGTATGTGCAGAATTAGAGTCTCAAAAAAAAGAGACTACCACTGGAATAGCCACAGCCATTGAGGTAGTTGAGGTAACTGACAACCTGGTAGATAAAGACATAAAAGATACAGTGTTGGGAACTACTCAACAAGCCATATTGGAAAATCTAAAGAATGTTGAACAGTCAGATGATGAAGGAGATGATGGAGATAGGACTGAATTGGAAATTCTTGATGGGTTACCTAGTAAAGGAGATAGTCACATTGACTCTCCTAAGGATTCCTCCTCCACTGCACCTGATTGGCTACAACAAATATTACAGAATAAAGAACCACAGGTGGAAATTATGAAACTAGATTTGGATACACTCTTGGCCAGAGTGGAAAAACCAAAGAAATGGAAAAAAGCAAAAATCCAATCTAGAATATTCAAGGATGCCACAGGATCTAGGATTGCAGAAGTGGCTGCCCCACCTGTAGATGTTGATATAAATGAAGTCAAAGTAGAAGACTATAATGTTACACCTATGAATCTGGGACCTGCTACAAGAGGATAGAAAATAGATGAATTCAAGGGGACAATGTCCACAATTTTGGACCAATTGAATAAGGATGAAATGACAAAGCAACATTTGAAACAACAAAACGGAGAGCTTTGGGCATGCATATAATTCCTAATGCAGCCAATAAATTCTGACGGAGAACCAAGAATAGCTCCTGCCCTGCTATCTAAAGAAGAATTGTCTAAGTTTGATGATATCAAGACCACTATTGCAGGCACGCATGAATGGTTCACAAAAGTGTATGATGAAGGGTGTGAGGTAATAGCCTTTGCATCCTTACTACATAAGGACTTTCATCTTTTGAGAGAAGAATGGGAAGATTTGCATGATGAATGTGAGCCTTATGATGAATATTATTCCCATATGTTTCCAAGAGTACAAACTATGAGGAGATTATCTAAGGAGGTCCTTTTGATGGTGAATATTTTGACAAAGGATAGGTTAAAGAAACCTAAGGAATGGTATGAATAGATGAAATTAAGAAAAGGTGTTTTTGATAAAGTGAAAGATTCTTTCGGTACAACAAAGACTAAAATAATGGAGGTAATATATGAAATAAATGATACATTGAGGGATTGTATAAACATTGGTCTGGATTATTTGACCTCGATAGATGAGAAGCAGTGTAAAGATAGGTTGTACCAGGTAATTCATGGAGACTCACCATTGAACATGATTGGTAAACTTGAAAAGGTCAGTGATCTCCTAGCTGCCTTTTTGGAATTTAAAAGGGAAAGAAAATCAAGAGAAGCTGTGTATTGTAAATTTTCTATAGAGATCAAGAGCCTAAGGTTTGGAGCAGATTACATCAAGGACCCAGACCAAGTAGACATTATTTCAGCTATGTCAACAGTAGTAGCATACAGTAATAAAAAGACAAAAGAAGAAAAAATCGTTTGGAGGAAGATGAATAGTAGAATCACATGTGAATCTCATCATTTGTAATTAATGCTATATTTGGAGGGTCTTGTGACCTTATTTTGTCTTTATTGTATCTTGGGAATTAACTTTTCCCTATGTACAACTTAATGGGTATTCAAAATGTCTAGATTCCATGTATTTAGAAGTTGTATTGTCTTTTTCCTACAAGACAAAATAGTCTTGATGGTGAATTGTTGACACTCTGCCGAATTTCTGATCAATAAAAAGCAAGTTGTTGCAGTTTCTTCTGAGAATTTCTTTTTGTGTTATCAATTTGGTTTCATTGTTCACATCTTGATCTGCTAATTTAGTTTACTGTGCTTTACAATGTTAATGGTTTATTGAAGGTATTTGATGAATGTTCCAAGTCCATACTATTAGTTTCTTGCTGACTGTAAGTGGCTATGCATAGTTATCATGGACTGCTATTTATTGCTAAGTTCAATTGCATTACATTAGTTTAATCATGCCATCAATTGGGTATTTAATGAATGTATGTAGTCTGAAAATCTTAAGGCTCCATGGAAGATAGCATCATTTTTTGCAGTGCTTAGCAATCTGTTAGCTTGGCAACATAGAAAGTGGTTTAATTTCAGAACATTTGTCTACCGTCAATGAGTTTTGCTTTGTGAATGTCACTTAGGACTTCTTTCTAACCCTCTACTCTTTTGCATTTTCTTTGTCACAAATTGTTAGATTTAGGTTTTCAAGCAACACCCATATTCTAAATCAACTGAAAGTATCATAGGGTTTTCTGCATTTCCATTGACATTACCTTTACCAACCCTATCATTTTATGTAAGACCCCTTGTTGGCACAGCCAAACATACCATCTGAGTCATTCTTGCAAGCTAAGACCTAGCTATATTATTCTTGGGGCAGTCCTATCTTGGATAGGATACCTTTTTCAAGAGAGGTGAGATACATATATTTCACCTACGTTGCTATGTGCTAAAAACACCATCAACAGAATTTGTGCTAGAAGGAGGGCAACCAAGTCAAAATTTCCTCCGTAGAATCAGCAAGTCTAGGGACCAGGCAAAGACATACCAGGTCTAGCTCATCTGGAGAAGAACTGTTGTCTCTAACAGAAATTAGAAGAACCAGGAGGGATCAAGGAGTACCCAGACCTTGAAGGGCTCAATATGCTCCAAGAAACCTAGTTGCAGTCCCAGACAATCTCCCAACCATGGCCTTTTTTGCTACTAATAACTAGTCCCCACTCCAATTCAATGCTTATCATGACATGCCCAAAAACCCTGACAAGTTTTACTCAAAGTTTCGCACCAACGACCTTGACAGAACTACCGATGAGCACATTAAAATTTTTGAAAGTAATATGTTTATGCTTCAGGTGCAACATGAGGATGTGGTCTGCAGATTCTTTTCCTACTCACTACAGGATGAAGCCTACTACTGGTTTGCCAATCTCCCTACAACTTCCATAAATTCGTGGTTGAATTTGAAAAATGCATTTCTGGACCGCTTCAAGATGCCCACCACTCCAGTAGACCTTTATAGGTCCTTTGTGGAAATTTGCAGAGCTAAAGGGGAGTTAATAAGTTCTTTCAATAATTGATTTTAGAAAGCATACAACCGTCTACAAGCTCCCTATGCCCTAGCTCAAGTTGTAGTCTTACCCATTTACTATGCAACCCTGGATAGGCTTACTTCCATGTTTGTGAGAAGAGCTAACCCAACTCCGGATACCCTAGCTCAAGCATATGCTAAGGTTGTTACTGTGAACACTCAGTTAGGATAGACAACAACAAGCCCACTAAACCACATAGGTTCTGCAGCCATGCCAAACCAGGTACCTATGATCAATCAGGCCCTAGCTAATTGTACCCCTGTGATGAATCTTATCCCAATCCCTGCAGCAACGCAAGCCTTAGTGGTCCATCCTGGAGATCCAATGGTAGAATTACCTCCTGCCCAAATGTTGTTCCTCTAGTCAACTGAAGTTGCCAAGGCCAAGGATGACAAAGATGACATTAGGGAGTTAGCATAACAAATGAAAAAACTTATTACTGAAGTTACTCATCTAAGAAATCAGAATGTCTACTTGCAGGAAAGGAATCAAAACCAGAATCAATATCAGAATCAGAATTACCAACAGTAAAATCAAACTTGGAATAATAGATCAAATAATGGTGGAGTTCCTTCACCATTGGAGAATCAAAATGTCAAAAGTCATCCACTGGGTCGAGTGATGTTGGTTGAAGTAGCGTTATCTTCATGGTGCAAACTTCACAATACAAATGCTCATTCTAAATTGGATTGCCTAGAGTTCCAAATACCTTCTAGTATTTTCTAGATGGAGATTCAAAATGTAGAAGTACAAGAGAATCCTCCGATGGGGTATGAGCTCATCCCAACTCAGAGGTATGACATTTCCCTTGTACTTGATAGTTACACATTTCCTTTCCAAGATGAAAATCATCCTGAGGAGGAAGATTGTGAGGAGGTACATGCCTATCAGCAGTATAATAAGACTCCATACAACCTTAGAAGCAATAGGCCAAAAGGTCCTTTCACCACCTCTATCCCTCCAAATAACTATCAGATTCCACCTGACACCAAGGCCTCCAACAATCCTGAGCCTCCCAACAAAACACCCCAGCCAATGCATCAAGGATCCACAGCTGAAAATTCCCAAAGGACTAAAATAGCAAAGTTAGGACAATAGTTGCCGATGAGCTCAATAAAATGAAAGTCAGCTTGTCGGTCTTTGAACTATTGAAAGTTCTAGAGGTTAGGACAAGCTTTTCCAAGACATGGGAATAAGTGTTAAGATAGATCCTTCCCAAAAGGAAGCTCCACCAAAAAATAATATGGACAAAGGGAAAGATAAAGTCCATGCGACAGATGCTGAGAAAAAGGTCACATTGTATAAAGATAAATGAGAGAGTCCTCATTTCCTCTTTACTCTCAAGATATTTGGGAAGAACCTTCATAATTGTTTGGTAGACTCTGGGGCCTCTACCAATGTGATGCCTTTGTCAGTATGCAAGGCTCTGGGTCTCACTCCAGCTAAGTCTTCCAGGAAAGTTACGTAATTAGATAAAATTAAGGTTAATGTAATGGGTGAATTGAATCGGATCCATATGCAGCTAGCATCAGATCCTAGGGTACAACAATCTATAGATATTCAATTAGTTGATATCCTGGATCAGTATGGCATGCTTTTAAGTAGGGATTGGTCTAGAAATTTGAACAGTTATATGGTAACAGACTTTTCCCACATGTGGTTTCCATGGAAAGGACTAGCAAATTAGATTCACATTGAAAGAGAGCCAAAAATAAAGCATATGATCATAGAATACAATCAAACTAATGAGATTCTATTTTCAGAAGTAGACTTGGGGGTTTATCTGCCCCAAGTTAATTAGGTAGAAAAAATACTCATGCTAAATTGCAATAAATTCTCTGATCCTCCACTTACAAGATGTCAAGAAAGTACAGAGGCATATGTGCAATCAGACCAAGAGTCCTCCTCTGATTATGAAGAACCAAGAATATTTGAAGGATTCATAAATTTCGTAGCTAAATTTGTGAGTGACCAATTGGCTGTTGGAAAGAAAATACAAATGGATGAGTTGCTACTACCAACCTGGTGTCACCTTCATGATGCCTCCCATTCCTAATTTACATGCTCACTTTGTCAAGAGGAAGTTAAACAAGTGCAAAAGTGTTTGAAGATTCCAGCAATCCCAAAGGAAAATTAGGCTGCTATAGGTGTGGTTGGTCAGGAATCTCAGTCAAATAAAAAACAACAAACTGTACAAAGTGATAAGGGCAATGATTCCCACATTTGGACATTAAGATTTGATGGATCTAGGTGAAAACAAGGATCTAGTGCAAGTTTTGAATTGATCAGTCCCATGGGAAGTTCATATCTAGTAGCGTACCAATTGCAATTCCCCTATACTAATAACGTGATGGAGTATGAATCTGTGGTGCACAGTATCATGCCCACATTTCCCATGTGGCCATGACACGCAACACACGTGTCATGTCCACATTTGTCATGTGGTCATGACACGAAATATCAAAAACTTTTCCACATGTCCTTAGAAACCCCCTTGCACGCGTCAGCATGCTCGGTGGTAATACGCATAAGGCGTAAACATGTCAATCAATCTTGGGGAAGAGAGTTTACATACGCAATCCCCTGTGTGATTATAACCGACTAGGGGGTTATACGATGCAAGGAGTGTCGCAACTAGGGTTAGGATTGAATGGACCCAAACCCTACGTTTCCTATGTGAGTGACATGATTCTGATAGGAGTTGAAATCCAACCCTAATTCTAGAGCACAAAATAGATTAAAAATATGCCTTCGTTGAAACTAATAATTGCAGGGTAAATTATTTGTTAACTAATGTCAAGGGATCTCATTAAAATTAACGGCCCTAAGTCTCGAAAAATTTTGGCAGCATAACGTATTTTTAACGTTTGAAATAATTATTTTAAAAAGGGTCTCCCCCTAAAATATTTAGGAGAAAATTAAATAAAAATATTAAAATAAATTTCACCTAATTAACATTATAAAATTACCACCCGATTAAACAAAATTCAAATTAAATAAAGTTATTAAATATTTAATCCCAAAAATAAAATGGTCTACGAATAAATATAATTCCAACAATTATATTTATTCAATAAAAATCAAGGTCAAAATTAAAATTCATTAACTAACGTTATAAATTATGCCCTCCTTTTACTAACTCATTAAATTAACTAGGACAATTAAGTAATTACTTACCCCTAATTAAAATACAATAATATAACCCAACTATTAATAATAACCCAAACAACTAAGTTTATAGATATGGTAAAATTCCCCCCCTTAACAATTAAAAAAAGATTTGGACTTAGAAACCTCACACTCTAGTCTAAGTCAAAAAGTGAACTAATTAATCAAATCCCATGAGAATAAAAGGGGGAAATTCAGACTCACGTTCACATTAAAAAAAAACAAGGCAAAATAAAAAAAAAAGAAACAATTAAATGATAAAAGATTCCCACAAAAGCCCTAAAAGCCCTCTTCTAATATTATATTGTTTTCTTTTCCTTTTGCCCTAACCCTATCTCATTCTTTTCTCAATCTATTCTTCTTTCATTTTGTTCTCTTCATTTTTATTTTCTCTTTGTTGCAGGTTGGGTTTTCTTCTCAATGGCTAGGGCCGCCATGAAAATACCTCACACAGAGGTATATACTCATTGAGTATACCACACAGAGTATTTCTTTTTTTGTTGTTTTGTTATATATATATACACATAAATAAATACATCTATTTATTTCTAATCTGAGGAAGTTGTTTTTGTTTTAAGAAAAAAAATACAGAGGAGGTATTATATATATATACAAATAGTGTAAATTTTTGGCAGATTGAACAGGCCGAAATGCCGACTAGCGGCCACAGCGGCGGTCGAACCAGGGAGTAACACCGACGGCGTGGACGGAAAGGTTGCAAGTTTTTTTGTTTAATGGAGACTGTAAGGTGTGGGGAGGGGGGCCCGAACCCCAACACACACCCTTGGGTGTGGGTGGGGGTTCGACCCCCCCTCCCCACACCCCCATATGAAAACGTCGCTGGACTGTGTGCGTCGTCCACATCCCTTCTTTTCTTTATTTCATTTAAGATTCTAAATCACAACCCTACTCTTTGTTAGGGTTTCGAACAGACATTCAGCCTCTTTTTTTTATACACTGTAAATTATGATCAGCAATAATTAAATATCATTTGATTATTTTCTTACAATGTGTTTCGTTTGGTTTTAAAAATATAAGGATATATATGTATGTATGTATGTATGTATGTATGTATGTATGTATGTATGTATAAAACAATGTAAAATATCAAAAAAATTACAGTGAGGTTTAAAATGCCTCCATCACATTAAAATATATAAATATAACATACAAATATATATATATATATATATATATATATATATATATATATATATATATATAATGTATATTACATGAACAACACAACTAAATAATTAAATCAGATTAGGAAGGCTTAAAGGAGACTAGCATATATACATTTTTTTTAGAATGAATAAGACAGAATGCTATTTATTTCTTTTTTGACAGTAACTAAAATAACAATCACATTATTGTCCTTCATAAACAGCAAGCAAAATATAACAATGTCATTATATATTTTTTTCTTTGAAAATAGTAAATAACATGGAGAAATAACCACATTTTTCTTTTTGTTTCAAAGGACCATATCAAATAGAACTAATTTAATTTCCTTTCTATTCTAGCATACAACAAAAATTAGGATTATAACATATGCTCTTTTTCTTTAACTATAAAATGGCAACATAGATATGTTTTCTTTTAGCCAACTTTCTCATAGCCACATACACACAAACAGTAGTTTATGACACATTTTAAAAATCACAACAATATGTATTACACATAAAAAAAAATCGTTTCAACAACAAATACAATGGACAGTACTATATTTTTCCACCAATTACAATAAGGTCTCCAAGACCATGGCTCATAAAATTAGCCAACAAAATAATGCAAATAAGGTCATAATGGCCATTCTCCAAGGCTCCAAAAACACCAACATAATCTGCAACAAATTAAACACAAAGAGGGGGAAGCCAAGCCATGCAAACCGCCCTCCTCCCTACTATAGACCCACTAGTGGGTCACCCCCAAGCTGGGAGGTAGATCTCACACAAGTTTTCTCATACCACAACAATTTCAAAACACAAGGCACAACACAAAAACACCCTTAGTTTATGCACAATACAAAACTCATAGAAATGAGTTTGGAGGGGTGGGGGAGTGGACCCCTCGACTCAAGAGGTCACTCCAAAACTCATAGTCTCAACACCACAAAGCCTCAAGCCAAAAATAATATCTCCATGAAACACAAAAATCACCATGAAACTCATGCCAACCAAAATAATCCCATACTCCAAATAATGCCCTCAAGGCCATAAATAAACCAATACCAAAAGGTGACCTCAAGGAGGTTCACTCTCCCCCACCCCATACAAATTGAGAATTTTCTCCAAATAGAGAGGCTCTAACCAACACCTAAAACACACACAAAAGAAAATAACACCCAACACAAAATTTCAAGCACACAAGAAAAATGAAACAAGCATAAGGAATGGCTAATGCCATAGGGCTTACCTTAAGAGCCCAACAATGGATGCAAGTTGAAGAAGAGCCCACAAGCTTTCTCCAAGCCTCCAATCCTCCAAGTTTCCTCTAACTCCGTCCCAAAAACCTCCAAAGATAGAAAATTTTTAAAAAGCAAGAACCCCCAACTCCTCTCCAAGAGGAGATAAAATAGGCCTCCAATCTAGGCCTTGAGGAATGAGAAAGTGACATATGTCACCTTCTCCTTCCTCATCCCATGCCACTTGCAAGGGAGAGGGAATGTGAGGGTGACATGTGTCACCCTCTTATCCATTCAAACCCTCATCCTCTCCACTTGTGCTCTCACACATGTCTGAGAGCAAAAGTGGAGAGGTGGCATCTCTCCCCATGGCTCCATGAGGATAAGGGATGACACATGTCATCACCTTACTCCTCAAGAGAGCCCCTTCACTCCAAGATGCTCCCACACGTGTGAGAGTCTTGGAGGAAGGTTCCACACACTTGGGGGTCTTGAAGACTCCCCAAGTCTTCAAGGTGGAGGAATCCCCAAGCCTTGGGAAGGGAGATGGGCCTTTTCCAAGGCATGACTCATCTCCCACCCTTAGCCATTTTAAATTTTCGTCACTTTTGTTTAACCCAAGTTTAGGGTGACTAGATGGGAGTTACCCTAGGGTTTAGTAAGTCCAAATGGACCCTAGACCCTAGGGGTACCACCTAGGGTAAGTTTGGACCTCAAATAAACACTTAAGGAGGTGTAAAATCACATTAAATGGCCCAAAATAAAAAGAACACCAAATGGTGTAAATTAAAACACAAGTTTTACAACACATAATTAAATCAAATAAATGGGGTGAACTAGGCCAATTAATTAAAATCAAGCATTTACGAAAACATCATTCGATCAAACATGATCCTTATCCCTCTTGGGAATGGATCGGCTTAACAAGGAAACACATAAGTGTGAGATCGGCCTCCGATTTTCTGTGGCCTGGAAAATCACCTGTGCACTTGATCAAACGGTCAATCCAACATAGATATATCATACCCAAAGCAACAGAATGTAATAATCATGTCATCGCATAATTTATATACAACATTAAACAACTTACATCATAATTAAGATTTAAAATTGCAATTTCTATAAACTATCATAGAATCAGAATCCAATAACAAATCCATATAATGAGCTCATAATCAACATCAATAATAATCATCAAATGTATCCCACATGTCTAGCATCATAAGAGCATCAAAATGGAATCTAATCAAATCACCACATAACTAATCAAAGCTAATCCAAAATCAAGAAATATAGTCTAAATCTGCATAATGGAAATCAATAGTCGCTAAATGTATGAAATGTCTCCAACTATCATGTGAAATGATCAAAATAGGGAAGTGAAATAAATCGGCCTCACACATGGATTGCTGATGGCACTTTAAAAAAAACTTAAAATTATTCAAGTATTTGGTGACTCTGAGTTGGTCGTCAAATAAGTAAGAAAGCAGTATCCATGCAATGATAAGATATTGAATAGGTATCGGAACCATGTATGGGATTTAATTGAATGCTTTGATGGTTTTAATATCCAACTGATCCCACGTAGACAGAATCACGTTGTTGATGCTTTGGCTTAGGTAGCTAGTTCTCTAGAGCCACTGGCCATGATAGGATTGAATAAATTCACTGTAGAATTAGTCTCAACTCCCTCTATACCAGATAACATCACAAATTTTTAGGTTTTTGAGGACGACAAGCACATAATTGATTTTATCACTTCATCGGATGTTTTTTCTACTCAGATAATAGACGAGGAGGAATTGGAGCCTGCTGAAATGGATTTAGGAGTTCTCAACTTGAAGACGAACACTATTCCTCGAGGGATGGTAGAGTTAGAACGGTTGTTTGATTCAAACAAATTTGGAATCTAGAAGAAATAGGGAGAATCCCCTGGTGTGCAATATGAACCTTACAATTTGGGGACTTCTGAAGATATTAAGAATGTCTTCATTGGAAAAGCCAGCACTGATGAAGAAAGGACAGGAATTATTCATGCATTAAGGGATTATCATGAAGTCATAACTTGGAGTTATGAAGATCTCAAGATGTATGACACTTCAATCATAACTCACATGATACTGCTTAAGCCAAGGGAAAAATCTTTCGGGCAAAAACAACAGCCAGTTAATGCCCTACTAGAACCATTGATTTTCAAGAAAGTCTAGAAATTGCTGTCAACCAGAATCATATTTCCTGTAAGACATTCTTCCTGGGTGGCAAATCTAGTATCGGTGCGTAAGAAAAATGGGGAGATCCAACTCTGTGTTGACTTCAGAAATTTAAATAGAGCCTCAGAAAAAGATAATTATCTACTGCCTTCCCTGGACGAGGTACTACAAATAGTCAACGACTCACAAATGATGTCATTTTTGGATGGTTATTCAGGTTATAACCAAGTGATGGTAGAATATGAGGACAGATTGAAGACATCCTTCACATGTGAATGGGGAATCTATGCGTATTATAGGATGCCCTTTGGGTTAATCAACGCAGGAGCTACATTCCAACGCGCAATGGACATAGCTTTCAAAGGATTGGTTGGAAAATGCATCATTATATACGTGGACAATCTTATTGTATTTTTGAAGAAAAGGGAAGATCATGTGGCAGACCTAAGGAAAATTCTGTAGCGATGTAGAGATTATGGGATTTCAATTATTCCCAAGAAATGTATTTTTGGAGTGACTAAAAGGAAGTTACTTAGACATGCAATTTCTGAGCAAGGTATATCAATTGACCCTGATCGAGTCTAAGTGATTCTTAAGATACAACCCCCAGCCAGTAAGAAAGAACTGAAGTCATATTTTGGTAAGATCAATTTCGTTCGTAAGTTCATCACCAGGTTTGCTGAGATTGTTCACCCACTAAATGCTATGTTAAAACAAGATACTAAAATAGAATGGACCCCAGAAGCTAAGGCTGCATTTTTAGAAATCAAACATGCAATAGCCAATGCCCCGGTACTGGTTAGTCCTGATTATACACTACCATTTTGCATTTACTCCTTTGCTTCTGAACATACTTGTGCAGCAATGTTGACATAAAAGAGAGTTGTTGACAATGAAAGACCTATCACTTTTATGAGCATCCCCTTGAAAGACACATAATTGAAATATCTGAATGTGGAAAAAAAAGCATATGTCTTAGTCAAAGTAGTACAAAAGTTCCGCCATTACATCTTAATAAGCCGAGTGATCATAATTGTGCCTGATGCAGCAGTCAAGGCATACTAATGCAAAGTGAGTTGGGTGAGTGAAGAGGAAACTGGGTCATGATCCTACAGGAGTTTGACATAGAAATACAGCCCATGAAGCTAGTAAGGGGTCAAGTACTAACGAAAACCATGGTTGAAAATAGTCCAATCTTAATCTCTCAACAATATATGTTAGAAGATATTTCCAAAGACGAATGGTACAAAGACATTGTATTCTATCTTCTCAATCAGCGATGCCCGCCTCATCTGAATTCAATCTAGAGAAGAGCACTCAGATTGAAAAGTAGCAACTTTATGATCAAGGGATTAGTGCTATATAAAAAGAACCATGAAGGTATCTATTTGAGATGTCTGGATAAAATGGAAGTGACTCAGGTATTGACCAGTTTCCATGAAAAGTTTGGGATAGGCCACAGGTCAGCTCTTTCAACTGCCAACTAAATCTTGCAAGCGGGCTACTATTGGCCTACACTATTTAAGGATGCACATTTGCATGTAAGGACCTATCACACATGTCAAACAACTGCAACAAGAGAACAAAATGTTGTTATGCCACTGCAACCAATTCTGGAGGTACGACCATTCGTGCAATGGGCACTAGACTTCATTGGTATGATCAATCCACCGTCTTATGTAGGCCACAAGTACATTCTAACCACTACTAACTACTGTACAAGATGGTCAGAAGCTCTCACATGTAAGTAGTGCACCACTAAAGTAGTAATTGAATTTATTGAAAAGCACATCATCACAAGGTTTGGCTGTCCTTTTTCTCTGGTATGTGATAATAGCCCTACATTTTATTCATTGTGCTTTTCCCATTGGGCATTTGATTATGGGATTGTTTCAAAATTTTCATCTAATTATTATCCCCAAGGAAACGAAGTGGCTGAATCAATGAACAAAAACCTGTTTGAGGTCATCAAAAAACTACTTGATAAAAATCCCAGGGATTCGCATACTCAGCTTAGGTTTGCTTTATGGGTCGATAGGGTTAGACACAAGGATGTATTAGGAACATCACCTTATCACTTAATTTATGGTGATGAGCCTATCTTTCCCATCCATCTGAGAATTCTCGTGCTGCAATTCATGCAAGACCATTTAGAACCAAATGATCAAATGTCATCCTACTTGGCTCAATTGCTGCACCTAGAAGAAAAATGTGATGCTGCCATATAAAACTTTGCCAAACATCAAGGTGTAGTGAAGTAATGGTTCAACAAGAGAGCTAAAATCAAAGCCTTCTGTATTTTAGACTTGGTCTTGTATTGGGACAAAGCCCACGAGAGGAAAGGTGGACATGGTAAATTTGATAAACTTTGGCTAGGCCCATATCAAATTTATGAGATCCTTGGAGACATGTACCAACTGAAGAGCCTTACTGGTGAGGAGTTCCCATTGCCTTTCAATGGGCAGTTCCTAAAGCATTACTTCTAGGCCTAGGAGGCATCTTTGCCTTCTTTTAGTGTACATAGTTAGGTTGCTTGTATGTTTTGGTTAGATTAGGTTAGTGCCTGCTTTCTATTTTTATTTTCCATAGCTATTAGATGTTTGCTTTTGCTTAGGTTAGTTGTTCTTTCCTACTTTGCTTTCGCTTGTTGTCCTTGCTTTGTTGGGGATCTCCTTTTCTTGAATGTGGCGGCAAATTGTGCAAACCAATAGGTGGTCCTTTGTTGGGTAAATAGTTTGGAATATCTCTTTGAGAAGCTAAAGTTTTCTACTTAGGTCTTCCTCTGGCTTCCACGGTTATACTTGGATGGTATGATGTTTGTTCATGGGAAATGAGTCATTTAGTTGGTGCACTTGAAGTATTTTCTAGCCATATATCTCTCACACTTAACAATCCAAGTAACTAAAGGATTTCGAGTGATATCGTATTAAGTGAAAAATCTAAAGACTGTCATCTCTACCATCATTGTGGGTTTTGTCAGCAAGATTGGAAGGGTAAGTGATACTGCATTGTACTCTGCCAGCAATAAAGTTAAAAAAAAAACATCTAGCACACACTACAACTCAATCAAGATGATGGGTTTACAAGACAACTCCGTCGGGGCTATGGACGCCTGACTAGCAGCGGGGCAATGTCGAGTGGATGAGATGTATGTCAAAACTACGTAGCTTAATATGAAGGATCTTGGATGATCTTAGTTGCTAAGGGATGGAAATTAATGAAATTGCACACACTCAAGTTTTTAGGACATGGATAGTTACACCCTGCTATTGATTTCTACTTCTTTGATAAGGTATCATGTTGTCTTGTTTGGCATGTGGGAAACACAGAGATTCTGGGTTTGAAACTGAAGTTTATCTTTGAAATTCTCTGGAGAATTTCCCAACAGAGTTGCCATTTGTTGTGCCTTGCACACATACCTCATTTCATTAAATGGAGGCCCCCCTCTTTCAAATTTTGGCTTAGAGTGTCATCCTTGTCCTAGTTGGTTCTTAAGGTGTTCAAGGATGTATAATCAAATGACCCATCTGAAGTCAAAGTCACATTTCTTATAGATGTATAAGTTGCTTAGGTCTCCAAAATTACTAGGTTAGAATAGCCT
The DNA here is from genome assembly GCA_027924645.1 of Cunninghamia lanceolata. NCBI lineage: Eukaryota > Viridiplantae > Streptophyta > Pinopsida > Cupressales > Cupressaceae > Cunninghamia > Cunninghamia lanceolata. The sequence continues at coordinate 1,048,985 of BSBN01001153.1, forward strand.
TCATCATCAAAAACCAAGTCTTAGGAGTCTTAGCACTAAAAAGATGATCCACTGACCTTAGCGCTAATATCATAAGTCAATGACTTAGTGCTAACTTGCTTGACCACTACCTTCACACTGAATCTACCCTCCACTAACCACGCGCTGACACTCCTTTCCACTGACTTTGTCTGAAGAGTCCAAATTCCCTGCAAGTCAATCAGTGTTGAAAGTAGCGCTAACACTAAAATGTTCTAATACAGACTTTGCCCTAAAATTGCTTGTCATCGACTTTGGTCCAAGGAGCCCAGAAGTCGCGCTAGGTCCAAGGAACCCCAATCCCATGTAAAACCCTAAATGTTCTCTACACACTATGCACGTTGGGCTGGCAAAGGTACCTCCGCATTAATGGCAGATTAGACATGGAAATATAATGTTTTGAATTTGTTTTGAGAGCTCATTCTGTGAACCAACAAACTCTTTCAAGAGTTCTGCAAATTACTTAAACAGCGAGCAAATTCGGCGGTGACGAGAATCTATTGAAGGCATATCCAAAACCATTTTCTCTACCTCTACAACTTTCTTGAAATGAGGTTAGGGCATCTTTTCCTTTGTCTTATTCTTTCAAACCTAGGGTTTCATGTATGATTTAGGCCTTGATTTCAAAGGGTTTTAAGTTTGATGCAAGGGTCCAGTTTAAAGAGGGTTTTTCTGTGATTGTTTTAATTTGTTGAAAATCTCCCATTTGATCACTAGATAGACCCAAGGGCATGACATTTGCATTACTTAATTTTAAGCCTGTTATGACCCAAACTTAGAGCCCAATAAACCCTAGCGCTAGAATTCCAAACTGGTCGTTTCGCGCTAAAACATATCTCACAATAACCTACGAATTTGTGATAAAATCTGTCAAAATCCTGGAAAATTTATGTTGGTTATAACTTATTCACTTCAGCACTTAAAATGGTCCTGACTGACCTCTTGAATTGATTCCCTAAACATAAGTCAGTCGACACTGTGTAATTTATGTACCCTCTTCAAATTAAAGTCTTAGCGCTAGATTTAGTCCTCACGAACTTTGCACCAAAAACCCTTCTCGCTAACCTTTTCTAGGTTTAAAGTCAGTCAGTGATATTCAGAATCTCTGTCGGCTTAAACTAATGAATTTAGCACTAAAATCTAGGATGGCTGACTTGCGCTAGAAAATGCCTATGCTGACTTTAGTCAGTCACCTTTGAAAGTCGCGCTAAGTCAGATAGGTCTCAAATTCCCGTTGTCATATAGAGAATATTCAATGCTAAATCACACCATGACCAACTTGCATAGAAATCCATCCTCACTGACTTTAGTTAGTCACACCCAAAACTCATGTTGGTCGGAGGTAGTCAAAAATCATGCCAAACTTGACATTGAATTGTCTTCATTTCTTGCACTGAAAAGCAACTTCCCTGACCCCGCACTGAAAAGTGTCTTCACCTACTTTGGTTAGCAAACTCCAAAACTAGTGCTAAGTCTGTCAAAACCAAAATCAACACTTTAACATAAAGAAGTCCGAGACCCCAAAACTCAGCACAAACTATGTAAAAGACCTAATTTCTTGAAAATTCTTAAGGCAATTAGATCTGTTTTATCAGGTTAAGTACTGCAAAGGTAAAAATAGGATGTTTTGCATGATTTTATTTTGATTTTTAAATAAAGAAGCATTTATTGCATGATTTAAATAGGCTTTTAATGTTGTTTTACATTGTTAAGTGATGTAACGAATATTATACAATGATATGATCTGTAAATCATTAACTTATGCATTTGTAACTTAGAAAAGGACTTGGTATCTATTTCATAAGGTAGAACTTGGCTTAGGAATATGAGATGAGTAACTTATAGATAAATCACTAAGACCTAGGAATCAATGACCTTCAAGACAAGCTTGACTTATTAGGTCTAGTCATGCAAGTTAAATGTCTGTCCGAGCTCAAAACATGAAGTACAAATTCAAGGGCGTTCCTCTTGAAACCAAGATAACTTCTACATGGAAGAATATAGGGGACACAAATCTAGGTAATATAGACCTAGAAGACTTCAAACTCGGGGTGTTTGGACTAAATCCTACACCATTGGCCAAGAAGATAAGAGATAATGGTATCACAGAAGTAGGTGCCTTTCCTACCTCTATATAATGTGCAGAGCTCGTAGTGGCATGTGCAAAAAGATATGACCCCCTGACCAGAACCATTCAAACTACAAATGGGGAGGTTCTAGCAAATTTGAGCCCACAATCCTTGGCAAAAATCTTTGGTATACCAGTTTACCCTTTACTATCCATACCAGATAAGAGAGATGTTGAGGACACTTACAAGAAATATGTGGACAAGTGTAAAAAGTAGATTAATGATCATTGGATGAAACATAAGAGGTCTACTATAATCAAACTCCCTCACACATTATATAGGAGTGATTTTCATGATGAGATTGGGGATTTGGTAACACTGTTGAGCATAATGTATGGACTTCCCATTGCTTCTACCTTTAAGGAATGGTTGTTTGTCCTTATTGAGGAAATAATACATGGAGATAAGAAACTTCACTGGGCTCAAATCCTAAGTGACAACATGCATGAGGCCTTTGTGAATTTCAAAGGGAAAGAGACATTCAGATGGACTTCCTACGTTGTTTATGCCTTGGCAAGAAGAAATGAATATCTGGGACTGTCCAAGATAGGAGAATTTAGGAATGAGGACCAACAATTGAAAGTTTATGAATGGTATACCCAACTGACTATCTCTCAATCGTTGATTCATTACAAGAGAGTGAATGATACCTTCACTATGCATATCACTAGGATACTCCAAGATAGCACTGCACTAAGGATATCTCCCGAAGCCATGAATGTCATACAACAATATGGGAGATGGTACCTGCAGTTTCAGAAGTTTACTTACTTGAGAATCCAAGAATTTATAGGTACTCCATATAGGCTGCCCTAGTATTAACCAGACAAGGTAGTGCTCCTTGAGCTAACTAGGCAACTCCTCCCCTGTGCAGAAAGATTGAAACATCTGCACAGGGTCAATACTAAGTTTCTAATTTTATTGGGAAAGGGTCACTATTCTTGTACCACCTTGGGGGCAGCAGAGCACTCAGACAAAGAATTACAGCTGTTGAACCTTCATCCATATATTAGAAGGAAACATTTTGATCCCCATGGGATAATAGAAAGGTATGTTAGTAAGAAATTGTTTCATCGAGATCACCTAGAAGACTTCTAGGCGGATTGTGTAGATGACTATGATGTAATAGGAAGGAATTATTCCCGATTGTCCTTAGAATGAATAAAAAGATTTCATATCTTACAAGTACCAATCCAGCTTGTAGAAGATGGAAATGTTGTTCAGAGAGGGCCATGGGAAGCACTGCTTAGTCAGCGTATCCCTCCTCCCAATTGGGCCAATGCAGAAAAAAGTTCATTAGATGAAGCCATGAGAAACCCAATTAAACTCAGTAAGATTTGGGTCAGAAGTCAAATAGCAGTGTTAACACAAACAGGGGTTTCATTAACATATACAGAGGGAGATTCAGAAAAGGAATCAGGAGATGAAGAAGATCAACCTCTAGAAGAAATAAATGTAGAAGAACAAGATGTAGTAAAAGACACTGACGGTGAAGAGCATGTATCATTGGCTGAAAAGGGGAAAACTAAGAGGGTAGTTTCCAAGGCACAGAAAAGGGATCCACCTCCTGCCACCCGGGCTAGGACAGTTAAGAGGAAAGATATACCCAGTAGCAAAGGGGACAATTCAAAGTATAAGAGGCCAAATGCACAAGCAATCGACGTATCCACTGCTGCCCCTACTAATACCTCAACCACCCCTCTAGTTTCCTCATCTCCATCTAATGTCGCCATTGCCTCATCCCCTCCACAAGTTACCTCATCTACTTCCTCTTCTCCAAACAAAACATCCACATTACTAGTCAATAACAACAAATATGAGCATACCTAGCTCTTTCTCTTCACTTACTTCCTCCACTATCATCCCTCGAGTTTCCTTATCACCTCCTGTCTCTACCATGTCCTTACCATCTATATCATCCATTTCTTCCTCCACTCAGATGTCGTTACCACCCATTTTCACCATCTTGGCACCTTCATTTCCTCTCCCATCACTTATCCTTTCTTCACCCATTGCTATCTCTTCCATGTCCTCTCTCCCTCCTATACCACCTTCACTAGGTTTTGCCTCATCTGCCAATTTATCCCATGCTTACCTACCTTCCTTAGTTTCTCATTCTTTGTCAGCTATAAATGATTCTTTAACACATTTAGTTATTTCCTCTTCAGTGTCTGCCCCTTTAGTTGTTCCACAACTGCCCAAGATTGAAAAGGTATGTGCAGAATTAGAGTCTCAAGAAAAAGAGACTACCACTGGAACAGCCACATCCATTGAGGTAGTTGAGGTAATTGATAGCCTGGTAGATAAAGACACAATAGATACAGTGTTGGGAATTGCTCAACAAGCCATATTGGAAAATCTGAAGAATATTGAACAGTCAGATGGTGAAGGAGATGATGGAGATAGGTCTAAATTGGAAATTCTTGATGGGCTACCTAGTAAAGGAGATAGTCACATTGACTCTCCTAAGGATTCCTCCTCCACTGCACCTGATTGGCTACAGTAAATATTACAAAATAAAGAACCACAAGTGGAAATAATGAAACTGGATTTGGATACACTCTTGGCTAGAGTGGAAAAACCAAAGAAACGGAAGAAAGAAAAAATCCAATCTAGAATATACAAGGATGCCACAGGATCTAGGATTGTAGAAGTGGTTGTCCCACCTACAAATGTTGATAAAAATGAAGTCAGAGTAGAAGACTATATTGTTACAACTATGAATCTGGGACATGCTACAAGAGGACAGAAAATAGATGAATTCAAGGGAACAATGTCCACAATTTTGGACCAATTGAATGAGGATGAAATGACAAAGCAGCAGCTGAAATAGTAGAACAAAGAGCTTCGGCCATGCATACAATTCTTGATGCAGCTGTTAAATTCTTATGGAGAACCAAGAACAACTCCTGCCCTGCTATCTAAAGAAGAATTGTCTAAGTTTGATGATATCCACTGCTACAGGCACTCATGAATGGTTCACAAAAGTGTATGATGAAGGGTGTGAGGTAATATCCTTCACATCCTTACTGCATAAGGACGTTCATCTTTTGAGAGAAGAATGGGAAGATTTGCATGATGAATGTGAGCCTTATGATGAATATTATTCCCATATGTTTCCAAGAGTACAAACTATGAGGAGATTATCTAAGGAGGTCCTTTTGACAGAGAATATTTTGACAAAGGATAGGTTAAAGAAACCTGAGGAATGGTATGAACAAATTAAATTAAGAAAAGGTGTTTTGATAAAGTGAAAGATTCTTTCGGTATAATGAAGACCAAAATAATGGAGCTAATATATGAAATAAATGATACATTGAGAGATTGTATAAACACTGGTCTGGATGATTTGACCCTGATAGATGAGCAGCAGTGTAAATATAGGTTATACTAGGTCATTCATGGAGACTCACCATTGAACATGATTGGCAAACTTGTAAAGGTCAGTGATCTCTGATTTTCCTTTTTGGTGTTTAAAAGGGGAAGAAAATTAAGAGATGTTGTGTACTACAAATTTTCTGCAGAGATTGAGAGCCTGAGGTTTGGAGTAGATTACATCAAGGACCCAGACCCAACAGACATTAATCTAGCTCTGTCAACACTAGTAGCATACAGTAATAAAAAGACAGAAGAAGACAAAATCAATTTGGAGGAAGATGAACAATAGAATCACATGTGAATCCCGTCATTTGTAATTGATGCTATATTTGGAGGGTCATGTGACCTTATTTTGTCTTTATTATGTCTTGGGAATTGACTTTTCTATATGTACAACTTAATGGGTATTCAAAATGTCTAGATTCAATGTATTTAGAAGTTGTATTTCGTCTTTTCCCTACAAGACAAATGTTAATCCGAAAATGCAATTTAGCTGCTATAGTGCATTAAATGCCATGTAATCTAGACTGTTGGTGTTGAGTTAATCTCCACTGTTCATTCAAAAACTCAGTATGGAGCCTCCTCTATAGAAAGGGCTACCATTTATCTCATTGTAACAGTCTTGATGGTGAATTGTTGACACTGCTGAATTTATGATCAATACAAAGCAAATTCCTGCACTTTCTTCTGAGAATTTGTCTCTTTGTGTTATCAATTTGGTATCATGGTTCACATCTTGATCTGCTAATTTAGTTTAATATTTTTTGCAATGTTAATGTTTTATTGAAGGTATTTGATGAATGTTCCAAGTCCATACTATTAGTTGCTTGTTGACTATAAGTGGATGTGCATAGTTAGCCTGGACTATTATTTAGTGCTAAGTTCAATTGCATTACATTAGTTAAATCATGTCGTCAATTGGGTATTTAATGAATGTATGTAATCTAAAAATCTTAAGGCTCTATGGAAGATAGCATCATTTTCTGCAGTGCTATAGCAATCAGTTAGCTTGACAACACAGAAAGTGGTTTAATTTCAGAACGTTTGTCTACCATCAATGAGTTTTGCATTATGAATATCACTAGGACATCTTTCTAACCCTCTACTCTTTTGCATTTTCTTTGTCACAAATTGTTAGATTTAGGTTTTCAAGAAGCACCCATATTCTAAAGCAACTAAAAGTATCATAGGGTTTTCTGCATTTCCATTAACATTACTTTTACCAACCCTATCATTTTATGTAAGACCCCTTGTTGGCACAGCCAAACATACCAATCAAGTCATTCCTACAAGCTAAGAGCTAGATGTATTATCCTTGGGGCAGTCCTATCTTGGATAGGATACCTTTTTCAAGAGAGGTGAGATACCTATATTTCACCTACGTTGTTGTGTGCTAAAAACACCATCAACACTATGCACCCTAAGGCTCATAAAACAATTGGGATGATTTTTGGCTGACTTGGAGCTCCTTGTCATCACCATCAAGGCCTACAACAACATAGAAAGAGAATATGAAGGAACAATATGCCTTACCATATAGGTGGGACATATCCTATAGAAAACAACATGTCACATTGTTTATCTTAATATTCCCTACAACCTTCTTCTCAGACACCCATGGCTCCACACCATGCAAGCCACTCCATCCACATACCATCAATGCTTGAAATTCCCACACAACATGGAAGTAATGATTCATGTTGATCCCAAACTATTTAAATATTTCAAAGCCATTAAGGTTTCTTACCATAAAACCAATCATTACCCTAGCACCGACATTACTAATTGTGGTAAGGTCAAAGCATCATCCTCATACATCGATCTCAACACCCTTGCTTCCCCATCGTCTCCCTCCCAAAATCCCAAGTCCACCAAGATCAAGATCATCAACACCAAAATGTGGAGAATATGAGATACACAACACCTTTCATGTAGGCCAATTGCCTTGATCTCCATGATCCTATGGTCATCCTTGATAGCAACCTTCTCCAAAGAAACCAAAAACCATTCAACATGGGCCCACCACCTTCATGTCTAAAAGCACCTTAGACAAAAAGTAGATTGAAGGTTCCATCAACTCCTAATTGTACATAGATGAACCAAATTTCCCTCCTAAATACCTGAAACAAAACTACCCTACACCACTACATATTTGTGAAAACATGAACTATAAGGGTAAGGGCCTTGGCCTCTACAAGCAAGGCAACATCGATCCAATTTAGATATATTTCTATGTCGATCACCGTGGACTAGCGTATATGCCTCTTAGTCTAGAAACCAACAAACCCCGTGCTTCTTCTGTAAGTGTAGAACCATCTAATATTATTGAAAGCACTATGGGTGGAACCATCATTGCCTTTTTTGAATACCTTGACATCTCCATCCTTTTCCAAGAAAATTCTATCTTCACTATTGACTTACCCCTTCAATACCTTAACCTCATCAATTGGCACCAACAAGATCCTATATCTCTTAACACATTTTTGAGTGACAAGCCAATCATTGAATTCCTAGGGCTCTATGATGGTATTCCTCCAAGAGATCACAAAATAGGATTTGATATTGACTTTGACACTATTGCCTACTTTAGGGAGTAGGAAGAGTTCCTTAGTCACAAAAAAATAAACAATAAAAAACAATAAACAATAAAAGTAAAAAAGAAACATCCCCTAGTGAAAACCTCTCTAAGGTGTTATCATACACAAGAGAAAGAAATAAAGATGTGTTTGTTGATGAAAACCTCCCTAAGGCATTAATGGATGAGGAACTCAACCTTCCCCTAACACTTCTGCATTGGTAAGATTGCTCATCCATCCTAGTATTTCACATAGGAAATTAACTTGGGAATAGAAGATAGACAAAAGATCACCTAAGTATTTCTCTCTCTCATAGTTGTAGAAGTACAAAAAAATTCAACTATCCTTCATAGGGAATCAAACATATTTGCTTGGTCCTATGCTGATATGCTAGGGCTAGATCCCTCCCTTGTGGTTTACCATCTTGTGGTCCATCCTGATGCAAAATTGATAAAGAAAAATTCCAAAAATTGCATCCACAGATCACCCTTCTAGCCAAGGAAGATTTGAAAAATTTCTAGAGGTGGGCTTCATACACCCTATCGACTATCCTGAATGGATATCCAACATTGTTCTAGTTAGCAAGAAACCTACATGAATCTGACTTCAGAGACCTCGACAAAGCCTATCCCAAGGATGACTTCCCCTTCGTAATATCAATATCATCATTAATCTAACAATAGGTCACAAGATGCTCTCCCTCATGGATGAATTCTTTGGGTATAATCAAATTTGGATCGCCCTCGAAGATCAGTATAAAACAAAATTGACAACACCTTGGGGAATCGTTTTCTATTAGGTCATGATGTTTGGGTTGAAAAATGGAGGGGCTACTTATTAGAGGGCTATGATAGTTATCTTCCATGACATGCTTCATAACATCATGGAATACTATGTAGACAATCTCCTCATCAAATCCAAAACAATAGAAGGATACCCTCACATCCTTGAGCGCATCTTCTATCGCTTAAGAGAATGCAAAGCCTTCCTAAATCCTAAGAAATGTGTTTTTGGTATTAAATCAAGAAAGCTCATAGGATCCATTGTTTCTCATTGAGGTATTGAAGTGGACCCCATCATGGTCATAGCCATCATAGACATGCGACCTCCCAATTATCTAGCTATATGTACTTTTTTGAGTGCATACCCATTATGCTTTAAAATGCATGTTTGGCCACTCTTTGGTCCCCTTTCTTTCTAGATACACATACATATGAGACCTTATAGAAAAGTAAACATTTTGATCCCAAGAAAAATAGAAAACATAAAATGCTAAAATTAAAATCCAAAAACAAATACCACATAATGATTATAACAGTGAGTTCAAAGTATCATCACAAATTTAATAGGAAACACTACACACTATATAGTTTTTTAATGAGTGAAAATCTACAATATACAGATTTTTCTATAAATGAATATCTCCAATATGTTTTTCTTTAGTAAAGTAGATCCCACTAGAATTTATGCCTAAAGTAATAATAAGAAACTTATAAATTGTACACAACAACTATTCTAAAAAAATTCTAATGAACCTATGTTAATCATTTGTTAAATATAGATTTGTTATAGTTAAAAAAGCTATGCCAAGATTTCTAGAAATACATGTCCACACATATTGTTTTAAAATATTGTTTCTATTTATTGATATAATATGTTTTAATTAAAAGTTTGAATTGCATGCAACTAATAAACAAAACACTATAAAATATATAGGAATATAAAAGAACTTTAATAATATAAAAATAATATATATTTAATTGAAAAATTAATTATCTAAGTAGTTTCGTAATTCATATTTGTGGTTGAAGGGGCTTTTAATGGTTTAATGTTAAATATAGATTTGTTATTTATAAAATTGGCTAAAATATATATATATATATAATATACATTAAAATAGAATTACTACATATACACATGAATACATAAATTTTAATTTTTATTGAAAAATTATATTTTTTATATAGGGTAAAAGGAGGGTTTTAAAAGGATCCCCACCCTTTTACAAAAATACAGTGCTTAACAAGCAACAAACACAAGGCTGAGACAAAGCTGAAATTCATCAACTCGACAAGATCAAAGATAACAGCTACATTGAAAGTCCACCTCCCAACCTACCCACAAAGTTCCACCCAAAAGAACCCACATGGTCCCTAGACCCTCCCTAGTAGACCTTCCCCCACTTGTCTAGGAGGGCCAAATTTTAGAGGGCCTTTCCTCCTATTTTGTGCAACTATCCAAGAACCAGAGTCAACCTAAAGATTAGAGCTAGAAGACAACGAAATAGTAGCTAGAGCTAAGACCAACCCATCAAAGGCCATTGTTGTCAATAAAATAGGAGCCATCATCGCAAGCACACCAAGCTCATCCACCAGATGCAAATCAGAAGCAATCTTAGGAGGTGCAACAGTGTCCAAAGCCTCAAGTTCAACCTCATTTGGAGAGGAGAGCAATGGTAACTCAACAGTAGGAGAATCAGGAGGAGAATCAACTTCAACAGTGAAGTGATTTGGAAGAGCATCCTGCCACTAAGATGCAGGATCAACCAACAGTAAAAAATAACCCAACATATTTCCTATAGTTTCATAGTAGGAGTTGAGACAGAACTAAAGCAGGAGGTTGGGCATCCTAACCCAAACATGCTAGATATTCAAAGGTTTTATAGCAAGGTTGAAAGGACACCATAGTTTGAAAAGGAGAGAGTGTTGTTCCCACATCCAAACCTGACCATCAACCATTACATCCTTGTCATCTGCCGAATCAAAAGCTACACTGAAAAACCTCAGTGCAAGGGTAAATTTGTTGGTTTCTCAAAGCCATTTATGAAGCTTAGGAAGGCCTGGTCAGAAATGGTTAAAGACCTGGTCAGAAATGGTTAAAGAAATAGATCAGGGCCTTTGCAGCGTAAAACTCCTCACCCCCAATCACTTCCTGCCCAAAAGTTACAATTGGAGAGCAATGGTAACTCAACAGCAGGAGAGGAACCCACTCGGGGAAGAGGCAATAGATTCCTACTTCGAGAAGGATGCAAGCCAGCAACACTAGCAGGTAAACCAACATTCGCAAAAGATTGATGTATTATATCAAGCTTTGCCCCCTTCTCTGAGAATGGAGGTTCCACGATAGACAAAGGTACGACTGACACCAGAGGAGAAGAAATCTTAGTGTCCAAGCATGGAGCAGAACTGATAGAAATAGGGGAAGAGACTACTGCATCCACAGTGATTTTAGTTGCGGTCTTGTTTGGATCTAGAAGGGTTTGCATCGAAGGGAAATTTTAGAGAACAATTATAACCTGCAGTACAGTACTTCAAAATGGTTTAAAATAGCAAACAAAAGATTGAAAGTGAGGATGGCTAATTTGCACACTCAGATCAATCGAGATTTGTCTGAGAAAGATGTAAGGGCTAAATTATGTGAAAAGGAATGGGACAAGATTAAGAACAAAGGAGGTGAATGACCTTAAGGAGAGGATGTGGAGACTAGAAAGGAAGCAAGACAATCTATAGACCTCTTAGACAAGGTTATTCAAGTAAGCAAGTTTATTATAAGAATTCAACTGCCAATATTTCTATGCTACATGATAGTTTTCTAAGGAGAAAGAACTTCAGGGTTGAGGGCCCAATTAAGAGGATGAGGTCCCAACAACTTTAAAAAAAATATGATGTGATTGATTTAGGATTGTCTAGACTTTCTTTGCAAAGAATGAGATGTCATCTACGTAGTTTTAGTGTTAATTGTTGGTCTACTTCTAGAACTTGGTGCTCTCTACCTCTCCTGAAGTGTTGTTTTTTGGTTGTTAGTCTTTTAAGACTTTTCATGTTTTGATGTCCATTGTAAAAGCTTTTGGGCACTTTCAAAAATCTACCTTTACTAATAATATCAAAAAAAAAATTATTTGAACTATCTTTGCATGAGATTAAACACATATTTTTTCATATTAGTATATTATAAAAATAAAAATATATTATAAATAGTGTTGAATTGCTATGGAGAGGTATTATTAGATAAGTAATATTATACTATGTTAATTTATAATGGGTTTTTTTAACTCGAAGAAAAATAGATAAATATATTGTTAGGTATTAGGAGTAAAGGGTAATTATATTGGTGTTTTTTTGTTATGTATTAGAAATAAGAAAGTGGGATAAGAAGTTGGATTAAAAAATATAAATATAAATTTATCTTTTTTAATTTTGACTTTATGAAGCTAGAGAGTAGACTATCTATGTAGAGATTGCATACAGATTTATTTAGTCTTAAGTGAGTGAAATGGTGATGTTATTTGTACACCATAGAGAAAATACAATACAAATTTAATTCACAGAGAGAGATTTGACCTATGTACACTTTATAGCATAATATATAAGGTAAATGAGAAAGAACTTCCTTATAATCACCCACCAAGAAAAAATCTTCACATTTTTTTATATCAATAAATAGGAGTATAAAAAATGTCATTGAAAATATTTACCTAAAATATATGGTAAAAAGAAAAATATTTTAATAAGAATTATGTATTATGAAAGTATAAAAAATTTAACATATAAAAATAAAAATCAAAATGATACACATATTATTTACCATTTATGATCAAATTATTCAATTTTTAAAAAATATATATATGAGTCTATGGCAATATTTACCATTTATGATCAAATTATTCAATTTTTTTTAAAAACATTTGAGTCTATGGCAATCATAGCATATCATTTACAACTAGAAATATCTCCCCCTGGACCTCCAAAATAGATGTAATATACACCCCATGGCATAAGTCTATCAATATCACGTTTTATAGCATAGCACTCTGGATGATTAGCCACATACTCAATCTTTGGATACAGTGGATTGGCAAGTCTAGAAAATACTTGCATGTCTGTGATGTAAGCTGCATTTCCACTGCCCTTTTCTGGAAAATCTCCACTACCCATATTTGTTCTTGAGTGTGTCCCACTTGTATTTTTAAGCAGCAAAACTTCTCCTCCATATTGAACAGTATTAACTTGAGACAGATTTCCTACTAATTCTATGGGCAAGTATCCCACAGGTTTAAAATTTGCAGATATTTCCCATCTTGTCCTTCGCTGCAAGAAATTACAGAAAGTTTAACATATACTGTGAGAGAAAAATCACTCTTCATGTTCTCATATTTTTATAAGCTGGCAAAACATTAGATCCTTTAACAGTCTACTTACTTTTGTTATATGTATAGGAAGCTCTATTTGCTTTGTTGGGTTTCCATGTATGGATATATCTGCTAAGGCTTCACCTGGATAGAGTTGAGCATCCTTTCTCATTACAAATCCTGGACATTTTAGATCATAGCAACCTGTGCTTCTGTAACCATCAGCCTATAAAAATAAAAAAATATTACACTGCAAGTCATGGATCTTGAAAAGTATAAGATTAAATTTGGGTATCATAATATCTGAATGGCATCCTTACCGTCCAACGTATGAAAAATCTTGGTCGAGAATCTCCATAAAGGACTGGAAAAACCTGTAATGATCAAATCATTTCTACATTGATTAATGTGGTTTCCAAAATTAAGATCTGAACTTCAGAAAAAATGAAATTCTTTATCTAAAAGGAGGAGAAAGAATTGAAATGTTAATGTCCCAGCCTAGGCTTAGTTTAAACTAATCTTACACAAGAGAGGTACGTGTATCAGTCCAAAATTGTCCTAGTTAATACAAAATTGCTGTGAAATTGAATCTATTATCTTCCTTTGTCAAGTAAAACTAAATTAAATAGAAAATTAATTTTATCTAATTGAATCAATTCAGCTGTTTTGCTCAGAGGACTTGAGAGAAAAATATTAAAAATATTATGCTTCAAAATTAAAGAAAAATCCTGTTATCTGATTACTTTTTATGTTAAAATTAATTTGAAAAGATTTTACAAAACCCAATAGTCCTGGACTAATAAGATGGTCCCTAACTTCATCGTATTTCTAGGAAGCAAATTAAATTGATCCATAACCCTATTGAAAGATGGACTGGTAAGAGAGAACTATTGGGTGGAAACAAATCAAATATTCACTAAGAATGTGAGCTGTGTTAGATATTATAGTTTGAGTGAAGCTCAACCAAAAAGCTAGAAAAAGAAAAGGTCAGGCACGGGGCTTAAATTTGATGGGTATATTTAGTTATTTTAATTGTAAAATATAATTAAAATTTTAGGAAGACTGTATCATTTGAAAGGGAAGATTTCAAGTAAACTGTCAAAATTTCTATATTTTTAGACTATATATTTTTTAAAAAAATAAATAGTCTTTAATATTTGGAAGACAACTTCAAATACAAATAAGTAACCGTCACAAAAAAATTGTTTGACAAGGTCGACCGTCAAATTTAGGCCCTGGGACTCATGCAGTCCTTACCTGCCAGCCAGCTTGTATTTCCTGGATTATTGTTCCATCAGGATTTTCCAGTGCCACCCTCATTAGACTACGACTGGCTTCATACTGGTTCACATAAGGTTGCCATACATTAAACCTACCAAAAGCTTGCTCCACACTACCTTTCTCAATTAAGAGTCTGGCAAGGGCATGCTGCAAAATTGTAAAAAGAAAAAATTGCCAAACATGAGACTCTATTTGAAGTGAAAACAGCTCAACAGGAATACCAAATCACATGGCTTTTATATATATATATGATCAAATAACGGAACCTCTTTCACAAGATTGTGATCCAACACAAGCTTTGAGCCCATAACTCCATCTATTATAATCTCTTCATTTTCAGTCTTTCTCACAGCTGCGTACCCCTTATGGAAAATCATAATCTGAATAAGAAACAAAAAAATTAGTATCCAAAATGATTTCTGAGAAGCCATGGCTGGAGCGGAGATTGTGGTATAAACTATCCTTGTAAATAATTTGAGCTTATAATACTTCGGCTAACTTCTCAACTGCAATTCATGGCAAAGACCCATTCCCCTGCGAAACTTATATGTAGTAGAATTTGATTGAATGGCTGATAATAATAAATGGTCTGTTATAATTAATGGCCAACAATATTATTTTTTTGTTAGCATTCTTTCATTTGGAATAGTTTTTAATTAATTTTGGTTGTGGCAAGTTATCTTAAATATCGAAAGATCTCTTAAATCACAATAGAAGGGACCTTCGGTTAGTGGATGGAGACTCACTCTTTGTCATTATTAGTTATTGCGTTTGTAGAGACTATATTTTTCACAAATCCTTAAAAAAATGGTTATAAGAAAAACCACCACTTATATTAAATATCCAAGTTAAATAAATAAATAATTTAAATAAATGAGTTTGTATTTGTAATAAATAATTGAAATAAATGTTATGATAAATATGGAAATTAAAATTAAAATAAATTAAAATTAAGTATTTAGTGTAATAACAACTTTGGTTGTTATTATTTTTTTTTTACACATCAAGCATTTACTTAATCACCCAAACATCTTCTATCTAATTTAGAAGTGCCAACTTCAGAGACTTACCAACCATAGTCATGGCAACAATTCTATGCCACAACTTATATACTCTCATTAGAGTAAGGTAAGTTCCCAAGGTTAGGGTCATCCCTAGACCCAGACCTAAACCTCGAGGGTTCATTCGTAATAGCTCTGCTTACGTATCCCTTCGTGGGAAACAAAGGCCTCGTAGCTCGTTCATCAACAATAGAGAGGCTTCATCCTCTCCTCTGATATGAGATCTCTGGCCTCACTTTTAAATCACAACCATTAGTTGATCTTATGCTTCCAATTTAATCCATACACCATAGTATGATAGCAAAAACATTCTAATTGAATGATAGTTCAATGCCAATATCAATTTATGAACCCACACAAAACCACATAGTGACCCGCTCATATAAACATCACTTGTTCCCACATAGAGATTGGCTCAAGCATACATCATATGTACACAATATGACTAGCTCTCGCATGTGTCACACATACACAGTGTAACTAGCTTAGCAATACAACCCATTTACACAATGTGAATAACTCGTGCATGTGTCACATATACACAATGTGACTAGCTCATGCATACCACATATACATAGAGTGAATAACTCATGCATGTGTCACATTCACCTAGAGTGACTAACTCTTGCGTACAACACATATACACAGGGAGAATAATCCATGCATGTGTCATATATACACAATGTGATTAACTCGTACAGGCAGCATACATACATAATGTGACTAATTCATATATACACAATATGAATAGCACATTTAGGCATCACATATACACTGTGACAAATTCACATATACACAATGTGAATAGCTCATGCAGGCATCATATAAACACAATGTGACTAGATCACATGCACATCATAGGTACATATAGTGACCAAGTAGCAAAAAGGAATGGTTACGACCATATTGCAAGCATCTTCCCCTTCGCCTAATTCACTGGCCCATAAATCCTCAAATATATCCCAACTAGAAAAAGGAATGTTGGTGTATCTAATGGTACACCATGGGTTCCCTCCTTTTTCCTAATTGGTAGCCAACTATGATGGCAAGCAAGCATCTCATACTACTTGCGGTCATCATTAGAAAGGGCTCGTGTGCAACGACACACAACACATAAAGTCCTTACTATAAATGTACACAAGGATTGACACACACATACATAGTGACCAACTAGTAATAGGAAGTGGATGTAACCTACTATATGCATATTCCCATTACCTAGTTCCCTATCACATAAGCTCATAAATATCCCTTACGAGAAAAAGGAATGTCGATGCATCTAATACTACACCGTGGATCCCATCATTTTCCCAATTCACTGCCAACTGTGATGACAAGCAAGCATCCCATACTACTTGTTGTCATCACTGGCAAAGGAGTAAGTGTAAAAACATACATCCCATGTGACCATTAATAAGATTTCCATAGGCCATTGAACCATTTGAGTTAGTGGATCCTAACATCTATCACCTCCATGCCACTGGCGAAAGTCAATCCAACCTAGTATGGGATAGCTCCTAGAATCTATCACCTACATGGTACTAGTGAAAGATGGCTAAGCCCTATCATACCACTGGGTAGCTCCTAGTATTTGTCACCTCCATGCTACTAGTGATAGTTGGCTAAACCCTAAAATACAATGGATAGCACCTGACATCCATAACCTGCATGGTATTAGTGACAACTGGCTAACCTACACTTGTATCATAACATGGATAGCTCCTAGCATCTATCACCTTCATGCTACTAGCGACAGTCAGATAATCCTAAGATATGGTAGATGGCACCTGACATCTATCACCTACACATTATTACTAGTGATAATTGACTATTTGCACCTATATCAGACTCGGTTCTAACATGGGGGGTTATCTTATAGCCAATTACACATAATCAAGATATCATAAGGATTCACAATTACTGGTCAAGTTGACTAGGATACATGTGACATAAAGTAATACATAAACTTATACACATGGTCTTATAGGTCCTAGGGTCTAAATTATTGGTTAACACACAAGTAACACCCAGGCCCACATGATCTAGCTTCTATCTGGTCATAGATACAGACTCATAAATTAGTCTCAAGTCCATTCCATACATTCAACTTGTTACTTGGAAACACAATATGCCTTATACAGAAGTCAAACCCATAATAGTAATATTAGACAATATTCTATTCTAAGTGCCTAACATTTGCATAATTTCCATCACAAATCTTAGCATACAAATTATCCACCAACCAAATGTCAAGGCAAACACCATATATAGTTGGTAATACTAACCATTATTTACCCATAGTGTTCATTACACAAAAATCTTATCATTTTAGTCCAAGCAAGTCCAAAAGCACCTTCGTACATTCACATTAGAGGCAAAACATGAAGATAGTGATTCTAAAAGTTCATCCAAGATTAGAGTAGATTTAGAGAGCCTAACCCAACAACCTTAGAGTAGAGGAACTTAGTGCTGATAGAGTGCCTTTTACTGGCTTAGACCTATATAGTGGGTACTTATTAATTGGAAGGTGAGTTTGTAACATCTCAAACTAAAATGTCAATAAAACACTTACAAATAAAAGCATTTGATGCAAAATTCTCAAGATAGATGTTTACTTTTACTTTTTTTACCAAGTAAAGTAGGTACTTTTGCATTTACAAAACAGATGATATTTTACATTAGTTGATGGTCACTTTACATGCAACTTACAAGTCATTACAAATTTACATGTACAAATAACTAATATCTTCTGCTCACAAGTCTTTGGCAATCAACTGCAAAAGGGAGAGCATCACCTTAGTGCTTTTCTTCCAACCACAGACCAGCGGTCCCCTGCACACCTTCCTACTGGAATTGGCCCTTCTCTTTGCAAGGGTATACATAATGAGAATCAACTGATTCTATGTGCCATCTGAGAACTAATGCAATGTCCTAGCTAGGAATAATTGGGTTTACAACTTCTAGTCTAGCTCTAGCTATGTACAACCCTCTAACTATTCAAGCTATTTGGAACACGGTGAACCAACAATGCAAGCAGTGATTTTGCATTACTTTTGGCCAAAGTTTCATATAAATAAGTTGTACGTTCACACACTCTTTTCTCGACTTGGAGGCAATCATTCTTTTATAATAAATCAATATACTTTGATATGTGTACCCTATATCTGTCTATTTGACATTAAGTAAACCCACTACTACAGGTCAACTAGACAGGTATGTGGTAAGATCCTGGGTGACTTATGTACTTGCATCGAGTCCCTCTTTGCATCCTTACAATCTCGGGTCTATGACAAACTGTCAATCTACTCAATGTCTAGTCAACCCGATTTCATGCTCAAGGGTAAGTCATATATTCATTTTTTAAGACATTCAAGATCTATCATAGAGCTTTATTTTTGTTGAGGCTTTGGCCTCTATTTCCATGCCTCCAAGGAGCAATGGCCTTCGTCGAAATTCATACTCGACTTGCTACTTGTCAAGGTCATCAATATAGTTCATAATCCATCATATTTAATATTTACACAATTGTATTACAAGAGGTTATTTCTAAATAAATGGAGGTATCTTTATCAAAGATAAAATATATTCAAATATCATTTGCCATAATACTACCATCGGTAAAGTATTGGCTAAACTTAGTCACTTTCAACGATAACTCATCAGGGATTTTTTTAATGGCGAATCTTCACCAATTGGTGAATAGTTCATATCTGCGAATTGGGAATTGGCAAATGCATTCCCACCGACAGGGGGCCAATTCGCCCAGTTTTTTCAGATTTTAAGTCCAATGTGTTTCAATTCGCCACCCTATTAATTTTTGAGTCATTTATGGTTAGTATTTTCGCTACAGTATTCTATGTGGTTCTAACGGTGATCCGCCTGGAATTTCAAAGGCATGTTTTAATTCACCCACATATTCACCAATATCATTAAACGGTTGACATGCATGAGGACCCATTTTGCCAACATCATTAAACGGTTGACATGCACGAGGACCAATTTCGCTAGTATAATTAAATAGTTCACATGTATGAGGACCAATTTTGCCATTACCATTATAACTCCGTGCTAATCCAAGGGCCTTATTCACCTAGAAAATTACAGCATATGTGTTTGATGGAGGTCCATTTCACCTAACATTTACAAGTGTCCTATTAATAGTATGTATGATTCGCCAAATTATTACACTACCATTTGAAATCCCGTGGTATTCGCCAAATATGCATTGATATAAATGCATTTGAAATTCTAATTAATCCTTTAGACATTTTATTCAGCTCTGAGCTCTCGAATCCTTGATTCATTTTGGATCATAGAGAAGTTACAGCTACAAGCATTGGTGAGTCATAGAAAAGGTAAGTGATCATTTCTTTACTGTGTAATAATATAAGATTCATGTTGATTATTTATGTCTTTGTTTGGTTTCATTGTAATTTGTTATAGATGATATTGATTGAGTAGTCGTTAGGAGTCTAGGACTAGGGAGATATCTTAATCTAGGACCCAGGGAATCAGGGATCTATATTCTATCATCTATGATTCCTTATTGAACAAAATGACATTTTTTCTGTAGCTTTTAATTTGTGAGCTTGAATTTGAGAAAAAAGAAGTTGTCTGAGGGTGGTGAAGGGAGGTCAAGGTCATTAAAATGGAGAAACATAAAGTCATACTTTGGCAATGTTGGCAGTCCATCTGATGGAGCTACAACATCAGAACCTATACCATCTATTGACTTGGATGACAATGCCACGGATGATATTCTAGGGAATACCCAAGGTAGTAGGAAAGATGACAATGCCATAGATGATGTTCCAGGGGCAGAGAATACCCAATGTACTAGGAATGATGAGAATGCCATAGATGATGTTCGAGGGAATACCCGAGGTAGCGGGAATGATGACAATGCCACAGATGATATTGATGTTCCAGGGAATACCCAAGGTAGCATGAATGATAATATGAAGAAATCAAACTCAACAAATGATAATGAAGTTAATGAAGTTATAGAAATCAATGAAGATGAAGATCCTACAAGTGCACGCAAGGGGAAAATAAAAGCCAAATCAAAAAAGGGGCATGAGTGGGAAATGTCAAGGAGTTTTTAGATTGATTAGGTGTCAAAATTCCCATTCATTGAACCAGTGGAGAATGCAAACAAAGATGAACTTCCCACATAATGCAAGTGTAAGATTTGCAGTTCAAAATATCGTAGGGACAAGAGGTTGCAGCTAAAACTTGACACCATAGAAAAACATATTGGCAAAGTTTATGAAAAACAAATCATAGATGGACAAGAAAAATTAGTGATAAGATGGAAAATGAAGGACGAATGTCTTCATGTAAAGAATGCCCTCGAATATGATGCACATATGCAAAGAAAGGCAAAGATTCATGCAGGTGGAGGTTCAATTGAAGCTTAATTTGGAAAGATGATGGGAGAAGCACAAATGGCAAAAACTATTCAGTTGGGTGTTGTTTTTCATATTTTGACCAGAGGGCATCCTATGACAGACTACCTAGAATATAATAGTTTATTATATTTTATGGGTGTTCCTAATTTTCCTAACACACATTGGTCAATAAACAGTAGATGGGAATGGGCAAGTTCTCTTGCTGATGTGGAAAAATATGATTTACAGGAAAAAATAAAAGTCAACTTTTATTGCATTATCTTTAGATGAAGTTACAGCAATACATAATACTTCTTGGGTATGTATGCATGTGTATACTATGGCAAATCATGTCTGCCAACCTCATCTACTCTCTGTTTATAAAATGCAGGAGAATGCAACATCACAAAATCTATTTGAGATAGTTAAGAAATCTTTGATTAAAATTGGAGGTATGGATGACTACACAATTGCCTAAAAGTTGGTGTGTGTAGGGGCGGATGGAGCTTCAGTAATGCAAGGTCATAGGAATGGTCTATGTGTAAAGCTACAAACTTCTATTTCACCATACATGATTGGCATCCACTGCATGGCCCACAAAATGAATTTAGCATTTAAAATGGTGAGCAAGTTTCCTGCAGTATCAAAAGTTGAAGATCTAGTCCGCGAGCTCTACTCATACTTTTGCAGAAGTCCCAAACAGTTTTTAGAATTTCAACATTTTGCTGAGGGAGTAACTATAGGAAACAAGCTTCTTAAGGATGTTGATACCAGATGGATCCCCTTGCATGAACCGGCAAAAAGAGTTTTTGCAGAATATCAATCCTTGATTGGTGTAATGTACGACCATCGCTTCTAAGTTGACAAGGCTCCTAACCTCTTACATAGGTTAAGTGACATAGATACACTCCTCGTTTTAGCTAGTATTCTTCCCATGCTGGAGAAAATGAATGTGCTTATGAAAAAAGACCAAGAAAGAACTATGTATATTTCTGAATATACCAAACTGCACCGAATGATATGCATGACCCTCGATAACCTATATCTATCAAACAAGTCCTTCATAAGTCCAAAATTTAGCAACTGGCACTTGATAATAAATGTGATCAATCCTGCTAATTTTTTATAGTTTAATGATAGCAGGGAGTTATGTGTCTCTGTAAAGGGATTTGAGATACCAATGCACTATTTTAACAATGTCAAGCGTACTATCAGAGAATAACCTATTTCAAGGGAGGCTTTTCACAAGATTGTTATTTAAGTACTACTTTAAAGAATATTGTGAAATCTCTTTCCTTGGAGATTAGAGATCAATTACCTCGTGATGAACTACTTGAAGCCATGTCTATAGTGTATCCTCAATATTGGGTCAACTGTGAGCCAAGTGATTATAAAAATAAGATAAAGACCTTAACAGATCATTTTTGCAGAAGTATAGAACTTTATGGACAACAAATAGAAGGAATTTTAAATCAAACTAAGCTTACAGAGCAATTAGGTCAATTTACAACTTCAATGATTGAATAGTTTAAACTCATGGAGGCTCCCCACCAAGAGGGATCAGTAACAAAGCTTTGGGCAACCTTAAGTCAAAGAGAAATATTGTGTGATGCATTATCAGAATTTTTCAAACTTGTTGGTTTATGTCAAACCATGATATTGGGGTCGGTGGAGGATGAGAGAGTTTTCAGTGCATTGGGGTTCTTGAAATCAAGATAAGAAATAAACTTGACAAGAATTTAGAAAACTAATTGAGAATGTATACAACTAGAAATGATATCTAAAGTTTTCCTTTTGATAGGGTACTCGCAATCTGGAGGTCCTTATGTGAAAGAAGAGGGTTGTGCAACACTTCAAACAATAATAGCACAAATGACAGTGACACAATGAATACCAGAACCACATGTAGTGGTAGTGGTGTTGATGAGACACTCTTAAGTGGAGATATGGAGATAAAAGAAAATGAAGAACATGATCAAGATGACACTGGATATCATGGTCAAAGGGAGGAGAATGAGGATGGTGAGATGATTTGGAAATTTGAAGGGAATTAGCAATTATTAGGTATTTATATTGTAATTCATGTTCCAAACTCCAAAATGTTGTTGATGACATTTTATTTGTTTATCAGTGATGTACATTCTTCATTTTTTATATAAAAAATTAATATTTTCATATTATTATTCTGTTATACTAATAAGTTTTACAAGCATTCAACTAAATGCAAAGTATTTGTTCTTATCTATAACCACAGTAGTGTTTCATTTGTTTTGCTTTATTGCTACTGTGATATTTTGACACCTCCTAGAAAAAAGAATAAGGTTTGCATAACGGATCATGGATGTCCATGTGGAAGCTTTAGCGCGCACCCGTGGAGCCAAAAGGAGGTGAACTGTTTTCTACTGTGCCACTGCAAAATGATGCCATGTGGCCACATAAGACAAAAAAGTTGAAAAGTCAGCAAGAAGGTGCGTCTGAGATGGACTAATTTGATTGGCCATCAGGCTGGCTGCTTTTCACGTAAAGGCCTATATTTCCAAATTTGGCAGTTGATTCATGGCCGTCGATCTCACAATATGAATTATGCATCAATGGTTGGAATTTAAATTTTCTGTGTACACCTATCATGAATTCGCAGTGATGGCTAAAAAGACACTTAGACATGTAATTGCATTTATGCACTATGCCCTAATCTATAAGCTTGACTAAAGTTAAAGGTAAGGGTTTTTCACAGCATTTTCATAAACATGAAGAGGATTTATGTGCAGCGAGCAATTAGACGAGGAAATATTGTGATTTCAAGACTCTGCAACTAAAACCTGTAAGTTATTCTTGCTTGTTGTGTCTGTTTGAAGGTGAATTGCTAATTTGCTGCCTGGTAGAGGATATTTTGAGCATTCTTAGAAGAGAAAACCCTAATCTAGTGAAGTGTTATTTCCAAAAATGAGTCAAACAAGTCAGTCTTTGACTTCTAAGAGGAGTCTGGATGAGGATTTAATGAAACAATTGCCTAGGTCTTCAAGAAGGCCAATGAATGCATACAGTCCAGGTGGGCCTAATGATAGACTGTTAGATTTATGTTCTAGGTCTGGGATGCTAACTTGTCTGTGCATGGGTGGACTTTGTTTAAGGACTGGCATCATACGAAGGAGTACAAAGCCCCTGTTAGTAATGCCTAGAATTTGGATGTGGCAAAGTTGATGTGGCCTAATGTATTTGTAAATCCCGACCTAGTAAGGGTTGTTGCATGGAGATATGATCCTACTTCTAGGACTGTTAGGGCAAGGAATAATGAAGTCATGATTAGTACAACAAAGGCATTCATCACAAAGGTGTTTGGCCTCAACCCTGATGCATACAAAAAGATTGATTTCAACATCCTAAAAGATGAATACAAAAGAGCTCAGCATGCATACAAAGTATTCAAGTTGCCTAAGCATAGAGCAAGGGGAATTGATGGAAATTTAATTACAATATTAGATAGTGAAGAAGAATATTCTGATGTTTCACAATTCATGTATTACTTTGTAAAGACTTACCACACTCTATGCCATGTACTGGGAAGAGATGCATTGGATAAGATCCCAGTTCCTATGATGATGTTAGTTGCAAATGTACAAGATATTTCAACTACTAAAGCATTTGAATCTTATGCAACTTATATAGCAAACAAGATGCATGAGCAGTTATTAAAGATTAAGAATAATCTATATGTTGTAGATGCAAAGGTGGAGTTTAAATGGTATTCAATTATGTGTTGGCAAGAGACACTATATGGATTCATGATTGTTGTCATTGATGGCAACAAAGTTCATCCCACACATCCGCAGGACATGGTGTGTCTCTACCGGAAGTCAAAGTGAAGAATGTTGTGGTCCGGTAAACAAGAACAGAGCATATGGCGAGGTCTGACAGACAGGTCCGGATCTCTCAGATGAAGTATCCTGGTGAAGTGCGGATTTGGGGAAGTCAAGAGGATTACCTTGAGTAATATATTCCAAGGATTTAGCCTCCGGTGATAGATGAGGAAAAAGATATGAATACTTGAGTATCGGGTTCCTAATTGGCAGTGTGACAGAGGAAGAACTGACTGGCAGAACATCAGACATTATTCTGGATGTTTTACTGATGTTGGTAAAGGTTATGAAGGCATGAATTATGTTTGGTCGACATGATTAATGATTTCCACAAGTATATCCTTGATCCGCAATACTTGGTAAGCAAGGATTCAGCCGACAGATTAGAGTTTGTGAAAAGATTGACTATTCTGGATGCCGACTTGAAAGGTGATGAAATCACTTGTGCGGATATATATACAAGATGGATTTAGTTGTGAGAGGTGAAGTGATTATTGGTGATGTGTGAATAAAAGTAGAAGAGCAGAGTAAAAGCAGTAAGGAAGATCTGGTATGTGAAGGGAAAGTAGCATAAAAGAAAAGGAAAGATGAAGTGCAGCAGATCAGTGTACTGAGCCTAACCGGAACTGAACTCTAGCATATGTAGATGCTCCCAATCAGTTCAAATATTGTTTTACATTTTTTTTATAGACAGTGAGTCTCTTGTAGGTAGTGTGCCTCTTGTGAGCAGTGTGCTCGGGCAGTGAGCCCTAATTGGCAAGTGCCATTTTGTATTTCCATTCTTCTAACAGAGAATACTATCTCAGGTTAATCACCCTGTGGTTTTCTCCCTTAACAAGGTTTCCACGTCAAAAATATTGTGTCATGTGTATTTCCATTTCATAGTTATGTTTACTTATTTGAATTAATGCTACATTGATTATTAAGAAAGTTTAGAAAGCAGAAATAATTAGGATAATTGATTCACCCCCCTTTCAGTTATCAACAATTGGTATCAGAGCTAAGTTCCTCCTAACAGAGTCTAACAGCTTGAGGAAGATCTGGGAATCCAAATGGATGCATATGGTTTAAGGGAGAAACTCAAGACTGCCCTTGATGATCTTGAACAGTCAAACTCTGAAGTCAATGAATTAAAGGAAAGACTCAAACAAGTTGATGATTTCATGAGAGAACTAAAAGACAAATTCTCTCTATGAAAAAGAGAAAGGTGCTGCTTCAGCAATTGGCAAGTCAAGGTGAAGCAAATGAATGCAAATGAAGAGCTGAAGGAGAAAACCAAGTTATGTGAAAAGTTATCAAAAGAAATCATTATGGTAAGACATGAAATGGAATCAGGAGTTATGAAGTTTACCCAAGAAGTTGAAGAGAAAAGAAAAACTGAAGATAATATAAGACAATCTCTCAAGGAGAAATCAGAAGATTGCCACCAGATGGATAGAATTATCAGACATCTTGAATCTGATCTTGAAGATGCTAAAGATAATGAAGAAAAACTTGAGGATCAAATTCTCTCTCTCAAAAGGGATCTTCAAACAGCAAATGAATATAAAGAGAAATTCAAGATAAGTTCTGCTCAACTTGAAGTTCTTCTTGGAAGTCAAAAGAAGGTAGATGACAAGTGTGGTTTGGGATATGAGAAAGGAGAAAGCTTCGGATCTGATCAGAAGAATTTTAGATCAGAAAATCCAAGGAACAGGCCTAGAAGACCTCCGGTAAGACAGCCTAATGCTCAAAGATATCCATCCTTCAATGGATATTGCCACAACTGCAATAACTTTGGTCATAAAGCTAATCAGTGCAGAAAGAGAATGAATCAAACTAATTCATCCTTCTCCGAACAGTGTTTTAATGCAAAAGGTATGGTCACAAATCTCATGAATGCAAAAATATGCAAATGAACAAATCATTCAATGGTAGATGATTTGCATGCAATAGAATAGGTCATATGGCTAATCAATACAGATCAAGAAGATATCAGTCAAATATGCAAAGAAATGTTGTTTGCCAAATCTGCAATAGATCCGGTCATAGTGCAAAATTCTATAGAAGCAAGAATCAGGACAAAAGAGGTCCAGTATATCATAATCAGAATCAAGATAAGGGTAAACAAAAAGTGAATGCGGATGAAGTTAAAAGTGAGATGAACAAGATTTGGGTGAAGAAAAGTATAGAGAATGTAGAGGATGGATCCGCACCAGACTCTGGCGCTGATATTCCTTCCAGAAATTAAAAGGTGAGCTCTGGTTCAGGGGGAGACACAAAGAAAACCTTGTTCCCCCAGCCAGTCAATTGGTGTCGGAACTGGCACAAGGAGAGCTGCGGATTAAAAGGGGTCATACAAGAAACATCTAAAAGGGGTATGGTAAAGATTTGAGAGATCTGCAAGAAGTTTTGAAGAGTCTAATCCTACCAGAATTGATTTGGTAAAACAGTCTTCCGATAAAAATAGATTCCTTACAAGTTTGGTCTGGTATGATTCAAACTATGGTGTCTTGATCTGCAAATAGATCAAATGACTAATGAAAGGAAGATAGATTATCACTACTCTCCTAGAATAATTTTGAAATCTGTCTCAGTGATCTGGAAAGGTTTTGTCTCTGAATAAGACAAACAAGGCAAACCGGAATGAATTAGGTTGCACATTTATTGCCGAATGAAAATTACGGCTTCTCAGAAATAAAAGAGTTCATTTGCTCATCATTTGTACACTCACATGTGAAAAAGAGAGAAAAGGAGCTCTGCAACTACTTCTCCCAAAGATCAAGACGATTCTTCATATAGCTCAATCCGGATTTCATCGTGTGTGCCCTAAATAGCGTAAAATGTATTCTTCGTTCTTGATATCTTTCAGTAAAATTCCTTGATGATGGCTACTCTGAATATAGTAAAGATTTTTGATAGACCTCACCCCATTTTTAAGAAGCATCCATACAAATCCTTGGAGGTAGATCCCCTAGGAGCCTTCTCTAGTGTTTCGCATGGTGTTTTGCACACCAAAGATATTAGGGTTTACATACACGCAAATGTTGAAGAGTTTGGGGAATTCAAACTAAGAGATATCTATCACAAACAACTGTTAGATGATTCATTTGAGCTCAAACCCCAATACAAGGGCCTCCGGAATAAGCACTTTGCACAATACATACATTTCCCCTGTTTTACTGAGGATGAATGGGTCAGGTACATTTTGAGCAGAATACATGACAACTTCATGTGGTTAAATGGGCCATTCAAAATCACAAAAGATGCCATCAGGGCAGTTACCGGATTACACTCATCCGATGGGATTCCTATTCTTAAATCCGTGAAGAATCAAACTGTGAGTGAGGCCACCGGATCCAAGTTTGACAAAAGAGCAATGACAGTAGATGACATCTCTGATTCGGATGTCAAGTTTGCCTCCATGATCATTGGATATAAAATATATCATTCTAGCAGGGAAAATTCAGTACCTGGAACTGCCATCTACACCGCTTATAAAATGCTAAGAAAGGATGCAGACTACGATATTTGTCAGCTTCTCTTGAACCAACTCTTGGAGAATCTACAAAAAATAAAGAAAGATAAAAAGAATTCATTCAAGTATGGTGGATTAATATTGTGCTTATTCTTCTACTTTATGAATGAGCTTCCCAGATCTAGTGGCTAGGTGTGGGAGAATGATAGACCAATAGCTATCCAAATCAGAGATTATTTGCATGGACTCGGTGATGACAAAGCACAAAATATAGCTTTGTGGGGATATTTTAAGAATTTTCAGAACATGATGCAAGCAAGAGAAAGGATTCCCCAGTCTCTTGTTGAGAAATACAAAGACACAGTTTGTTTTATGGTAGAGACTGATCAATGCCTAATGGAGGCAGTAGAACCAAGAACTGTGTGGATCATGCCTATGGGGTATGAAGTTGATGAACAAATTGTGGAGCTACATGTTCAACACATGCTAAGTTAGCGAAAGGATCCAAAGGCAGAAAGGTTTGGAACCTTTGAAGAGCTAAGTGTAAAAGTTCATGTGGAACTCAGACAACCGGAAATAAAGAGGAAAGTAAGAAAAGAAGTTGAAGAAATTGCCAAAGGCTTAGGCATCTCAAAGGAGGCTCTTGATGCCAACAGAGAAAAGGTGGAAAGGGCAGAGAAAGAGAAGAAAGAGGCAGAAAAGAAAAGTGAGGAAAGTGTTCTGGTCAAATCTTCCACCCAGACCAGATCATCAAAGAGATCAACACCTGTCCCTACTAAAAGCTCAAAACCGGAAGTCCAAGCATCCAGAAAAGGAGAAAAGAGAACAAAGAAAAAGGCAACAAGGTCCTATGTTAGCCTAAAGGATGATGAGGAAACTGAATCAGATGAGGAGATAAAGAAACTGAGGAAGAAGAAGAAATCATTCGGTGAACACTCTACAGGTCAAGGAGAAGAAGAGAAGGAAGAGGAATTTGTTGAAAAACCCACTCTATCCTTAGATGTTGTAGTGAAAGTAGTCACTGTGGATGGGAACCTGCAACCTTTAACAGAATTCTATGATGAATACAATGAAGTAGATAAAAAGATTCTGGAGGAAGCCATAGTTTAGTTTTTGAACACTTACAATAAAGCTTTTATTGAAATTATCTCTCTAATTCCCAAAAGCTTAGAGAAAAGTCTTGAAATGAGGAAGAACAATGCTCGAGCAAAAGATCTCGAGATCCAGGAATAGGTCGCCATTTAGCTCTTCCCTTCAATCACTCTGAAACAAATGAACATGATCTTTAAAGATTGCAAGGATGAGTTCTGGAGCAAAGCTAGGATGAATCAGCTAATGCTTGGTGAAACTGACAAAGTGGCAAGAGAGACCAAAGAGATCCTCCGAAATGCTTTTAAGAAATTCAACATTCCAGTCATAGAGGACTTGGGTACTGACCCCTCAACCACAAGTGTTGAAAAAGAATCCACTGAGCAAGTCATGGACACCGGTGTAGAAAAGGATAAAGACTTGGAATCTTCTACTCCGGAAGAGGTGGCTCATGAACAATTAAATATTTCTCCTCCGGTTTCCCCTACAGTCTCTGGATCTAAAGGAGAAGAAGGAATACAGGAGATAGAAGTAGAGGTGAAGGGAAAAGAAGATGCCAGTGATAAGAATGTAGAAGGAGAGAAAACTCCAAGAGACAGCTCAAAGAATGCAGAAGAAAAGAAAAATCTATCTCCGGCAAGAGACACTGCAAAAACTATCCAAGAATTTCTGAACAAAGAAACAATGGAGATTGAACTAGAGATTCTACAAGGACCATTCAATTTTGATTCTCTTTCTCTGGTACAGACAATGAAGATAGCTTCATTTGATAATGCAAAGGCTAAAGAAAAACTCCTAAAGTCTCATATGGAAGACTGTGAGCTTATAGAGGTAGCATCCAGAGTGTTGGAAAAGATCATGCCATCTTTTCAAAAGGATCCCACAGCCTCTTCTTCCAGTAATCTCAAAACTCTAGTCAATAGTGTTAGCACACATTTTGATTCACTAGAGAAGTCAGTAGAAGATAAGGTCCGGAAGGAATTTCTTGCAAAAAGATTATCAGAGGTACAAGTAATGATAGGAGAAATATGAATATTGGGATAAAGAGCTTAGAAAATGCTCTTAAAGATGGTGGAGAAATGTACAAATTTTTTTTATCATGGTCCAAAACAACAGTGGAGATTGAGAAGAAAATGAAAGAACAAGAGGATAAACTGACAAATCTTTCTCAAAATTTTGATCCACTTACTGCATCCATAATAAATCAAGAATGTCAAATGGTTGTAGTTTTGAATGAGATTAAGAAGCTTGAAAAAGAGAAGAAAACCAAAATCATTAGGTTGAGTGAGCTCAAAGGGATAATTGTCCCTAAATTAGAGGCCATGCATGAGGCCATAAAAGAAGCTAAAATCACAGCCCAGACAAATGATCCAATAGATCTAAAAAGGGCAAATGCATTTACATTTCTATTGAGTGGTCATATATCAATTTTGGACATAATGAAGCAAAGTTGGGCTACAGAATTCATTCAACTGAAAACAACTTTTGCAGACATACTGTAGTATATGTAAGTATTCCATATGTATATACTTATGCGGCTAAGTATAGTTAAATTTTTGAAATTTTTGGTATGCGGACCCTACCCTTTGCCATTGGTGTCAAAGGGGGAGTGAGGAGCAGTGAAAAATGAGGAATCCAACTAAGGGGGAGCTCCAGAATATGTATATAAAAACAAAGCATCAGCCAAGGGGGAGCATAGTGTAAACACTTAGTCATTTTTCACTAAGTGTTGCCATCAATGCCAAAGGGGGAGATTGTTGGAAAGAGACACTATATGGATTCATGATCGTTGTCATTGATGGCAACAAAGTTCATCCCACACATCCGCAGGACATGGTGTGTCTCTACCGGAAGTTAGAGTGAAGAATGTTGTGGTCCGATAAACAAGAACAGAGCATATGGCGAGGTCCGACAGACAGGTCCGGATCTCTCAGAGGAAGTATCCTGGTGAAGTGCGGATTTGGGGAAGTCAAGAGGACTACCTTGAGTAATATATTCCAAGGATTTAGCCTCCGGTGATAGATGAGGAAAAAGATATGAATACTTGAGTATCAGGTTCCTGATTGGCAGTGTGACAGAGGAAGAACTAACTGGCAGAACATCAGACATTATTCTGGATGTGTTACTGATGTTGGTAAAGGTTATGAAGGCATGAATTATGTTTGACCGACATGATTAATGATTTCCACAAGTATATCCTTGATCCGCAATACTTGGTAAGCAAGGATTCAGCCGACAGATCAGAGTTTGTGAAAAGATTGACTATTCTGGATGTCAACTTGAAAGGTGATGAAATCACTTGTGCGGATATACAAGATGGATTTAGTTGTGAGAGGTGAAGTGATTATTCATGATGTGTGAATAAAAGCAGAAGAGCAGAGTAAAAGCAGTAAGGAAGATCCAGTATGTGAAGGGAAAGCAGCATAAAAGAAAAGGAAAGATGAAGTGCAGCAGATCAGTGTACTGAGCCTAACCGGAACTGAACTCTAGCATATGTAGATGCTCCCAATCAGTTCAAGTATTGTTTTACATTCTTTTTGTAGACAGTGAGTCTCTTGTAGGCAGTGTGCCTCTTGTGAGCAGTGTGCTCAGGCAGTGAGCCCTAATTGGCAAGTGTCATTTTGTATTTCCATTCTTCTAACAGAGAATACTATCTTGGGTTAATCACCCCGTGGTTTTCTCCCTTAACAGGGTTTTCACGTCAAAAATATTGTGTCATGTGTATTTCCATTTCATAGTTATGTTTGCTTATTTGAATTAATGCTGCATTGATTATTAAGAAAGTTCAGAAAGCAGAAATAATTAGGATAACTGATTCACCCCCCCTCTCAGTTATCAACATTATGTGCCATATGTTTCTATATGCTGGAACAGGGATGTGGCATCAAGATTTGCATGTCAGAGAATTAGAATAGGATGGTACTCTTCTCCCTGTCCAATTATGGACTCATTTGTTAGATATGCACTATGAAAATTTAGACTATGTGATTTTTGAAGAACATTTTGTGAGAAGGCTACTAAATTTTATGGAACCTAAAGGTGAAAGGGTTCCAAGGGATGTATTAGATTTTCTGAGACCATTAGATAGAACCCCTGAACTAGGAATTCAACATAATTGGGGAGATTGATTCCTACACACTCACACTACTTGCATTAGGGTTTATGGGAGCAAGGTTGCCCCACATATACTACCAAAGTATGTGCCAAGGAGGATTGCATATTTGGAAATTATCTAGCAATTGAATGAATTAGATAAAGAACACCTGAGATTGCAGAAGAAAGGGTCATTTTTCCCTACTGCCACCAAATTTTGTGACTTATGGGATACAAATAAAGATGCTCTAGATCAAATTGATTCAGTTTTGGAAGGTTACAAGATGGGGTTTGAACACCCAAGGGTATTTGATCCAGAAGGTTTCATCAACAGGGTGAGACTTAATGTCAAAAGGCCACAACTCACTCATAAGGTCCTGTATGATGAGGATGTAGTGAGAAACTGTGCTACCATGGAGGAAATTCATTTATTAAGGGAAAAGTGAAGAGCAGTGATGGAAGGGGAAAGAATGAGAAACAATTTGAATTTTGCATATCCTGGGGCTTTTGCAGAGGAAAATGACCCTATAATAAGGATTCAGAAAATTATTGCCAATGCAGTTACTCTGATTGAAAATGCCCCTACAGGTGAAGAGAGACCTACATATGATCCAAGGAGTACAGTCAAGCCATATAGCAGAAGAAATGAGTCTCCTGATTCACCTCTGGCCAAAAACTTGAAAATCAATTACTTGGAGCATGAAGAAGAAATAGAGTTTGTAGACTTGAAGGAGAAAATTAATGAACAAGAACAAGAAATTTCTCAACAGGTGAATTCACCTGAAAGAATAAGGTCTTATGCTTCTCCAGATAACAGGTTGGCAAGGTCACTTTCTAGTGACCAGGTAGATACAAAGGACATCAGAGTGCTCGCTTGTGCACAATTTTTAGAAGATGATGCCTTAATCAATACCCCTGAATTTAAGGGCTATGTGTTGAAAGTGAGAAATGAAGAATTTCAAAAGAAAGTGGAAGAAGCAAAAAGAAGAGCTGATCCTAAGAAGTATGAAGAAACAACACACATGGTGCTCAATGAATTGAGCCAGGTTATCAGTAGGATGACCCCTGATGAAGGGAAAGCTTTTTGGTGGAAAAGAGTGGTCTGTTATTACTTCCTCATTGGACTTTAGTAGATGCAATTGCATTTGATACTATCTCAAGGATGAGCATAGATATCTCTGATGATCAGGTAGATAAAGCACTCTCTAGTGCAGGGTTCAATCCTAAATTTGAGACATTGGCAATATGGGCACTGGCCCCAAACAATAAAAAGCCAAGGATGGGTTTAGGTGAATTAACAGGAGATGTGATAATAAAAGGAGTATCAGATACTCTAGCTCCTCAAGCTGCAAGCTTGAGTGTTCACACAGCTCAATTTGTTGAGGCTATCACCAATAAACTGCAGAAGGACTATGATGAGTTTTTATTGAAATATGGACAGGCAATGGCAGAATTAAATAAGTACAAGGGGTAAATGTTGTTATCACCAGGTACTTCAATTCAAAATGTTTTAGTCCATGTGGATGCTATAGAAGCTTTCCCAACAAACAGAGAGACATTGCTCTCAGAGATTAAAGAGTTGAAGGAAGAAGTAAAAAGTTTGAAAGATGAGAAGAAGACCATTGTTAAGGAAATGGTTACAAATTTGATTAACCATAGGCTATCCAAGATTACAGCCAGGGTTGATGATACATGGAAATCTTATTGAGGACAGCCCAAGACAAACATAAGAAGGATAAGGAAAGCTTGAAGGACATGATTAGGGTATGGCTACCTAGAACTGGAGAAATAAGGGAAATTCATAGATGTTCAAGGTTTGCCCCTAATACTCCAGTAGAAATAAAATTAACTCTTGACATGATGCTTTTGTTAGAAGAGGTAGTGGCTTTCCAGCTAAAATTGGATAAAGTTTTGAAGGAGAAAAGACAATCAATTGAGAAGATAGATAAAAAGATTATGCCAAGCATATTGGAAAATGATGGACAAATAAAGATTTTGGACAAATGGAAGGTTGATTTTGAAGATATAGCCGGCTAGCTCGTATCTTCAAGTTGTGTAGATGGTGATCCAAATATGAAAATTTTAAGTTCTACACTTGATAAGCTACATGCATTGGAATTGAATTTTGAGATATTCTGTAAGGAGTCAAAAATCTTAGTGGATGCTAAGTATGCAGGGCATAATGAAAAAATAGCAAAATTGATTCCTTTCCAATGGCCATCGGAGAAAGCATGTGCAGCTTAGGTGTCCAGAACTATGGATGAATGTGTCCAGGGTGAACAAAGATCCAATCATGGGATATGTCTTCTTAATCATTGGGATAAAACACTTCTAACAGTTTTTTGGCATCTCCAAGTTGTATTGTATTTTTTCTTTTTCTCTTTCATATGTAATTTGAATTAGCTTCCCAATTGAATACAGAGCAATTTCTAAGAAGCTGTCCATATTCTGAGTAGTAAGTTTCAATCTCTATCATGTTGAATGTACTTTCTCTATAAACATTATATGTACTTTGAATGTAATATATGATAATAATAATTATATAATAAATATATGATAATAATAGATTCTAAAGGTCAGTTCCTTGTTAAATGGCTTAATCTAACCTTGTCTACAAAAAAGAGCCTGGAAGAAACAACTAAAATGAATGTTGAAAACAAAAGAAGCAATACACCAAGATTAAAATATATTATCCTTGAAGATTAAATTCAATAGTTAACAAAATAAACTACACATCAATCATCCAAAAGTAATAACAAAAATATGATAAAAACACAATTCTACAACTTCATATGTTAATTGAATAATAACTAATAGAATAAAATAAACACATCAATAATAACGTAGAAAGTAATTAATCACCAAAAAATAATTATAATAATAGGATAGAAACACATTTTTTGGTCGGTAAACTGCAACATATGCAGGAAATTATATTAATCAATAAAGATTTACATTCGATTCAAGCCTAGAGGGATCTTCACATATTAATACAAGAGCACTCATTGTGCCAAAAAAAAATATAGTGCCAAGAAAATTCCCAAAATTAGCCCTCTAATCTACCAGCCCAGGCTCCAAAAACACGCAGCACTAGCCACCAGCTCAAAAACTTGCCACCCTACCACCTCGGTCCCCAGCACAGCAATCACCAAAAAAGTGGCCTCGAGACTGGGAGCCCGACCACTCCTACAGCCAGTAGAATTCCCCCGCACGCATAGTGGCTGCGAAGTGATCAATCCATACCGGAGTCTCCTCTCTATCGATTCCAATTGCCCACCGAAGAAAGTCTCTCCCATGAGCCGCCCAGAGATCATACCTTCCCAGTTGTTGCTCATTCATGTTTAGTAGGAACAGTTGCCTAGTATCGCCCTCCTCTTCCTGCTACAACTTCTCCATGTCCCTCAGCCATGGGATCCCGACCCCCAATTCTATAAAAACTACCACATCTATGTCGTTCACAAGAATATCTGGAGTGAATACCTCCCGTAGAATCACCAACGCATCCACCTTTGCTTCTCCTAGGTCAAACAAAGAAGCTAGAAAGCATGAGGAAATGTCTATATTTACCATGTATCTGTCCTCTGAGACCAAGAAGTCTTTACCCAGAACCATCTTCACTTCCTCAATGAAGAGTTCATTCTGCTGCTTATAAATGATCATCAGTCTATAATTTGTGATACGACCTAAAAAGGTTGTAAGGAAATGAAAGCATCTCATAACGTATTTCTAAGAATAGTGGTGTCTTCGACAATTTTAAATTCTTTTCAATTGCTTCAAAAACATGCACAACTATGCCATTAGAGCGGAAATAGACATAGAGCATTTCCAACATTGACCCTTAGAGCAAAGTACAAGCAGCATTAACCAATTTTAACAGCAGAAACATTAAACATGAAAGACAGAACAAGAACACAGATTTACGTGGGGAAAACCCTTATGGGTAAAAAACCCCACACTCCAAAACACCGAGCCTTTGTATTATTCAGCAACCAAAAAGTTACAATACATTTACAGGCTCATAGCCTTTACAAGAGATTAACATCTTGTTCCTTCTGAAGAATATCTGAACTCTATTTTCACTCACTCCTCAATCCCTTCGCATACTGTTAACATGTCGCATACAACACACAGCATAGGACTTCACCGAAGGAGAAAACCAGAGCTCACCGGATTGATCATACCATCCAACTCTCTCTCTAGTCAATCAATTTTTTCACATTGCTTTAGCAATCCAATCGAATCCACATGCAGCTGACCGTTCATTCCAATTGTCCAAACCGTTCGCATAACTGTCTAACCGTTCGCATTCTTGCAGGAAACTTTAGTCCCATATGCACCAAACATTGGACGATTTCTAGTTTATAGACATGACCACAAGTAAGATAACTGTTGGCACTTTTGCTGACAAGACTATGCAGTACACCTTTCACCGACCATCGGAGAGACCTTGACCTTCGGTATAACTTTAGCCCTCTTTGCCGACAATGTTTCTCCTGCCAATGCCAAACCTCCGCTAACCCTCCATTAGAGTGACAAGTAAGATCGGGAAGACTTCTCAACATTGAGCTGACAAACCTTCTCACACTGACCACACCATCGTCAAGACATAGATCATCGGTGACACTTCTACTATCTGCGCCGATAGCAAACCTCATATCGATGACCAGGCCTTCATCGGAGAGACACAAGAGTATCGAAGCGAGTTCTCAAGGCTTGGCCGATAAAGCTACTCACTCCGATGGTCTTCCATTGGAGTGACCACTAACATCGGAGTGACTACCACAACCTTCCCCGACATCCAACCTTATGCCGATGGGCTTCTCACATCGGTAAGACCTTGGAGATCGGCATAAGACTCTGAACTCCCGCCGATAGTGAAAGTCAAGCCAATGATCACTACCATCGGTGAAACATATGCGGTCGGTGTAACACAAACAAGGTCTGTCGATGGAGATCAGTCAACCTGATAGCTTTCCTTCATCTGTGTAACCATAACTATCAGTGAAACAAGTTAAGTGTTCGCTGATGGTGTTCTGTCAACCCGATACAAAGAACATCCCACTATGAACACCGAGATCGCTGTGACTCTTGCCGATCACTGTAAATCTGAGACACATGAACTCAACATTCTCCCACTTGATGAAGGATTTACAGGAAATCATCAACACTCTAGGTCACAGAACCAAGGTTAAGACTGCCTCCACTCCACTGTGCTCACAAGCTACACAGAAGCTCCAACTTCAAAACTTCGAGAACACAGCCATGAAAATCATCCTCTAGAAACAAGATTGACCATCAACTAGAACAACAATCAGAAAACTAACTGCACCCATCCAACTGAACAAAACCCACGTGACTGAAAATAGCACACACAGCCAGTGCTAAAACACCCAATCACTCATACCTTGAAGGTATATACATCAATAGACTCATGCCACCTACATATACACCCATCAACTGCAAATACAAGCTCAAAGTGTGAACCAGTCGAAGAAGACCAAACACTTCAAGAACTCCCACTGCATGGGTAATGCAGATCTGAAAAAGATCATGGCATACAAAAAATCCACCAATAGCATTCCATAGAAAGTGTAAATAACATGTAGTACCAAGGAAACATCCACCATGATATGCAAAATCTGTAAGCAAATAACCTGCAAGAACAACTCCTCACCACCAGTCCAAAGTTCTCCCAAGTTCTCCACATCCAACAAAGAAAGAGATAACAGAATAGAACCTTCATGCTATCACCCAACAACATAAGTGAAAGCACATGACCACAAACTAGTGATCACTTCAACTCCGAACAAAGCCTCAAAATAATGTAATGTGAAACACACCATCAGAGAAAATAACTGAGACCAAGAGAAACACTGCACATCATATACCTATAGACAATCCTTTTACATACACCTCTGAATGCCAATTGTGTCAAGTACGATCTCCTTCAAAACACCCCAAAGTGAACCAGCATAACAACATCCAAATAAACATTCAATCTCCAAGATCAAACGCAACTAACATGGATGTAAGCCTCACAAACCAAAGAAGATCAAACTAATTCATTTCCCATTTCAGGAAATCAGCCCATTAATCATCTCCTAACAGTCCTCATCAATGAATGATATCTCTAAACTCAAATGCAAAAGGAGATAAACATGCTATTCATCTCTCACAATGAATCCTCCAGAACCATCTATGAGCAGTTCAAGATCCATATCTTTGAAAGAAAGCAAAAAAAAACACCTGAGAGAAACAATGGGCAATACCTCTCAAGTAATAAACTGCCGAGCAAACTAAGAGGGGGAATGAGAATGTTCTTCCAAGATATCCAAGTCCCAAAGACTTTCTCCAAGAACAATCTCCTCTAGTTCTTTTTTTGAACTCGCATTCAACCAAGGTAAAGACTCCTCGAACTTCCAGCTGTAAACTTTGATTAAGCACAGCATATACAGTCTCACCTTATTCTCCATGTATCCATGAGTACCTATGAACAATCACCTCATGCTAAACTCCAATTGGATCACTACACCACTATGAAGTAATCAAGCAAATGATAAATGTACCCAAACATAGAGAAGTTACCAGACCACTGTCAAAGCTCCAATCATCTGAAACAGGAACTTATCATGACATCAAGATCTTACCATCTCCTTTAGGAGATTCCATGCTCTAGGTGAGCATAACCATGGTCTCTAGATCAATTTATCATTCCAAAATTCAAAAGCAGAAATCATGATATGAAACAAACCAAAATTCTAAACCAACATCACCTGTCAAGCACCACCAACACCTTAGCCAAGAATTTCATGAATCCTCCATGACTTCAAGATGTTACTCGTCCTCAAATAGTGCCCCTACAAATGCGAAAGAACCCTTCTGCAGAAATAGGATCAAAGAACTCCTCCTAGTAACATCTGCAACACTAAAGAAGATCATTCACCACTAAGTGATGAACTTTCAATCATTGCTAAAGCTCCCACTGAACAGTGACAATAGAGCTTTCCAAGCATTCTGACCAAACATCTCCTAATCTGAAAAACCTTCAGGTCCACATATTAACATGTCCATGTGACAATAAAACCAAATGGCACCAAGATCTCCAAACCAAGGAAATATAAACTATCACTGTCAATAGCTTACACAAACCTGTGTGTTCAAGCTATACATGACATCATGATACACATGTTATAGGTCTCCATAACCAACTATTTAGATACTCTACAACATCCATCCTCTTATCTTGAAACAGTCACACCAATGCACAAGTGACCACAGACAAGGACATCTAACAAGTCTGCACAATCAAATAATCAATCTTGTGGATATAGACCGTCCACTTCCAAGTTATCTCACTACAATCAATAGGTTGTACACACCTAAAGAACTGCATAACTCGTAGATCCAAAATTACTGAAACATACAAACCCATCATTGCACTAGAAAACTACAAAACTGAGATCTCAGGAAATAGATAACAATGTAGACAACATGACTTAAACACCAAATTACTTACAAAACTGATTTGCCAAATATGTCCACAACCTGAGCACCATAGTCAAGAAACCAGAAGCATTACCACAGAAATACTGAGTGTCATATCACATACCAGCACTCCCATGCAAGGAAAGCATTTCACCTCCTCACATCATGCACATAGCATGCATGCAAAAATTGCAACTATATCATCCAGCACCACCCCAAAAGCCAAGGTCTAGAAATAGCTTAACGGTAGCTTCACAAAGCCACAAGTTTTTCTTTTGACTGTGTAAAACCTACAAAACCACTGTGTTTGAAAAACACCCATGCACATCCATACCCACTTCACATCTGGAAGACCCAAAAGTATACAACATAAACTCCATAACAGTTAAACCAGAATAATGGATCATCATGAATATGCATAACCATAGATTTTAAGGAAAAACTATAAAACCCCTCAAATCCAATAAACATGAATCTGAGTCATGCAAGTGCAAAATATCCAATTAAGGAAACAGCAGTTCAAGAGCTTCAAGCCCACTTGTAGATGAGTCCCTCAACCATCAACATGCACATGCATCTGAGAGAATCAAGCTACTACAGAAGCTCTCAGACCATCCAATGATCAACTTCATAGCCTACATGCAATCAGGGTAATAGAAAATTATGCCTTCCAATACCAGGAACAGAACACCCAGCATAAGCACAATAGTCCATGGCTGAGCAGTAACACAAACTTCTTCATATCATCAGAGAGCCTCTCACATAGACACCCAATATGAAAGTTACTGCAACAACACAACCACAAACCAAACCCCATGCAACAGGATTAAATACTGTCAACTAAGAGCCTTAGGCCACACCACGACTAGCTCTAGTTTCTTCATCTTCACCATCCTTCAAGCACTGCTGAAACATGAAGACAAGATTAACAGCTAGACTTCCACTCAAAGCAAAGATCAAATATCAGACGATTCCTTCAGATTTCCTCAAGCCTGTCACACTGAGAAATCAGCACAGAAGGAATACCCAGACCTTATACACCAGGAACTCTTACATGCAGACACATCTAGCACACAAATGTACATATGTGAGCAACAAAGCAGATCCTAGAAGAAGGCTCTGATACCACTTGTAAGGAAATGAGAGCATCTCAGAACGTATTTCTAAGAACAGTGGTGTCTTCGACAATTTTAAATTCTTTTCAGTTGCTTCAAAAACACACACAACTATGCCATTAGAGCGAAAACAGACATAGAACATTTCCAACATTGACCCTTAGAGGAAAGTACAAGCAGCATTAACCAGTTTTAATAGTAGAAACATTAAACATGAAAGACAGAACAAGAACACAGATTTACGTGGGGAAAACCCTTACGGGTAAAAAACCCCACACTCCAAAACACGGAGCCTTTGTATTATTCAGCAACCAAAAAGTTACAATACATTTACAAGCACATAGCCTTGACGGGAGATTAACATCTTGTTCCTTCTGAAGAATATCTGAACTCTATTTTCACTCACTCCTCGATCCCTTCGCATATTGTTAACATGTCACATACAACACACAGCATAAGACTTCACCGAAGGAGAAAACCAGAGCTCACCGGATTGATCGTACTGTCCAACTCTCTCTCTAGTCAATCAATTTTTTCACATTGCTTTAGCAATCCAATCGAATCCACATGCAGCTGACCGTTCATTCCAACTGTCCAAACTGTTCGCATAACTGTCTAACCGTTCGCATTCTCGCAGGAAACTTTAGTCCCACATGCACCAGACATTGGACGGTTTCTAGTTTATATCATGACCATAAGTAAGATAATTGTCGGCACTTTTGCTGACAAGACTAAGCAGTACACCTTTCACCGACCATCGGAGAGACCTTGACCTTCGGTATAACTTCAGCCCTCTTTGCCGACAATGTTTCTCCTGCCGATGCCAAACCTCCGCTAACCCTCCATCGGAGTGACAGGTAAGATCGGGAAGACTTCTCTCAATGCTGAGCTAACAAACCTTCTCACGCCAACCACACCATCGTCAAGACATAGATCATCGGTGACACTTCTACTATCTGTGCTGATAGCAAACCTCATACCGATGACCAGGCCTTCATCGGAGAGACACAAGAGTATCGGAGTGAGTTCTCAAGGCTTGGTCGATAAAGCTACTCACTCCGATGGTCTTCCATCGGAGTGACCACTAACATCGGAGTGACTACCACAACCTTCCCCAACATCCAACCTTATGCCGATGGGCTTCTCACATCGGTAAGACCTTGGAGATCGGCATAAGACTCCGAACTCCCGCCGATAGTGAAAGTCAAGCCGATGATCACTACCATCGGTGAAACATATGCAGTCGGTGTAACACAAACAAGGTCTACCGATGGAGATCAGTCAACCCGATAGCTTTCCTTCATCGGTGAAACAAGTTAAGTGTTCGCCGATGGTGTTCTCTCAGCCCGATACAAAGAACATCCCACTATGAACACCGAGATCGCTGTGACTCTTGCTGATCACTGTAAATCTGAGACACATGAACTCAACAAAGGTGACCTAGCGCTTATTACAGTGAAGCCTTATTGGAGTCTCCATCATGTGTTTTGAACAAGCCAGACGAGTGTCATTTTGTTGGAGACCTCCAGGATTTAAAGGAAGATCGTTAATGAACACACACCTCAGGTGAAAGATGCATTTATTCGTTATCTAGATTTTTGTATCGTCAATCTTCGGTTTGTGTTGTCCTTAATAATTACAATTATTTATTCCTCGCACTGGCAGAGTTGTTAGAAGCTCTCACGGGAGAGCCATTTAATGCCTGGGAAAAGTATTGCTACTTCAATAATTATTAACGATATATAACAATTATTATATTAGATTGTATTATATAATATGATTAACATCATATCTTATTAATTTATATTATATATTGTATTAGTATTAGTATTAGTATTGATATTAATATAATATATGACAAAATAACCACCACCAAGGGGATAAAATAACTTAAGTTGGGGAAACTGGCTGCACAGGTCAACAATCAATTAGAAGGATAAACCCTAAATGCCTTAGACAACGCCAGCTGTAGTGTTTTTACTTGGAGATTTTGTAGAGTGAATCATGATAACATGAAAACCATAAAATTTTGAATTGATATAACACATCCATTTATCTTTGCCCTTTTTATACATCGCTATACATTGCCATTGAACTCATTTCGTTTTTCTATGTGTTGAATGTTATTTAAATTGATAATATTGAAAATTTGGACCATCTATGTTCTGTATACATTGCAATTTACCATTAAACTCATGTCAATTTCAAACTGTAATTACTTCTATATTTTTTTGTTAAAATTTAACATCACCCTTCAAAAAAGATTGGGGAATTACATCGTACATGAACATCTGAGTTTCTAACCAACATCTAACAGTAACAAATGCAAAAAACCAACACAGACTATTGAATCCAGAAGCTCTTCATGCAATACTGTCATGGACTGTGGAAAACACAAGTTTACCATCTAACCAACCTCAAAGCTTCAAACAAAACTCCTATCCTTCAACCTTCAAACCTTGCTTTGATCCTCCAAAATCTTTTTGGTTCCTCTTTTCGACGACGCTTAATGAATATTTCATTATAGTCCATAATTATCCTATTAACAGGCAATGGGTCCATTACAAATTCAATTATGTCCTCATTCACAAAGACAGTCAATGATTTACTATAGAACCTTGCTTTATATGTACAAGAAACCACTAGGTATGGGTAACAATAAGGCTAGTAAAGGAGAATTAAATTGATTTTCTCGAGGTCACTGGCAATTGAGTTGCAATACCAATTCCATGCGTTAATTCAAATTTCTAGTTTCTCATACATGTGCATTCATGTGTGGGAGATTCAACCCACCACCCTTAATAGAATTCATCATTTACAAATGTTAAAAGTGTCGATTCTTGACACAATTTATTCCACTTGATGAATGCTCGTATTTCTTCATTCCGAGACATGCAAAGTAATAACATCCTACATAGCCACACACAAACAAAATTTTCCATCGGACCATCATTCTTATTGCTATTCTAAATCTGTGAACTGAGAACTCTATCACACAATTAAATTCAAAATCATGAATGATCACAAAATAAGTACTTGGTAACTTACTTTCTTCACACAAATGTTGTAATGAAAGCCATTACTTTGAACTTTTACAGTTTATTGATTCTTCTACTATCTAAAACTTAGTAACATTTGCAATATAAGGTTGAAACAATAAACACTATCATATATACATGACATGTACTGTCGTGACAAATGGGTAATAAATAACAAACAACTCCATTTAATTGACTCTGTCATACCCTGGGAATTCACATTGGCTAATCTATGCAGTATGTCACTTGCCATTAATGAACTCAATTGGAATTGGCTAATCTAGCTGGTTAAGTGGCACTTTCAATGAAATCAATAGTACAACTCTAATTAATGATAGAGCAAATTGTTCTACTTGTAGTCTTGTAAATTATTCCACCGTTTGGTGAACCATTGAACAAATGATGAACGATTGTAGTTGAATTCCTGAAGGTAGATCTCCAACGGTACACATTGTCAACAAAATCATCCAGAAATTGGAATCAACTAGGAGCCATTAGATATTAATAGATCAAAGGTTGAGATATATATTCTGGAAC
This sequence comes from Cunninghamia lanceolata, assembly GCA_027924645.1. Lineage (NCBI taxonomy): Eukaryota > Viridiplantae > Streptophyta > Pinopsida > Cupressales > Cupressaceae > Cunninghamia > Cunninghamia lanceolata. Next base: position 1,093,617 of record BSBN01001153.1, read on the forward strand.
TTTTAAGTTTTATTATTTTATGGTTAGATTGATTGGTTGATTTTGGAAGTATTAAAATTCAAAATATATGTAAAAAATAAGTTTAATTAAAATCATTCCTTGAATCCTTCATAAAAGAGATTAATAATGTGTGTAATTAATGAAGTTAACAAATTAGAATTAGAATCATCTCTCATTTTATTAAGTCAAGAAACTTAAACAACTATTACAAAAAGATCACAACACAAAGATGACATCCCTTTATAATAAAGGATACATGGTGAAAGAAGAAACCCTTAGCCCCTCGTTGGATAAATATTTTCAATTGATAGAGAACTAAACACTATATATTTCCCTTGTATTTTCCTTACAACACAATGAAGAAGAAACCTTCGCTTGAGCCCTGGCCGCTAGACCGGGAAGAATATGTGAATGAAATCGGGAATAAAACTGGGGATTTCATCTAAATTTAAGAAGCAAAGCTAACATGGTGAAAGAAGAAGCCTTCTGTAGTATGGATTGTCTAGAAGAAACCTAGAAAAATCATCGTACTAAGCTGGCTACCAGACACATGAACCAATGGATTGGGAGAGATCACTATCCACAATCCATCACTAGGCTACCAGAAAGATGCATCAATGGATTGGGAGAGAACACTAACCATAACCCATCAGATAGATGCAAGACCATCTAGCATACAATGTTGGCATATGCATTTGTCTACTAAGCCAAGGCACTTTCCAGCTACAGTGAAAGAAGAATTATGCCAAAAGGCACCATTCTCCTTCCTCTTTATTTCCCATGTAGTTGATTGTTATCATACCAGATCCTCCCATGTCATACATGGAGTTCCCATGGCTCATTTTTTTCCATCTTACAAGGACTAGGTCCTTCAAGGTAAGGATAACAACCCAACTGTGTAACCATTCTAACCCTTTCCTCTGCCAAAAAAGACTGTATTCTAACTGAATAATTCCCAAAATTAGCTAACAAGGAACAACCAAAAGTTGAAATTGATTGTCGAAAGCAACTTTCTCTATCCCTTTATAGCCATGACTACTGGGAAATTGGGAATTTAAAAAATCATTACCTATCCATCAGTCTATCTTACTAACCCTGCAAATAAATCTCCAGACGTCAAAATGTCACTTCAGAATCATATCAAGCTCTGAGAGTGTTTGAGCATCCAATTCAAGAAATCCTCCTATGGACTTGTCATCTTACACATATGGACTTGACATCTCTCATCAAAAAGTAAATTGGCTCCATCTACAAAGCTTGAATTTTGCATCCACTTGATTGCCTTAGGTGACTGATGTGACCACCAAAACGTCAACCATCAAAGAAAATTGTTCCACTTGTAACTTGTTCCGTCGTTTGATGAACAAATAATGAACGGTTGTAGTTCAATTTTGGAAGGTAAATCTCCAACGCTACACATTACCAACAAAATCCACCAGAATCAACCAAGAGACATTAGATATTATTAGATCAATGATTGAGATATATGTAAAAATAAAATACAAATATAATTATATGGATTATTGTATAAAGGTCAAGGTGGCGGTAGAGCGCAAGCCCTCAACTGTGAAGATAGGCCTACCTCTTAATTTTGCTATGTACATTAAAAATCATGATGCAATCATGATGCGCCACATGGCATACAACACAGTCCACTTGTCTCTATTCTGGAGACTTTATGTAGAATTTTGGGTGTGTCAATACTTTGGCCCAAAATAAAACTTGTGTCATCGATCTGCGATCATCTAACGATCAAAAACTATTAGAAATTTAGAATATTTTCCATTTATTGACATGTGTGGTGGAAGTGACATCTGTACTTTCGTAATAAATAAAGAATTTCGTGGGAAGCACAACTGCACATTTTTGGGAAGGCAATTTATGCAGCTCATTTATGAATCGTACAATAGTACATATCATCTAAATCAATGCAATTTATGGAAACATTTTATTAGGTTTGCAACCCTCTCACCTACCTTATTTTGCATTTTTACTGGTGTACTTTGGAGGAACTCTAGACTGTGTCTTCTACAGGTGTTGAACACGAGCATTCACAACCAGGTTAGCTAATTGGTGCTCTTTCTTGCCCTTTTCTTATAGTGATAAATATGAATTCTTTTAAGTCAACTGCGTGGGAAGAAATTATTTTTTCATGATTCCGGACTATTTGTTTACCCCAAATCTTCTAGAGATTTATTTAGCACCCCTAGCAATTATAAAAGATTTTGTTTACTGGTTTCTTAAACAAGTAAAGATGAAGCTTTTGTTTATTGAGAATAGTTTAGCTAAGGTGAAGGATACCGAGCTAAGATATATAGATTTGGACTTGAAGGATTTCTAGGCTGGATTAGAGAAAAAACCCAAGTCACCTATAGCCGAGAAAATCCTAACAAGTGGGTTGGCTCTTGTTGGGGGTTTCCCACCCATTGTACCATGTCTAGACCTAGTTGTTGCATGTGCAAAGAACTATTATCCTAATATTAAGGTCCAGTCATCCTTTATTTTGGAGAAGATCAAGAGGTGGCTTAAGGGGAAATTTTGAGAGCATGTTGGTTCTTCTTCTGTGCATAAAGAATCAGGAACAAGAGAGCAAGGAACCTCCCAGGCCTCCAGAATTCAGAAAACTTCAACTGGTGTGGAGAGAAGTCATCACAGAGTTGGTTCACAATCTGGTAGTGGTGGGGATGGAGACCAGCCTAAAGATAATAGGAAACTAAAAGTTGTATGTGAACAGGATGGTCAACCTGCATTCATGAAACCACGAGAAAAAAAAGAAGTTGAATGCTTTACAACAATTGCAGGAAAATCACATGAATTCTCCTATGTTTCCTTCACCTGGTAATGATTCTTCCATTTGTCAATAGATTGCTGATGATAGTACTTTTCGTTCCTTGTTTGAGATTCTAGCCTCCCTCGTATCAAATGAAATTCCTGTGTAAGATACTCCTAATCAGCTAGACAGAGTTGTCCTAGGTGCAAGTGAGTGTGGTATAGTTTTGTCTTCCCCTTCCTGGCTAAAGAAATTTGTTGAGAAAAAGAGGATCAGGAGACATGCCCCAATGGAAGACACAAACATTGACACTATGGCTAAATTGTTGCATCCTACACCTGAGCCTAAGAAGGCTAAGAGGATGTCTCGGATGGTAACGGATTCTTCGTTAGGGCATAGGATTTTGGAGATTGTAGACCCCATCGGGGATAAAAATGAAAATGAAGTCACAAAAGCTGATTTCAATATGACCAAGATTGACATGGGTCCTCCTACAGTGGAAGGTGATTTATATCATGCAAAATTCTCTCAACACATGCTAACAAAGAGAGTTAAAGTTCAGCAACAGGAGAACGTAAAGCTACAAGCCTAGGTGAATTCTCTGACATCTTTCATTCAATCTATTTTGAATAGTACTTCTCAATCCTCTAATGCAACTCCTAGTGTTTCTGTTGATGGAATGGATTCTAGCATATTGCAACAAATCATGAGATTTCAAACTCTAGGTAAGGTCATCAAGCAATGGGTAGAGAAACTCACTATTGATGGTTTGTTGTACATCAAGGAGGTCATGAAACTATATTCCCTCATTTATGATAAAAGGAAAGGGTTAGTTGTAAAGTTATGAAATATAAAGAGGGAAGATAGTAATCTGCTCACAGTGTCTACAGAGATAAAATATATGATGGAAATTGATACAAATATTCTTGTAGCTGAAAAAAAATTAAATGATCCAAATGAGAATGATTTTGTGTCTTGGCTAGATGCACTAGAGTGGAAGAGGTCTATGCTAGGGGATTTTAGTGGACAAATAAGAAGAATTTTGAATCAATGTCACACTGATATGGTTGATCTTAAAAACAATTGTAGTACAATAGATGTAGAGATTTCAGCTGAAAGTGGAGAGAACTCAACTTGCTTAATGTCAAGGAAGTAAAGCAAATTTAAAGAAGATGCTTACTGAAGAGCTTGTTGGTGCTGACGTAGTTAATGGTGAATCACTAGGGAAGCTTGGAAATATATCAATGTATCTCAGACCTTTCAAGCATGAAATTGATGATGTCTATAAGAGACTAACAGATGCAGACAAAATGATAAGTAAGTGGAAACTTCGGAAAAACATTACCTGTGGACCAAGTGACAAGATTTTAAATCCCATCATTACTAGGTATAGGAGGTACAAGGCAAAACTAAGAGCATCAACTCAGGTGGGCTCGACTGTTGCTCGGGACGAAAACCAAACTGCTGCCACGTGATGGAATTTCTTATTTTTATGTTATTTCTTTAAACATGCTCTAGATACTCTTGTGGCAAAAAGACTTATTATTGTTTTATATTTTAAATAAGTTGTCCCCAAGAAGTTGTTATTGTTTCAAAGACAGTTATTTTATGACAAGGCTATATATACTAAGCCTATCAATGCATTTAGGATCTTTTGGCAAACTTTGTGTTGTTGATAGGGCAATTTTGTGTTACTCTATATTTTAGTTATTTTCAATATATGAATTGTTATTTTCAATTTTCGTTAATCTGAATTGTTCCTTCATTGACACTTGTCTCTATTCCAGAGACTTTATGGAGAAAGATGGGTGTGTTAGAACTACAACCCAAAATAGAACTGATGACGTTGATCTCTGATACTGACTATCCATTGATCTAAATGTAAATTTTTTTAAGCTATAAATTTGCCAAGTAAATTAGTCATTATAATTTGGCATTTGATATTTTCGCCAGCCACATGATGATTTTTCAAAAAAAAATTGCCAGCACATTTGCCAAATAATTTATTTTAAATTTTTGAATATCTATATGATTTGCCACCTAATTTATTTTATTTTTTGAAATACAACTATAATTCGTCACCTAATTTATTTATTTTTTAGAATACAACTATAATTCACCAAGGAAATTTTTTTTTTTTCAAATCTATTTACAATTTGCCAGCAAAAATACCACTGTCGACAAATTTGAAAAAATTCACCAATGAAATTATTATTTTTTTCAAAAATAGGCATAGATTCGCCAAAAAAATTATGGCCTTGGGCTAGGATTCACCAAGATTTTATAGGTATTTTTAGGGGGGTTCCTTAAAGTTATCCCTATAACTCATGACTATTCTTAGTCGCAGATAGATCTTAATAAGGAATGTGATAACAATAGCTTAACACATATTATCTTTGTGTTTCTATTACACATGTAGTGTATACTTCTTGGCCTCACAGCCATATATAGCTAGCTGGTAAAGCAATATCTCTAAATGACTATAGTTGCACTAATTCCAGGCTATCGGCCTCTCATGGAGAATAAAAACCATCTCAACAATATATATAAGGTAACAAATAGAAGACAAGGGTCTCGGTCTTTAACAAATGAATAAATAACATTAGTCAATAGGTCTTTATCTCCCAGAGATACATCTATCCCGAGCAACCTATACAATGGTTGATCACACTCAACTCAATCAAGTTTTCAATAGTTATCGTTTAGTAGAGCTAAGGAAAATGAATGGCCTTTCAGCCTTTATCGAGGCATAGGAGTATATTCATATAATTTGGCCTTTCATAAGAATGAACAATATTATATGTATTTCGTCCCAAGACAAGATACTAATAAAAAGAGTCTTGGCCATTTCTTATTGGCCTCAATAAGCTCAAGATACAGTTTCTTAACACAGGAATAAATAAATATGGTTCGTTGTTACAAAGGTAACCTTTTTACACACTTCCTATTGTGCATGGCTGAATGGAAACTGGTGAGACTCTATAACACAAAGATGGTTTATTTGCTAAACATTAAACCACAACTAGCAGACGATAAGGGAGTTCAATCTGGTTTTAAAAAGAATACATGCTTGAGAGCAAGGCTCTCAACCTCAAATGACTATCGGCCCAAGTGGCCTTATAAACCAAAGAACAAAAAACAAAGGCTTTTGGCCTCATATGACTATTGGCCCAGGTGGCCTTATAAACCAAAGAACATAAAAAAGGCTTTGGACCTTAACATAGACGCAAATATATGCAAATTCATAGTATCAACATTACATTTAACTGAGTTTAACATTCCTATGTTTTCATTCAACATTCAGTATTGAATCCTATAGGAATAACAAATAAAAATACTTTTATTTTAATCAGGAATTAAAGAGAACATGTTTATGTAGGTGCGAATGGCTCAAGACTATTACTCCGCTCCCATAATGCTTCTCGACGCGAGTATATGAGCTATGTTACTTCTTTCCTGATGTTCAAGACTCCAAACCAAGGCTATACCATGTCTTTCCTCTTTCCAATTCCATCAATGAATAACAAATAAAAATACTTTTATTTTAATCAGGAACCAAAGAGAACATGTTTATGCAGGTGCGAATGGCTTAAGACTATTACTCTGCTCCCATAATGCTTCTCGACGCGAGTATATGAGCTATGTTACTTCTTTCCTGATGTTCAAGACTCCAAACCAAGGCTATACCGTGTCTTTCCTCTTTCCAATTCCATCAATGATTTACCAAAATTCAAGATTCATTCTTCAAACCAAACAACAAAAGATCTCCTTTTTCCCCTCTGTGCCCATGCCTATATATTGGGATTAAGGGGAGTGATTATTCCCCCATATCCCTCCAGGAATATAGGAGGCGTTGGGTAGTGGAGGGAAGTTCTATTTCCACTACTTAGAATTTTGGAACTTGGAAAGGAAAAATATATCTCAAAACAATAGTTTATTCTTTCCTATGCTTGGGAGTAAAATAATAATATAAAAAGACATAATAATAATAGTAATAACTAATAAAATAATAACTTTAAATAGATAAATTTTAAGTCCAAGGGCCTTTTAGGACAGGAGACAAACATTATATCAGGGCTCAAAAGATGTATGTCAAACGACGAGGTATTAGCATTGATGTACAACTCCCTAATTCTCACAAAACATAAGTGATGAGAAATAGTCATCAAGCTAAGATCATGACTCAAACAGCAGGTGATCACGAATCTGATATAGACGAAAGAAGAGAATATGAAAAATCAAAGGGCATATCGACGTGTGTGTGGTTCTTAGATAGCACAATGATCATTGTATTAACACAATATATCACCTTCTCCCTAGTGATGCTCTCCATCCTCTTCCAAGAGGGGAAAAACATTGTTCTTGCATCCACCTTAGTTGCACAACGGTAGTTAGTCCATTTCATCATTTAACCATGCGTATAATAACATAATCACATATAATACTCATTGCATATAAAATAATATAAATCAAATGCATTTTCTAATCTAGCACAATATTACTTTTGATAGCATGATTTGAATAAACATGCTTCATCTCCTTCATACACACCAATAACCGATTACCTGGTCTCTCAATCTCAAATAGTTTCTACAAACTTACTATCACGATGGAGACAGGAACTAGGTAGGGACTAAAAAGGATTACCCATTAACAGTCATTATAATCAATTTCTCATCAAGCTCAACTAAGCAACAGAAACCAGCATTCAAAACATAGAATTTGTCCATGAGGCGACAGTAACTACCTTACCACAATGTGTCCAACTCAACATAAAGGATTGTGTCAATAATAACCAACATTCACAGATTATTGATCAATTACTCACATCCATAACATGACAACATTTTTATATTATGAAAGGACATATTACAATATCTACTAATTCAATACACCGCCCAGATGGATTAGGCCAACCGAGGGTTATTAATCACCTCCTACAATGCACACACTAACTCTTCTACATGCAATCCTTCTTGTCTATGGTTTCATCCACCTTATACTAGTTTTGCATTCTCTATTCTCCCCTCGATGTCAGTCATTCTCAGCATTCCATCGTCTTCCCTTTACAGCGACTCTTGTCCCTATTCGGTCTCCTTGAATCGACCACCATTCTGCCAGCCCGCAATCATCTTGGCTTTTCTCTTTTGGGCATGCGGCCTCTTCTCACTTCTCTCGGCCTTTTCTTAATGCCACTTCTTAGTCTCAGCCTCTCTCTCTCCCTTCCTCTCTAGCCACTACTTTTGTCTATCTCTTTTCTTTTCTTTTCGGCCCCTCACCCCATCGGCCTTTACTTCTTTTATGTTTTTAACTCTGTCTTCTTTTTTATTTTCCTATCATTTCCTCTTCTCTTGCATTTTCACCAGCCCTCTATCAACCACTCTCTGATTATTTTCATCAGAGGCTGACCTGAACCCTCTCTCTTTGTTGTTTTCTCCTACACCCAAAATGCCACCTCCTCTATATTGGCCATTTATCTTCCACGTTGTTCTTCCCATAACCACTACTTCCCAACTGCTATGTCTTATGTCTGACATTTTGTATTCTCTCTTTCTACACAGGGATGACCGTTCAACTTTTATAAGCATTCCATTCATCTTCTCACTTCCAAATAATAGTCGCTTCTTCTGTGACATCGCCCTAATTCAGTCTTTCCATAACCGTCATCTTTTCCGCCATCTGCCTCTCGTTCCTTCTATCAACATCTGCTGAAACTAATTGCCTTCGTATTTGTAACAAAGCCTAGAAAAACTGCTAATTAACTATTAATGTTCCTATCGCCAAAGCCACAGGAACTTCCTTCTACCCATATCATGTCATCCTACCAAACATATTGCACCCAAAAATCAGCTGCTAACACAAATTTCAAAAATTTATAAGATGCCCCCGCATCAGACTCCCCAGGGGACAAAAATCATGCGCTCCTGCACATGCAGTCCTCTGCAAACTTCTTTAATCTTTTCTTCCACTTTTTCCATAATTTCTCTGTCCCATATGCATTATCCTTCCAACATTTATGTGTAACACTGTGTACTACCCTCATGAGACTATTTTCATCAATTACTATCTGCTTCCAATCTCTGAACACATCATAAACAAATGGAAAATTTTCTATGTTTTCAACATCACCATACACAACTTGTTTATCTGTCATCTCTTCCAACCACTCTTCTTCCCTAGCCATCTGTTGCAACAAATTGTTTTCAGATTCATTTTCCATCTCATCTCTCTTCACATTTTTCTCAAAATCAACTTCTGTATCATTAACTTCAACCTCCTTCGGGGTGTTCTTGGTTGTCCTGCACTTCTTCATTCCTTCAACTTTCTCATTCCATTCTTGCTCAATGGCTACCAATTACTTCCACAAATCTTCCTCAGTGTCTTCATTTACTGCCTTTTCTTCTAATTTTATTTCTGCAATGCTTTCATCAACCTTTTGTTTTCCTTCTTCCTCTTGGATCATTGTTGTTCCCATATCCCAACCTGCATTTTCATATGCTATAGCTGTCTCATTTTCAAGTTCAACTCTTCTATTCAACGTTTCCTCTTTTCTGTCATGCCTGCATCTTCCAATCTGCCTTTGCCTACCTTCTTGCTTCTTCTGGTATTTATTCCTCCTCATCTCTTTCCCATCCAACAACCTCCATATGTTTTCCACATTTTTATAAATTTCATTCAAAGCCTCATCACAATCTGACATTTTGTTTAAATTTTCTTGATCTTTTCCTTCAACAAAATCATCCAAAATTTTAAAAGCTTCATTAAACTCAACTTGCTTACCTTTCACATCACACAAGGCATTCTCTAATTGTTGCCCATCTATTGCCTCAATGTTCTTCACATTAGGCTCCTTCACATGCCCTTTACCAACATCTTCCTTTCCAAATTCCACTCTTGTACCAGCATTAATTATTGCAGCATCACCGACTTCTTCTACTACCACGCTCTTTTCTATCCATACTTTGCTTGCCACAACCTTGGGCTGATCTCTTTTCATTGCCACACTTGGTCTTCTTGAAATATCTCATTTAGGCTTCATTGCTTGCCTCAAATCTAGATGCCACTTCTTCCTCTGTACATCTGTCATTCTTTGCACTTGTTAGTTGGTATAAACATACTCCAAAGCATTTACTTCTTTACAATTTCACTGCTGCCCCATAACAACTTGTTTCCTTTGCCAACAGGGAACTACATACCCATGATCAATCACTTTCTCTTTCCTTTTATCAACTAGCTCATTCACATTCTTCCTTCTATCAACATGATCAACATTTTCCTTTTCATCTTCATAAATAAATACTACACTATGAATTTCTTTTACCTGTTGTGCCACATTGCATCCACCTTTGGCTTCTTGGCTTGTTGACTCTTCCATTTTACAATACTCATTTTCTTTATCTACATCATCCTCTAAGACATCATAGAAATCCATGGCTTCATCATCATCTCCTTCATTTTGTTGGACATCCTCAGCATCAAACTAGAAATCTTCGGCATCAACCTCCTCTCCATTCTTAGGTACTTTACGTTGTACCACTGCTGCAAACTCTTCTAGACATGTTGTTTCAACCATACTTCTCTCGTTCACATCTTCCACTCTTTCAATGGGTGCTATTCTTGCCCCATTAATTATCACATTCAAGGTCCTATTCTTGACCTTTCTCAACGCATTCTTTATTCCTGCATACACATCTGCAAACACAATATTAATAAACAAAATAAGAGACCACAATGTCTCCATTAGTGTCTTCTTCATGGACAATCTTCTCTCTTTATTTCTCTCTTTCACAAGTGCTACTTGCTGCACTTCTTTCTCTTTCTCTCTTCTTTCATCCTTATCTTCTCTCATGTTCTCTTCAATGAGAACTTCATTTACCACTTTTGGTGCATATTGCTCATCAAGCAACCTCTTGCAGTCCCAACTTCTATGGGTACTCCTTTCTTCCTTATCTACTATTCTCAAGGCATTCATCTTCTACCTTTTTCATTTCTCCATTATCATCTTCACAGGCCACTTTACTTTCTTTTCCATTGGCCATACCCAGAAGTATTCCTAGCTTTCTTCTTCATATCTTGGTTTCCTGGCAATCAGGTATTGTGCTAAGTCTCGTCTTAATGCTGCCAGCTCTTTTTCAAAATCTGTATTTTGCTTCTTCATGTTTTCCACAACTTGTCAATCTACAACTAACTGCAACTCTCACCTTCTCCTTTCTCTGTTGGTCCTGGCTAAATTGCCTCACTTCGGCGATCTACTCAGCACTTAGAACCAACCTTGCGCTCTGATACCAATCTGATAGCATGATTTGAATAAACATGTTTCGTCTCCTTCATACACACCAATAACTGATTATCAGGTCTCTCAATCTCAAATAGTTTCTACAAACTTACTGTCATGATAGCAACAAGAACCAAGCAGGGACTAAAAAGGATTACCCATTAACAGTCATTATAATCAATTTCTCAGCGAGCTCAACTAAGCAACAGAAACCAACAATCAAAACATAGAATTTGTCTACGAGGCGACAGTAACTACCTTACCACAATGTGTCCAACTCAACATGAAGGATTGTGTCAATAATAACCAACATTCATAGATTACTAATCAATGACTCATATCCATAACATAACATTTTTATATTACGAAACGATAGATTACAATATCTAACAATTCAATACACTGCCCAGATGGATTGGGCCAACCGAGGGTTACTAATCAACTCCTACAATGCACACACTAACTCTTCTACATGCAATCCTTCTTGTCTATGGTTTCATCCACCTTATACTGGTTCTGCATTCTCTATTCTCCCCTTGATGTTAGTCATTCTCAACATTCCATCGTCTTCCCTTTACGGCGACTCTTGTCCATATTTGGTCTCCTTGAATCGACCACCATTCTACTAGCCCGTAATCACCTTGGCTTTTCTCTTTTGGGCCTGCGGCCTCTTCTCACTTCTCTCGGCCTTTTCTTAATGCCACTTCTTGGTCTCGGCCCCTCTCTCCCTTCCTCTCTGGCTACTACTTTCGTCTCTATCTTTTCTTTTCTTCTCGGCCCCTCACCCCATCGGCCTTTACTTCTTTTCTAGTTTTAACTCTGTCTTCTTTTTTTTTCCTATCATTTCCTTCTCCTTCCTTTTCACTGACCCTCTATCAACCACTCTCTAATTCTTTTCTTTAGAGGCGGACCTGACCCCTCTCTTTTCCGCGTTCTCCTACACTCGAAATGCCACCTCCTCTGTATCAGTCATTTATATTCCACATTGTTGTTCTTCCCATAACCGCTACTTCCCAACTCTCTGTCTTTTGTCTGACATTTTGTATTCTCTCTTTTTGCATAGGGATGGTCATTCAACTTTTCTAAGTATTCCATCTGTCTCTTGTATTTGTCTCTTCCAGCTAATAGTCACTTCTTCTGTGACATCACCCTAATTCAATCTTTCCATAACTGTCATCTTTTATGCCATCTACCTCTCATTCCTTCTGTCAACATCTACTTGAAACTAACTACCTTCACATTTGTAATGAAGCCTAGAAAAATGGCTAATTAACTATTAATGTTCCTGTCGCCAAAGTGACAGGAACTTCCTTCTACCCATATCCTGTCATCCTACCAAATATATTGCACCCAAAAATCAGCAGCTAACACAAATTTCAAAAATTTATAAGATGCCCCTGCATCAACTTAAATCATAATAATTTCACCGACTAACTATAGATCTACAAGAAATAAAATGTTAAATATTTTTTCTTTTAAAATGGGGTGTGACATATCTCCCCGTTAGAAATCATCTTCCTCGATGATTGTGTCCATATCAAAACACAATTAAACAAATAAGTTCTTTTACATCATGCTTTCATAAAAAGATGTGGAAATTTTTGGTAAAAATCATAGTAATCCTCCTAGGTAGCATTGTCCTCCGAATACTGGTCCCACTGGACCTTGCATTGGGTAACCTCCTTGTTACACAAGTGGAGCTTGCATACCTCAAGTAGTTTGAGAGGCTCGATCATTACCACTCCTGGGTCTTGTACCTAGAGAGCATTCCAATCAAGTATATGATTAAATCCTGGTATGTATTTTTTAAATATAACACATGGAAAACATCATGAATTCTAGAAAGAGCTGGTGGTAGAGCTATCCTGTAAGAAAATGGATTAACAAATTCTAGGACTTCAAAAGGTCCTACAAATCTTGGTGCTAGTTTGGAAGATTTTCCAAACTTGATAGGGCTCTTATGCCACTTAATTCCCAAGAGAACTTTATCACCTACTGAAAATTGTTGGGGTGTACGCTTGGCATCAGCATAGCTTTTCTACCTATCATTTTCTTCTGCCAATATTTTTTCGATCAGCATTACTTGCTCTTCTATTTCTGATAGTATTTTTGGCCCAAGGCAAATCCTATATTCTAGCTTGTCCCAGCTTATAAGAGTTCAGCACTTTTTGCCATACAATGCTTCAAATGGAGCCATCTTAATTGCAGAATGATAGGAATTATTATATGCAAATTCAACTAGTGGAAGGTACTCCTCCCACTTATATTGTTGATCCATGTAATACATCCTCAAAAAATCCTCCAGTATTTGATTAACTCTCTCAGTTTGACCATCTGTCTTAGGATGACAAGTTGAGTTTATATTCAATTGTGTTCCTAGTGCTGAGAACAAGGTCTGTCAAAACCTTGAGGTTATTCATGCATCTCTATCTAAGATTACCTTTTCAGGCACTCCATGTAATCTAAAAACTTCTTGTACATGAATTTCTTGGCCAAGATGGGTGCCCCATCGATAAGATTCCTAGGTATAAAAATGGGCTAATTTACTAAGTTTGTCTACCACAACAAGAATAACATCATGTTTATAACACGACATAGGTAATCCCTAGACAAAATCCATATTGATTACCTGTCATTTCCATTCAGGGATGTCATGAGAATACAAGAGCCCTGCTAGATGTTGATGTTCAGCCTTAACTCACTGACATCCTAGACACCTTGCCACAAATCTTGTGACATCATTCTTCATTACTTTCCAAAAATATAATGGCTTCACATCAGCCAGTAGTTTTGCCACTCTAGAGTGACCAGAATATGGTACAAAATGTGCTACTTTCCATACCATGCTTCTCAAATCTCTTTTATTTGGAACATAAATTCAGTTTTTATACCTTAACAATCCATCAATTTCAAAATAAAACCCTTCATACCTTGTATCTTGGGGATTTCTAATAGAGCTTTTAGAATCTACTCTTAATATTCATCTCTGACTAAATTCTTTAGTATTTGAGCTCAGAAATTAGAGTGCACTGATACTATTTCCGCAATATGCCTTCTACGGCTTAAGGCATCAGCCACTCGATTTTCTTTCCCCTTAATATAATTAATGTCAAAATCATAGTCAAAGATAAGCTCTAACCATCTTCTTTGTCGGGCATTAAGGCTTGGTTGCATGAAGATGTATTTCAAAACCTTGATTGTCAGATTTTAGCTCAAATCACTTCCCTAAGTCCAATTCTTTCCATGTTGGATGCCTTGTAGGTGTACCAGCACCAATACAATGTTGAACAAGAATTCTCAAAGCTTCATTGCATTGAAGAGCCCTGATGATCCATTTAGCACACAAGGCAATGCCTTGTCTGTGAATGGAGATCAAACCAAGCCCTCCAACCTCATGAGGGAGGCAAAAAATTCCCACGAACATGATGGAAGCATTGATGCCCATCACCAGAAGCCTAGAGAAAATATCTAAGGAGCTTCTCAATCTTCAAATAAGAGGCCTTGGACGGGACTCAACAAGAAGAGTAATAGACATGTGTGGCAGCCAAAATTTTAGAACAAATTTAAAACTTGCCAACCATGGAAAGGGACTTGGTGATCCAATAATAGAGTCTCTTTTCAATTCTCTTAATCACTACCTACCAAAGCTCAAAAGGAGAGGCCTAGAAAGAAAAAGGAATTCCCAAGAAATAGAAGATTTCACCGTGGTCAATCCACTTTCACCCAAACAAGTTAAGCCATCTAGGTTTGGGAAGAAAATATTAGCTATAATGCAGAGTCTTTTACCATTGGATGCTGAGCTTGAGGCTTGGAAAAAAATTTCCAAGTAGTGAAGCGCTTGTTTGACATTATTCTCCTCCTCAATGAGGGTGAGGAAGGAGTCATCAGCAAAATGGCCATTGACCAACTATTGGGAAGAGTTGGGAAGGGAAATCCCCTTAATGCATGATTGAGAGATAGCACGCACCAACAAATAACCAAAGCTTTTGATAGCCAAAACATAAAGAGCCGAGGCAAAGGGGTAGCCTTGACGAATGGACCTGATGGACCTGAAGAGTCCAAAAGAGGTAGATTGTTGGATGGAGATGGTAATTCACACAAAAGAATCTACAAACAACATCTGCACCATATAAATGAATCTGGGGCCAAAACCAAGCACCTACAACATGGCTAAGATGAGTAGCCATTCAATATGGTCATAGGCTTTAGAAAATTCAATCTTGATAAAAACGGTTGATTGTTGAGAGCGGCAAGCCCATTCCATCCCTTCCCAAATGATAATGATATTATCAAAAATAAATCTGGACTTGATGAAACCAGTTTGTTCCAACCGAACAATCAAAGGGAGCATGGAGCAGAGCTTGAGAGGCAGAGCCTTAGCAATGATCTTGTAGGAGACATTCAATAGCGTAATCGGCCGCCAGTTATTGATGTCTTTGGGGTTACCAACCTTAGATATGAACTTAATGTTACCTTTTTTGATAAGATTACCTAAAGAACCAGATTGCATAGCTTCAAGATAAACATTGTGTAGGTCTTTGCCCACAATATCCTAAAAGGTTTTATAAAATTCGCATGGGAAGCCAACTAAGCTACGGGCTTTGTCATTGGCCATAGAAAAAATTGCCTCCTTAAGATCATCTTGAGTAAGAAGCTAGTCACAAAGAATGTGTTGAGCATTAGATATGGCAAGGGACAACAACAAGACACTGCTACAAGGCAAACTATCGAGCAAGAATGTAGTCTTGAGTCGAAAAACTTGTTCATAGTGCCAAACAAAGGCTTGAAGAATGTCAGGTAACTCTTGCAGGATTTGCTAACCTTCCCAATTTTTCTTAATAGATTGGGAGGTGTGATGAGACTATAAGGCTTGGAAATTTTCCTTTGTGACCTTGTCACCAATCTTCAGCTAATGGAGCTGAGTTTTGATTTGGGCTCCATGAGTTGTATAAGCATCAACAATCTATTTCTAGTGGTACAGCTAATCCACTTGAAGTTGGGTGATGGAATCAAATAGTTGATCTTCCAAAGTGGCGGTGGCATGGTAGAGCTCATAAGTGGTGACTTCGTAGGAGTGGTGTTTTATGGCATCATTCCACCAAGTTATCCACCTAAACCCATGCAGAAGATGTGGCTCCAAATTCCAAACATGTTGAATGTGAGTTGACGTGTCTTTGTGATTGAGAAGAGATGTGTTTAGAAAAATTGACTCTTCATTGCTTTGGGCTTGGAAATTTGCCACTCGATATAGAATCATATTAGGAAATTATCAGAAAAGACAAAGTATGCCAACGACTCAATCAGAAAGGCATAAAAGTTGGCAAAAGTAAAGAAAGACAGAATTGATATCATAGCCTAATAAAGTTGCTTTAAGACCCTGTCAGGCCCGGCTCTCAAATTGCTCCATGTACCAAGTCTATGATCTTGGCAGTGGCCAACATTGGGATCAAAAAGACCCAATTTATTATGCATAACAAACCAAGCCTCTCATAATGCCAATTGTCCAATGCATAGGCTCCACATTTATCATATGTCATCTTGATCATATTAAAATCCCTACATAAAACCCAAGTGGCAACAAGCATTGAAATTGCAATCCATCTCCAAAAGGAAGATCTCTCCACGACATCATTGGGAACACAAAAATTTATAATCCCAAAGGAATGATTATTAACGTTGAAAAGGGCACATAGTGCACGGTTAGTGGGGTCACATCCATGATCAACCAAAAGTTGATGCCACGTGCAAGAGAGAAAGGTGACAACTCCCCCCAACTAGTTTCATGGTTAGTATAGAGAAATGGTTGGAAGGCCAAATAACATGGCAAGCTGCGGAAAACAAAAAACTTGACACTTTAACCTCTTGGATGCAAAGAATGTCTAAACCTAGAAATGGAAAATGAACATCATGAATGGAGTATTTTTGTGGGAGGTCAGTAAGACCCCATACATTCTAAGAAATACAATTTATTTAATGAGTGTCGAGAGGCATCTCCTTGTTATCCAACTCCTCAAGAGCATAATAATTGTTCTATAAGACCACATCATGTGTCTCAAAGATCCCAATTTGGAAGTTGAGCTGCACAGGCTAGCTTTGTCATGGCACATAGTCACCGTCCTCCAATCGCCCATATGGGCTTCAGGACCTCCTCTACCCAGAAAGAGGGAAGCATGTCGGGCAATGATAGCTAGTGGTTGGGAAACAATTGAATCCACTAGCAGAGAGTTTGAAACTATCGCCACATTTGACGTTCTAACATTAGAGGGTTTTGAAATAATTTTTGAAGCCGAAGCCCCCAGACCTGAAGGTTTAGGGGTGGGCTTAGAAGTGCTAATGTTCTTGTCTTTGCGAGCAACCACTGTAGACCAACCTTCTTCTTTTGAAAGAGGTGATGGCCCAGATGAGGGCTGAGTAGAGGGTTTGCTTGACTGAGATATCAAAGGGCAATCCTGAATCTTGTGTGTGGATGATTGGCACCAATAATAAGTGTTGAGAAGATTGATGTACTAGACACGCTGAGAATAGCAGGTTTGACCAATCTGAATGTACACTGGAAATCCTTGAGATCTTTGGATAGGTCCACCTCCACATAGACCCATCGTTGAGGATGAACCGAATAGAATTTCTTAAGTTCTATGCATACTATGAGAACCTAAGGAAGAGGCTATCTAGCTTTAAAAGTTCCAACATGGCAAGGGTAAACTAGGAAATTCAAGGTACTTGAAAGGACTTCTCATCGGATGACAAAATCTTGAGTCCAAGGTTTGAAAACAAGAAGGGAGGAGTGGACCAACCATGGGCCTCGGTTGAAGATAGCCTCAACATGGTTGGCCTTGGCAAAATGAAAAAGTAAAAACCCCTTGGTGAGGTTTTGCATGGCATCCAAGAAATTCTCAAGTGGGGTCCAGGCCTTGCCAACCCAATCTTGAAGCATGCTTTCAAGGGGGACTCTACCCACAAAATACCCAATTAAAGTGAAATTCTCTAGCCATTTGCAAGCATTATCAAACTCAAGAATGGGAAGAATATCTAGAGGTGTTTCAAGGGATGTACCTCATGGAAAACCTTGGGGACAAATTTTTGAGAGCGTTTAAGCAGGGGTGCCATTGGAAGTCATTGTCAAACCTTCAACTCTAGCAGCAGCAATTGCAAAGGAATGAAAGGTTGAGGCCATATAAAGGGGGAAAATGCCCACAGGCTTAGTGATTGAAAGCATGCCACAATAAATGCAAGAAAGCACTAGAAAATTCTTGCAGAAAGCTACAGTTTGACATACACACAACAAAGCCAAGAAACCCTAGCAGAGCAACATCATACTTTTCATTTATCACATAACATTTTCAAAAAAGTTTAATCAAGTTTAGAAGCCGAATTCATATTTTTTTCATCAAATTTGAAAATGCATTAAATCAATATTCTAAGAATACCATCTTGGTCTAAATTTACTCAACAACACACTTTTTCAATCACATTTCAATTTTAAAAAAATCCATGGTTTCTGTAGAAAAATTAATTTTTCAAAAATATTTCCTACAACATAAAAATTTAAAAATAAAATTCTACAAAAAAATTTAATGAAGAAATACCTCAATTAATCTGAAGACAATTGCAAGATGAATCTTTTTCCCTCTACAAACAATCCAATCCATCCAAGCAATCTCCAAGCATTTCCAATTCAATTTTTCAAGGAAGGGTTTGAATGTTGGGAATTAAGGTGTCTCAACCTTGGTAATTCTTTGTATTTGTAATGTTTGTATTTATTATTTAATTGCCTATGTTGTATATATTTGGAAAATCCATATTGTCATATTGTGGGATGTGGCACGGTGATGTGTTAATCCTACATGGATTATGACAACTTGTATTTTTGTCCTCACATGAGGAGATAGGAGTCCCACTTAGTGGTAGGAATATTCTGCCATGTGTTAGCATCTTCCATGTTGTGTAAGGAATGTTTGACCAAAACGGTTATGACGGATTCCTATGACGAATCTATGACATGTAAGAGTTAGAAATAGAAGGTTGTTTGACAGGTGATGACATGTGTCATGAAGCATCTTTGAATAAGGCATCTTTGGGCGACCCAAGGTGGATTATGACATGTTGTAAGAGAATATGCTATTTATAGCATGTGTATGGCAGATTCTCTTACAGCTGTAAGTTGTAACTGCTATGACAAATTCTATGACGGTCGTAAGTGTCGTAAGAGCATCTGTCATAGCCCATTTTGGAAATAGGCGACCTCTTTGGGATGGGAGTTGTGCACAAGTGTCAGACACATTCTACAATGTTGACCAAGTGTCCCTAGGCATGGGTTTTGGTCCAAGATGCCATGTTGGACGCCCATTCCAAAAAAGGTCTAAAATTGCCTTGTATTTTCTATTTAAACAGGTGCTTAGAGATGGAGTTTGTATCACAGGTTTACAGGTACTGTTATGCTACCGGATTGACTCCAGACACGAGTGTCGAAGACCATTGAAGCTTGCATTGCAAGTGTATTGTAAATAACTTTCAGATTTTTTAATAAATTGTGCAGGTTTCTGAGTGTGGGGTTTTTCACCTGATAAGGGTTTTCCCCACCGTAAATCTTTATCTCTCTTCTTCTGTCTACTTTCTGGTTCTTGTGTTTTGCTGTAATATCTCATGGTAATAGTTTAACATTGCTGTAATAGTTAGGATAAAGTTGAATTTGCATAGCCCTCTCTTCAATAGATTAGTGTAGGAAGTGTTTCCGCACACCAAGCTTCCTTTCATTGAAAACACTTGTTCTTTCCATTTTTTGCTCTCTCATTTCTCAAAACAAAACACAATGACAAAAAATAACATGCCTTTTACAATATAAGCCTTTTTTTCTATTTTTTCCATTCACCTTTTCATTAAGAGATAATATTTCTAACTTTTGCAAATAATTCTATTTTCTCCAATGTACAATAATTAAATTAAATGATTTATTGTCGAACACTTGCCTTCTAATTGTCCCCACACTTGTTGCAAGGTTGGTGTGATGTGGTGGTAGAATGCTCACATTGCACACTTGATGATTAAAGATCCTGAATCTCAATATGAGGGATCTTCTCAAGGGATGATTCCTCTCAGGCTATTGGTTCTTCTCATCTCACCCCTCCTATGGTGAATCATGTGCTTGAGGAGGGTTCCCCTATGGTTGGTGTGGCTCTGGAAAACTCAACCTCTATTGGGACTTCTTCAATTCTGGCTCAAGTAGGTCCTTTGATGGTTCCCATCCCACCACAGCATGTTGTGATGGGATACTTGCTCCTGAATTATCTTTAGATTTAAGCTCATTTTCATCTTCCTTGAGCCGATGGTCTCCCTCCTTGTGCGAGACATCTCTAGTGGAGGCAACAGTAGAGGATATCCCTTCTCCTCGATCTAAGGATCTAGATAATGATGTATCCTAGATGATTGTTCAAAGAAGGAAGAGAGGTCTTCCTAAAACTATATTTGATTCCCATATTTGAGTCAATGGTGTGTGAATTTCTATAACAGGGTCACGTGTTGTAGAGTTTTTTGACTCATTTGTTGTTTGTTTTGTTGGTATGTGGTTCTTTTTGACAATGTGGCCACAATTGTGTTGTTCATCTCCTTTAGGTCATTTTTTTGCCTTTTAAACTATTTTAGGTCCTTTCAAAACCTGTTTTACCTATTAATCAAAAATAATTAAATTAAATGCATTTCACACTTCAAGAATTAATCCTAATTCCATTTAACCATAACTCCACAAAACCTTTCTCTTTTCCAAAATTAACCTCTCAACACAATTTATAAGTCAACTCTTTTCTAATAATTAATAACACAAATAATTATTTTCAAAGGACTAATAAATCTTTTGCACATACCAAGCAAATGAATAAACAATATTAAAATCACCTAAGTATACACATTCATAGGTCTAACAAAAGGGGATCCAGAATCATAGTCGATTTGGATATGGTTTTCACAAGATTTGACAACACAAGGACAAGTAAGGTGAGATGGCTAAGCGTAATCCATGTCAACATTTTCCACATACTAACCATTGGTCAATACTCTATAAATTTCTTGCACACTCAATAAAATATTATGAACATCTGTCCAATACGTAACAATAGCCGAAGCAGATGATAAAATTACACATTTGAATACTACACATTTAATAGGCACATTTCATATAACTCGTCCATTTTATCAATACAATCAAAGCGCAATTAAGCATTTAAAAGAATACTATTGAAGGAACTAAATCTACACTCCTAGCATATTAATTAAATGAAAATAGTGAAGCTAAAACACTGTAATGATCTAGCATACAAAGACACAACATATACATCCCATAATGCATAGTTAGAAAGCCAATGCCAATACATAAGCTCATTAGAAACACATCTATAGTCATACAAATATCTCCACAAAGCATTCAGACTACACCATCATAACACCTTGATGGCACAACAACCTCATCAGCAAGTTTGGTGCAACAGCACATAACACAAAAACCACACAATACACTAGTGAAACACTCAATACAACATACATCGTATGAATTAGAGAGTAAGGATTACAAGATCAATGTACATGTTTATTCCAAACAAACAAGAAATAATAACCACCTTGGTTACTACTATTTTTTTTACTACACATCAAGCACTATCTTAATTGGCCAAGGAACCTTTATCCAACATAGAGTGTTAGCTTCATAATCTTACCAACCATAGTCATGGCAACAACTCTATGCCACAACTCATATACTTGCACTAGAATATGGTAATCTCTCAATATTAGGGTCATCTCTTGACCCAAACCTAAACCTTGAGGGTTCATTTGTAATGACCATGCCTACATATCCCTTCTTAGAAATCAAAGGCCTTGTAGTTTGTACACCAATAATATAGAGAATACATTCTCTCCTCTATTATGAGATCCATGATCTCACTTTTAAATCACAACCATTAGTTGATCTTATGCTTTCAATTTAATCTTTACATAATAGAATGTTATCAAATGCATTGTAGTCAATTGTTAGTTTAATGCCAACATTAGTGTATGAACACACAAAACCACATAGTGACCAGCTCATATAAACATCACTTGTTCACACATAGTGATTGGCTCAAGTATACATCACATATACACAATGTGACTAACGCATGCATGTGTTACACATACAAAGTGTGACTAACTCATGCATACAACACATACACAATGTGAATAACTCATGCATGTGTCACATATACACATTATGACTAGCTCATATGTACACACCCTGACCAGCTACCAAAGAGGAATGGTTGCAGTCTTACTACAAGCATCTTTCCCTTTACCTAGTTTACTAACAAATAAGTTTTTAAGTACATCTAGTCAAAAAAGGAATGTTGGTGCATCTCATGCTACACAATGGATCATATCATTTTCTTAGTTCACTGCCAACTATGATGATAAGCAAGCATCCCATACTACTTGTTGTCAACACCAACTAGGGTGTAAGAGTAACAACATACAACACAAGAAGCACACACATTCCTTTTGATACCCCAATATTAATATTGAACTCTTGAGATAAGTAGACATTGGCATCCATTACCCACATAGCATTGGTGAAAGTCAAACTAATCCTAGCACTTGTCATCTACATGCAACTGGTGAAAGCTTATCTAAACCTTATGAAATAAGGTAGATCCTGGCATCTATCATTTGCATGTTACTAGTGAAAACCTACTAACCCTATGAAATTAGGTAACTCCTAACATCTATCACATGCATGCTATTGGTGAAAGTTTACTAACCCTATGATATGAATGAATACTTCTTTACACAGAGCACATTACCTGACCCCTGTCATGTTGGAGTGCATCAATAAGCTTATCTATAATTGGGTCATAAGTTTTATAATTTCAATAATCACCTTAGGATGAGTGGGACAACTACATTAAGAGAATAATTATCCTCTACCTATGCTCTCGTAGAGTCCCTTTCTCAACCCTAGTTGTGATGCCAAGAGGTCAACTATTATATCGATCTCAATTTTGCATTCTGGCATTTAGAAGGTACAAGAACATTAATCTAAAACATATTGTCCTAAGAGTTTACACCTTAGACTAGTTAATCCAGTTACATTACCACAAAGGGATCCATTAACCTATACAATGGTCCTATAGGTCTATGGATCTAAATTACTAGTCAACAAACAAGTAATACAATGAACCGACATGAGTTGGCTTCTATCTGGTCACATATACATAAACAAATACAATCTCATAATCTCAATGATCATTCCATCCATTCAAATTGTTACTTGGAAACACATTATGCATTATACAAAAGTCAAACCCACGTAATATTAGACAATATTCTACTTCTAAACACATAACATTTGTATATTACCAATCATAAAGCTTAACATACAATTATCCACCAACAAGTTATAAAGATAAAACACTTTACTATAATTGGTAATACTTATTATTAGTTGCCCACATTTGGCAAAAGCAAACATAAGGAATTCTATCCTCACTCAATATAGATCCAGGCACATGTTTAGAGTAGGCAAATCGTCCACATGTATTAAGAGTGGTTCCCACCTTCATATCATAATGGCTTAATTCAATGTCATCATTAAATGCAAAGTTAGCAAATTACCACAACTCATTTATGACTATGTCATGGCCAATTTTATCATGCCCTTAATACTTGGAAGAATAGACCTCTCTAGTGTCTCAAGGCTAACTAATACCTTTCTATACCTGTCACTAAGCTTAGATATGATACCATAGTGTTTAACACACAAAACTCTAATAATTTTACTTTAGATGAGATCAAAGGCACTCTAATACTTTCACCTTAGAGATAGACCATGACAACAGTGACTCTACAAGTTCATCCAAGATTGGAGTAGATTTTGGAAAGCCAAACCCAACAAACCTCAAAGTAGATAAGCTTAATGATGATGGATTGCCTTTTATTGGCCAGGTTTATATAGTGACTACATATTAATTGGAAGGTGAGTTCATATCCATCTGATACAATTTCAACCTCAAGCTAAAACACACTAAAGAGGGAAGGTTGATCAAGTTTGGGAACACCCTATACCTTGGAGTCATTCCCTAAACCCCTCCCCTACAGACTTGGATCTAGTTGCACCCTTCACCCAAGAACTACCTATATACCTGCTTCCAGATGGAATCGAAGGCCCATGTAGTTCTCACCATATTCTCTCAAGGACCATTCACATAGGATTCCTACACTCAAGCTTCATTGTCATCCCAAATTCATACCAACACTTACTAATATTCCCATAATCATATCCATACATAGAAATATGCATAACAACATAATCAACATAGTTCTAGTTTGAAAATGCTCCCACCCGTTGTTGAAACAACTAACCTGCAAGTATATGGGCATGCCGTTGATACGACACTATGCTCATTTGGATTCCCCTCGCTCTCCATGGCTCTTAGCAATGACACTTCTATTGTGGTTTTTGGTTTTGGGTCCTGTGTTCATGCAATCATTATTGTGGTTGGAGCCCCTACTGCACCAAATGGGATTTTTGACAACGATGTGGTTGGACATGTTTCCTCAGTTTTGATTATTGGCGCCACCCTAGGCCACAAACTTTCCTACGTTGAAATGGTAGGGTCAAGTACTCACCCTGCTTTGCTTGTCAAATCAAGACCTTTGCCTTGTTCTCATACCACCCTTGTTGTAGTCTGTGAGTAGGAGGTATGGGATAATGAAGCCTTTTATGAATGTCAGGCCCTGATTGGAAGGTTTAACAGGCTATGGCCTTCTCTTCTGGACCTGCACCGGTGGGTAGTGGAGACTTGGAATCCACTCACGAAGGGCTATATCGATCTTTTCCCTTGTACTAGGGGATTTTTATTACTAGCTTTCAATCTTATAAAGACCAAGAGACAATTGGATGGTTGGCTTTGGATGTGGGTTGAGCATTCCCTCTTTCTCAACTTGTAGTTTCCCTCTTTCAACCCTCTAATAGAACCGTTAAATGTCATGCTAGTTTGGGGCAGATTGACCAACCTCCCCCTCCAATTCTGGGATGATTCATGCTTTGAGGGTATTGGTAATGCTATTGGTAGTTTCTTGGAGGTGGATTCTTCCACTTCCAACATTAGCCACTCTACCTATGCATGTCTTCTAGTTCTTGGGAAGGTTGTCCTTATGGTGGAGGATAGGCCATGGTCTCAACCACTTGACTACGATGGTATCCCTTTTCATTGTAGACGATGCTTTTTTACTGGACATATGGCCTTAGTCTGCCCTTACTCTCGACGTAGGAATGTCATCTCGACTACATGGTGGTGTTACGCTCTCCCTAAACATTTACCTATTGATTGTGAGGATGGAAAGCCTTCTAGTCTCATTCCAATGGTTCTTGGTGTGGCCACAATGGCCCCTGAGGTGGCTTCTCTTGGGGTTGGTTTGGATCCAATTATTCCTTTGAATGTTGCCACGGCTCCTTTTGAGAAAGCTCAGTTTGCTTCTTCGACAAATTCATATGCCCTCATGGCAGATTGTGGAGGCTCCTCATTCCTTGCCCACGATTCCTAGTCAAATTTTGGCATCTTTAGGTTGTCCTTCCCCTTCAAGGGGGGTGTCTTGCATTGAGAAGTCTACTGAGGAGTCCCCTCTTCTCTCTCCTTAGTCTACAAATATTGAAAATGTTGAAACTTGGATGATCGTTCATAGAAGGAAGAAAGGTCTTCCAAAATCAGTTTAAGTTCCCCAACCCAGGGTTTTAGGTGTGCAGTTTGCTAGGTCAGGGTATGGCATTGTGTAGGTTCCCAACCTCTGGTTGTTGCTCTACTAAGGTGGTCTGCCTACAACTATTTTGTTGTTCAATTTTTTTGTGATCATATATGTGTTTGGTCTCTAACCTTATTGGTCTTGGTTGTATCAGTGGTTCCATTTCTCATGGAACCCATTCCTCTTGCCTTTTGGTTGTGTCTCTGTTAAAGCGTCCGGACCCTTTCAAAAACTTGCTTTTATCAATATAAAAAACAACATAATCAACATAAAATAAATCTAATCATAACAGAGCACATGACATCAACAAACACAATATCTTCACAATGCAACAATTTTGCGAAGACTTGACATGGCTCCAAATAATTTGATGATATCAAATATCATAAACGTATTATAGTATGAAATCCTTCGTAATTGGAACACCTCATGTTAGGATACCAAACCATATCATACAAAGTTCTTTCATAAATAATTGCCAACCACAAAGGACTCATGTTTAAATACTCATTCGTTGATCCTATACATAGACTTATGAAATAGAACTTTGTGTCCTATATCATTGTCCCATAACTATTGCTAGTAAACATGGTAAGGAACTATTGTTATAGTCCTCAAAACTATCTTCTTCAAGATGAATGTGCCATATAAAGTATAGTGAATTATTCAACTATAAGGAAGCATCCTTCTCTAGTACTTCAAAACATAGTGAAGACATAAACAAGAAGTTATATTATTCTAATCATAATTACCACATTTAAAAGTTATAACCAGATGCAAAGCCATATAAGGTTTTATCATTCTAGATCAACAAGACCAAATGACACCGTTTAGGCATAATGTTAGATGGTTTGGTACTTTTTTGCTCCCATTAAGCATACCTTTGGTGCACTTAAAGGTATCATTTACATCATGATGCTATACATTCAAAAACCTTTAATAGTGGATTTATTAGTGAGGGTGTGAGGATGATCTTATGAAATGGTAATCATATTGTTGGTAGGTCTACATTTCATACATATTTGCAAATTATTCATATATATAACAAGTTTAATCTTAAACTAACAAAACATAGCTGTGAAACACAACCCTCATCTTAAACATAAACCACATAATCGGTCTAATCACCAAATACCTGTGCCTTTATAAAACAACCATTATAGAAGCAAAGGATGAGAAGTATGATACAATCCATAGTCAACAACACCATATAAACCATATCCTTTAACCAGAACTTAAATCAACCACATAAGTGTTTTCATTAATATACTTTATGGGTCAATGCAAGAAGTTGGGTCCACTTTTTGGCCAAAAAGTGGAAGTGTTTTCCCTAATTTTCAGAATTTGTCACATTTGACCTAAACATTTGAGGCACTTAAAGATTGAATCTTAAAAAAAGTTAGTAATATGAAATGTAGTACTCGTAGTCTCGTTTCCAAATATGTAATTTATTTTAATATCCAAATGATACAAATTGATTTTCAATAGGCATTTCTAAAAACCACTATTTAAAAGTCACTTTTTTTTACCATACCATGCACGTGTACGGCCAACATTATTTGACCTAAATAAAAGTATTTTTCTAAATCCTTTTGGAGAAAGATGTGTAGTACAATGAAGTTTGATGAGGATGTTTTTTATAATTTTTTTCCAAATATTTTTTTAATTATTAATTTTTTATTGGCCCTAATTGTTGTTTTCGAGAACCCTTGTGTACGGCCAACATAATTTGAGCAAAACTAATCATAAAATTTTTTTGTTTTTCATTGTGTAAAGAATGATGTGTAGATTGATGCCATATATATTTTTTTTTCAAAAAAAATTAAAAATTAAAAGTTATTAAAAAAATACAAACACCTGTCATTTCAAATTTTTGGACCAGTTTGCTCATAAATTAAATAATAAATAGAAAAACAAGTCCAATAAAAAAAAATTACATATTTGAAAACTAGACACTATCATCTGTAATGGGTTTTAATTTCGTAAAAAAATTCAGAAAAAAATATCGTCAGCCATATAGATAAACTCAGTCTTTTCTCTTGTTCTATACTTAAAAAAAACTTGCAGGTCCAAAGCAAGGGGTTGGCTTACCATGCCTTTTCCGAGCCTAATCATTTAGAAACGGGTACCCGTTCCTTTTGTGTGGGAAAAAAAGTGCGCAGGGTTTTTTTCAAATTGAAATATCTATATAGAAACGGGTACCCGTTTGTGAGGTCGATTATTCTTCCTTCTTTATTTTGATTGTTTTACATTTCAGTTTATGACATGATCATACTTTTTGAGACTATTGTTCCATTATGCAGATTTGATTATATCTCTTGATTTTGATTTGACATTGATTAGACATATGGTGACTCGATTTGATCATATTTTGATGCTATGTTGAGACTAGACATGCAAGATTTATTAGATGATGTTTTGTGATGTGATTTCTAGTTCTTTATGTGATGATGATTATGCAACATTAGATAGAAAGTGTAGTTTAATCTTCAATTATGTTGTGAATGATTAATGTTATATTCAGTGGCATGAATTTAATTCCAGTTGCTTCGGCTATGATTATTCATGATATGGTTGACACTTGATCTAGATGTGCAGGATTATATTCCCAGGCCACGGGAAATTGGAGGTAGTATTCACACATATGTTATTCCCTATGAAACCGATCCATTCCCAAGAGGGATAAGGATCACGTTTGATTTGAGTGTTGTTTAAGTGCTTATTTATTTTATCATTTTGGCCTAGTACCCTTTTGTTTAAATTAATTATGTCATGTGTTATATAATTTTTATTATTTTATACCACTTGGTATTGTTTTTATTTTTTAGGCTATTTAAAGTAGATTTATGACTCCCTAGGTGAACCTTAGTGTCCCAAAACTTACCCTAAGTGGTTACCCATGGGTCTAAGGTCAATTTTGACTAACTAAACCTTGGGATAACTCACTTTTGGTCACTCTAAACTGAGGTTTAGTCAAAGTGACGAATTTTGAAATAGATAAGGGTGGGAGATGAGTCATGCTTTGGGAAAGACTCACCTCCCTTCCCAAAGTTTGGGGATCTCTTCACTAAGAAGACTTGGGAGGTCTCCAAGACTCCCAAGTGTGTGGGATCTTCCTCCAAGACTCTCACACACGTGTGAGAGCATCTTGGAGGGAGATGGCTCTCATGGAGAATAAGAGGATGCCATATGGCATCCCTTATCCTCATGGAGGCTTGAAGGGGATTGCCACCTCACCACTTGTTCTCTCACACATTTGTGAGAGCACAAGTGGATAAGGTGAGGTTCACACTTCCTCTCCCTTGCAAGTGGCCTAGGAAGAGGAAACTTCTCATTCCTCAAGGCCAATTTAGAAGGCCTATATTACCTTCTCTTGTTGAGGAGTGTGGGGTTCTTGTATTTTGGAGATTTTCTTTCTATTCTTACAGTATCTTTTGGGAGTTAGAGATAATTTTTGGAGATTGGAGGTTTTGGGTAAGCTTGGAGCTCATCACCAAACGTGCTTCCATTTATAGGGCTTTTGAAGGTAAGCTCCATGGCTATGGCCATTTACCCTTGCAGTTTCATTTATGTTGTGATTGTGGATTCTTGTTGTTTGTTGTTTTCTTTTTATGTGGGTTCGGAGTTTGGTGAGAGCACCTCCATTTGGAGGTAAGGCTCAACTTGTTTGGGGTAGGGGAGAGTGAACCTCCTCGAGGTCACCCCCAAATTTGTGCTACTTATAGCCTTGAGGGCTTTTTACTTAGTATTGAGATCATTTTGATGGCAAGAGTGTCATTGCAGTTTTTGAAATATTTGGAAATATGTGTTTTTGGAGGTTTTGGCTTGAAGCCATGAGACTTGGTGTTTTGATATTTTGGTGTGGCCTTTTGAGTAGAGGGGTCCATTCCCTACCCCCATCAAACTCATTTTCATGAATTTTGTTATGTGTTAATCCATGGGTTATTGTGGTGTTATTTTGGTGTTGCTTGTTGTGGTGTGTGTGTGCAACTGTGTGTTTCCTACCTCCCTAGCTCAAGGGTGACCCACTTGCGGGTCTACGGTAGGGAGAAGGGCATTTCGTTGTGGCTTGGTTTTCCCTTTTGCTGTGTATTTATTGCAGTTTTATTAGAGAAATGGAGCTTTGGAGAAGTCCAATTTAGTGTTGTTGTAGTATTATGTTGCTGGCTGTTTGAGCCATGGCCTTTGAGGCCCTATTGTAATTTTAACACGTTTATTTTCTACCCAATATGTTGGATGTTGTGAGTATCTATTGTGAGCTCTATTATGGTTTATAAAAAAAAAAAATTGTTATTATTCTATGTTGTTGAGTCTATGAGTAAAGGAGAAATGTAAGAGAAAATACACTTATTGTCTTTTGTTCTTCACAAAAAAAAAAAAGTGTTGCTAAATAAATTGTAGTGTATGCAAAAAAAAAAAAAAAAAGAAATTTAAATGTATTATTTTTATGTTATGTTGCATTGAAATTTCTTGTTATTAGTTTGTTGTTTATGAAAGTAAGTTGTTGAAGATGTAGATGAAATTATAATTTCTAACTTATAGATTTCATTCAAAAATATATATATTTTTGTATATTTAAATTTCTCAAAACAGAATGCTACTAGATTATTTTTATGTTACAAACTGAAAATTAGCATTCTCTCTTACTTAAAATTATTGTTATTTTGATATATATATATATATATATATATATATATATATATATATATATATATATATATATATATATATATATATATATATATATATATATATAATGACAAAAAAGGAACAACAAGTTTTGATTTCCATATATATATATATAAAAGAGGCATATATATCTAACTTTACTTAATAAACGATTTTGTTTAAACATATATTATGGCATATGTATATATGTTGATTCAACTGGTATTAATTAAATATGAACAAAGTGCTTTAGACAATTTAGCCCTGAAGTTCGGCCAAACCCTAGCTGCGTAGGGACTGAGTGCAAGATTTATAAATAATATAAGAAAAAAAAAGATCAATGACTGTGGGTGGGGGCCAAACTGCTGCCCACAGATCTATGCCTCCACCCACACCCGTGGGGAGGGGGTGATGCCTCCACCCACACCCCCTTTCCCTCCATACTCTGGTGCTAATGCTTCGCGGCCCCCACGTTATTCTCTGCAGCGGCTCCTCTAACTCCGTTCACCCTCCCTTGCCCTTTAAACCTGCAAGCCGTTCAACCTATATACATTATATTATTTGTTTTTTTTAATATATATATATATATATATATATAATGCCCTCTCAGCACTCTATCTCTAATTCTTTTGTTGTGTAAATTTTATCTCCTGCAAATAAAATATATATATATCACTGTATTTTTTTTTTTAAAAGGAGATCCATATTTACATTCTCAGATTTAACTATATGTATATATATATACACACACAAAATGTATATATATATATATCAAAAAAAAGAAATAACAAATAACCCTATTGTGTATACTCAGAAAATATACCTCCTTGAGGTACTTTCATCGCTGCCAAGCCATTTTGGAGGAGATCTCCAACCTGCAAGTCATGAAGGAAAAGAAAACAAGAATGGAAAAACAAAACAAAATGAGAGGCAAAATCAAAGAAGGAATTGGGTTTCCATAAGAAAACTATAAAATAATATTAGGGCTTCCAAAAGAAACAATAGAATATTGGTTAGGGTTGAGTGTAGATGTGAGGAATTTGTTTTATCATTTATTTTAAATTCTCTATTTGACTTTTCCGTTGTGCACATATTCCCTCTATTTTTGCCCTTGGGCATTTTTGAATTCCCTTGTGCTTCATTTAAATTGTTTTAATTTTATTAAGGGGTTTTGAATTTTAGTGCCTTGTAGAAAGGTAATTTGAGGGGAATGGGTTAAATTGTTTTAAATGGAGAGTGGGTTCCCTTTTTTATAATTTATTTAATCGGGTCATTTATTTCATTCTCCCTAGCGCGTTTTAGCCTTTTAATTCGGTCGAATTTATTATTATTTTACGGAGAGAGGTATTTTAATCTTTTCCTTTCCTCTATTATTTTCGAGTTGGTTAATAAATATAATGTCGAAATTATATTTATTATCGAACTTAATTTTGAAATTTATTCTTGGTGTCATTTAATTATTTTATTATTTTAATTTCGAATTTTAATATTTAATTGCAAGGTCGATTTAATTGGCCTTGGCAAGGTACTTAATTTTTTTTTTTTTTCTTTAAAATTAATTATTATTTTTAAATTTTGCTTAAATTCTTGTCGTAGTTTTTATTTTAAAATTTTTATTTTGATTATTGAAAATGCATTATGCTGTCGAATTTTTCCCAGATTTTAGGGTTTTAATTTTACGTCATTTTATTGACTTTCATTTTATCAATCCATTTTATCATGCGTCCATTATGCTATTATTTAATATTTAATTATACGATTGCATTTTGTTTTAGAGATAGGGTTTGGTTTCGAATCTGACGAAATCACCTTCTCACCTAGGAGACTCAGGGTTTGAATTAAACCGTCCTAACCCTAAAAGCGGCACGCTTCGCGTCGCATAGCCCCTAGACAGCTTTCATCATGCAGAGGACGAAGTAGGATAATGCACGTCCCCGAAATTATGTTTGACATGTTTACACCTCATGTGTATTGCCACCGAGCATACAGATGCGTGCGAAGGGGTTCCTAGGGATAGGTAGAAAAGTTTTTAGTAATTTGTGTCATGACCACATATCAAATATGGACATGACACGTGTGTTGTGTGTCATGACCGCATGGGAAATGTGGGCATGACACCTTTTCTGTCAGGATTTTTTTTTTGCCCGTGACTTCCCCTCTTTGTGGACCCAACTTCTTGCACTTACCCTTTAAATGGTACCCAACAAGTTAGTCAAAGCATCTATTAACTATTCAATGAAGTAACTTACTGTTACATTAATATCACCAAACAAGGTATGTTGATAACGTTTGTATCACCATACCATGCAAGACAATATTCAACTTGTTACCCCATAAGACCCAATGACCTTACCAATTATAACCATAATGCAATACTATCACCAAAGGAGCCTATCCTTACCTGCCAACTGCTATAGATAAAATAAAGGTACATAAATTAATCTTTGATAAATAACTTCATACATCCATTAATATCTTGCCAATTAGGTTGAGCACTCCAATATTAAAATTGATAGAAAAACACTTAGCCTTCTTGGATACAAATGCTTGAATCTCTAACGTGGGTGAAGTAGGATGTAGGCATATAAGAGACTTGGAAGAAGTTAAAAATATTGGTTGAAACTCCAATTGAAAACCAGCCACATGGGCTACAAAGAGATCAATGATACCATATCAATTTACTAGTCTTTTGTATGTATACTTTAGTGGGATTTTTATCAAGAATCAAAGCACAGGAATATGAATAGATCTCAATAAGTTAGTGCAGCCATACCTTCCTCCTAATATGATGCACTAGAAAAACTATTAGGACTTCAAATCTATTTCACACAACATACGCTACTTTTAAACCATTCAAGAGAGAAGTTGTGCATAAGTTCTCCTTTATTAAATTCTGAGCATAAGCTATGGCATTAGGAAACCTCTTTCCCAATGTTCCCAATTTGAGCACAGTAGGTAGAATGTTGGGTTGTATCTACTTAAAAGTTTCTAAGGCCTTTTCAACGAACCCATTTTAAACATAATCTATCATCATGGCATTCCCTGAGGCCACATTTCTTTGAGGCATTTTGTCAAACAACTCACATGCCTTGTCTAGGCTTCCATATTTTGCATACACATTCACCATGTGTGTGGGGGGTGGAAGAGACCGATATTTGATTATTTGAACTATCACATAATATTTCTTTTTTTACTTGCCATACTGACAATTGGATAGTTTATGCAATTTTGGTTAAATTTTCACCGAGCATCCCACAACCAACTTAGATTAATTATTTTTCAATCGCTGGGGTGGATATATCAAAACTCTATACTACTTTAGAAGAGTAATTGTGAAGGAGTATACTTAGCTCTAGGAATGATGTTGAAGATATTTTTTATTTTAGGAGCTGAAATTTGTCTTCCATTGCCTTGGACACCATTTTATCTACAAAATTGTCCTCCATTTTCTTTGTCATTTTGAAGTTGCGCTAGCCCTGACAAAGCCGCTAGAGGGGTTGGTCAAGAATGCCAACTTCTTGGAATATGAAATGTGCTCTTGTCAATTGAAACTAATCGCCATACTGACTAAACAGAATGGCGTGTCACCCTCCAACTTGTCCAGCTCCCATGTTATTAACCTCCTTCCTTGTCTGCATCGCTCTTCCTCCTCAACTTAATTGAAAGAAAAATGCCTTCCTGTCTAAAGAAATTTTTCTATCCCTTATGCGTTGATGAAGTTTAGACCCTACATGCCAATCTTCTGTCCTTTCCTGCAGATGTGATGAATGAGGAGAGGGGAAGCCACTCCTCCATAACGGTACAACAACAAACCTACCCTCATTTTCTCCTAACACTCAAGGTAACCATGCCCTCCAATTAAACTTTGTCCCCTCCATCCTCTTTCCTCGAAGACCTCTCTAATTAATTTTTATTTTTTAGTATGTCTCTCTTAGGGATGTGACACAAGATTGGAAATATTATGTTCCATCTTGTCACTATAGTGTTTCAATTGTTGTATCTTAACAATTAAAATTGTTTGTATAAACTTCTAATCACTTCTTATTTGAATTAGTGCTAATATATATTTCTACTCTTTGCTTTCTTGTTAATGCTTTCTTGTTAATGTTGAGAGATTGACAAATTGATTCCCAAGTTTCATGTTTTTTTCCAACATGTAAATTTCCATACATTTCCTATAATTATTTGAATTGAAAAGGCCCAACAATTTATAAATTTATGCAGAAGGAATATATTTAAGCATTAATATATGAAGATAATGTTATATGATATTTACTTATTTATGTCTAAATTAACAAAGTGCTTTTTTTTCCAATTTACTCTATACACTGATCTTCAAATCTTATCCTTTTGTTATTTCTATTATATTTTTTATGTAAGAATAGAACACGATTTACTGACATTTGCTACATCCTATGGGTGGTGCCCTTCAAAATGATGTGTGTTCTAATCATAGTACAAAAACTCGGACTGGAGAGTACTCTGCAAGCCAAAAAATTTCGACTCAGAGTACTCGGCAACTTTAAAAACACTTGAATTTAAAAAAAAAAAACATAAATTTTATGCAAAATACAGCTAGAAAATGTACCAAATGAGTTTGGTTGGGGGTTTGGGGGCAACGCCCCTAGTGCGGTCGAGAGGCAGTGCCCAAATGAAGACCTTCAAAACCACACAGACCTTCATGGT
The DNA here is from genome assembly GCA_027924645.1 of Cunninghamia lanceolata. Classification (NCBI taxonomy): domain Eukaryota; kingdom Viridiplantae; phylum Streptophyta; class Pinopsida; order Cupressales; family Cupressaceae; genus Cunninghamia; species Cunninghamia lanceolata. The sequence continues at coordinate 1,128,776 of BSBN01001153.1, forward strand.
GCACACTATTTTCATAATGTTTTTAAAAAGGCAAAAAACAATGCTTATAACACCAAAAAAACAGAGTTTTGAAGTGTTTTTTTTCCATGATTTTGATGTATTGCTGACGCAACAAGTCAAGTATTTGGAAAAAAGTATTTGGCAAAACTTGTTGAGTTTTTGGTGAGTCTCGGCGAGTACTCGACGAGTTTTTCCAAATACTCGGCAAAAAAACTTGGAGAGTAAACCTTGTGAGTACTTGCAGAGCAAAAAATCTCGAGAGTACTCAGCAACTCGAAGAGTTTGCAAACTATGGTTGTAATATTTCTTTTTTTACATGAATATTTTTCTTTATTTTTTAAAAATTACTTCATTAATGTGAAGTCTGAAAGAAACGTAATTTATTTTTCACTTTTGAAAAGAGAGCATGATGCAAGCAAGGTTTGGTTTTTACTATCACAAGGATAAGCCATTCCACCTTAAGTAGTCGACAGCCCAGATCTATTATAACTTCGATGGCCATCTTATTTGGGGCATATCTCACTTGTCATATTAATAGAAGCAGCAGAAGCCAATTCAGAATGGCAACACTCACCTACATCAATGATTCCACTTTAACTATTTATACTAGAATAGGAAAGTTTTCCATCTAGCAATTTCACAGCATTTCCTGTGCCCTATAGCAGACTGTGCTACATTTATGGGATGTTTTCCATCCTTGAAAAGCAATCCTCGGCATGCTTCTAATATGTTTCTATATAAAAATCAGAGATGATCAAGTTTATGTACATTAGGAATCTCCATTACAATTCATATACCAGGATAAAGAAATTGAATAGAGAATAGTCTTAAACAAAGGATGGTTTGTTTGCAAACAATTTTAAGAAGTTAATAAGGATCATGAAAGAACACATATAAAACAACTGAAGAAATTTGAGATAAGAATGGGAACACAACATTAATGCCTTCATCATCCCCCTGTTATTCAATAATGTCCTACATTTAACGATGCTAAGAAGCCCAGGCAGGTACTTAATCTATTATTGCTAAGCTATGACCCACTAAAAGTGAGTATTTGTGATGATTGTCCAATTCCAAAATGCAGTCCTTATTTATGTATATCAAAAAAACGGAGGATGTTTTCTAGAAAATTAATGGTAGAGAATTCTCTATGAAAACATGCATTTTGTCTAGTATACAAATCCAAAACTTGAGAAATTTTCTATACCTACACCCACCAGTGCTTTTGCTTCACATAATTTTTATCTTCAGTATATGCTAGCTTGTTTCTCCTCTGCCTGACTAGAACAAGACTCTACGGCTTTTGATAGAAACATAGCTGGAATTTACTGCACCTGCACCCACTCCAAAACTTCTACATCTCGTAACTCTATCTTCAATACTTTGTAGTTTTTAATCCCTGGATGATTTGGCAAAGCAGCCGACATTTTAATTTTTCAAACTCCTGAATTTTGCTCCTGAGCCCTTTTCCTCTGATAGTAAAACCCCAATAGAAAATACAAAAGCCCATTTCTCTTCCCAATTTTGAAAACTCGTTGTTAACATAGACAAGTGTACTATAATTCTAGCACAAAATCAAATCGCACTAGAACATAATGACACTAACTACAAGCCTTCGTTTGATAAATTTCATAGACAGATCCACACGGATTGCTCCTATTTAAAGAAGATGCCTGGCTTTTATACTACCAGAAACAATCCCACAAAGAAGGACCATAACTTATTTTAAAAATTATCTCTTAGGCATTCACAACTTTGGTAGCAGCCTCATAATTTATTGTTGAACACTTTGTTGATCTACCAGCCAAGTTACCATTGACCTTTGAGGACCTCAGAATAAATAGCTCAACCTGAAGTCAGTCAGTCATTCAGACATGGTTTTCCTTACCTGCAGGTACGCCAACTTTGGTTACTTGTGTTTGCCAGCAAGCTAAAAACTTATTCAGTCTGCCCATAATAACTCATATTCAACTGATTGGAAGATCACTTCAATTCAATTCAAAATTTTGGTATGGATACTATCCATAATCCTCGACAAATATAGGTACAAAATTTATTTTAAGCAATCCATGCTTAACTGGGAACAATGCTCTATCAGTCAGTGTTACAAGTCACAATACATGAGTAGCCTTTAAAGGTTCCCCATTAAAAACCACTGCTCACTCAAATGCCTAAACCTCCAACAATACAATCCAATTGCTTACAAAATACCATGCCACTAGTAATTACAAAAAGGACATCTTCAGACTTGAGTGTTCTGTCTACTGAAAACCATGAGAAGACCCTAACAGCCTATGACCAAGTAGGGCCTTGATAATAGGAATGACACCAACCAAAGCAATTTGAAGTTGTTCCAAGCTTCTTATACGCACGCTAGCTTGTCCTTTACCCTTGCTGTTGAAGTTTGCACAAGCTTCCATAGCCATATTCCTTCCAATACCAAAATGCGACTGCAAATTGAATCCAAAAGCAAGATCTCCATGCGAGTTCATTATAGAGAGTCCCAAGGTAGCAAGTTTACCACCAATTGGATAGTCCTTGTCTCTCAAGGTAGCTTCCAAGTTTCCACCATAAGCTAGGCCTCCTCGATCAGACATGGCACCCCCATTTAAAACCACCTTGAACCTTTTGCCAATCATCAATATATCCTCAAGCTTCATACCAGCAGATAAGGAATCCCCTAACAGAGTGAAGGCCATCCCAGCTTTGCTCTTGTTGTACTTAAAATTACTAAATCTTGTTTCACTATGTAGGGTATAAGCCACTTCCTTACCAATGTTCTGAATATCAAGCCTTGCCAATGTACATTTTCCTTCTCCATGCTTCAAGGAAGTAGCACATTCTAACTGCAGGTTAGCCTCGTCCTTGTCCTTTATAACCTGACCTGAAACTGAAACAGGAATTTCGCTTCCAATTACAAAAGTCTTCTCTAAATTCAACCCTTCATAGCCAATATCATGATCCCACCCATAACTCTCCAGAACTGGCCGTACAAGCCACTGACTCACTGTATCAAGAAAACGGTACCTGTAGGCAGGAGAATCAGCATCAAAAGAAGGTGGCAACACCACGTCTGGCATAGACATAGGTATCGATTCAGCTGTGCCAACTTCCTCTTCCATGTGCTTGTTGCATTTTTCATTTTTCTCCTTGAAAGTCTTTATCTTCTTCATATACCTCCGCTGCCACCTCTTGTCTTTCCACTGTTTTTTCATGAATAACTTTTCCCTGTAGTCTACCTCGTCAAAATAGGCTTTCTTCTGCTCTTTATCTAATCTAGCAAGCTGAGACCTTGTTAAACGTTTTAAAGGAGGTAGCTTGTCATACTCAGATTCTTCCTCCAGATCTGATGAATCTTCAAGGCCATCATCAGAAACGTCCACATCCCAAAGTTGTTCTTCGGGCAGCTTAAGTTGAGATCTTGACTGCAGCAAAGAGTAAAGAAAGACAGGCAATGGTGGAGCTGTTACATGAGTTACCAATGGCTTCTCATGCATGCCATCTTTCAACTTCAAGAGTGAATTTGCCTCAGCCAGAATTTTGGATGCAAAGCAAAGTAACAACAAATCAGTCTTCCAAATCTGCCCATTTGGAAGAATCCTTTGACCTACCCTATCAGTCCTGCATGAAGGATGGTTCTCTACCAAGGATACAGGATTCATAAGCTGAATATCTCCTGCAGCCTGGCGGATAGTTTGTTGTACCACCTGAGAACGCTGAGATATGTATGTTTCATAGCTTATGGGCGTTCCATAAGGACCATCAGGCGGAGCAGATGCAGCATGTGTGAGAACTAAAATGGCATTTAACCAAACTTCAGGTCTAAAGGCATCTGTTATAGTGCGCAACAGAGGGAGATCTCCATCACCTTTGCTCTGCATATCCAACCGGTCAACGTACAGAACAATATCTGGAGGTGTTTTCCTAATGAAACGCTTTACTGATGCCAAGATCTTACCATTTTGAGATTGATCAGAAAAGGAGACAAGAAGCCCAGGTGTATCAATCACTCTCAGCCGGATCCCATTAATTGTCCCCACAATCTCCTGTGCCTCTTTAGTTCCTGGTCTAAATGCATTGGTTTCAGATTTCACCTCGCCAAAGATTGAATTGATGGTTGCACTCTTACCAACTCCAGTTTTCCCAAGAACCAGTATTGTACAAGTAAAATCCAAATCTTCCCGCCGAGATGCTTCCAGCTCCTGTGCAATCAAATTGCTTGTGTCGAATCTGAAAGGTCCAGTTCGGCGAGAATTCCTTCTCCACCATAGCTGCTCTGCAAGTCCGAGTCTGTACAGCACCTGTCCAACCACAAAATTGTCTGGAGTCTGGCAAAACCTGTGAGCAAGCCTTAGGAACTTCACTCTAAGCACCTGAAGTTTTTCTTGTGTCTCGTTTAACTCATTGTTCTGATCCATTGGAGATGATGATGGTTCAGGTACTGAAAAACCATTTCGTAGAAAATGATGCACCATAGGTGGAGCATGCCCCAATGCAGGAACAGAGGATTCACTGCCAGCAGGGCATGCTTCACCAGGCACCAATGAATTGTTGGAAGGAAGCAAAGCAGTCACATTTGCAAGCAAGTCATCTTCTTCTTCACTTTCAGTATCATCTTCTAACTTGCTCTTTGAGATCCCATCCACAACTCTAGTGACAGACCTGTGAGACAAGCTTGGAAAGTTAAACTCTGACGAAAGTTTCCTATGGAAATTGTCCTTGTATGCATTATCAGAGTTCTCTGCAACATGCACCAATGGACTGTTGGAAGCCAGTAAAGCAATCGCTTTTGCATGCAGATCGCCTGCTTCCTCACTTTCAGTGTCATCATCTTGTAAATTGCCCCACTTTGGCCTAACATCCACAACTCTACTTGAAGGCTTGTGAGACCAGGTTGAAAAGTCAAACTCTGACAAAGATTTCCTATTGAATGAGGACTTGTATGCATTATCTGAGTTCTCCATCATTTCCCTTATTTGAAATCCAACTGTAGAAACTCTATTTAGAGGTTGTCTCTCTTCTGCAAAAGTAGCATCAAGTAGTTCATGAGTTTCTACCTCAGAATCATTCTCATTCAGGACTGCATAATCTTGCTTCCAGTCTATGTCTGTAATTGTCTCTTCATCCATTCCCCCCACAGGCATAGATGTAACTGATGCATTTGCCTTGCCAATATTCTTATGTTTTGGCTGTTTTTTGTCAGTTTGAGTATCTTCTAAAGGTTTCACCTCCCTATCTGCCTTTTTAACTACATCAATAGATTTGATGATGCCCAGGTCATGGACAATTAATTCTACATCATTTGATTTTACAATGTCTATAGAAGATTGTGTACAACCCTGAGACACATTCCATGCTCCTTCACCAAATTCATCCATGCATTCTCTGTTATTTACACCTTGAAATTCTAAAAGATTCAGATCTACAGTTTGAAAATTATAGACTTCATCTCTCTTACAATGTGACAACTTGTCAATCAGACTTCTATTGATCTCACCCTGACATTCATTCCCAGCATAAGAATCTAGTATTATCCTATTTTCATCATCATTCACATCAATATCTCCAGCAACTTCTATTTCTTCATTGTCCACCTGAACAACCTCCATCTCAGCCTCCACCTGCTGTCTATAGTATTCAGAAGTGACCTGAGAACCTACTTGTGCCTTCGTTTCAACCTTCTCTACATAAATATTTCCTTCATCTACATTTAGTCCCTCACTTGACACTGGAACTTCAGTACACTCCTCACCACCACACTCTTTTATAGGTGGTTTAAATGTTCTTAATTTGTCAATTATCTTCTTCTCAACTCCCACTCCCAGATCTTTCTCCACTGCGCTCAATTGCTTTTTGTCAGGCTCACTCATTTTTATTTCTGATTCGGCAATTACAGTGAATAACAATCCTGCCTCATCAGATGATATCTGGTATTCATGTACTTTCCCCCCACATGGTGAGGTATGTGCCTCCTCCATCTCTATTGTAGGCTCCTTATTCATAGTATTGTGAATTTCACGTGTGCCTACCTCTTTAAGTGCGATGTTCCATTTCTCTGATGCATTACTTGAAGGATATTCAAATATGCAATGTTCTGGTAAGCATATTTCTCTCAGGTCACAATCACATGTATCAGAATTTGGAAACAGCAAGATAGCCCTCCCATCATACTCTGGGACAAGCTCAAATGGGTCTTGCCCTCCTAAATTATTATGTTTTTTATCTTTATTTTCTTTTATATCATGGTTTTCTTCTCTCATCTTTAATTGCTTCTTTATTCTACTATACTTGTCAGATTCAGACGCACTCACATTTTCAAACACAGCATCTTCTTTCTGCTTTTCTATTTCATTTGGCTTGAGCTTGTTAATTTTCTCCCTTTTCTCCTGCTGTATGTCCTGTGCCTCACCCTTCTTCTGCTTGTCCATATGTTGTTCGTAATTTTCCTCTTCCTGACCCAGCAAGTTCATACTACCCTTGGTTTTGTCCTCGGCTATTTTTATTGCTCTATTCTTCTCCATCCCAGGTGCTTCATAGTGATCAATATTGTCCACTTTTGCTACAGCCCTGGTTTCTTCAACATTCTTTGTGCTGTTGGCCACTTCTAGTTTGGAAACAGGCATGTCTTAAATCCAACCATTTTCTTTACCTTAATTCAAATCTAGTGGCCATTCAAAGGATGTAAGCAATATAAACCAGCCACATACGACAGTTCTCAAACAACCTCTCTAAGCAACAAAGTCCACATACCCATTCCCACAAAAGTGAGCAATTACCAATTTACCAACCAATCACAGACCTGCCAAAAAAAATCAAATCCTCTTCTTTAGATCCTAAGCCTAAATGCTGTTTTACTAAGACACTAGAGGCCCAATGATAAGAATCCTGATATGCAGATGAACAACAAATCTTTCTATCAACAAAATTAAAACTACTAAGCCAAAATGCCATACCCCAAAATGTCATACCCCTTGAAACCCCTCTTAACTCATTGTTTATGAATCGGAACTAATACAGTTTATGTATGTAAACACAATTTCAAGCCCATGGCAAATTGTTGCTACGGTAGCACTTTGGTAATGTTATATTGAAATGAACTACATTGTGTACTAAAGAGTAAAGGTTTTTTTGTCATATTTATTTCAAAATTCAATATTTTTAAGAACTGGAGGAAATCAACAGATTGGTTCCTAATGCTCATCACAAAGTGGACAATCAATCGAACAAAGCAGAGACCCCACCGAATATTGAAAAAGCATAAGGCAAAATCCAGGGGTTTTGAACTTGAGATGTAATGGTAATAGGGACACACAAAGGAGAATTGCCCAAATTCAAATCTTCTCTCAGCATGAAACAGCTAATAATCCCACTTGACATGTGGCAATATTTGAGTGTAGCAACCATGGGGCACAGTGCTGAGTGGAGTATGACCAAGGTATAAAATCTTAAGAAAATGGTCAAGCTGAGTCTACACTGTCATAAAGCCCCTCGACTTACAACCTCACCCTTGCCCAAGGAATTGTGGTGTAATGTTAATGGGAGCCATAACAGCATGAGCCAAGTTCTGACAGAACGTGGTATAAAGAATATCTATGGGTTGCATTCAAACCCATTCCAGATTTACAACTAAAATTTATGGAGCTTTATAAAACAATTAAAATTTTACCAAGGAAAAAAAGCAAAACCCTACAAGGAAAAACCACACCTATCAAAACGACAAGCATAAACCTTACCATAAACCCACATCTAATCGCAAAATCCCACCGATATCATCTAAACCCAAAATCCATCTTCAACTAAAAGTGACGCAGACAAACATAACTGCAAGCTAAGCCAAAAACCCATTCACTGAAACATAATCTTCAGCTGGCCACATAGCATCCATTCATGTTTTTTTGCCAAATAGAAATCAGAAAATGGAACTTTTTATAGAGAAAACCAAGGTTACATAAAATGCAGGGAATAATACACTTACCTGTGAATGGATTGGTATTAACTGAGTACAAGTTCAGAATATTTGGCTGCAATAGCACAGCATGGGAAATGCATGGCATACAATGACTAAATATCAACAATAAATATTAGACTGTTAAAATGTTTTTTTGTGTATATAAACGCCATTACAGTGCAGATGTAGAAGACTCGTGAAGGTGATAGATAGGGGATACACCGCAGTCGGCGTGGGTTATAGAAATACAACTGTCCCAAAGAGTAGCATATACATTTCTTGGAAGAATTATATTTGGCAGTTATCAAGTAGTCCCCTAAGTTTTTAATAAAAATAAATATGAAGCTATTTATGTTCATTTTCTCAATGTTAAGGTCAAAACTTGTTTTCAAACAAATAAAATTTAAAGATACGTATAAAGACTTATTTTGTATTTTTTCATTTGTATTTGTTTGAATATTTATTTATAATAAATATAATTTCAAAGACTTATTTTGTATTTTTTCATTTGTATTTGTTTGAATATTTATTTATAATAAATATAATTTCAAATGGTTTGATTTTTCTAGTATGAATTATTTTCAAAACATTTTATTTTATATCTATATGATTCTTTCACAGTGCAAAATTTGTGTTTCATCTATGTTATACACGATGTTGTAAAGGACAAAAACATGTCGTGCTAGTTTTTATTTAGGTAATATCATGTGCACTAGTATCTCGTGTAAATTTGTCTTTCCTACCTAAATGTGTGCCTTCTTCACAAAGCTCTAATCCTAGTTCATCTCCAATGGTCAAATTAGCCCTAAAACATGCTTATTTAAGTGGCTTTGCCTAAAATGGAAAGCTTATAGTGCAACCATCTCACCTACTACACACACTTGTCATAGTCACCTAAGTTATCCACCATTATTGCACACACCTACCTCTATAGCCATAGCTTCCTACAGTTACATATAGGGCCACACACTTCATAAACTCTTTCAACTACTTTTGTTGGAACATGCCCCAGGGTCTGACTAAGGCATGCCCCTAAATGTGTCATAGGCACCAAATTTTCCCCTTTCAACACTTGTAGGTATCGTAGCAAGTTTAGAAGCAGCTAAAATGTGTATGGATTTTATGTCAACGAGTATAGAGGACATGGTTGCACCACTTCAGACACTGGCATGTTGTATGCAACACTAACACACTGAGAGGACACAAACATGTGCATTTTTATCTCTAACATATTCCTAATAGAACAAAGAATTTTGACTTCAATCCAATAGTGCAATCATCTACTTCCTCTAGCAAAGTTGTTGATGGTGACAATCCATGCTTTCTATTTATCTCCTCTTTCTTTTCATATCGTGCTAGTTCAACCTCAACTCGCATGCTTAATCATCTAAATTAAAATCATTAATGTTTTATTTTTTGCTTTAAATTAGATTATTAGGCAAATTAATCATATTTTAGTAACTAAAAGTAAACTATTTCTTATAAATGTTGATTTTTATTTTTATTTTGGTGAAACCCACATTCTTTCTCACAACCTTCTTGATAATTTATACACATAACACATTAAAAAAATACACAAAAACACAAAATCAGTAAGCAACTACATCTAACCTTCACCCCTAAACAGAACTACAAATTCCCAAACACTTCAATGAAACAACGCCCACAAAATCCTCAACCTTCACTACCGCATAATGTTTGCATCTCCTCTTATCTTTCTCCTATATCCTTAAGACTTTTTCCTTCATGCTTCTCTCATTATCTTCAACTCTTACTCCCATTTTGTCTATTTTCCCTTCCCACACACCCCCGATCATCCTCTTTTTTATTTTCCCACTCTCCAACTTGTGTGTATGTCATTGTCTCACTCCTCCCTACCCCCAAATTATAGCCCTCATCTATATCCATCCTTTGCCATGTCTCTCCCACTTCTCTTTTTACTAGTAATGAAGAACACTTTGACCATGACACTCATTATGAGTAGATAGAAAGCCACAAGCATCAAATGATCACTTCTAAACTTCAAATCATTTGCAATGAAGTGGGTAAATTAAACGATAGTGTTAACCCCTCCTCTCTTGTCGATGCCCTACACACCTTATTGGTCTCAACCTCTTATGATATAGATATCCTTAATGGCATTGACAAAATCTTGACTGAGGCCCCTCCCTCCCATACCCAAGCCTCTTCCTCTCGTTTGTCTTCATTCATCGCTCCTACCATTCCCCCTACCACCCATTTCACTTCTCTCCTTCATTATTCATTACCAGAAGTATCTTTACATCTCCCAAATGCTTCCCAACCTACCTACTTCAATGCTACTTTCTTCTTTGCTCCCTTGATTTTCCCCTTCCAATTTCCAAACCCTCGTGCCATTATTCATTCTACTTAGCTACCCACTGAAAGGAAGCAAGGTGCATGGAATATGCTTCCTACACCAATATAATGAGGAGAGTTGTACAAATATTAGTTCTTTTAACAGTTATAGTAATGAAGAAACACAATACAGGAAATATATAAAACATCACATGCAAATACAAATGCTCACAACACAAGATATGTAAGGAAGCTAAGGTAGAGGAACAACTTCCTACACTAATCTTGAGGGGAGAGATATGCAGAACTTATCAGATCTTTACAATAGTTACAAAAATAAACACAAATAGCAATCATACCACAACACAATAATTACGTGGGGAAACCCTTTCGGGAGAAAAACCCCACACTCCAAAGCTACCCAATATATTATTCAGGAATCAAGAAGCTTACAATATACTTGCAGAGCAAGCTTTCATAGAGTATAACCAACCAAAGATCTGGAGGCAACTCAACATCTATAAGACTCTTACACATAATCTCCATATCAAGCTCTTTATATATAGGAGATACATATAGTAAACCATCAACGGTGATTACAAAACTATGAGCCAAAACCCACCTAAAAGTGGGGCCCAGATTATCTCCAATCAAAGATGCCTTGTGATGTGCCAAATCACACACCAACATGTGTAACTCTTCTCTTTACAACTCTTTTAAGTGTCCAACACATTTTCACATTTCCCAAAACGAGACGTCCAACTTCTAGAGGTCATAACTTTTGATCCAAGTGTCCGATTGATGAATCGTTTGATGCATCAGAAATATCGTGAAGAGATCTATCAAGCCATAACCTGATTTGTTGGTTATAACAAATTTCAAGCCATTTAGGGACCTCTAAGTGCCTCAAATATGAGTTCAAAACTTTTATCGAGAGTTTCAAAAAATAGAAACTTCAATATGTTGCAATCCAGATATGTTCTTGAGTCAAAACTGACCCAAGATGTTTTCTTGGTAGTTCCACACCTTTTGAGAAAAATTTGGGTCCATCCGAGCTCAAATGTAGAGTTACTAAAAATAGTAAGTCCTGCCATTTTTAGCCCTTTTAGAAACTTTGAAAGTTCTAAACCATTCTTCAAGATAAAGGGTATTCGAAAAGACCAAAACTGGGAAGAATAGTAACCTTTTGTAGTTGCAAGGTTGAGACACCTTTCCTAACATTCTCCCACTTGTCGAATGCCTTGCAAGAGAAAAGGGAGTATCAACACCATGATTTAATTGCTAGGGGCAGAGAGGCCCATGGACTCTGAACATCATCTAAACTTCCATGTGCTTACGGGCTTAGTTAATGAATCTACAACATTCATCAAAGTCTCTACCTTATCTAGCTTCACCATGCCATCCTCGACCATATCTCTAACAAAATGATATTGTACATTAATGTGCTTGGTCCTAGCATGAAATGTTGGGTTCTTAGCTAGGCATATCACACCTTGACTGTCACAATAAACTATCATTGCACCTTGTTTTATTTTGATATTTGAACACGGTCTTTTAAGTCAAATGGCTTCTTTACAAGCATGAGTAGCTACCATATACTTAGCTTCAGTAGTGGACAAAGAAACCATAACTCGTCACTTACTCATCCAACTAATTGCACCACCATTTATAAAGTAAATACACAAGCATTGGTGGATCGTCTACTATTAACATCAGCTAGCCAGTTTGAATCCACATATCCATTAATATCAAGGGAATGCATGTCTCCTTTCAAATTACCATGATAACATAATGAATACTCTAAGGTACACTGCAAATATCTAAAGACTCTTTTAACTGCATCCCAATGAACTCTACTAGGATTAGACATATATATGGAAAGAACTTCCTCTACTTGGGCAATGTCTGATCTAGTACAAACAATAGCATACATCAAACTTATGACGCAACACTCTGATAAGGTACTCTACTCGTGTCTTCCATCTCTGATGGGGATGTTGGACATTGTGAAGTAGATAACTTTGTTCCAATTGTAAAAGGAACACATAATGGTCTATAATCCTGCATGTTAAACCTCTGTAAAACTAAATTGACATACTTACTCTAGCCAAGCCATAGTTTTTTGTTTACTCTATCTCTTCTTATTTCCATCCCAAGAATGTGTTTAGCTACACCAAGATCTTTCATTTCAAATTTAGCTATAAGTTGAGACTGTAGTTCTAAAATCATTCCTTTCCCTTTACCAACAAATAACATATCATCAACATATAATGCAATAAATAGGAAATGATCACCATCAGATTTATAATAAACACAGTGATTTGATTTAGAATACTCAAATCCCAAACTCAACACATATGTATCAAATTTATGGTACCACATCCTAAGACTTTGTTTGAGGCCATACAAAGATTTCTTCAATTTACAAACCAAATTACTTTTACCTTTCACCATGTAGTGCTCTGGTTGTGTCATACAAATATCCTCCTCCAAATCATCATGAAGGAATGTTATTTTCATATCCATTTTCTCAACCTCTAAATCATAAGCAGCAACAATAGAAAGCAAGAATCTGATGGACATCATTTTTTCAACAAGAGAAACTATCTCACCATAATCAACACCCTCGACTTGAGAGTAACCTTTTGCAACCAACTGTGCTTTGTACTTCTCAATACCTCCATCCAAACTAATCTTTCTCTTCAACACACATTTGCAACCAACAAGTTTTCATCCTCCAAGCAATGGTACAAGATCTCATGTATCATTATTTTTCAAAGCTATCATTTCTTCATCCATATCAATCTTCCAAGACTCTGCATCATTCATACCTAATGCCTCTTCTACAAATCTAGGTTCATCTATGTTAGTATTCAAAGCAAAAATACATCTCCAGACATCAAGTGAATACCTTTTAGGTGGTTGTCTATGCCTTGTAGACCTTCGAACAAGTTGAGTTGGAGGTTCTTCCTCCTCTTTTGAAGATTCAAAACTAGATGATCTCTCCTCAACTTCTTCTCTATCTAGGGGCCTTAATTCAACTTTCTCAGGCGTAGAAGGGAATTGAATCACATCTTTCTTTTCACTTTGTTCTGGCTACAATGTAATAGAAGAAGGCTTAGTTTCTCTAAAAATAACACTTCAACTATATATTACCTTCTATGTAACAATGTCCTAAAGCTTGTATCCTTTCACTCCATAACTGTACCCAATGAAGATACATTTCACAACCTTGTTCTCTAACTTTGTTCACTTTTCCTTTGGCACATGTGCATATGCCTCACACCCAAAAACTCTAAGATGTCTTAGTGAAGGCTTGTGCCCTAACCATGCCTCCATAGACATTTTATCTGTTGGTGTGAATAGGGGTTTTGCCTAACTAGTTTAGTTAATTTCCCCTTGTGCGAATAATTCACATTATTTAACTATTTATTAGTTAAATAATATTCACACATCACACATAATTCACATGTTAAGTTGACTTAGTGAGTCTTCTAGATGTTCCTAATTGTTTCTAGTTGTTGATAGTTGTAGTGAGTTGTCTTATTCTACACATGCTCTAGTTGGCATCCTATCCTCTAGTTGTCACATGTGATAGGATTGTGACACTTGTCACATGACTACAACTCCTTGTTTCTAATCCTTGCCTTTATAAGCAAGGCTCTCTCATTGTATTACATACAGTTTGGTGTATAGAATATTGCTCCATTATTTTAGCATATTCTCTTTTCTCATAGCATAGAAGGTTGTCTTGATTGCAGGGATCCTGGCTTGTTGAGTCACATTGACTCTTACATGGTATCAGAGCCAAAACTATAATTCCCTTCCCTCATTGGAGAGGTTTGCTAGGAGATGTGTTTTAGTTACGACTTGGAGCAAATCTGACATCACTGTTGCGATCAAAAGGCTCAAATATGTATATATCGTATGTCAAATCATGAAAATCAGACATTGAAAAACATTTGGCAATTTTTTTGCCCTTGTTTAGGGCTTGCAGAAAAATCTGTACATCTGTATGGCTTCATACTGTGTTAGTGAAATATTCGTAGACATCAACATCTTCAATCAAATTAGAATCCAAAATCCATCAGGGAAAAAAAATTGGTACACTGGTTCAAATTAAAATCTGTAGATTGTTTGTTTTAGCAAAAGTTTTTAAAAATATAAATTTTTGTTTTGAAGGTACAAGGTACTCGATAGGCGCAAGCCTACTAGGCCTAAACCCACATTGTACATGCATGCATAAGTAGGCCTAGTGGGGAGTCTTTAGGCTCAGGCCCCCGCGGCACCATACGCCTACATATAGGAGTTGATCCCTCCATGAGACCCCCTTCCAGCAACCCTCATGGCCATTAAAATAATCTTTTTTTATTATTATTCAGTTCGCAGTCATATAGTCCGCAAGGTTATAAGCAAATTTCTAGTGGCAAAAAAAACAACAAACGGGTAGTTTCAACCCTATGACAGGTGGTTTCCACCGAATAACATAGTTGTTTTAGCCCCCTGCTAGCGGTTTTCCACCTCGATCAATGGTTTTGGGATATGCGAAGGTGGTTTCCAAAAAAGACCAATGGGTTTTACACACAAACAAGCAATTTGAGCATTGTAAATGGTTTTTTGGACAAACCATTGGCGGTTTTGATTCAGCAGAGCATATTATGTCCTACACAAAATATTCCATCAGCCAGGGGGCTTGTTTTGCCCCTCAAAGCCCTAAAGGGGTTTTTTTTTTCTTTTTTGCATAACTTTTGCCTAGGGTATTGAAATTGGGTAAACAAAATATCATCAGAAAGCTGACAGAGTCTACTTCACACTGGTGTTAGTATTTTCTCATATTTTTCTTTTTGATAACATTTATTTCAGGTTGAAGACAAATCTCTTGTTTTGGCTTCTAATCTCACAACTTTCAGCCATGATCTCCAATTTTCATGATTCTTGCAGCATCAGAAATGTGTTCAAGAGCTCTTAAAATCCATCCATGCACTTTTCTTAGATTTAGCACCAGGTTCATTTAATTCAATTTGTCAATTTTTTAGCTTTTGAGTAATAACTTGGGCATTTTGAGACTTGAGGAAGTGAAACTTGTTTTGAAGGGATTTAATTGTTGTGATAAACCAGTGTGAGTGATTGTAATCTCACTCGAATCTCTTTTTTAAGAGATTTTGATTATTTTCCTAATTTCGGTCCCTTGAGGACAATTGTAAATCACACTAAGTATAAAGTGCCACAAGAAATTGAGGGGGGGCTCTCTTGCATAGTAAAGGGGTGTTGTTGTATTGTTGTTTTTCTTTTTCATCATGGATGTGCCTCAAATTCCACTTTTAACTCCATATAATTATTATGAATGGAAGAAAAACATGGAGTTTTTATTGTATAAGCAAAAGTTACATAGAATAACTTTAGGCACAGATCCAAAACCCACAAGTGCTACTAAGAGAAGAAAATGGTTAGATAGAAGAGATGAGGCTTATGGTACACTTTGTCTTGCTATTTCTTTAGATCTTAGATTTCATGTTGAGTCTTGTAAAATACCAAATGAGATATGGACAACATTAGACAGTCTCTTTGGCAAGAAAGATAAAATAAGAAGGTTTAAATTGGAGAATGAGCTAATTGCACTTAGTCCTCAATATTTTGATCAAATTAAAGATTTCTTCACTAAGTTTAAGTCTCTTAGGTTGCAACTCAAACAATGTGGTCTTGAGAAAGAAGATGAATAATTGATTCTATCTATTCTTACAAAATTGGGTCCTACTTATTCAGTTTATGTTTCTACCTTTTAGCTACAATGGATGCTTTTGGTAGTAAGTTCACTATGCCTTCACTTGAGGAGTTTACTACATAACTCACTAGAGAACAAGCCAAGCTACTACACATGGGCACATTGAAGTCTCCTAGATCATAGGCTCTAGTTGTAACACAAAGCACAAAAGATCCTAAGGCTTCAAATAATAAGGGAAAGAAACAAAAGGATTCAAAGTCTAATGAGCACGAGAAAGAATCAAATTAAACCCCCAACTCTTCTTCCAAAGAGGAGTCCAACAAGAAGAAGAAGCCAAAGTGTTCTTATTGTAAGAAATTGGGTCATGATGAGACTAAATGTTATGAGAACAAAATTGATGAGATGTCACAACTTATTTAAAAACATAACATTGAGTATCCTTCATCAGCATTAGTTTTACCCAATTCTTCTTTTTCGACACCATCATCATCTACACCACCAAAAATAATAGGATTTGTCATTGGGACAACCAAAGGAAAAGGATAGGCACTCTTTGCTTCACCAAGTCTTCAGTTAGATAGATGGCTTCTTAATTCAAGAGCTTCTCATCATATGGCCTCTTTAGGAGGTTCTCATCATGAAGTCTCCTAGATCACAGGCTCTAGTTGCAACATAAAGCACAAAAGATCCTAAGGCTTCAAATAATAAGGGAAAGAAACAAAAGGATTCAAAGTCTAATGAGCAAGAGAAATAATCAAATAAAACCCCCAACTCTTATTCCAAAGAGGAGTCCAATAAGAAGAAGAAGCCAAAGTGTTCTTATTGTAATAAATTGGGTCATGATGAAACTAAATGTTATGAGAAAAAAATTGATGAGATGTCACAACTTATTCAAAAACATAACATTGAGTATGCTTCATCAGCATTAGTTTTACCCAATTCTTCTTCTTCGACACCATCATCATCTACACCACCAAAAACAATAGGATTTGTCATTGGAACAACCAAAGGAAAACGACAGGCACTCTTTGCTTTAACAAGTCTTCAGTCAGATAGATGGCTTCTTGATTCAAGAGCTTCTCATCATATGGCCTCTTCACAAGGGATGTTCTCTTCATTTTGGTCATGTACTTCACCACCTATTTTGATGGGTAACAATGCATACATGCATTCAACTGGAAAAAGAACTATTGATATTGGTGAGAGTAATTCCAACAATGTGTTGTGTGTACCTTCCTTGACAACCAATCTCCTTTCCATCTACCAAATTACTCATTGTGGTGCAGGAAAGACAATTGAGTTCACTCCTGATTATCTGATCATACGGGACTTGGAGAGAAGAGATATCATTGTTGTTGGGATGGCTGATCATGCATCTTGCTTGTATACAATAGTTCCAACTCATAGTCAACATGTATGAATTGATTCTTCAACTTTGTCAACATCCTATCCCATTTTATGATTTTCTCTTTTCCTCTCCTATTTATTTCTAATTGAACTTCTTTCCACCAAATAGTAGCATGTCCTTTCAACTTAGTTTTTGCAAATCTTACTCTCTCTAGATCTTCAATTTCCTCATATTGAAAGTATTCCCCTAGGTTATTTATCCAGTCAATCAATTCCTCAATATTCAAATTTCTGGTATAGTTTGATACTTCCATTTTAGGTCTCTTACCCATCTTAGAAATAGCTTTCAACACCTTTACTTGATCTAATTCTTCTTCCAGGGCTTCTTCATTTTGGTCAACTGATTGAAATTCTTCATCATCACTTTCATCTTCATGTCTAGGATTTAGTCCTCTTCTTCTATATTCTTCTATAGCGTCCAATCTAACTTTCATAGTTCTCATCATCTCTATCATTTCTTCCATTCTTCCAACAACATTGGCCATAACAGGCATCCTCCTTGGCGGCATCTCTTCCTAGGATCTGATGCGACTGCCTCAATTCGATGATCTGACTACAAGGTAGCAACTACCTCACAATTAGCACTCTGTTGGCAAACACAAGTAGACTACCCCAGGTTGGTGATCTATTCACTACAAGATCTTTTGGAATGCCTCCACTCCCAAAGGATTCACAAACTTCACTCTGATACCACTTGGTGCAATCATGGATGGAGGGTCCAGAGAATGGACTATCCAACCATACAGCTAGAGTAAACACAACAGAAACAACACAAAAATATAATGCAATGGAAGATTCATATGCTCAATATATTAGACAATTACAATGCTTATATGCTAGCTACGTGCTGGCTACAATCAAAGAGCTCATAGGTCTGCTTTCTATATCATAGTATACATGAAAGATATGGCATTGAAGTGCCTCTGGAAAGACCTATCTACCTATTCTATGATCAAATATGAATGACTTAGCTAACTAACTGCCTTCCTAGTGCATCTCATGAATGCTTATATATCCTCTTCAAGCTCTTAGAATCCTTCTTTCGCTCCTTGCACACACACCCCATTTTACCAAATGGGGACCCCCTCATTTTCTTTGGCTTGGAGTCTCAACCTTTCCTCCTTGTGATAATGAGAAAGTGAGATGGTGCTTAGAATGCAAGATTTGTTACAGATTTGGGTATTTGGTATGTTTGGAGTTGTTTGATGCCTTTCATGATTGATTTAGAGGAGTCCTGATTGGTTTTGTGCTTAAGAAATAGCTATTTGTTGCCTTTTGCACTAAAACTGGGTGTTACTACATTTTATGTTGAAACTGCATGTCACTAGATATAGTCCTTGAAACTGCTATTGCAAGATGTGTCATGTCAGAAATCCTAGTTTTCTTGCCTTAGAGTTGTAGAATCATGTCATATTCCACAACATTTCACTAAGGGGCCCTTGTGCTTTCATCCTGACGCATGTTCCTGAAGCCCTAGAATTGACTAAGTCTGATGTCTTAAAACCTTGAAAAACTGGCTAAGTTTGAAATCTGGTGGATCCTCAAAAATCTAGAATTTGCATGTTAAATCCCATGGATTTGGGACCTATCTCAAACATCTTGACAACACATTTCAAAATATTTAAAGTATAGGTGCATTTTGCACTAATATCTTGTGTCACTGGATATCAATGCTGACCCCTTTGCACACCATTCAGCGCTAAAAACCACTTCAACCAAATAGCGCTAAAAATGGACCTAACCAGACATATTTGGTGCATCAGAATTTCCCCACTAAACCCCTTTAAACACTTAGTGCTAAAAAGCTACTGCACAAGATAAGCGCTAAAATCAGCATCAATAGGATATATCCTATTGGAACCGAAATCCCCACCAACAAAGGTTTGAAGAGTTAGCGCTATATTTTGACTTCAGTGGATATATCTACTTGACAACGAAATCCCCGCTATCTAGTTGCAATAAAAATCCCGTCTAAACCCTTTAGAAGAGCTGGTGCTAAAAATGACCCCAACATGATATATCCTGTTGACCTCAAAATCCCCACTTTTTCACAATTTGGCCTAAAAACTCATTTTTAAGGGTGGAAACATGGTCTAATTGATGAACTTGATCTACATATCAATCTATTACATCATGGTCAACATTTTTATCATGTTAGTGTGGATTTTGAGCATCTTTTGCATCAAATTCATGCTACTACACATGGATATCCTGTTGACCCTAAAAATCTCGCTTTTTGCAAAAAAGGGTCTAAAAACATGAAACAAATGTCTCCAAATGGATCCAGTTGCTCACAAAAACATCACAGATCATCATAAATGTGAAATGGATAGTAAAAAATGATGAAAACTCAAAAAATCATGGGAAATCCACTGGATTTGTGAAGTTGTTCACAAGGAAGCAACATTGGTTTTGAGTTGTCCCTGGTTTATCCATGGCTACAAATGGATGTATCTTGATCTATCTTGATAGAAAATGACTTGTTTATAATGAAATTGATGCTTGGCATTGTCAATTGTAGGTCTGAGAACACAAAGGAACTTGTTGGAGCTGTCTTGGAAGGATGAACACCTAGAGATACACTGTGGACCTGAATATGCAAAATCATCTATTGTCAACTAAACCACTGCTGTGTCTGCAAAAGGAAGTCAGTATGATGTCCAAGATGATGGAGATATGCCTCAAAAGCTAGAAGACATAATATATTAGACCTACATCTTATTGTTCTTGTGGATCCAGTTTAATGTCCATGACATGTTCACAACTGTCTACACTTGTTCCAGCAATCCAGTCATCAAATGTTTAATCCAGCAAGCATCCAGTTGGATATGTCTACATCAAAAATGTGCCACATACTCCTCTTGACCAGTCAACTCATTGGAAAGTCATTTGTCCCATTAGACAACTCAAAAAGTTGTTATTTTGTCTTGTTCTCATGAGCTAAAAAGTTATAATTGTGTCTTTTTCCTATAAGACAAAAGCAAATCTAGGACTGTAACTACCCACCGACCAAATTAAATTCCATATAATCTAAGCCATTGGTGTTGATTTAATCTCCATCGTTCATTAAAAAACTTGATATGTTTGCCTCTCTATATAAAGGCAACCTCTCTCATTATGAAGTATGTAGGGAGAAGCACTGAAGATAGGATTATTGAAACTCTGCCATTTTTTTGAATCAATGCAAACAGAATTTCATTTGCCTCTTCCATTTGAGTTCATTTCTGATTGGATATGGTTATCATGGTTCTTATTCATCTTTCCAATTAGTTATTCAGTTGCATATATGGTTAATTATGTAGATATTTGATGGATTTCTTGTCCCTACCATTGATGGCTTGTTGATTGTATGTCATTGTGCATGGTTATTCTAGCCATATTTTTGAGCTAAGTTTGATTGTGTGAGTTCATTAAATTGCACCAAGAATTGGGTGTTTGAATGAATCCTTCCACAGTTTGAAAATGTTTGTCTCCTTGGAAGATTACACAGTCTCTATGGCATCGTGGACTGCCTGGTTAAGCAGAGATTTGTTTATTGTTGGGAATCTATCTATCTATTTGTTGATCATTTCTGCAGTTGTCTATAGGATCCCTCTATCCCTTCTCTCTTCCCTTTTCCTTTTGCATTTTCTTTATCAGATCCTATTAAATTAGGTTTCATAAACTTGCAAAGTGTTGTCATAGAATTCAAATTTAGTGAATGCAAATTAGCAGATTGCTGGTTGTATGCTAAAATCATGTATCTTGTAGCAATCTGAGTATATATACCAATTTCTCTATGCATTGTCAAATCAAAAAATTGATCAAAGTCATGTGCAATCAAACCCTAATGCACTAAATTTTGTTTGCATTGCATGTAAGTCCCCTTGGTTGGAACAATGAAACACATATCCACTGAAGTTAATCCTGCAAGCTAAGACCTAGTTGTATAAACCTTGGGGTAGTCCTATTCTTAAAGTTTGGGATAGGATTCCTTTCAAGAGAGGTGAGATACCTTCCTGTATTTCATCTGCATTGTTGTATGCTAAAAACATCATCAAAACCTCTGCATCAGCATCAAGAAATCTCAAACTCCAATGAATGATGAAACGTGTAGAAATGTGCAGGTCAGCCTATAACTCTTGGTAATGCTCTGAAAATGAATGAAATTGGATGCAGTTCTCAATAAAGGTCCATCTGGTCCCATTTTTCCTTGTGTGACCTTTCATTTGTGTGCTAAAAACACCATCAACACCTCTGCACCAGCATCAAGAGATCTCAAACTCCAATGAATGATAAATGTGTAGAAATGTGTAGGTCAGCCTATAACTCTTGGTAATGCTCTAAAAATGAATAAAACTGGATGCGGTTCTCAATGAAGGTCCATCTCGTCCCATTTTTCCTTGTGTGATCTTTCATTTAGCTCTGCAAGTCACAAAAGTGCTCCACAAACCTTGTATGCTTATGTTGAATGTCGAATGCTCTGCTCTATGAAAGTTGATGTTCTTTTGCTAGCGATAACTCTTCACAAACAACTCTAATACCCATGAAATCTTAATATGATTTAGCTGACATTGCATAGAATCTAATTCCTACTCCGCGAGCTCTAAAATGAAGATGCAGTAGAATGCAGTAAAAAATGTTGAACTATAAATAACTAAAAAACAATTGAAATGTAAGAAAAGGAAAGAAAGCAAATATTTTTGGTTGATGCAAGATTGCTCTTCAACCTAGGATGCTCCTGCATCAATAAGACCAAGACAAATCACTACCAAATGGAGGAGGTCTCAGCTACAAGTCTTGTGCTCAAGAGTGGTATGGAAAGATTAGATTTAATCAGGCCTTTTATCAAACACTAGGTCAATCAATGCACTAAACCTTAGATTTGTAAAGATCTAGTCATAACAGGAAATGCGGAGCAAATATTCAGAAACTACTTTCACAAGAGTGATTAGAGAGATGTCAGAACCTATGTCTCAGAAACTGGAAAGTCAAAGGACTATGGGGTGGGTGCCCAAGTCCAGAAAGATAGAATCTTTAGAAACTCAAATCTGGAGAAATGTCACAGTAAGTGTCCTGATGCTGGATTTAGTACCTATTTGAGTAGGAGGACTATGAGGTAGGAGCCCAAGTCTTCTGCAAAGGAATATTCACTAAATTATTTTGGATCTCGAAACCCTTTTTGTTACACAACCTTCCTGTACCTTCACCTCTTCAGATTTCACACCTATAACCTACACACAAGAAGAAAATAGGTTTGGGGGTTGTGGTGTTTAGGGATTTGCCTCAGTCAAATCCTAGGATAACATTTAAGCTTCCCAACACCATTGTTAGAGAGAGTGTGCCCTAGCAAGGCAGAGGCTAAACAAAATCAATGATAGATAAGATGATTCAAATAATAATGATATCACCTCAAAGGTTAAGCCCTTAGGAGAATGAAGATCCTTCAACTCATGAGGAGATGGAAGATGATTCCAAATCTACAACAACACACAATAAAAAACCAATCTACAATAATAACACAATGAATTATTTGAATGCTCTTTGCTCCAAGATCATAAGCTTGCTATATCCATCTAGGTTACAAATGAATTCAAAACACACTTATATATTGTTTCCCACTAACATTCATGAAATTAATTGAAAGAGCCGACAAGGAGGGACCCATTTAAAGGTCCTATGCCGACATGCTTTGAAATTTGCCCCGACCAATCAGGGAGGTCTTGGGCGCAGGCACCCAAGTCCCTATGTACCTTTTTGGTCTAGGGTAAGGCATAAAATGGGCCCCCTAATTCCCAATTGTCATGGGTTTTGGGGGATTTTGCATCGGGATGAATATTTTGCATGTATAATGTTATCGCAGGGACCTATGAGCTAAACTAGGAGGTAAAAAGGCATGTGTCCACTTTTTACTCCATAACAGTTTTTCTCATTGCCTCCTAATTCAATCAGTTCTTTCTCACAATTAATCAATATATTTCTTCGATATTTTCAAGAAAACATTGGACCTCAAGTCTCTTTGACCGATTTGGTCTATTGTAAACAAGGAACAAAGTAGAAAGTAATTGATTTCATGGGGCATTATCAATCCCTCTTTTCACAAATTTAATATTATATTCTAGATGTTGATGTACAAGAATCTTCATTGAAAACTACAACCTCACATCTATGACAAAATCTTGTTGATGCATTATGACTCTTTCACTAATCTTTGCATGGTTCTCCATGATTACCAACTATCGGTTAGTCAGTATGAGAATAATCACTCGACTCCAGTTCGTCAATCCAAAGCTACTGCCCTGCACACTCATTCATTTAAAAACACAACAAAAATTTCATCAAAATCAATGCAATATCATCAAATCACATTTGAAAACATGTAGCGGTTGTAGTGTTTTTTGCTTCCACCCCATATAAACTAAAACCAAAATCTAGACAATTCACACCATTATCAGAATCTCTTTCTTCTATAATGATGCAACTTTTAAACAACAGTCTCATCAAGCTTCCACCAATTCAACCTCTCAATTCAAATAAGATGCAATCATCTTCTTTCAATTTGAAGGCATTTTGTCAATTCCACCGCACCAATGGTCATGACACTAAAATATGTATGCATCTTAAACATGAATTTTAAGACCTCATCAATTCTAATGTCATCTAGGTTGCTAGCGTAAATGACAAAGGAAATAAATTGGTGGCTCCACCTAATCAAAACTTGCAAATATTTACAAATCCATTCCCTCATCACCAAGCTAACATTGTGGATCCATCTCAAGAGATGCAATATACTTATACTCATCAACAACTAGATCATGATGGAGATATTTGCATGGTGGATACTCGCCCTCATCAGGAGTGAGCAAATCCTAAACCAGCTATATCTTTCACTCCTCATGATGCTCCCATTGAATCTCCTGATGGACCTTTATATATCACCATTCAAATCAATGATAAACCCATAAGAGGTGCTATGGTAGATCTTGTTTGCATGGTACATGTAGCAACTGAAGAGTTTCTCTACATGCATGGTTTGCACCGTGATAACTATGATGTATCAGAAATCATGATGAGAGCACACAATGGATCTATTCTTCCAACTCTTGGTGCCTTGACCCTTGCCATCAAGGTTGGGCCAAGAACCTTGGATGTTACTTTTGTTATCATTCCAACATCAGACTTATTTCATGTGAAGTTGGGTCACCCATGGCTTCGCTCCATAAAGACAATCCCCTCTATGGTTAATAAGTGCTTAAAGCTTCCATTCGAGGGATGTGTGCATGCTATACATCACAGTCAATACTAGCCCATAGCTCGTTATGGACACTTTACACTTGACTACTTCTGGCCAAAACCAGTTGGAGTTGCTCAAACTAGAGAGGATCTATTCTTTTTATCATATCAAAAATATAAGGAAAAAAAATTTGATGAATTGTCGCTTGGTAACATACATTCTAGTGATGTCCCTAGACCCTCTCAATGTTATGAGGATACAATTGTAGTTCCCCCTATCCCGCAGGTGGCAATTGAAGTTAAGCTCAAATTGAAGGTTCCCCCCTGTCCCTACGTGTCTAGTAGATATGCTGAGGTTCCCTTCAAGGACAACGAGGCAACTGTCTAGCACAAAAAAGACCTCTCCACAATCACAATATTACTTTTGTCCCATCTGCCTCTTTGGAGACTAGTGAAAAGTAATCGAGTGCACGTAAATTATTTCTTGAGGTTTCTCAACCGCGCTGTGGATGCTCAAGTACCTCCACCTATTTCACAAGTTGAGAGGGAAGAGAAACCCACTTTGAGGAACACTCCCCTATGGTCTCTCAGCCTTTGGTGGTTCCTCTCATTTATTCTAATGTTCCTGAAGCAAAGGAAGAAAAGGAACCCGCATTAGAAGTTACTACGGCTACCCTAACAAACATCACAAACAAAACTAAGTGAAATGACGTTACAAGAGAATGAAAGAAGTGTTGTTGTTCTATGGATCACCTTGCTATAGGAGAGGAGAATGTCTCGCCTTACAAGCATCAATCACCAATGAATGCAAAGGAGACATCTATAAGTGTTTTGTCTCCTCTAGTAAAAGATAATGCTTCACAACCCACAACAGACCTTATTATGTTATATTATGACATTGAAACCTAAGGTAATAATGATACATGTATGGCTCTTGTTGCTTACACCACACTTGTTGAAGTTCCTCTTGCACCTTGTCCACCATCCCTAAATGATGATGAGAAAGATTGGGAGGCAGATCATTTTATTTAGGCCAAATCATGAGTGTACCCCCTCTCTCTTGTGTCACGGGTGCATTTGGTTGTTTTCCCCTGTATTGTGTTGCTTGATGTGTTATTTATGTTCATTAAGCTCTCTTTGGATGACCCTTGACACCTTTGTCGGTGCAAGGATACAAAGGGACCGAAATTCATTGTGACATTCTCTTTATTTGTATCATGATTCTTCTATATGTTGTAAGTTGCATTTCATCATTGTTGTTTCCTTTGGGGATGATGCGAGGCATAGGATGATTTAAAATCCTTCCGTGTTGACCCAAAGTTTTATATTTGCTTTCATGTGATATTTCCTCCTTTGTCTCTATAGTTCTACCAATTGGCGGATGATAACAGTTCCAAATATTTATAATCACAAGACGTCTCCTATTATACAACCATTCATATACTGATGCTAATCAAGTATATCCCTTTGTTTTATTACTTTATAGTATTCACTCTAACATGATAATTACTTGTATGATTTGATTTATGTGGCACCTTGTTGTTATGCTCAGTGTCATACCATGACTACACAAGCCATTATGTATCATGCTCGCAACATTGCCTCGATTTGACTTTTCTGGGAGCAACCCCTTGTTGTGATGTAGCTTTTGGGGACACATATCATATGGGCATGTGCTTCCATAAAGCTCTTTTGCATGTCTTGTATTTTAATCTACCTTAAAGAAATTACTCTCTCAGGGAGTAAGCAATCACTTTAAGGTGGGGCATACATCACGCTATGCTCTTTTGATTATGCACTTGTTGATTATGATTTATGTGAAGGTCAGCTAGTGATTCAGAGGTCCTCACTAGCCTATGATGCATTCACTTGACATGGAATTCACCTAGTGACTTGGAGGTCCTCACTAGCCCATGATGTTTCCATTTTGTTGTTGGTCTATGAGCTACCTAGTATAATGAAATTTGCTAGCCTATGTGCTTCATGACACTTGTCATGGTCACCTAGTAATTTGGCGGTCCTTATGAGTTCGTGATCCATGAAAACATTTCTCTTCACATGACCCCTAGTGACATAGCAAGCTAGTGTCAGAGTCATGGTGCTTGTGTGTTTGTTTCCATGTTTGTTTATGTGATGTATTGTTTGAACTTGTATTCTCTTAATGATTCCGTATGTTTGTGTGTCTTCATCATGTTTTCCATGTATACTTTATGCCTTGTGTGTATGCTTTGTGTTAAGCGTGTATGCATTATGTATGGTGTGTATTACCTTTGTGTATTATGTATCTCTTGCATGTATTCCTTATATATGCTTGTAGTACTCCACATATGTGTGAAATATATTACAATGCCTTGAGTGTTTGAAATTTCTTTGTCTATGTTTTACAACCTTGGAATCCTAAGCTTGGGGGCTACTAGGGTCCACAACTTGGTGGAATTCTTTGGATTCTATGTTTTCATGATGGAAATCTATCTTCTTCTTACTTTAGTGTGAGTATGAATGTAAGTTCGTACCCACGCTAAAGTGGGTGCTAAATGTTATGGAGTAAAATGTTTACTCTTACTAATTTGGACCTATTTTGGCACCTAGTGGAACAATAAACAATTAATTGTTGATCTCGATGAATAAACCCCGACAAATAAACTTAGGGCTGGTCTAAGATCACCCTATTAAGCACTCCCCATAGTTTGTGGGGGTTAAAGGACCAGGGTGCCTAGTGCCCTTGGCTCAAATGTTATCCCCAACCTTAATTTGGTGGTGTTGGCTTAGAACACCTCTTTGGTTTGCACTTGTCGCCCTCAATTGGTTTTATTCACCAATAGTGAGCGAGAATGCATATAAGAAGGTGTTTTACTATTCATTTTACATCCAAAAAGAAAAAAGAGAAAAACTAGAGAATAATAGAATGTTAGAATTGTTCATCTCATGCTTAATTAATCTTCATGATTGAGATAGCCCTTTGTATGTAGATGTTATGATGTTGGTTTGCAGGTCTTGAAGGAAGTTCAAGTCTTCATTCTCTATCTCCTTGTTGGTACATGGTCTTGAGTCACCTACTCTAACTAGGGTTTCATATCTTGTAGTAACATTTACCATTTATATTCATTCTTTCATCATTTATTGTAGATCAAGTCCCTGCCTCCTAGGGCACACACTCTTTGATCTATAATCATTGTTGTAGTGGAGGTGGGAATGACACCAACACGGGGTTTGACTAAGACAAGCCCCTAAAAATATCACAACCCTTTCTCTTCTTGTGTGTGTGCAGGTTGCATTTGGTGGAATCAAACAACAATAGGTGATAGGAAGAAGGAAGGTAGATAAGTGAAGACACCTAGATCATAACATTCTATAGAACCCTAATTTGGGTCTAGGGTGCCCAGTGCCCTTGTTCTTCTCTACCCTAAAACCAGTTTTTAGTTCTTGTCCCTTGATCTTTGTTGTTGTCTCATATTCTCTATAACAGTTTCTGTCAATAATCTATTCACTTATATTGCTCAATTAGGATTTTATTACTTTACCTTGGCTTTATTGGTTAGATTTGATTAACACTCTTTTATACAACAAAGGGACAAAACCCCTGTAGTTTGGATCTCCTTCATAGGTAGAAGCTAAGATCGGTTTGTGTTCCAATGTTGATAGAAGAGGGTTTGACTTAGTTTAGGGTTTTAAGCTAAGGCTCCCTTTTCCATCAAACAGATTCTCCTCCAGATTCTCCAACTTCTAGTCTACTTTGTGCTAGACAGACCTTGCAGTCTGCAAGAGATTGGGTTGGGGATCCATCAAACACTAGGCGGACTCGTTCACAATTCAAGGATGATCCACATCATGTCTTCATTGCTACTACCTCTGATCCACAGTCTTTTCGAGAGGCTTCTAGTATTCCTAAGTAGGATATAGCTATACGGGAGAAGTACACTTGTTCGATGTAAGTGGATCTATCAGACAAAGTTTGCAAAAGATTGGTCAATTGATAAGCATAAGGCTCGTTTGGTAGTCAAAGGATTCTCTCAGGTTCCTGGGATTGACTACTTTGAGACTTTTGTGCCAATTTCCCAAATGAACTCCATCCAACTTGTTCTAACTATTGCTACAACCAATTGTTGGGAAGTGCACCAGATGGATACGAAGAGTACTTTTCTTCACGATGACCTTCAGGAGGAGATCTACACGGAGCAACCACAGGGTTTCATTTAGGATTCTTCACTTGTATGTCACCTTTGGAAGTCTCTCTATGGCTTCAAACATGCTTCTCAGGCTTGGTGTGCCAAGATGGACTCCTTCCTTCTAACAGTTGGGTTCACTCGGTGCCATTCTGATCCCAATGTCTACATTTTGCAATAGGATGATTCACTCCTATTTCTAGTCTTGTATGTTGATGACTTGTTGATCACAGGGAGTTCTTCATCCGCCATTGGGGTAGTCAAAATTGCTCTCCATGACATGTTTTTGATGACTGGCTTGGGCTTCTTGCATTACTTTCTTGGGATTGAGATCTTCCAATTTGCTTATGGGATCACCATCACACAGTCCAAGTATGCTCTACATTTGCTCTTGAGGTTTTATATGGCTGACTCTAAGCCTGCTCTGACTCCCTTCCTTTTTGGAGTTAAACTTGAGGCTTAGTGATCTTCACCATTTGTTAATGGCACTTTGTACTAACAGCTTGTTGGGAGTCTCATTTATCTGACTCATACTAGACTCGACATGTCATATGCTGTAGTCACGGTTTCTCGATTCATGTAGGAACCCCATGAGCTGCACTAGAAAGTAGCCAGGTGGATACTTCACTACATTCAAGGTACTCACAATTTTGGGATTCACTACATAATGGGCATTGACCTTGACTTAGTGGGCTACACAAACTCAGATTGGGTAGGTGATTCTCAAGATCACAAGTCTACTTCAAGTTATAACTTCTCACTTGGTTTAGGTCATGTTTGTTGGTTGAGAAAGAAGTAGTTTGCTATTGCTCTATCTTCTACTGAGGTTGAGTATCGGGGGGCTATGAATGCTGCCATTAAGGCCATTTGGTTTCTGAATCTTCTCACTAAGTTTGGTATCCAAATCAGACGACCATTAGTCATATTTTGTGACAATGGTGCAGTCACAGTAGGAGGGTTCACAGAGTGAACTGTCCAGGCCGTACAACAAGAGTAAACACAATATAAACAACTCAAAGATATGAAACAAATATAGGTTCAATCATTTAGTATATCATAGAATTCAAATACAATCTGGCTGGCATCATGTGGGCTTACAATTAGGGCTCAAAGGCTTGATTACAGAATATGCACAAGATATAGCGTTGAAGTCTCCTCGTGAAAGAGCCAACTATCTATCTTCTAAATCATGAGAACTACAACTGCTTTCCTAGGGATCTATTACATCTTTATATATCATCTCCGATGCAAAAGATTCCTCCGCGTCGGCCAAGGAAGGTCACAAACTCCGATGAAGAGATGTAACATGTGTACACAGATAGGTTGGGCCTAATCATGTAGAACACCTCTACAAATAAATGGAATGATGTGCGGATCTTGGGGAAGGTCAGCCATGAACCAAAGATCATTGAATGATGTGTCGTTAAGCTCCACAAGTCTAGGAATGCTCCACTTGAGTCTTCTCCTTTAGATGATTGTTTAAGACTGTTAGGATGCCATGTTCTGAGAAAATAGTTGATCTTCTGATAGCGATAACTTTCTAGTGCTTAATCCAAATGCTATGAATTCTAGATATGATGTAGATGAATGAATCTAGATGCTAAGTCCAGCTCCGCAAGATGTGAAATGCAACTGCGGTAGAATGCAGAACAAAATACAGAAACTACTTCTGACTAAACTAGAAAATGAAAGGAAACAAACTAAACTACAAATAAACTGAAATGCAAATGTTTTTGGTTGATGCAAGATTTCGCTTGAACCAGGGATGCTCCTGCATCAGACATCCAGGGTTATTGAAAAAGTGAGTCCCTGACTTTGCTAGGGCTAGGGGAGAACCAAGACGGTCCACCTCAGCCTGAGAAATCCATGCTGAATCCTCTTCCGGTTTGCCTTTCCACTTCACAAGATATTCTTTGTATTGTCTTCCTCTAGTGTTGTGTCCAACTCTACTATCCAAGATGTCTTCAATCTGCTCTAGTGCTTGTTGTGGTAACCGCTTCTTCAAGTCTTCTTCCATGCTCTCACTAAACTCTGCTTCATGATACTGATAAGAGGTTTGCACTGTTGAAAATTGGTGATATACCCAATGTCTCCGGTAACTCTACTTCATATGCATTTCCAGAATCAAATTTTTTGAGTATCTTACAAGGTCCAAACTTCTTCATTTTCAACTTGTTATATGTCCCAACTAGAAATCTATCTTTTCTCAAATATACCATCACTTCATCTCCTACTACAAATTCTTTGTGTCTTCTCTTCTCATTTGCCGTTTCCTTATACTTACTGTTCATATCCTCCAAATGCTTCTTCACTTGATTATGCACTGTCTTCATGTGATCTGCAAATTCTGCTACTTCTGTACTTCACTTTTCTTCTGTGCCTATGTCTCTCAATTCTGCAACTCCTCTAGGTGTTACTCTAATAACAATCTCAAATGGTGTTCTTCTGGTACTCCTATTTACTAAATTATTGTATGCAAACTTTGCTTGTGAAAGAATCAAATCCCAACTTCCTGCCTTCTCTCCAACCAAATATCTCAACAAGTTTCCCAAACTCCTATTCACTACCTTTGTCTGTCCATCAGTCTGTGGGTGAAATGTTGAACTGAACTTCAAATCTGTCTTCATCTTCTTCCAAAGTGTCTTCCAAAAGTATCCAACAAACTTTGTGTCTCTGTCTGAAACTATACTCTTAGGTAATCCATGTAATCTCACAATCTCCTTGAAAAATAGGTCTGCTACATGCACTGCATCAATTGTCTTCTTACAAGGTATTGAATGAGCCATCTTTGAAAATCTGCCAACCACTACAAATATTGAATCATGTCCTCTTTGTGTCTTTAGCAATCCCATTACAAAATCCATGCTTATGTCTTCCCAAGGTCTCTCCAGTACTGTCAAGGATTTATACAATCTAGTATTTTGACTACTCCCTTTTGCAACTTGACAAACTCTACAACTCTACACAAATTTCCTAACATCCTTATGTATCTGAGGCCAAAAGTAGTTTTCACTTACCAAAGCCACTATCTTATCAATGCCAAGATGTCCTGCTAATCAACCACTATGTTTCTCCTTAATCAAATTATCTCTCATTGAAATTTTAGGTATGCACAACTGATTTCCTCTAAACAACATATCTTCCTGAATGAAATAATCCAGCCACTTACTCCTATCTGTCACAACAGGTTCCTCGCATGCTTTCCAAGGTTCCACAAAATCAATGTCTCTCTCATACATGTTCTTCAAATCATCAAAACCCAACACTTCAACTCTCATTTCTATCAACAAGTTTCTTCTTCTACTCAATGCATCCGCAACTTTGTTTGATTTTCCACTCCTATGCTTCAACACAAAAGTGTAACTCTGCATGAACTCTACCCATCTCATATGTCTTTGATTCAACTTACCTTGACTGTTCAAATACTGCAAAGATTGATGATTTGTATATAGTACAAACTCCTTAGGCAACAAATAATGTCTCCACTTCTTCAAGGCTTGAATTATGGCATAGAACTCTTGGTCATAAACTAAATATCTTCTCCTTGCATCATTCAACTTTTCACTGAAATATGCTATAGGTCTACCTTCTTGACTTAATACTGCTCCAA
This sequence comes from Cunninghamia lanceolata, assembly GCA_027924645.1. Classification (NCBI taxonomy): domain Eukaryota; kingdom Viridiplantae; phylum Streptophyta; class Pinopsida; order Cupressales; family Cupressaceae; genus Cunninghamia; species Cunninghamia lanceolata. The sequence goes on from BSBN01001153.1 coordinate 1,161,154, forward strand.
TCGCATTTCCACTTGCATCACAATCAACTTGAAATACCTTACTGAAATCTGACAATGCCAAAACAAGTTGCTCTGTCACTTTCTGCTTCAACAATTCAAAACTTTGATCTACTCCAGATATCCACTTAAAGTCTTTTCTGTCACCTCTCATTGTCTTTGTCATAAGGTTACATACTAAACTAAAATTTCTGATGAACTTCTGGTAGAAACTAGTCAATCCATGAAATGATCTAACCTCTGCAATGCTCTTTGGTGTAGGCCATTCAACAATTGCTTTCACTTTCTCAGGGTCCATCTTTAATCCTTCTGTAGAAATCACAAATCCCAAATATACCAACTCTTCCTTCATGAAACTACACTTCTTGATGTTTATCAACAATTTCTCTTCTCTCAACCTCTGCAAAACTTGTCTAATATGCCACAAATGTTCCTCTTTTGTCTTATTAAAAATCAGAATATCATCCAAGTATACAATCACAAACTTACCCGAGAATTTCTTCAAGACTTCATTCATTAGTCTCATGAAAGTACTCGATGCATTTGTCAATCCAAAGGGAATCACTAACCACTCATACAATCCTTCATTTATCTTAAAAGCAGTCTTCCATTCATCTCCCTCTTTGATTCTAATATGATGGTATCCACTCTTCAAGTCTATCTTTGTGAAATATCTTGCTCCACTCAAACAATCCATGATATCATCCATCCTAGGTAAAGGAAATCTATACTTAACTGTGATTTTGTTTATCGCTCTCGAGTCAATACACATTCTCCATTCTCCATCTTTCTTAGGTGCTAACATTGCAGGTACTGCACAAGGACTCAAACTTTCTCTGATCAAACCTTTCCTTAACAACTCCTGTATCTGTCTATTCAATTCTTCATTCTCTGTCGGTGTCATTATGTGTGCTGCTTTGTTTAGCAAACTTGCTCCCGGTATAAGATCCATGTGATGACTAATACTCCTTATAGGTGGAAATCCTTCAGGCACATTATCTGATATGATGTCTTCATACTCTGTTAGCAACTCTTTTATCTCCTCCAGTTGTGATTCTTCAGTCTCCTTCTTCAATGTTTCAAGTTTCTTAGGAATCAAAGCATAACACATATTCTCATGTCTCAAACCATCAAGAAATTTTCTTCCATCTACCAAATAGATTCTAGCATTCCCACATACTTCACTCTTAGGATCATCTTCTAAAGGAATCAAAGTAATTCTCTTTCCATTTGTTATTATAGTGTATGTATTCTTTCTCCCATCATGTATAGCTTTTCTATCATACTGCCAAGGTCTACCCAACAAGATATGACAAACATCCATAGGCATGATATCACACAAGACTTCATCATGATAATATCCAATATGAAATTTCATCAAACATTGTTCACTCACCAGTACCTTATGATCATCCTAAATCCATGTTATCTGATAGGGTTTAGGGTGTTTCAATCTTTCTAACTTCAACTTAGTCACCATCTCATCTGAAACTAGGTTATTTGAACTACCACTATCAATCACAACTTTACAACTCTTACCTCCTAATTTGCATCTTGTCCTGAACAAACTCTTCCTCTACGGCAGTTCCTCAGTTATTTCTCCTTTCTCTGGCTTACCAATTGAATAGGGATCACCTAGTTCAACAGGTTCTTCATCCACATAAGTTGCTCTTCCACTATTTTCTATCCTCTTGTTTGTACTACTTTGATTACATTCAAATGATTTATGTCCTTCACCTCCACACTTGAAACAAGTGCCTCTAAATGTCCTCTTATCAAATCCTCTTCCCTCTCTTATGTATCCTTCATTTCGGTATGCACTAGGGTTTCCTCTCTGGTAAAAAATTATGTCATCTCTTCGGTAAGCATTATTATCTCTGTCCTCCTTGAATGTGCTATCAAACTTGTTTTGCTCTAAATGTGATCTGTCTCCTCCGGAAAATATTCTACCTCTCTGAAATTTACCTCCTCTTCCTTTCTGTCTTGGATCCTGTCTTTTATTCGTCTTCTCTTCAACTTTCAGGGCAAACTGATATGCTTCTTCCAAAGATGTCATCCTTACCAAGCTTAGTTCTTCTTGAATGTTCAATCTCAGACCATTAATGTATCTAGCCACTTTCTCCTTGCTCGCTTCACTATGTCATATTCTTATAATCATCTTATGAAATTCTTCAGTGTACTCCTTCATAGATTTCTCCTTCTGTCTCAGGTTCTGCAATTTTTTCAAAAGTTCCAACTCATAGTTAGTAGGTATAAACTGATTCTTCAATTTTGTCACCATTCTATCCCACTTCGTAATCTTTTCTTTTCGTCTTCTATTTCTTTCCAACTAAACTTCTTTCCACCATATAGCAACATGTCCTTTCAATTTTGTCTTTGCAAACTTTATCTTCTCTGGATCTTCAATCTCTTCATATTCAAAGTATTCTTCCATGTCATTTATCTAGTCAATCAATTCTTCAAGGTTCAAATTACCAGTGTAGTTCGGCACATCAACTCTAGGTCTTTTTCCAATCTTTGAAATAGCTCACAACATCTTTACTTGATATGATTCTTCTTCTTCATCACCTCCTAGGGTTTTGCCAATTTGTTCAACAGATTGAAACTCTTCTTCATCATCACTTTCAACATTAGGTCTCAGTGTCAATCCTCTTCAATAGCATCCAAATGGATTCGCATTGTTCTCATCATTTCCATCATCTCATCCATTCTACCAGCCATCGTTCCAAAAGCAACAACTCTCCTCGGTGGCATTCTTCCTAGGATCAAGTGCAAATTGCCTCAAGTTTGGCGATCAGGCTACCAGGTGACAACTACTTCACAATCGATGATCGGTTGTGACACAAGTAACCTGCCTCGATTTGGTGATCTATCCATAGCAAGATCTTACATAATTCCTTTGCCAACTTCGCTCACTCACTCCCAAAGATTCAAACTTTTGTTCTAATACCACTTGGTGCAGTCAGGGTAGGAGGGTTCACAGAGTGAATTGTCCAGGCCATGCAGCAAGAGTAAACACAATGGAAACAACTCAAAGATATGAAACAAATACAGGTTCAGTCATTCAGTATCATAGAATTCAAATACAATTTGGCTGGCATCATGCGGGCTTACAATTAGGGCTCAAAGGCCTGATTATAGAATATCAAAATATGCACAAGATATAGCGTTGAAGTCCTCTCGCGAAAGAGCCAACTATCTATCTCCTAAATCATGAGAACTATGCTAACTACTTTCCTAGGGATCTATTACATATTTATATATCATCTCTGGTACAAAAGATTCCTCCATGTCAGCTAAGGAAGGTCACAAACTCTGATGAATGTTCAGAATTAAGGTGTCTCAACCTTTACAAATTCCTAATGTTGTATTTATTTATCCCATGTTGAGTTGGCATAGTCAGCACCTTGTGTATATGCAGCAGGGTAAATTTGGCAGCCACGGTTTCCCCCTCGAATAATTAACGGGGGTTTGGGGGCAGCGTCCCCAAGACAGGGTCAAGGGGTGTAGCCCCTTGCGGGGTCCAGGGGCAGAGCCCCTGGCGCGCTCCCTGTTGCGGTACAGGGCGGGGTCGAGGGGCAGCACCCTCGTGGGGGCTCGAGGGCAACGCTCCCGAAACCTCAAACAATTTTTAATTAATGACAAGTGTCGGTGAGTATCTTTGCACAAGAGAAAGGCATCTTTGGACGGTCAAGGGCGGTTATGACATGTAAGAGGAATATGATATTTTTAGTCAGTGTATGACAGATTCTATGACAGCTGTAAGGTGCGTAAGAGCATCTGTCGTAACCTATCTTGGGACCAGACGCCCACTTCAGGATGGGATGTTGGACAAGTGTCCTTAGGCGTGGGTTTTGGGGCATGAGTCCAAGATGGATGCCCATCTCTAGAAGGTTCCATATTTACCTTGTAAACTCTATATAAACTGGTGCTTGGATGGGAGATAGATAACTTTGGTACAAGTATTGTTATGCTGCCGGAATATCTCCAGATTCGATAATTGAAGACTCCTGAAAGAGCATTGGCTCTGAAACTGTATTGTAATCTGTTATTGTTTACTGTAATACATTTGAGCTGTGTTTTGGAGTGTGGGGTTTTTCACCCGTAAGGGTTTTCCCCACGTATATCTTGTCTCTCTTCTGTGTACTTTCTGTGTGTATGTGTATTGCTGCAATATCTCTATTAGATGTTCTATGTTGCTGTAGTTGTAAGAATTAAATTGAATTTGCATACATCTCTCCTCATTTGATTAGTGTAGGAAGCGATTCCGCACACCTAGCTTCCTTTCAATGAAGAGTTGTAAAGTGTGTACACGGATAGGTCGCGTCTAATCATGTAGAACACCTCTGCAAATGAATGGAATGATGTGCGGATCTCAGGGAAGGTCGGCCATGAACCAAAGATCATTGAATGATGTGTCGTTAAGATCAACAAGTCTAGGAATGTTTCGCAAGTCTTCTCCTTTAGCTAATTGTCTGAGACTGTCAGTATGCTCTGTTATGAGAAAATAGTTGATCTTGTAATAGCGATAACTTTTCAGTGCTTAATCCAAATGCTCTGGATTTTGGATATGATGTAGATGAATGAATCTAGATGCTAAGTCCAGCTCCTTAAGATTTGAAATGCAACTGCGGTAGAATGCAGACCAAAATACAGAAACTGCTTCTGACTGAACTAGAAAATGAAAGGAAACAAATTGAACCACAAACAAACTGAAATGCAAATGTTTTTGGTTAATGCAAGATTGCTCTTAAACCAGGGACACTCCTGCATTAGACAACTAGAGTGCCATTCAAATCTCACAGAATCCAGTCCATCATCAGCAGACCAAACACATTGAGGTCCACATGCACTACATCTAGGAGTTCATCCATGGCCACGTCATCGACTTTTGCTACAATCTGACTTCCGAGCAGGTTGCCGATATCTTCACCAAACCCTTCACAGAAAGCAAGTATCTTCATTTGTGAGCTTTGCCTGGGTGCAGGAGGCTTGATCTTCTGGGGGGCTTCTTAGTTCTCTCACTCAGTGTCCTAACTCTCTCTACTCTGGGGGGTCTCTTTTCTCTCTATTTTGGAGGGGGCTTTTCTCTCTTTTCTGGGGGACTTCTTCTCTTTAGGGGGGATTTTTATGTACATGGATACCTCATTAGACTTCATTTGTCGAGATCCATCTTTTCACCCACCTAAGTTGCGCTTAAGGGGGTGTTAGTGTAGGTTTTTATTTTCCTAGTGGGTTATTTTATTTGCCTATTTCCTAGGTGTTTCCTACACCTTTATTAAGCTTGCTTAGGTTAAGTAAAGCGAATTTAATTAGTGAGTGGGTGATTTGAGGTGTTGACATCCTACAAAGAAGGTGCCATTAGCTATCTTGGGATGATGCTCTTTCTATCTTTAGCCCATTTGTGGCCTCTCCCCATTTGTCAGTTTTGCCACCTCTCTCCTCTTCCTAGTCTATATAAACTCACTACCTAGTTTGTATTTTGTATTTTTTGCTTTTGCATCCTCTTAATGCTATTTTTCTTCTAATGCATTTATATTACTCTCGTGGAGACTAACTCTATGTTGTTATTTTGATCTTGTATCATTTGCTTCATAGTTTATTAATCTATTCATTACACTAGTTTTTTGGGTTATTCATCTTTTCAAATCAAACTCAAAAGTTTTCTCATCCACTAACGAAGATTTTGAGATGTCCCATATCATCCCAAAAATATCTATAAGCATAAAACAAATAGGCTATTGTCTAAAAACATCTTTGTACATTGTTTGTTGATGAAGTTTTCCATTGGGCTTCTTAGAAACTCTATACAAGCTAGAATAACATGACCCCAATGGCCCAATGTCAATTTGATTCAAATTTGCAAATTAATTAAGGTGGTATGAACATGCCCATATGTTTGGTTTGATGCCATAACACATCATATCAAGTATGGTTTGCCACACACTTGGAGAAAGCTTACATATTGTGTGACTAGATTTGACTTTGTACCAATGACTAGCACTATCAACGATTATATTGGTCTTTACGAGGTTTGTGTTTGGAGCTAGATTAAGTTTGGAAACTTGGTTCTTGTTGCACATTTGAATATTCCCGCCTAATGGTCATCTACAGGTTACATGGTTATGCATCAAGGTCGATTTTGTTTCCTTGGAACTGTGAATCTTTGAGAATGTGTTAGCATTTAATTTTGGGGTCAATTGTATGGTGCATTGAGATTCATAGATCGGATCCTTCTCTCTTGGCACTTGGGTTGAGGTAGTTGTTTCTTAGGTCAATGCTACCATAGTGCATCACCCATGATTATATAAAGGTGGTAGACAATTTTGTTAGAGGAGCAACCATTAAAGGAGAGAATGGTCCTTTGAGATCAAATAGAAGAGGCAGTCATACAAGAGCAATCCTACAACAATTTCCTAACAATCCTTGGATCAAGAGATGTCATGGAAGAGCGAATTGGAAGCAACACACTTTGTGTGAGATTTCTTGTAATTGAAGGCTAAGGCCATATCTGTTTTGTAAGCCCTTACAACAAAAGTCTTTAATGTAAATTGAGTTTATGTGATTCTAAGTAAAATTGTGATTGAATGTTTAATTAGCTATGTGGATAGATGGGCCTTCACTGGACCCTTCATTTACAACTACATCATCAATGCCAACGAGGTGAAATAAGGATGAATAAATAACAAATATATGAGGATTAGTGCAAACAAGAGGGAAATTAAGATGGATAGGGATATTTATTGTATTAAAACATTCCCATCAAGGTGGGCACTAAACTAATTGGACAATGGCATGCGTATGCTAATTTCAATGACATTTCCCAATTATAATATTTAAATCAAATTAAATGAAATGTATTAATGCCTTGTACCATTTCCAGGCAACCAAAGGAATTCAACCTAAAATTCTGAAAATGGTAGAGTTGGTTTTGTGACGATCAGAAGGCATGAGCTCGAAGGGTTTACTGCTTCATGTTATATCTGGGCAGTATTCAAAAGGAATTAGGAATTGTTTTAGCAGCTCCACAATCTCAAAAGTAATGCCACAACTGCCGAGCACTGAATACCAAGCCAATAAATCACCCTCTTCAGAGAAGCTGTTGAATCCCGCCAATGCAGGAGCTACGTACTTTCGTCTACTACAGGATATAAGTTGTCTATCAAAGGTAAGGCTTTTTCATGCTCATATGATAAAAAGTGGGTATCTAACAGATCCATTTTTATTCAATTGTCTTCTTAACAAGTATGCTAAAAGTGGGATTTTAGGAGATGCACGACAAGTGTTTGACAAGATGCCTGAACGAGATGTAGTTTCATGGAACTCTATGATTACAGGATATGTGCAATGTGGGCATGCCACAGAGGCACTGCGGTTGTTTTGCAAATTGCAGAGGAATGGATTAGAGCCATCCCAGTCCACTTTTGTCAACCTGTTGGTTGCTTGTGCCAACGCAGAAGCTTTGGAGTACGGTAAGTTGCTGCATACCCACATTGTCAAGTTTGGATTTGCAGGTGATATTTGTGTGGAGAATGCCCTTGTTCGAGCCTATTCTAAATGTGGCAGAATTGAGGATGCGTGTACGGTGTTTGACAAAATGCTCGAACGAGATGATATATCGTGGCAATCTATGCTTGCAGGATATATACAGAATGGGCGCGTTGAGGAAGGTCTGAAGTTAGTCAGGGAGATTGTGAGGGTTGGTATGAAGGTTAGTCAGTTTGGTTTTTCTGGTGTTTTTAGTGTTTGCCTGGGTTCGGAGTTTGCTGAACAGGGTAAACAGATGCAGGCGTATGTTCTTAAAATTGGTTTTATTAAGGACGTATCAGTAGGGAATGCGCTTATTAGCATGTATGCCAAGAGCAAGAGCATGGAGGATGCAAGTAAAGTGTTTGATGAATTGTGGAGCCGAGACATCGTGTCATGGAATACAATGATCGCGGGATATGCACAGAATGGCCATGCTGGTATTGGTGTGAAGATATTCTTGGAGATGCAACTGGCAGGTGTGAAGCCAAATCAGTCTACTATTGCCAGTTTTGTCACGTCCTGTGCTGGCATAACATGTTTGGAAAAGACCAGGCAAGTCCATGCGCAGATAAAGAAAGTTGTGGGTAATTTGGATATTTTTGCTGAGAATGCTATATTGAGCATGTATGTTAGATGTGGCAGCATAGATTATGCACATCATATGTTTCAGAAAATGGTGGAAAGGAATTCAATTTCTTGGAATACCATTATTGCAGGATTTGCTCAGTATGGGTATGGAAAGGAAGCTTTGCATCTTCTCAATGACATGCAGTGGGAAGGCGTAACGTTAAATCATGTTACAATCTCTAGTGCGCTCAATGCATGTTCTAGTCTGGTATCTCTTGAACATGGCAAAGAGTTGCATTCTGTTATAGTGAAAAATGGACTAGAGAGAAATGTTTTTATAGAAAATGCTGTACTTATCATGTATGAAAAATGTGGAAATGTAGAGGATGCATTCAGAATTTTTGCCAAAATGCCTGAACGAGATGTTGTCTCATGGAATATGATGATTGCGGGATATGCTCAAAATGGTCATGGTAAGGCAGGCTTAGATCTCTTTTGGAAAATGCGACAAGCTGGCATAATCTTGAACCGGTTCACCTTGGCCAATGTTCTGAGTGCATGTTCAGGTCCCGGAGACTTGAGAAAAGGCCAACAGGTACATGCCTACATACTCAAATGCAGATTTCAGTTTGATGTTACTTTGATGAATGCCCTAGTTACCATGTACAACAAGTGTGGGAGTGTAAGAGAGGCATATGAACTATTCACAGAAATGACTATTGAAGATGCAATTTCTTGGAGTGCAATGATTGCAGGATTTTCTCGGCATGGATATAGTAAAGAGGCATTGGAGCTATCATGCCAAATGCATCATGCAGGCATCAAGATGCATCAGATGACCTTTGCCAGTGTTCTCAAGGCATGTGCCAAGCTAGCAGCTCTGGAACAGGGAAAGCAGTTTCATGCCCAGATCATAAGGAAAGGAATAGAGTCAGATATCTCTGTTGATAATTCTATGATTACCATGTATGCTAAATGTGCAAATATAGAGGATGCATGCAGAGTCTTTGAAAACATGGCTGGTCAAGATATTGTCTCATGGAATTCAATGATATCAGGTTTTGCACAGCATGGACAGGGAAAAGAAGCCCTTGAACTGTTTGGAAAAATGCAATTGGCAGGAATAAAGCCAGATCATATCACCTATGTAGGTGTTCTATCTGCATGTAGCCATGTAGGCCTGGTAGAAAAAGGTTATCGCTACTTTGATTCCATGGAGAGAGATTATGGCATCATACGAAGAGAGGAGCACTACTCTTGCATGGTTGATCTCCTTGCCCGTGCTGGTCAGCTGGTTGATGCAGAGTTATTCATAAACAAAATGCCATTTGAACCTGGATCTTTGGTGTGGCGTACCTTGCTGGGTGCTTGCAGACTCCAGTGTAATGTGGAGCTAGGAGAACATGCTGCAGAATGTCTACTTAAGTTGGAACCACAAGACATGGCAACATATGTGCTTCTTTCAAATATCTATGCTTCTACTGGCAGATGGGATAATAGAGCAAATCTAAGAAAACTGATGAAAGACAGGCGGATGATTAAGGAGCCAGGATGCAGCTGGATTCAGGTGAAAGATAGGATGCACGCCTTTGTTGCAGGAGACAGATCACTTGCAGAAACAGAGCAAATCTATGCAGAGTTATGCTAGCCTGAATGCAGAAGAAGATTATATGACAAGCAGTAAACTTATTCTGCATGACTTTCACAGGAGCTATCACTGTGCTACCATAGTGAGAATCCTGCCTTTACTTTTCAGCTTATTAGCATAATCTCTGGAACACTCGTTCAAATAATGGAAAACCATCATATGTGTGGTGAGTGTGACACTGTCAAGTTTATTAAGATTCTCTGGCAGGAATATATTGTGCTAAATGCTGCTGCTTTCATCACCTGGAGAATGGTATTTGTTCATGAGGGGTGTTGGTGATTCTCTAAAATCAGACATATTCTTTGTGCTCGGGTTTATGGACAAACATGAATGCCATTCTATTTGTCTTACAATGTATGTAGAATCTTGGCGATATTTATCTTTGTTCTTTCTGGTATCTAAGGTATTTACTATTTTCATTGATGTCTGCTTGCTATGATTGCATAGAAAGCTATATCCTATTTACAAGAGCGATTTTTAGGTTGAAGCCACTGAACATGAGGGGGTGGCTTTTCTGATTGACAGGTTTTTTGTGAGACAAGATATTCAGAGTCTCCATCCTTTCTTTACCCAGGATGGCAGGTTGTGAGGTGGGTTACTTTTTCATCACGGCTTGCTTACTTTAGTTTGAAGTCAAAGTTATTTGCTTGTGATGTAAAATCGATTTTCTGAAGTTATAATGTGTGTGGATGTGGTGTTTGCGCGCACTTAGAGTCCTTTGCAGGATAGTCATTTGACTAATTTCAATGGCAGTATTTGACCTGTGTATACGAAGGAAAGCATGCAGAACTTGCTTGCTCAATCTGGTGGCTGAATTGGGGATATTGTTAACACAACAGGTATGATAGTGATAATTCTATTTTAAAACAAGCTTTCCACTCAGCATCCTGAATAACTTGGATGCATTTTTATGTTTAAATTTCTGGCATTGGCTCAACGTCTTGTGCTGATCTCTGTTTTCATTTTTTTCAAGTTTGTTCTTATCATCTCCAAGTTCATTGAGATTGTTGAATTAGAAAAATAGCTGCATCTCAAACCAGCTTGTTTAAAAGGTTACATGTTCCATTTGGTTCATCTTTCAGAAGCTGGTTCATGATAACATAGCTTGTGAAACAGGTGAATCTCCTATGAGGGAAGGCACATTGGTGGAGGCGGCTTTTGTTTAAAGTTCTAGAAAGGTGATCCAACTGGTGACATAGACAAATCATTGTTATAGTATCTATTTATTGCAACGATGAATTGTTGCAAAGAAGAACTGTTAGCAGTTTTCTGGAAGATAACATGCAAAGAAGTGACTACTAGCATTTTGTTCAAATCTAAGGGTAGATCTGGTAGCATTAAGCAAATTCACCATTGACCACATTGGATCTAAAGAGCTTGCAATCGTTCTTCCAAAATCTTTCTGAAGCTAAATTTATTCTCATACTCTATAAGTAGTAATGCAAACAAGCTGTTTTTAAGTATTTTTCTTATGCTGGAATAACTTTCACGTGCCAACACATGGAAGACTGTTTGATTTTCTATTTATCATCACTGCGATCAGTATATTATTTTGCCATATTTTGAGTTCACTATTCCTGTACATTGAGTCTTTATCAGGGTACTATGTTCTTTCTTTTACACTGAGTCTTCATCAGGGTATTACGTACTTTGCAGCTTGAAATCATCTTTACTGGCAGCTGAGGAAGATGCAACACTCATTTGACCACTGTACTTAAGAACAGATAAGCTAGAGTAGAGAAGATTTTTCTGGGGCCCCGGATTTGCAGAAACCCTAGACGGGTATACAAGGGGATGTAGTAGAAGGTCACAACAGTATAGCCGAAATTTATGACTTTGAAAAGGTGAATGTATAGGGCAGAAATAGGAAAGTGCTTGTAAGAAATCAAATATTTTTGTGTCCTGAGAGCTTACCAAGTTCAAGCCTTAAAATTGGATTCATTCGATGAGTGATCAAGTGCACTTGTACTCATCCTGCCCCTGACTCAACAGCCCACTTCATTATTGGTTTTTTGAGGTTTGAATTTGGATTATGTCTTGAAAGTTTTGACTACTGGTTGACAATTTAACCTCCTGTACATAGATGGTGGACCAGCATGTTCATGCTAATAATACTGATATCCTTTAAGGCAAAAAACCATGTGTGTAGTCTAAAAGTTTATTGCAGCTGCACTGTTTCATTTGATAACTGCATAAGCTTCTCTTATCTCCTTTACAAGATGTACGGAACCTAATGTTACCACTGAAATTCTAGCTGGCAAAGTTCTAAGGGCAGCAACTAATGGAACATTGAGCTCTGTGGAGGAAATTCAACTGATGACCTGTGATCTATATATGCAAATCCAAGCATGTGAGGAATCTCCCATGCATAATGTTATTCTTCAAGGAAAACTATGGGCTAAGGTTATATTATGTGTGCTGCATTGGAAGGCTAAGCACTGGCTAGGCAGAATGTAAAAGATTGATAAGAATTTGAAATGGAACATTAGAAACCACAGTAAGAAATATAGGTTTGTATAGGTGCACCATTTCCAAATTCTGTTATGAGCACACCAAATGGCTCATGGGTACAATGAGTATTGTTGTCCTATTTTGCTTCCCAGCCAAATAGCCCAAATCCAAAAATCTCTAAGTGTTTTCCTTATTCTCCCTAAAAAGCCCTAGGTTTTACGATCATATCTTGCCTTATGTTATAACCATCATTGACTGTCTAGCCTAGGTTACTGGTCGTTTAAGTTATAACCTTGAGTCCTATATGTCATGAAGTGACCGGCCCCAAGTCCTAATGTTTACCTTCTATTGCCCGTCAAGTCATGTTCTTTATAAGTTCTTAAGTCCTAAGTCTTTCTGGGGGCCCGAAGGTGCCATGTGGCAGGATATCGCAAGCTCGCACCGAAAATGACATCATGTTCCCATAGTGGGGCTGCAAAATGAGGACAACTGTAAAGTTTATTGTGGCCTATGGCCATAGGATCGATGACCCAGTTAGATGAAGCAGATCGTGCTAGGTGTTGAAGGATGAAGTGAAGAGGTGGGGTCGTTAAGGATCGAATGGTAGCGTAGTGTCGTGTTGTGACCAAATCACACATCACCCCCATTGAAATAGGGACCCCCTCCAACTTTGAAATCCAATGCCTTGCATGAAGTTTTGATGATGTCTTTGAGCTATTGCACGATAAGGTAAGTGGTGTTTGAGTCTTATAGTTCTCTGATCATCTGATCCTGATAGTTGCCCCTAGGAGAAGCAATGATCTGAGATGTCTCATTGAAGCCTATCTTCTGGCACCTTGAAGTGATTTGAATGCCTAAGCGAAAAGTGCTTTCACAAAGGTGTAAAACTAGTTTTCAAATACACAAGGCGCCCATTACATGTCAGAGGATCACAAGATTTGCGCCTTGGTATAGGGTGGATGTTCAAAAACCTCAAAGTGCGCCTAAAGTGGAATCAACTTTACCGAGTCTAAATGGACCAATTCTTGCGCCTACAAGAGAAATAATCATGTTGACCTTAAACTGCGCCTTGGTGCAGAAGGAATGATTCAAGTGTTGAAGGTGCTCCTTGCATGTCAGAGTGTCAATGGCGCTTGATGAAGTTGATTGCTCAGTAGTTTCAGCGCCTTAAGGAGAAGGCATGTATAGTTTTGCGCTTTAGTGGATCAAGAGAGTGCTTTGAGTTATTATTCACCTTAAAATGCGCCTTGATATGATTTGAAGGGATTTGAGTGTCTTGAAGAATGTTTGAGCGCCTAGACTATAAAGGCGTGAATCAAAGATGAGATACCTTACTTTAGTGCCTAAAGGAGAGGAGTCTTTCTAAGACTCCCACTATGGATTAGATCATCAAAAGGGAGCAAGTTAGGTTTCAATGGACTTGGAGCGCTCTTTGCTTCACCAAGATATGCGCCTTGAGGATTGAATATGTGTGCCTTCTAGGAGGTAGTATTCCCAATGCTGAATGGAGCGCCTTGAAGTAGGATTGGAACGCCTTAGATGGTTGAAATCAAGAGAATTTGTGCTTTGCAATAGTGATTTGAGTCTTGGAGCGCCTTGATGTGGAGGAGGAACTTCAAGCGCCCTGTGTAGAAGACCTTTAAAGTGGCCAAAGAGTGTTGAGGAGCTTAAGGTTCATTTTCTTGTTATTGTCATCATTCAAATCGTGCCTAGAAGGGGAAACATTCCAAGCCATCATGAATGAGCGCCTGGATGAAGATTGGTGATGGAGGTAAGTTATGTGATTTTGAGCACCTTAGGTTGAAGTAAAGGGGTTAGGCGCCTTAATGAGAGGTAAGGTTTAAACCATTGAGTTTGGGAGATCAAATGAGCTTTAGGCGCACTTTCCCTGTCACGTTAATCATTGAACAGCGCCTCAAGCCAGATAGGCGCAATAACATGCCTTGATCATCACCTAAGGCGCTTAGGATAGAGATCAAGTGAGAATCATGGTGTATATTGAAGTATAACGCTTGAATAAGGAAGATAGGTGCCACGCTTATCACTTCATTTCATCATGAGCAAGAATTAAGCCTAAAGGACTTCCCCTAGTCACAGTGAAGGTCATAATCATCACATTAAGTTTAATTTGATCAAAATCACTGTCAAATGCGCCTATTGCTTACACCATGACAATCAAAATAAGCATCCAACCTAGAAGAAGTGTTTGAGCGCCTTTTAGGAATAATGAGACATGAAGAAGTGTTTTTAGCGCCTTTCAGATGGAGGCCTATCAAATTGCGCCTTTCAGATGGGGGCCTATCAAATTGCGCCTTGAGGGAGGCAGCCTTGTTCATTTAGCGCCTAGAATTGAGGAAGTCTCTGGATAGTGTAGAAATAAGATGAAATCATCAAAATACCAAGAGCTAGTTCTTAAGAAACCTAGGCCCTCATTCATGTTTTTATCAACTAGATCTAGTGCCCTATTCATAGAGGCATGATTTGTTATCACCTAGTTGGGCGCCTTGGTGTTAGGAGAAGTTTGAACTAAGGAGATATGTGCGCCAGGAGTGAGTTTGAACGCTTAAGAAAATGAAGTGTTGGAAATTTTGAAGATTGGCGCCTTGGAGCAGGTAACCTAGTTTGAATCCCAAACATGATCTTAAGCCCTATAGGAGTGGGCGCCCTTTGCCTTCAAAGTGATCTTGTTGTGGCGCCTAGAGAAGAATTACATTCAATAACATCATCATGAGCATCTTGAAGTGGATTCAGCACCTTGAATGAAACATGAAGATCAAGCTTGAAATAGCGCCTAGGATCAAGTTGGAGTGCCTTGATGCACGTGTCTAAGCAACTTCAGAGAGTACCTAAGGTACAAGTGATGTTTTGGGTCTTAACCAATAGAGAGGATGAATCAAATGAGTATAGGCGCACTTTTTCCTCATCACCAACAACTTGGGCGCTCTGGATCCGGAGGGTTGCATAAATGAGCTTTTGAGCCTTGAAGAGAACACCTTGGGAAGAGAATGAGACATCTAGGCGCTCCCATAACACTACTTCAACCTTGAAGTCCGCCTAGCAAAGAACACTATTTTGAGCGCCCTATATCAAAGACTCTAAAACAAACAAGTTGTTAGTAAAAGACCTTGGGCGCATTTCTTGTCAGTATGGCTTCCTTTGAGCACCCTAGAGTATTTTAAGGGGGTGTCTCAGGGATTTAGATGTATATAGAAGGCGCTCTTTTGATCCTTGTCACTCATAAGCGCCCAAGGTAAGTTGAAACTTCATCATGGTAGCGCCTAGGGAAGGAAATTTTGAGTTTTCTGCGCCTTAGAGAAAACATTATAGATGAGTGCCTTGGAAGGTGGTAAGTAGGTCGTCATCTAGGGAAGAGCACCTTGTGGCGCCAAAAGGAGACTCTTCGAATTTTCAAAAAAAAAAAAATTAAATGCATTTCAGGCCGACCTCCCTCCAGCCGCCAGCATTTAATAAAGTATAAATTGCTATATAAACAAGGGCACTCTCTCCTTATTTGATCATGATTCATTTGCAAGTGGAGCGAATTTCCTAGAGTGGAGCGAATTTTCTTAAAGGAGCAGCAAATTTGTCAAAAAGGGATAGTGAATTCTTCAAGGGAGTAGTGAATTTTGAAGAAAAAGCAGAATTTTTTAGGCAGATCTGCATTTCAGAGGGTTGATCTAACATTTTTTTTCTGATTTCTGCCATTTTTATCTACTGATTTTTGTCATAAAATTCAGAATTCTGCTTCTTCTAAGTCAGAAATTGACACAAGGTATGTTCTAAATCAATTTTCTCTTCATAAATTGCCTTTTAATTTTATAGATAAAATCCAGTTTATAAGGTAAATTTTGTCATTTTAAGTTGCTTATTCGAGTCTTGCTTGTAGGTAAATGGGAATGACCGCTAAAGAGAGACAAGTCTTGATCAAGATGGATGCTAAGTCCAACATACCTGAGTCTAAGCTTGAAACGCAGTGGAAGGACGTGGGAGACACTAACATGGGACACGTCAACCTGGAGGAGGTGAAAGACTTCTTGCTCACCATCACAAGGAACGAAGACATTAAAGCCATAGCAAAGAGCGGGATTGTTCAAGCAGCATGCTTCCCACTGACATTACCAAGCACTGAGCTAGTGTTGGAGTGTGTTCAGCACTATGATAAAGAGAAAAGACAAATTATAGCTAAGGATGGAACTGTTCTCGCCTATCTCTAAAGAGAGGCTATTCAGGAGATTTTCAACATCCCAAAAGGGAAAGGAGTCTTCATATGCCCTACAACTGCTCAAATGACTTTCGAAGGCAACTCCAAGATCTACATGCAAGAAATCAGGAAGAAATGGATGATTGATTCGTCAATGAAGATATATAACTCTGAGGATCCAAAGTATCACAAGGCGAACTTCAAGCAAGAGATAAGTTATTTGATCATGTTCTTGAATCCAGTAATAGATAGGCCTCAATCGTCTACTTTCGAAGGATGGATGTATACTTACTTTGATCATGTGTTTACAAAGAACAAGATGGTTGATTGGGCTGGCCTTATAAGTCATTGCCTAGATGAACAGTTTGAGAATTTTGATGAAACGAAGTCTTTCTTCATGACTTCATACCTTGTTTATATTCTGGCAAGAAATGTAGTCTACAAAGGATTAACAGCTAAAGGACAAGTAGGTACCAAGCATGGACAGATTCTCTCACATCAATGTTATCCTCAACTCCATTTGAAGAACATTAATCACTATAAAAGGTTCAATGATGCTTTCGCCATGCTCATAGTGAGAAAGTTGAGAGGTGAACCGCATAGAAGATTAACAGGTGCTGCTAGGAACTTCATCAAGTAGTATGGAAGGTATTATATTTAGTATGACAAGTTCGCATATATCAGGATTCAAAGTTTAACATCTTTTCCATATAGACTGCCTAGATATCCTTCAAACAGGATGGTGTTGCTAGAAGTTTCAAGACAGCTATTAGAGTTTCATAAGATGCAGAAAGCAAGAAAGAAAGCCGGAGTTCAGTTTCCTCTTCAGCTGGGTAGATATTACTCTTGTCCATCACTTCAGGGAGCTGAGCATTTAGAAGTTGAGCTTCAGGCTTATCATTTGCATCCGCATGATTCGAAGAGAGAACTTTGATCCGCATGGAGCTATCAAGCAGTCATATTCTTCTTACAAGCATAAAGAACAACTAGAAGATCACTGGGCTGATGTTATAGATGATGATGATATTAGAATGCAAAAGTGTTCAAGGTTGAGGTGGGATTTAGTAAGAGCTACGAAGGTACTAAGGATTCCTGATCAATTAGAAGGTGAAAGAGCTCTTCTGGGTGATGAATATAATAAGATCCGGAATTTGCCTTACGATGTCAATTGGGCAGATAGAGAAAAGGTTGACGATGAAGGGTTGATAAGGCCTATCATTGCTATCACCGAAGAGCAAATCAAGGAGCAGGTACAAGCTTTGCTTGATGAGGGAAAGAAACTCACCTATACTAAAATGGGAGAAATTGATTAGCAAAAAGTACACAATGCATCTAGTATAGATTCACGGAGCAAAGAAAATGAGAGAGATTTAGGACAGGGAAAGAAAAGAAAACAGCTGGAAATTGCCCAAGGAGAATCCAGTAAGAAGAAGAAAAGGATAAGTATTGAAACTACTTCTTCTATACAGCCAGGTGATACCCCATTGAATCAAGACATAGTGGTACCTACTAAGAGTGTGGTTCCGGAAGCTCCAGTTGAGGAAGTACCTTCGAGTCCGCATGATACTGAGATCATTGATGAAGCTAACACAGAAGATAAGGATGAAGCTGAAGAGGAGTCATTGCCTGCACAAGGAAGACAATTACAACAGTTATAGGATCTTTCATCACTGCCGGAATGGCTACAGGAAAGAATTAGAGAAAATTATGAAGTTGAGAAGTATCCTTCTCTTCCAGTTGATGAGCTACTTCTAGATATGTCAAAAGAAAAACCAAAGAAGAAGGCCAATATTCTTTCAAAGATCACTAAAGATGAAACAGGTATAAGGAAAGTTCATGTAGCAGTTCCTAGTCTTGAGAAGAATATAGAAGATGTAACACCTGATGATTATGACATCAATACAATCAATCTGGGTCCTTTAACTGGAATGCAAGTAGAAGAAGAGCTGCAGGATTCAATTGATAATGCTCGAGCTATTATAAGGCAAGAGACAGAAGGTAGAATCAGAGCTGAGCAAAGATGCCAAGCCTTAGAGCAGTACATTCAGCATTTAGTTCATCCTATTCATCAACAGGACAGAGTTGCTACACCTCCATCTCTTCTTCCTCCAGAAACAGTTAAACATCTAGAGGAATTGAAGTCTTCATCTCATAGAATGAGGGATTGGATGAAAAGATCAAAGGAGGCTACATATAAACACCTAGAAGATATCATGCAAGTGTGTGATAAGATTACTGATCTTAAAGAAAGAGTACTTGCATTGATGACAGTTTGTGCTGAATTCAAAAACATCCAGGAACAATATCTGCCACACTTGAAGAGCTTGATGGAGACATCAGTTGATGAGTTGATACATGCTGAAGTGATTGAAGAAGGTAAAACATATAACTTCTCTTTCTGGTATTATGGCTTTCGCATCAAAGGACAGTTGCTGGATAAGATAGAAATGGATATGTCAAGAGTAAGAAGTGTATTGCAAAGGATTCAAGATGGAATACATGCCTCTTTGATAAAGATCTGTAATCCATTTGGGGAGATGACTCTTGATAACCTGAAAGAACAGGTTCAAGCTTTCTATTTTCAAGAAGATGATGTTACTGATGAAAGGCTTGATAATATTTGTTCACTTTTTGTCCACCTTGGCGACAACAAAGCAAGGATAACTGATTGGGAAAAGACACTTGGCCTCTATCCAGATGATGTACTTGAAGCTGAAGGAACCATTCAGAATGCGCCAAGTGTGCCTTTGGATGAGGTCAAGCAGATAGTGTCTAGGTTCATTGAATGCCAAGCTTCTAGTGATGGATATTCACATGGAGATTCCTCATAGGCTAATGACATGTCATTCTTATCTTTTGGGAGGCATGCCTTTGTTCCTTTCTTCATAGTCTTCTTCATTTAATATTCATAACCTCCTTCATTTAATAAAGTTAGCCTCTTTCATTTAATATATAGGAGTTTGTTATAACTACTTGTGATGTGGCTTGATCTGGTCCGCTGGCTTGGCCGATCGATCTTGACCCTTCTTTCATTTTGAGGTCTATAAAAGGGCTCTTGTTGCTCTCATTTGTACGATTGAAAACTCTGAAATTATTGCAAAAGGCTCTCTGAAATAATATAAGATTCATTGCTTTGGTGACTCTATATATGTTTCGAAGTGTTGCATGGTTTGGATTTTCAAGCGAATATTAAGCTAGATTAAGTTTTCTTTAAGTTTATGTTAGTTGGTGGAAGGCTTCATTATTGTTTGTGGTGAAATCTATAAGTTCACACCATTTGTAGTTTGTGGCTTGCAAATTGCAGTGCATGGTTAGTCTGAACAACATTCGAACTTCAATTTGATCTTTATGTTTGTTGAATCTTTCATGAGCATAAGTGATTTAAACATCTTGTAAAACCCTAGAAGATTGCATTAATCTTGTGTAGTTGTCTGTCTTGGCGAAGCAAGATCTGGTTTGATTTCACCTGAGCGGTAATTATCCTTACATCTAGGATTAGATTAATGTTTCCAAACCCTTCATCTTTTGTTATTTTTATCCATTCAGTTAGAACTAGGATCAAGAACATCATTTCCAAATCGTAAGCCATAAGTTGTAGTTCTTAGATATTCCAGTGTTTGCCTTCCTAATCATCGAATCAACAGATTGTTCGAACAATTGTGTAAGTCCCTTTTGTGTTTAATAGAAAAATCATACTCAGTCAGTGAGCTATCTCTTACAAAATCGTAAGAAAGGAACTTTGGAGTCATCTTGTTTGATCACTTCGTTCAGCATTCGAGAGGCTTTGCTCAAAAGGGAGTCAGATACTTTGTATTTCACTCTAATTGTTGACTTGTCCAAAAACAAACATCAACATGTCGCAGGGGAATCTTGTCTACAAGAAAGATTCTATGCGCGACCGTGAGATGATGACAAGTGGCTTGTTCCTTTGTTCTTCCTCCTTCCTTTCAAAGGCTACAACGTGTAGCTTCCAAGGTGTGCCACATGTCGATGCAACGCAAATTCTAAACAAAACAAAGAAAAGTTTCTCCGGCTTGTGCCGTTCGGACACATGGCGTGTTGGTGCTTCTCCACAGGATCTTCCAAGGTGGGCCCCTATACGCTGACAACACTTCTAAGAAAAGCGACTTACCTGTACGCTCAATGCCATTATGGCATTTCACGGAGGTTTCTTCATCGCTGAGCCTTGTCTTGGCTCCTCACAAAGCCGCGAAATTGCCACATATCCCAGGTTTTAGGGCCTCAATGCGGAATTAAAAGAAAAGCAATATGTAGTGGGCCGCGGAGCTGTCGATCTTATGACGTCCTGTTCATCCAACGACTCTAATTGAAACTCAGGGTTTTAAGCATTCCGGTGGTGCCAAAAGCATTCATTCGAGTTGGTGAGCTCTGTAGGCGAAATTCAAGGGGGATGGCTCGATTCTTCAATGCGAAGGGGGCTTCAGCGGCTCGGCAGTAGATTCTTTGATGGTTGGCAACGACTTTTGGGCTCTCTTCTTCAATGCTCTGTCTTCTCTTATGTGTGGGCAACCTTTCCTACGGTGCAGGTCTGCCAGAGGCATGGGTTCTGTCCCCATCGCCGTTTATTCCTGACTCTGTATTGATGACAACATTGGTGATCTTGGGTCTCGTGGACCTACCTCAGCTTTCTCTGCGCAAGGATTTGATATATAAAGCATTGCAATCTTCAGTAAAAGGGGAGTTAGTAATTTCTAGGGTATTATGTTGTCAAATTCCTTGTAGTCAGACCTCTTAGTGCAATTGCAGGATTATGAGAATTTGATTCACTGTGCCTGTAGCTCAGCCTATGTTGCCTTCTAGTTAATCCACCCATGAATGTAATTGGCTATACTGTGGCTTTCCCTGCTATAAACTATTTTGCATTGTAATAATTTATGGCCTTCATGATCAATATATTCACAATATTTTGCCTCTCTTATGCTCTGATTTATGTGTTTTACTTGAAACTATGATCTATTTTGTGAGTAAAATAGCTCCTTTATAGGTTAGGTCTTCATCCCAAAGCCTCAATCAGTTCTATAAGTCTGTGGGAACCTTCTTTTGTGATTGAGATTATTGTTGTGTCTTTTTTAGACTTACTACTAGTTAAATCTGATGCATCACCTTTATTTCCATTCAGTTTCTTCCTAACCCTTTTCCCCTACAGTATTAGCACTAGGTTTAGATAGTTTTCTCTAAGCATTAGGCTTAGAATGAGGAACCAACCTTCTCTGGAGGTCTGATCTCAACTTGCAAGTTCCCACACCTTGAGATCATTCCCATTGTGTCATTAGAATGCTTGGGCTCTCTCCAAACTGGGTGCAATTTTACGTGATAACAGTCTCTAGCATGCCTGGTGGGACTCTCTGCTCTGAGTGAGAGCTGGACTAAAGATTTTGGTGTTGTTCTTGGTTCATTTGCCGCTATGAAAGCATTCATAAGGCACTTGGCGACTTTGTTGATCCAATTCCTACACAACAATTCAACATTTCATCCCTGGAGTGCAGACACGGTCATCTTCTAGAGGTAATTTCCAATTTAGAGAACTTCCATTTACTGAGTCTAGAAGAAGAAGTAGTCTATCTAGATCCCCTATGAGAGCAAGTAGAAGTAATAGTTCATCCCATATAAGAGCCCATTCTACTCCTCCAGTCAATTTCCCGGTTAGGTTTCAATATTCAAGAACCCTACGTATACTAGTGATTAACCTGAATATACCTAACATGGCTAGAAACCTTCCATTTGTTGAATTTCATGGAAACAACCCTCTAGACCTAGCACAGTATGCTGACATCCCTACTTCATCCTTAAATGCTATCCTATTCTTTACTGGTGAAGACTCTACTACTCTTGCTGAGCACATTCAAGATATTGCTAGTGTCTGTTCTGTCCACAATGTCATTGCTGACAATGTGGCTGTAAGATTGCTAGCTTCTTCATTCAAGGGAAAGGCCTTACAGTGGTATAGGGGTCTTTAAGCCAATTCTATACACAGCTGGAATGATTTGGGCACTAAATTGTGCCAACACTTTGAAGACAAGAGTGATCATTTGTCACTTATGGAGCAATTAGCTACAATCAAGAGAACTCCACATGAATATACGGTGGATTTCAACTCTAGATTTCAGAAGACATGGGACATGATTCCCTTGTTAGTGAAGCCCTCTCCAAACACAACATTTATCTACTACCTAAAGTCTTTGAATCCAAATATTGATGTCATGATTCAGTCCACGAGTGGGATTGTATTACCTGATGCCTATGATATAGCCATAAGGGCAGAAAATTGCCTGATTCAAGCAGGAAAAATTGCTCCAAGGCTACGCATGCCTATATTTCTGGAGGCTCCTGCTATTCAGTCTATTGTGGCTCCAATTCCTATAGCAACCACCTCCACAGCTCCTTTATCTGTGCCCCCAAATGAACTACACGAGGTCAAAAGCCTATTACAAAGTTTTGGTAATGAGTTAGTGGCACTAAGGAGACAGATTGCATAATCAAGCAGGCCTTATCAGCCCTCCAACTAGACATATCAACCCTTCAATCAGGGTTATCAACAAAACAGACCACCATACCAAGGTAATATGTAAAGGCAAGGGCAACCTAGTTATATCAGACCGTTAAATGTTGTTAATCCTAATGTAGCAAGTACCGTAGGGCCCCTTGTGCCAATTCAAAACAACTTAGCCCAAGACAACGACTGGCATTATCCTTGCAATCAACCACATGACCAACATTTGTGTCAAAATGGACAGTTCAGTCGTGCTCTGACAGTGCAAGAGCAACCAACAAACATAAAGCAACAAGTTAGCACCGATCAAGGAATGGTTGGAGGTCAAGAACAAATGCAACATAATGCTACCTTGATGAACTAGACCCCTGATGAATATTGTGGTGTCAATCAAGGCGCTGGCCCTATAGCATTCAATACAAGGGCAAAGAGGAGAGCTACTGAAGATACTTCAATACCTGCAGTTGGTCATACACCTATACCCAAACTGTCTCCAATAGTTATAGCTAAAGAGAAAATGCCTGAGACTCCTTCAAGGCAGGCATATCAAACTGTTGGTAGGGCAGATTTAGTACCAACTGTGCAACCCCAATCCAATCAGCAACCAAAAAGTGATCCAACTGTCACTAAAATGTCACAAAGGGGCAGTCAAATACTCTTTAGTATAGTGGATCAAATGAAGAAGACAAATCTAAGTGTTTGTATGCGAGATGCTTTGTTAATCCCAACTCAAAGGAATCTTCTTCAAGAGGCCCTAACAGAATTCATTCAGCCTGCTGCGGAAACAACAAAAGAAAAGACAACTACCCGAACAAACCTATGTCAGCCCAAGGAGGAAGTAAGTACAAGCAAAACTAGTAAGCCCCCTTCATTTTATGTTTCTCTAATCATAGGTGATAAATTGTTGCATAACTGTATGATAGATTCTGGGGCGGGTACCTCTGTCATGCCTAAAAAAATTGTTGATAGGTTGGATATAGAGTATGAGCTTGTGAACAAGAGTGTAGTTCAATTAAATGGTACTGCTGTCAAGACAGTAGGAGTTATTAAAGGTTTGGAACTCACTCTACATGCATGTCCTAGTTGCTCTGTTTCAAAAGATATTTCGGTCATAGATCTCCCTGCATACTTTGGTGTATGCTTATCTAGGGATTTCACTGCTAAAATAGGTGGGTATTTATCTTTTGATTGGTCCCACATGTTGTTTAGAACTAGATATGTTACCAAAATGACCATTAGGGTTGAGCCTATTGCAAATGACCAAATATAACCCTACTCTCCTAACCCAAACAACATGAATTGCACAATACATGAGTTGGAAGAGGATGATAGCAGTAGGCATGAAGCTACCACACTTGTGGATGAGATACCCGATATATTGCTTGATGAGTGGGCTAATTATTTTCAGTTTGACACTCCTGATCACATAGAGGAAACGAGGTTGGGTACTTATTGTATCCATGAGGAGGATGCTACTATCCCCAATCTTGAAAAGGAAAAGTCAGATCCAGGTGGGATGTGCCAGAGTACTTTGATGGCTCCAGAAGCAAAAATGGAGCAGGTGCTGGGGTTGTACCGATTTCACCCCAAAAGGAAAGTTATTTCTCTTGATTCAGATTATAGTTTAGCTGTACTAACAATGTAGCTAAGTATGAATCCTTGATTCAAGGCATACAGTTGGCTCAATAAAGAGGAATAATTTTTTTACAAATATTTGGTGACAGTGAACTAGTTGTCCACCAAATTAGAAAACTAAGTGCTTCAAAGAATGACTCGCTAAAGTCATACAAACACAGGGTTTGTGTCCTAATTGAAGACTTTGATGCCTTCGACATTCAAGTAGTTTCCAGATAGAGAAACAAGGATGCTGATAGGTTAGCTACGGTTGGTGCCCAATTTGATATTCCTCAGAATGTCAAACAAGTTTCAAATCAACATGTAAGGATTATTGTCAGACTTGTTGTGCCTGACAATGTGATAAACTGACAAGTGTTTGAAAGTGACCAGCAAATTGTGAATTTCCTGCAAGATGAGGTAGAGTTTGTTGCCAAAAATCAGTCCATGTTGCAAGAGCAATATGGTGACCAAGTAATCCAGCTAAAGACCAACAAGTTGCCCAGAGGGCTGATCACTTTGGAGAGCATATTTGGTGCTGATGATCAACAAAAGAAAGAAAAAATGAATATGACAGTCAAAAAACAGGACTATGAAGAAGTGGAGATTGCACAGGGCATATTCTTAAAACATGGCAAGGTATGTAGTCAAGTTGAAAGACAAGGTTTCATTGAGTTTTGTAATGAATTTGATGATCTAATAGCTTTGGATTATAGAGATTTAAGATGCTTCAATCCTGGTTTAATCCAACATACTATTGATCTAGACCCTAAGGCCAAACCAGTCCGCTAGAAGCAAAGACCTATCAATCCTAAATTGAGCCATTAATGAGAAAAGAGCTATCCAAGCTTATAGAGGCTAAAATCATTTATCCCATCAAACATTCCTCTTGGGTGGCTAACCTTGTTCCAGTTAGGAAGAAGAATGGGGAAATCAGATTGTGTGTGGCCTTTAGAGACTTGAATAAGGCCTCACTTAAGAATCACTATCCACTCCTTTCCATGGAACAGATTTTACAAACAGTAGCAGGTGCTGAAAGGTTTTCACTCCTAGATGGCTACTTAGGTTACAATCAAATTCTTGTAAAAGAATCAGATCAATACAAGATAGCCTTTACCACCAAGTGGGGTACCTTGGCTTATCAAAATATGTCTTTTGGATTGACAAATGTTGGAGCCACTTTTCATAGAGCAATGGATTTGGCCTTCAAAGGCTTGATCAATGATATTTTTTTAGTGTATCTTGATGATTTAACTATGTATTCCAAGCATGCAGTTGACCACTTGGGTCATTTAAGAAAGGTCTTTGAAAGATGCAGAGAATATGGGATATCATTGAATCCTAAAAAGTGTGTATTTGCTATCCCAGAGGGCAAGCTGCTAGGGCATGTTGTTTCCAAAGAAGGATTGGCTATTGATTCAGAAAGAACAAGTGCCATTCTTGCTCTTCCTCTCCCTACTCATAAGAAAGGTCTGCAGAGCTTTCTGGGAAAGATCAACTTTGTGAGGAGATTCGTACCTAATTTTGCTTTAATAGCAAAATCCCTCACAACTATGCTAAAAAAGAATGTCACCTTCACATAGTCTAAGGAAGGCAGGGACAGTTTTGAAACTATCAAGCAAGCCATTGCACAAGCTCCTACATTTATAAACTCTAATTATGAGAAGTATTTCATCCTTTATGCCTTTGGAGGCAAAGAGGGTATATCAGCTGTCCTGACACAACAAAATGAAGAGAAATTGGAACAACCAATTGTTTTCTTCAACCAACCTCTCAAGGAATATGAACTGAATTATGGTTTTATAGAAAAACAGGTATTCGCTATAGTGAAGGCCCTAGAAAAGTTCAGACATATGCTTTGTAGCAGCAAAATTCAATTGATGGTGAGTAACGCTGGTATGAAAGAATTCCTCCTGAGCAAGGATATTAGCGAGAAAAGGGCTGGGTGGATCACCAAGGTGATGGAATATGACGTCAACATCAGCATTACTAAATTGGTTCGTGGCAAAAGTCTATGTGAACAACTGGCAACAGACGTCAAAGACAGAAGTGAAGCTGTATGTATTTAGGGGCAGGTGCAACTAGTTGAGCCTCATACTCCAACTGACTGGTATTATGATATGGTCACATTCCTACAGTCAGGTAGATGTCCAGATGGATTGGGTCAGGCTAAAAGAAGGTATTTTAGACTCCAATCCATCCCTTATGTTATTGTTGATGGTGTCTTGTATAGAAAAGACATCAGTGGAGTTCTTCTTAGGTGTATTACACAAGATCAAACTCCTAGAGTACTAGAAGAATTTCATAATGGCCCTGCTTGTGGCCATTATTCTCCAAGAACAACTACTATCAAGATCATGAAAGCTGGTTATTACTAGCCTAGTCTATTCAGTGATGCACATATATGGACAAGGAAATGCAAAGAATGTGCATTATTTTTCTGGAAAGTAGAGACTAGCAACTCTCCCCCTTCAACCAATTCAAACAAACCAACCTTTTGCTAAATGGGGTTTAGACTTCATTGGAGTAATCAATCCACCTTCGAGTGCTGACCATAAGTGTATTCTAACAGCCACTGATTACTTTATTAGGTGGACAAAGGCAATTGCTTTGAGGGATGCCAAAGAGGCATCCATTGTAGATTTCCTTGAGGGTATAGCTACAAGGTTTGGTGTGACATCCACCATCATATCTGATAATGCCAAGGCCTTTATAGGCACAAAAGTCAGTTAATGGGCCCTGAACTATGGGGTATACTTGAAAGCCTCGTCCAATTATTATCCTCAGGGAAATGGTTTGGCTGAGTCCAATAAAAATCTAATCAGAATCATCAAGAAAACAGTGGAGGATAATCAAAGAACCTGACACTTCAAGTTAAAGACTGCTCTTTGGGCTGACAGAATCACCCCCAAAAGAGCCATAGGTAATTCCCCTTTCATGTTTGTATATGGAAGGGAAGCAAGGGTCCCGCTATCATTGGAATTGCCTTCTCTTGAGTTGGCACATCAGCTATTATTAATGGAGAATGATGCTATGACAATCAGGCTTGCAGAGTTCTTGGAACTCGAGGAGAAGAGAGATACTGCTATGAGGACCCTTGAAGCCCACCAAGATCACGTCAAGAGAACCTTTGACAGAAAATCTACTGGTAGAACATTCAGTGAAGGAGATATAGTGCTGAAATGGGATGCAGATAGGGCCAAAGCTGGAAGACATTCAAAGTTTGATGCCATGTGGAGTGGCCCCTACATTATTATCAGTTGCAAGTAGGCCAATGCATTTCAACTCTCTAGGCTGAATGGAGAGGTTCTGCCAATCCTAGTCAATGGGATTCATCTCAAACCTTGTTTTTAGCCTAGTTGTGAGACTTGTAAATAGGCTAGGCGTCTGCTTTCAATAAAGTGCCCTTGCACTTTGTTGTATTCTCATTAGGAGGATACATGCTTGCTTCTTGTTTCATTTTGCCTTGGTAGCTTGCCCTGGTTGTTTTAGCTTCTCTGTTCTTGTTGCAGTCTCTCTCTATGTCCGATGAATACTTAAGGCTACTAGTTTCCATTTGTTTAGCAGGCAAACACCCATGAGAAGTCGCCAAAATGTTGTCCTAGTTTGCTTCCCAACCAAATAGCCCAAATCCAAAAATCTCTAAGTGTTTTCCTTATTCCCCCTAAAAAGCCCTAGGTTTTACGGTCATATCTTGTCTTATGTTATAATCCATCATTGACTGTCTAGCCTAGGTTACCAGTCGTTTAAGTTATAACCTTGAGTCCTATATATCATGAAGTGACCGGCCCCAAGTCCTAATGTTTACCTTCTATTGTCCGTCAAGTCATGTTCTTTATAAGTTCTTAAGTCCTAAGTCTTTTTGGGGGCCCAAAGGTGCCACGCAAGCCTGCAGACCGTCGAAAATGACGTCATTTTCCCACTGTAGGGCTACGAAATGAAGACAACTGTAAAGTTTATCACGGTTTATGGCCATAGGATCGATGACCCAGTTAGATGAAGCAGATCGCACCAGGTGTCGAAGGATGAAGTGAAGAGGTGGGGTCGTTAAGGATCGAACGGTAGCACAGTGTTGCAGGAGAATCTTATTTGCAAGAAATATTCTATTTGCAACCACGAGATGATGACACGTGGCCTGTTCCTTTGTTCTTCCTCCTTCCTTTCAAAGGCTACGGCGGGTAGCTTCCAAGGTGCGCCATGTGTCAGTGTGACCCAAATTCTAAACAAAACAAATAAAAGTTTCTCTCCGGCTTGCGTCGTTCAGACACATGGCATGTTGGTGCTTCTCCACAGGATCTTCTAAGGTGGACCCCTATATGCCGACAACGCTTCTAAGAAAAGCGACTTACTTGTATGCTCGGTGCCACTATAGCATTTCACGGAGGTTTCTTCTTCGCTGAGCCTTGTCTTGGCTCCTCGCGAAGCCGCGAAATTGCCACGTATGTCAAGTTTTAGGGCCTCAATGCGGAATTAAAAGAAAAGCAATATGCAGCGGACCGCAGAGCCATCGATCTTATGACCTCCTGTTCATCTGATTACTCTGATTCAAACTCAGGGTTTTAAGCATTCTAGTGGCACCAAAAGCATTCATTCGAGTTGGTGAGCTCTATAGGCAAAATTCAAGGGGGATGGCTTAATTCTTCAATGCGAAGGGGGCTTCGGCGGTAGATTATTCGATGGTTGACGACAACTTTTGGGCTCTCTTCTTCAATGCTCTGTCTTCTCTTGCATGTGGGCAGCCTTTCCTAAGGTGCAGGTCTGCCAGAGGCATGGGTTCTGTCCCCATTGCCGTTTGTTCCTGACTCTACATTGATGACAGCATTGGTGATCTTAGGTCCCATGGACCTACCTCAACTTTCTCTGCGCAGGGATTTGATATATAAAGCATTGTAATCTTCAGTAAAAGGGGAGTTAGTAATTTATGGGCTATTATGCTGCCAAATTCCTTGTAGTCAGACCTCTTAGTGCAATTGCAGGATTATCAGAATTTGACTCATTGTGCCTATAGCTCGGCCTCTGTTGTCTTATGGTTAATCCACCCATGAATGTAATTGGCTATACTGTGTCTTTTCCTGCTATAAACTATTTTGCATTGTAATAATTTATGGCCTTCATGATCAATATATTCACAATATTTTGCCTCTCTTATGCTCTGATTTTTGTGTTTTACTTGAAGCTATGATCTATTATGTGAGTAAAATAGCTCGTTTATAGGTTAGGTCTTCATCCCAAAGCCTCAATCAGTTCTATAAGTCTGTGTGAACCTTCCTTTGTGATTGAGATTATTGTTGTGTCTTTTCCAGACTTACTACTATTAAATCTGGTGCATCACCTTTATTTCCATTCAATTTCTTCCTAACTCTTTTCCTCTGTAGTATTAGTATTAGGTTTAAATAGTTTTCTCTAAGTATTAGGCTTAGAATGAGGAACCAACCTTCTCTGGAGGTCTGATCTCAACTTGCAAGGTCCCACACCTTGAGATCATTCTCATTGTGTCATTAGAATGCTTGGACTCTCTCCAAGCTAGGTGCAATTCTATGTGATAACAAGTACCTTGTGTTCAACAATTACAGATAGAATATGGCAGCGTGTGAAAGAACTTAGGAAATGAAGTAAACGTTAGGATTTTTGAATTATCCACCCATCTTCTTGATAATATCACATCCACCTTTACCAAACATTGAAACATATTGGATAGAGTAAAAATGTCATTGCTACAATAATGCTGCCAAAATTTGAAGTAAGGTCTTCAACACTTAATCATTGGTCTCCTGCCCCAGTCACCTGCTTTCATGTTTGTTAGCTCTATGCTTCATTGATAGGGCATTTCCTTGAGGGCTACTTTTAGTTGTATTTAGTCCTTATGGTTTGGGGTATATTGGTAAATAGTTTTGTTGCTGCAAAGATATCTGACTCATCTAACAGGTAGCAACAAAATTCACGAACAAATGGAGAAATCATTATGAGGCCAACCATTTTTCTTTGCATTTGAAAGGGACAACTCCCTCGTATGATGGGGTTTTGGGATTTTTGACTAATTTTAACTAGAAAGTACAAAAAGGCACGAAAGTGAAAAACAAGAAAAATAAATCCAACTATGAACATAAGAAACATAGTAGTGATTTCTTGAAGGAAGAGAAGAAAAAGAAAGATTATATTAAACTAAAATTGGGAGCACAAAGTCTCCAAATCATTTGTACGCCAAGAGCAAGGAATGAGGAAATAAGCATAAAGAAAACTGATCAAACGTAAGAATAACCAACCTTCAAGAAGAAATGATGACATAAGAACAACAACAATTCTTCATAAATATTAAAATGAACAAGAGCACAAAGTCTCCAGTTTTCCCCTTTACAAAGCTCTTAGTTTTTCCAGAGCAGAAAAGATCCCTCTAATACATTCAGATTACATATTTATAGATTTTCCCTCTTAGAACATAATTTCTTCTTGAAAACATTTAATTCATAAAATGAGTTAAAACATTATTAGAAATAAACTTTATAATAAATGATATGTTTTAGCTCAAGATTAACTAGCAAATGACTGTCATGGCATCTTATATGAGCCGTAGGTGTTCATCCACAAATGTATTGTTGCCCCATGTACATAAGCACATTAGAACAAATCATAGTGTTAGTGTACAAAGAGAAATTATGATCAATAGAGCATCCTGAGAATGTGCTAGCTCAAGTTCAACCTTGTTGGCTTGCACTTGAATCTACATAAACACATTAGAACAAATCATAGCTTTAGTGTACAAAGAGAAATTAGAATCAATAGAGCATCTTGAGAATAAAACAAAATTTTGATCCTTCCAAATGCTGAAAATAATTTAAATAAATTTAATTGCATATGGGATAGGAAACGTTATATAGTTGAAATTTAAATTATATGCTAAGGTTAATGGAAATGCATTAGTGGTTAGTTATTTGATATATACTAACTTTTGAAATTGGAATACAAATTTCTATTTATGCAAAAATATCTAATTCGAAAATAATTAGTTCAAATGGGAAAGGAAAGAAAAAGGTCAAAAGGGGTTTTAGGGAATTTTGGACAAAAGGAAAAAAATGGCATTTTAAAATCACTTTTGCATTATTGAAAAGGAAAGGAAAGAAAAAGGTAAAAAGGGGTTTTAGGGAATTTTGGACAAAAGGAAAAAAATGGCATTTTAAAATCACTTTTGCATTATTGAAAAAAAACTCTCTTTCCTCCTTTGAAAAGAATACATTTGGGATTTGTTGGAGCTTGTATTTGCTTAGGATTTGAATTGCTTGGAAGTAGAAAATCTTGCTTGTGGCATTTTTGCTTCTTGAGGAGAGATCTCTTCGTTGTGGTACCTTGTTTCAGAAAGGTATTTTCCTTATTATTATGCATTTGAAATGAAATGTCTACAATTACATGCCCACAATAGGTGGATGCATATGGCTTCCTTCTTTATAGGGTTATTCTTAGGTGAATTCATATAATTAGATGTAGGTTTAATTCTATTTGTTGTAGCTTTAATTTATTTTGAAAAAACTCAATTTTGTATCATTACTATGGAATTTTTTTCTAAAATATGTATGTGATTAGAAAAATGTGATGTTGGGTAGATTTAGACCAAAAGAGTATTTTTAGAATTTTAATTATGTGTTTTCAAATTTTGAAAAAAAATTTGGGATGGTAGTGTTAGGTCTCAAAAATGCGGGTTACAAACCCTAAGAGGATGCCAGGCTCTATGATCAGACTTGCAACGTTTTTGAACCAACTAACAAAGTTAACCTAAATGGTTGATGACTCCCTACACTTCAGGCTCTGCTAAACCTAGGTGGGTGAACCTTGAAAGCTGAAGCAGATAAAAGGAATGTATGACTCAAATGAATTTAGGGATCTACCCACAATGGCATAAAGTGTGGAATAGATGAAAGCTTGCAAACTACTTCTACTCCTAATACTAAGATCTGAGATGTAATTGTTTGAATAAGATTTTATGAAATCCTAGAGTGGAATTGGTATGACCAGTGCCTGTTTCTATTGGGCTAATGGAGTCAAGGTGTATATGATATATGACTTATTTAGTGGTTACAATTCTAATTGTTTGGCACTTGTGTTTGTTTATACCTTGTATAAATGTGCAAGAATGTGACTGACAGACTCTACTTATTGATCCACTCGATCCTACCAGGTTACTGTGACTTATTGAAAGGATTTTAATCCTTGCTTTAAGGAACCAATCAATAGAATCACACAATGACAGCAAGTGTGTATTGACAAATGGAGTATATCCTCAATTTGAATAACAAGACAATATCGAGTTGGAGACAGTATGGCAATCTTGTCAATTATATGGCTCTTCTTACTGATCCAAATGTTACTACCAAGTTACTGTAATCAATCAAAAGGATTTTAATTCTTTAATGGAAACCAATTAATTCAGTTAGACGAAAACAACAAGTGTGTCTCGATGAAACTGAAATATCAACTTGGAAACTCAGGTTCAAATAACAGAGAAATAACAATGTGGAGACAGCCAAATAATTGTTCAGCTCAACAAACAATAGACACCAATATTAAATCACAATTTATGCATTCTTCTCCATTATACAATTTCAAAAGATTTTACAACGTACAACATAATGTTCTATTTTGGCAACTGATCAATCCATCCAGTTATGTAACTCCTACTTCTGATCATGATGTTTTTTCTAATCTACCTCTTATTTGATTGCTTGGTTTGCACCTCCATATATATCTTGAAATATTAGGGTTATGACCCTTTACATTCTAGTGCATCCTTTGGTACAGCTCTCCATTCAATTATCTTCGGCAAAATAAAATATTTAATTAGTTTCCATTAGCAAATTAAATATTTTAATTAGACTTCATTTTCGTAATCAATTTTAATGGTAATCTTCTTGAAGTCCCTCAAGATATTTCTTATGTTTTCAAGGAGGTACCACAAAGTTCACCCGATGCAGGATAATCGTTTGTATTGCCATCGGCTTGACTTGAACCATCGCTGTGAGATTATCATATGGTTCCGATGCCTTTTGTCTTTCTGACATGTCTCATCTCTTAGTTTATCAATCGGCAGGACTCTTCCCAAAGTACCTCTTGGGTTTTCTTTATCGGAGTAATCTTCATTGTCAGTGAGACCTACAAGATCCTTCCTGATAATATATGTCCTTCCGATACATCATCCCTCGACAAGAGTCTCACCGAAATCTCTGTAGCTCTAGTTATTGGAGTGACTTATGCAATCAGAAGGACTTAATAAATCCACTCCGATCATTCATATCTCGCCGATTAGGGTTTTCTACTGAGTTTTTCAACTTTGCATTTTCTGGCGAGAATGTAGGGTGCTTCACAATATGTTTATATATCTGTTAAAATTCTCTTTTTGTTGTGCTTAGATGGATGTTCATTTCCTATGCCATAGTTGCCATAGTCCCCATCTCCGCTTTGTACATAATCTGCAATCTTCGCATTTTGTCAACAAGGTTTGCAGCTTGCCAATGCTACCACATTTTACATATATTTTGCCAGGGTATTTTCAACATGTCTACCATGGAATTGACTTAAAAACCTCTTAATCAATTTCGAAAGGTATCTTTCTACACTGGGAGAAAGAAGGCGCTATTGGATATCATTCGAATGAAAGCATTTTGTGTATTATCCTGCGCTAATTACATTCACTAAGACCACATATTCTTTGCTTGACAGAATAAAAAATGAGTTATGCGCTTCTGTTATCCCAAGATATTCTGCAGCACGGCAAATAGGAAGAGATTATAGGCATTAAAGTAACAACAATTCCATAGCAGAATCTGTCATAGATCTCAAAAGTTGTTGGCCCTCCAGGAAAATCAGGTAGATCCAATTCATCATTCTGTGACTCGCAAGATTTTTGACATAGGTTCAGTGAATCTCAAATAACTGTCATTGAAAAACACTTTTCTTGGTCTTCCATCATAGAACCATAAATAGATCTAATCACCCAGCATAATATGTTTGAGTATAAACTGTACCAAATTGTTTTTGGTTTCCTTCACAAATGATCTTCCAAGCATTTTGCACCAAGGGAGTTTGACGTAGGCAATACGTAGTGGACTCTGTGTATTAACAATCGAGGCCGTCATTTCCAAAATAGGTTCCTGAGATTGATTTAGCAAATGTATTTCAAAGTGCAAAAACTATACTTTTCATCATGGGAACCCAAGATTTTTGCAAAAAATTACAGAAAATTTTAGGTCCCAACTGGTAGCTTGAAGATCCATCAATGACTTTAGTACACTAACTCCCGCTTCCAGTCGGGGCCATTCTCTGCCTCGTGGGCATCATTGGGGGCATAGTCACTATGCTCAAGGGGATCAGGATGCTCACTCTCATGCCTCCCAGCCTCCTATGAGGAATTCTAGGGATCAAGCTCAAAGAGGGTGGTCTTAGCCCACTTGCCACCACTCTACCTCTCCCTAGGCTCCTATCCGTGGACTTAGTGGTTGGCTAGATGCAAGTTTTCTCACAAGTGGCTCTTGCAATTTTGTCTACTCATGATAATTAGCCTTCAGTTGAAGATAAAAATAATGGCAATGATGGTTGGGAGCCCCTTAAGGATTCTCTAAACCTTGTTGTTGTATGGGGTGAATGGATAACTAGGGCCCTCTTCCTCCTCCTAGTGCTATAGCTCTTGTCGCGTAGTGGCCTATTTATGCTTTATGTTTTGAGTTTGTCCCTGTTTGGACTATTAGGGTTCGACTTTTTTCCACCCACCTTTTTTTGTGAATATGTGTAATATTATTTCTTAATTAGTTTTACAGACACTTATTCATAAAAAAAAATTATTGAAATTTATTTTCACTGTAATGAAATAACTTGCACAAGAGAAGAATATAATAAGAAATATGCTGCAAATACTTGATAATAATATGCCACTTCAAGAGGGGAAACCTCCAAATATCTCCAACGAGAACACAATTCGCAATATAATGATAATAAACTTACCTCTAGCTCTTATATACACCTAATTATGCCATGGTTGCCACCCAGGCTGACTTAGATACTCAATTATAACCCATAGGATGATCTAACTATGTATATATGACTATAATAATGATTACATGACTTAATTAGGAGTTAACGTAGCCACGAGCTGACTACTCATAACCATATACACCCTATAGGATTAAGGGCATAGCATGCCCCCTCTTCAGAAAAGCATTGTCCTCAATGTTGATCAAGTATGGATGCTTCTATATAAAATCTTCATCATCCCATGTGGTATATTCAATTGGAAAATTCTTTTGCTGGATGAGGTAGATTGTTTGAGGTCCTAAGATGATTCTTCCTTCTTCATTGAGCTCTAGTAACACTATCTAGGATGAAACTTTGTGTCTGTTAGCCTTCTCCAAGATAGAGACAAGAGAGAATGGTTGTATGTTTTTTGACTTGGTAACCTCAACTTGTATGCTTTGTTACTAGTCCTTTGTGAACCTTCAAGAGGCCCATACAAATTGGGTGCCCACTTGTGATCCAACATTTGGTGTTTCCAAGACAATGGCTCATATGGTGCTTGCTAGTGTTGGAAGTGGTCCTCAACTACTCTCACCTTAGTGTGTGCTTGTAAGGAGGAAGTGATGAATGGTGGAAGGTTCTTTGGTAGTCAAAGGATTTGACCATGATAACTCTTGGAAGGTCCTCTTATAAGCATATCCCCTGAAATTAGAACTCCTTGCCGCATAGGTGATGCACGAATCTTTGGTTGTTGTACTTCCAATGATAATAATTGAGCCATACCTTTATCCACATCTTTTTTAGCCTCATTTGGTGTTCACTTGCTATCTGTGGACTCTTTGCATGCAACCCCCTTAGCTCATATTTGCTACCCTCTTAGTAGAAATGCATGAATAGTTCCTAGAAATTCATCTCTATTGTGCCCAAGGTAGTGAGCCATTGAACTCCTAAAACAATGTTTGCTCTAGAGCTATAAACCATGTAGTCTCCCATGGTGAGTTTAATACTATGGCATTTCCTTAAACAATTGATTGTACCACCATCTACAATCATAACTTGGAATTTTGGGGTAGGGTAGACAAAACAATTCAATTATGCTGCTAATTTATTGTTGATGAAGTTATGCATACTCCCTAAGTCAATCAATAATGTCACTATTTGTTGTTTAAGGAAACCCCCTACCTTGAGCGTTTGTGGGTTGCTAATGCTTGATAGTCCATGACAAGAGATGGTTGGACATCTTTCGATTCCTCTAACACCACCACTGGCTCTTCTTCATCATTTTCTTCATCATAGGTAGCCTCAATGTAGAACAACTTCTCATCACATTTATGCCCTCTACTATATTTTCCATCATAGTTGAAACATAACCCTTTGGCCTTTTTCTCTTCAATTTGTTGAGGAGTTAGTCTAGTGGATTGAGGGAATGGTTGTGCTAAAAATCTCCTCTCTTATGTCATTAATCCCTTTCCCTCTAGGAATTAAAAACTTATCTTCTGCCTTGTGTGCTAGAACAAAAGACTCAGATATAGAATTAGTACTGAACATGCATACCTCATGTTGGATGTGATCCTTGAGACCACCCAGAAATTTAAGTCACTCAAGTTCTCTTCTAAAATTATATCTACTCTCACAAATCAGTTTTGGAATTGTTGAATATACTCCTTAACTGATCCTTTTTGTTGTAATTTAGCTAACTAGTCAAAATAGTTGTTTGCTACACTATTACCATACTGTGATTGTAACTCCTCCATAAAAGTTGTCCATGTGACATTGAGACCCTTTTTCTTCCATTGTACACATAGCCTTCAATACCAAATGAATTGTTTTAGTTCCAAATATAAGGAAGCCATTGTCACCTTTTGTCCACTTAGAATTTGATGAACTAAAAAAAATTCTCCATTTGATTAATCTAAGTCAATGGACCTTTGCTATCAAACTTGCACATGTCCACCTTTGGAAACCAATTCTTAAATCCCATTTGAGTGTTAGGATTTGGATCTAGATTAGCTGACCTAGATGAGCCACCTTGATTGCTTGAAACATCTGGTTGTGAGCCTAATTGACTTTGGATATAAGTGCTAAGATTATCCAATGTGCTATGGATGCCAGATATATCTCCTATTAAGGCATCCAATCTTCTTGCCAAGAGATGTATATCCTTCTTTATCTTGTTGGTATCTTCTTCCATGGATATTGTATCCATACCCTCTAGTAATGAGTCACCTTTGTTAGGAATTTTACCAAGAGTATATGAATTTTTGCTCATGCCTCTAGTCTGTGGTCCAGCCATATAGTGCAAAATCTAATATATTTTTTTCTATTTTTTTGTGGGTCACCCAAAAATTAAAATTTCAAAAAGACCCCTAATATTTTTCTACAAGATTTCCAAAAATGTAAAGAAATCTGAGAGATTCCACAAATTGCAGCCTATGTGGTGAATTTATGAAAAAAACTAAAATTGTAATAACTTATTAAGAACGACCCCAAATTCCTCCAAATTACGGATGTAGGTGTATCAAAGTGCCCTTATTCAACCCTCCAAAAAATAGGAAAAACATTGTTGAATTGCATCCCTAGGAGTGAAAATGGTGGAAACACTAATTCTAAAATAGCTCCTTTAATTATACTCCAATTGACCGCAAAGCTAGACTGTAGTAGCTTGAATATGTTCTTGAAAAAACTTTTAAAAATGTTGGAAAGATTCACTAAAATGAGAGAGATATGTGCTTCCTAAAATGAGCTCCAAAATTGAAAAAAATTGACTTATTTCTTGCCTTCACGATGCCAAGATCATGCTCTGATACCACTTGTAACGAAATAACTTGCACAAGAGAAGAATATAATAGGAAATATGCTACAAACACTTGATAATAATATGCCACTTCAAGGGGGGAAACCTCTAAATATCTCCAATGAGAACACAATTCATAATATGATGATAATAAACTTACCACTAACTCCTATATATATACCTAATTATGACATGGCTACCACCCAGGCAGACTTAGATACTTAATTATAACCCCTAGGATGACTTGACTACCAGTATATGACTATAATAATGATTATATAACTTAATTAGGAGTTAAGGTAGCCACAAGCCGATTACTCATAACCATATACACCCTATAGGATCAAGGGCATAACATTCACAAGCAATAGAGTAATGCATAAGGCATTTTCACTAAAGCATAATTCATTATCTTTTAGACTCAAAGCATACTAAATATTCCACAAACATAACAAACACACGTTTCAAATTAAATTAAGATTTTTTAATATCGCTTAACTAATCAAATACTTTTCTCTTTTCAATTATTCTAATATCGAGTAGGACGAGTTTACAGAATCAGACAAACCATGTACACCATCTCTATATAACCACCCTTGGGATTTTATTTATATACCTAATTCTAATTTCTTAGCTAGTACTAGTTGGGCACATATGCTTTATAAGTTTCCCTTAGGTAGCTTTAATAAAGGGATGCATATGATTTCTAAGTCATCCCACTAGTTGTTAGAATAAAGTAATTATCCCAGGTGCATAGGATGGTAGTAGTTGTTTTTGGAAAAAATCTATACATTGTAATGAATTCTCAATTAGAAGGCATCTTAGAATATTTATGTGTGTTCAACATATTTTTTTTTCATGTTCATTACAAGTGGTACCAGATCTCTTTCCAGGGCCATTTCAACAAGTAGTTTTGTCAATTTAAGGCCATCTGTATCTATCCATCATATGCTCTCACCTTGGCCTAAAGGGATCTTGGTGATAAAAAAATGGATACAACTACAGTCATACTAAATTTGTTTCCATGTTTTTGCCAAATTTATTTTTCCTTGCAAATAGTTTATTTTATTTTTAGGTTCGAAACCCTGTGTTGGGGGGTTCCAAATATCCTCAAAAGAGATCATTTTTGGCTAAGTTGGATTCCCATAAAGGGTTTGATGACGTGAAGAGTTTTTAGCTCCAATACCTATGCCTCAGACAACCTCTGTATACGACCAGGAGCTTCCATGTACCCACGGGTATGTCGAAAGACCCCCTACGATTTTTTCACATCCTAACCCTAGGTAATCTTTGATTGTTTGTATTAAGTGATGCATCAATAAGCAATTAGCCATGGGAAGTTACTCATCGTGTGCCTCAAAGACGGAATAGTGGGCTATAGGTATGGTCCTAACACTTCATAATTAGCACTCTAAAATATTGGACCGACACCATTTATGACTGAGATCAGTATATTGGTGAGTTCATAGACCACACATTCATTGTAGTGCCCTCCCTCTATATTCCCACCTTTGTGTTGTCTACGCTAAGTATAGAGAAACAAGATTTTTCCTAGTAGTTAGGTATATGCAATATGTTCAATAACTATTAGTCTTTTGTTGTAGAGTGGTCCATTTTTAGTATTCTTCTAGATCTATAGTGACTCAAATAGTATTTCACCCAGCTCTTCACTATTCTTCTAGATTTTCAATTTGCAATTGCACAATTTAGCAATGCACTTGCTCTTCATCATATAACTCCCTACCGAGTGGAAAATTGAAAAAATTGATAGCATTTCCCACTTGTAGGGATCTAAAATTTCAAAAAACTCTAGGTAAAAAAGTTTGGGGGCCAA
Organism: Cunninghamia lanceolata; assembly: GCA_027924645.1. Taxonomy (NCBI): domain Eukaryota; kingdom Viridiplantae; phylum Streptophyta; class Pinopsida; order Cupressales; family Cupressaceae; genus Cunninghamia; species Cunninghamia lanceolata. Next base: position 1,201,293 of record BSBN01001153.1, read on the forward strand.
ATTTTACCCTTGCAATGGATTCTCTTGTTATGTCTATCTCTTTACGATGATCAATCTACCATATAACTCTTACAACTTTTTTTAGGTTGGGCCAACTTATACCCCTATCAGTGGATTATCTCTTTGTGCTCATCTTTTTGAGATCATCAATTTTCTATATAACTCATGTCACCTTTTTTTGGTCCATCTTAACCCTATGGCGGTAGGTCATTGCTCATAGGACCAACTGAATCCACTGAGCCCACGATGCACTCTCAATGACTACCTTGATACCATCCACATGAAAATTCAAGCAATGTTCAACAACGTTGAAGAGTAGATCTCCCAACTTTCCAACAAAATGGATAGGCTCCTCTTAGCTACAAACAAAGGCCAACCTTCCTCTCCTATAATTAGTTCCTTCTTCCACAATCAAAGTGGCCCTATTTGTCCCCATAAACTTGACCTTCTTAAATGTGATGGTACATATTTCCCTAGTTGGTTGGCAAGGATGATCGATATTTTGAATTCTATCAAATTCCCCAAGATTAAAACCTCTCCCTTGCCAGTTTTCACTTGGAGAAGGAAGCATTTCAGTTCTATCAATGGTTGGATAGGACTAACCCATTGCTCACCTACTCTAAATTTCACAAGGAAGATCTTATCCATTTTTTCCCTAGTGCCTATGATGACTTTGTTGGTACCCTAACTAAAATCTGCCAAACACATTCTACCATAGAATATCAATGTGAGTTTGAGAAAATGACCAACTAGACATGTGGCTTGAATCTGTCATTTTTCAGAGTGTTTCATTAGTGGTCTCAAGGAGGATATTTGAGCAGAGGTTCTCATGTGTAAACTAGAGTCCTATCATAATGCTTTAGCTTTGGCAGGGCTTGCGAAAGACAAATTAGCAACTTAGCAGAAACTAGCCAACTCTTCCTCTTCTTTCAAAACTAAAAAGGAGACATAAAATAAAGGAACTAAGCCCCTCGTAATTTAGTCTCTCTCATGAAGAGATAGTAGATAAAAAGGCTAAGGTAATATGTTACAATTGTAATAAAAATGGGAAAAGGGTCACAAGTGTAGTGAGCAATACCTGTATCTCATTGACTCTACCACTGTGCTTAGTAACTCTAAAGAATTTTTAGATGTAGAAGATGAGTTGGTTTCCCCAAAACAAGAATCAACTCTTGATGCCCATATTTCTATTCATGCTCTGGTAGGGTTCTCTTCCCCTAAAACTCTTAAGGTCATTAGTTATATCAAAATACAAAAGAGAGTGGTTCTAATAGATGGTGCTAGCACTCATAACATTATCAACACGAAATTGGCCAACCAACTCCACTACTATATCTATCCATACAATATTTCCAATTTATGGTGGCCAATGGTAATACTATGTCTTGTGTGAGCAAGTGTTGCAATATCAAGCTTACAATGGGGGGTTATCAATTGACAAAAGATATGTTTACTTTTTCTTTAGGGGTGCAAATGTGGTATTGGGAGTCTAATTATTGCAAACCTTAGGCTTGATCACTTGTGATTAATCCCAAACTTGGCTCTGATTCCACTATGATGGCTAAGAGTATACCTTACAAGGACTAAAGGTAGGCGATGTACAGATGGTCAACTCCCATTATATGGAAAAATTGTTAAAAAAGGGTGTTCTAGTGTTATAGCCCAATTTCACTCTCTCAAGGCTCAACCCCTTTCTCCTTCTCCTTCATAGGATTTGTAGGGCCTCCTTAACAACTATTAACTAGTATTTGATGAATCAAAAGGCCTACCCCCTCTAAGGTCTCATGACCATTCCATTCCCCTCATCCCTAGTAGCCTTCCTCCTAATATTTGGCCTTATCAATACCCTTTTGAGTATCACAATGAAATAGAGAAGATGGTGAAGCAACTTCAAGAGGTAGGTATCATCTGCTCTAGTACCAATTCTTATTCCTCTCCCATGATTATGGATCATAAGAAAGATGGGAGTTGGCAGATGTGCCCTGATTTTTGGGAGCTCAATAAATTAACCATCGAGGATACACTTCTTATCCCTGTTATTCATGATTTGTTGGATGAGATTTTAGGGGATAAATTTTTCACTAAGTTGGATCTTCATTCAGGATATTATCAAATTTGGGTCAAAGATGCTGGTATTCTTAAAACTACCTTCCAAACCCATGAAGGCGATTATGAATTTTTGGTTATGCCCTTTAGATTATCCAATTCCTCCTTCACTTTTTAGAGTCTCATGAACACAATGTTTCATGGATTCTTATGCAAATTCATCATGGTCTTCTTAATGATATACTTATGGAGTGATCATCTTAGTCATGTGGAGATTGCCCTAAAAATTCTACAAGAGCATTCTCTTTGCCAAATGCTCTAAGTGTGCCTTTGGAGTCTAACAGGTGGAGTATTTGGGACATATTATTTCACTTGCAGGTGTCCAGGTTGATCCAAGGAAGACTGTTGCAATGCAAGACTAGCCACACCTTAAGTCCCTCAAAAGTTGGCAAGGTTTCTTAGGCTTGGTAGGGTATTATCGCAAGTTTGTGCGTAATTATGGTACAATTGTTGCGCCCTTGACAACTTTGCTAAAAATTATCTCCTTCCATTGGTCTAACTTAGTTAAAGTAGCCTTTAATGCCCTTAAAACTACCACGTGTACTACTCCAATCTTGGGCATGCTGGTTTTTCTTCTGAATCAGCAGAGGGTTTGCCAGTTCCAATGCACAGGCAGATTCAGCCAACTAATATAGGAGGTTGCGTGAGCTGCCTCCCCTTCACTTTTGGTTCTGCCGCACCAAGGGGGGTATCCCTATAGCTAAAGATGTGACATTGACTAGCCCAATGACAAAAATATTTAGCTTGACAACAACAGACAAAATACTCTCATGTGTGGACCAAGATGTGCATGATACATCACAAGGTTGGCAACATTCTTGGACATATTTATCTGGTTGTGGATGAGAGTATGCAGGGGTCCTAATCCTACTCCTACAAACTAACAGGAAGGAATATATGAAAAGATGGATTTTATGTTTTGGATGCAAGACAGGGGGTTTTGGGTCATAACTACTAACCCAAAAGCAGACCGGTGCCTATCTCAAGGCAAGGAGTCAACTAGATGTATACAAGAGAATGGATTGCATTTTGAATTCAAGATTCAAGGGGTTAGATTGATGCTTGCCTTACAAACATCATCCAAGAATGGGTATTTAGCTGCCTCTACTTACATATATCCCAGCTGACATACAATCTTCTCCATACTTCACCTAAAACAATTTAATCCACTCCTTGAATGGAAGTTAGAGATGAAGCATGTGATACAGAAATCCATACCCTAGAACCTGAGAAACCCTTAGCAGCCAGATTCAAAAGAAGGAAAAGCATGCAACACATGGAGACAAGCAGCTAAACACATACATAAGAGCATTTTTCATATAGAACGACAATGAAATTGAAGATATCTGCAATGCACATTCATAATGCAACTCATAAACTCTAAAATGAGATAAAACAACAAGAAAATGCCCTATTTTTCGCTATTCACACAAAAATGCTTAGGTCTTCAACCACAACAAATGAGTAACACCATCTGCTATATACAGCAAGGAAGGTGTACTCAGCATTAATCACTTGGCAACTCAAAATTTGCCAGATACAGTGCATCATGAGAAAATGGCGCTCAACATGGAATGCAACAGGTAGAGGAAGAGACAGGGTGGTTGAACTGAGCCTTGCGCCGCCGCCTGGGGATTCACAACTTCAATCGGGTGGTTGATCCATCCATGCCTTCGCCCATACCCTATAACATCTGCCATTAATGGCATACCAACCCGCGGCCTTGGGAAATGCAGTGGATTGTGCGCTTTGAAATTTTCCTGCCAAAAATCATGACTTGACTTTTCAAATTATGTGGGAACCAATTATCCCACATTCACCCCGCAACGACCTCCTCAATACTTTATAAACTAGGTCATGAGCACATATGATGTCACACAATTTTACCTTGCGCGACCAACAAACCATCCGCCAAGACCCCATCATCATGACCCGCGCCATCGGCAAACCTCCTACATGATATCCTGATATAAAATATCACCCCGATATTTCATATCACCCTACAGGAAATATCACCCGGCCAACCACATCACTTGATATAAAATATCACCCCGATGACCAACCTCATTGGTGCAACCTTATGCATCGGAGAAAAATCCTCCTCATCATATTCATACCAAATACCTCACCGATGATCCTTCTGTACTTGCTCATACCCTCATCGGCGATCAATGGGACCTTCATCATAGCTGCTGATAATATCATGCTGGAGACCACATGATGCATCCCACCGGATCTTGATGACGTCACCATCATATCGACAAAATAGGGTGATATTCGTAAGATGACTGATGTTTGGAATATCACCCCCGCAAGAAAATCAGGTCGCTAGATATGTAGATATCAACCCTCACTTAAAATTAACGTCCGCACCTCAGGGTGATCAAGCGAACATGAGGTGATAAAACAACATAGGGGTGATCGAACATAGGGGTGATCATAACTAAGATCACCCGATATTTGAAACATGCCCCCCCCCAAAATATCGGGTCATATTGAAACCCTGCAGCAGCACCGGGGTGATCTTCACAAGATGATTGATATTTGAAAAATCACCCCCCGAGTGGAAGATCAGGTCATATATGAAATATGACCCCCCGCAAGAATATCAAGGTGACAGAAACCCTGACCTAGAGGTTTTTTGGATTTTTTGGGAAGGTGCCTGCAAAATTAATTGCTTAAAATCTGAATATTCATGCAAGCACCAACATTGGCTCTGTTTGGGGACGCATGCCTCCTGCAGGCATGGGAGAACCATAGATCTCTGGGATGCAGACCAGTCCCTTGTCCATTGGGCACAGAGTCAAACTTGCACCAACCTGCATCACAAACTTTTTTTTTTTTAAATAAACATGGCGGCCCAAGGCCACCAAAAAGGAAAAACCAGAATTTTCCTTTGTCAAATACTTGATTTTCTTTGATTTCTGCAAATGAAGCCTTAAAGCATTTAACTGCCTGCAACAACCCTCTTTGCAGTTATTTATGCTTCTGCTCATTTCTTTTTCTTTAACAAATCTACAACCAACCTCATCAACATACAATATCATCAGTTGTAGAATGTCATCATCATATGAGTCACTGATGCTGCTTGGAAAGATAACACACTCACATGAAACAAATGAATCCACCTCAGAATTTTGCTCTTCTTCAAAAAATAAGAGCTCCTATGTATCAAACATGCAATATTTAGGCACAAGCAACATCTCATAATCATATTTATCTTTATAAACATTCAGATATCCATCATCATTGTGATCAGCAAATTTATCATTAAGGTCCACCTGGAATTTCTCAAAAGAAGGCATAAATAATTTAGAATGCAGCCCTTCACTGAAAGCTTCATAATTACCCCTGCAACTGGCAATATCCCCAACTGTATGAGCACACACATCTGTGACATGTTCATTCACATCTGTATAATGACCCTGTTTTTCCTCTTCACCAATGCACTGATAATCAAAAGCAAATTTTTCAACCTCTGCACTGTGAAGGTGGTCAGAATCTCCAAGGAAACACTCATATTCAACATCCATATATATTTCATCATCTGAAAGGCTTATATATGCATCTGAATGCTGATAGTCACTAACATATTCACTGCCATCCCTTGAAACAACATCTTCTGTATTCAGAGTGAAACTCTGCATATCCACCTCATATAAGTAATCAGGAATAACTGGGATATGCCTATCACTGCAGGATGCAACTTCATGTATATCTTTCATTTCATCATTTGAAGAGCATTTTGCATCTGCAGGCTTCTCTTCTAGAGGCTAAGAACAATCTTTGTCCTCACCATTATAGGATGTGCCTACATTTTCTACAACATTTTCTTCATGTTTATGCATCACATCATGGCTGCACCCATTGTTGTGAGATATATTCCCCTTTACAGAATCATCTCTCAATGAACACACTAGGAAAGGAGAAATACATTCACTTTGAAAATTGTTTTGAAAACTTGCAGCCATGAAACCTACTGGCATTCCATATTTTTGATTATTTTCAATATCCATAGCAAATTTGAAACCCTGGTGAAGTGTGACTGGTTCTTTATCTCTCAATCTATAACTCATTTTCTTATCAAATGCAGCCAAATAAATTGTTAAGCACAATGCATCATTGGACCTCATATATTCAGTGATCTGCTTGAGCAACTTAATAAACCTAAGATTAAAGGCTGGAACCAATTCTTCATCTTTCTTTTGGATGTTCATGAAATGTATGATCAATGAGGCTAAATCACATCTTTCACCAAACTGTTCTAGGAATGCAATTTCTAAATCTACCCATGAAGAAACTGAACAAACAGGCAGGTCTGAAAACCAGACCCTAGCATCATCCTCTAATGACTGAACAAAGAGTCTCATTACTACATCTTCAACCTCTACCTCATAATCTTCTATCAAATTACAAAAAAATTGTAGATACTTGTTTGCAGATTCAGAATTTAATCCACTATATTTAGGCAAACACTTCCTAATCTTATTGGGAATAACATTTGGGTAACCACATATTCCTTTGAAATTTATGGGCTTATATTTATCAATAAAAAATGGTCTTCTTTGAGAATACAACCAGGTTTCCTGCTCTAAACTCATCATTTTGAATGAAAAGATGGAATACCTAGAAATATGTTGCAGCTTTGATAGGTTCAATCAACAAAGTCGCCACCTCTCACAAAGAGGACAGAATATCAACAAGGCACTTTTGTTTTCTGGATTCATCACACCAGTAGAGCACCACATGGTTCTTTGGTATTGCTGCAACAACTTTTCTGGAAACTAGATTTTCTAGCCCTCAAATCACTTGACTCTTCCACAGCGGAGTCGCTATTCTGTTGGTGACTCAGATGGGCAAAACTTCACCAGAGACTACAAGATAAGACTTTCAAATCACCTCCCCAGCAGAGTCGCCATTCTGTTGGTTTTTCTTCTGAATCAGCAGAGGGTTTGCTAGTTCCAATGCACAGGCAGATTCAGCCAACTAATACAGGAGGTTGCGTGAGCTGCCTCCCCTTCACTTCTGGTTCTACCGCACCAAGGGGGTATCCCTATAGCTAAAGATGTGACATTGACTAGCCCAATGATAGAAAGATTTAGCTTGACAACAACAGGAAGAATACTCTCATGTGTGGATCAAGATGTGCATGATACATCACAAGGTTGGCAACATTCTTGGACATATTTATCTGGTTGTGGATGAGAGTATGCAGGGGTCCTAATCCTACTCCTACAAACTAACAAGATGGAAGATATGAAAAGATGGATTTTATGTTTTGGATGCAAGACAGGGGGTTTTGGGTCATAACTACTAACCCAAAAGCAGACCGGTGCCTATCTCAGGGCAAGGAGTCAACTAGACATATACAAGAGAATGGATTGCATTTTGAATTCAAACTTCAAGGGGTTAGATTGATGCTTGCCTTACAAACATCACCCAAGAATGGGTATTTAGCTGCCTCTACTTACATATATCCCAACTGACATACAACCTTCTCCATACTTCACCTAAAACAATTTAATCCACTCCTTGAATGGAAGTTAGAGATGAAGCATGTGATACAGAAATCCATACCCTAGAACCTGAGAAACCCTTGGCAGCCATATTCAAAAGAAGGAAAAGCATGCAACACATGGAGACAAGCAGCTAAACACATACATAAGAGCATTTTTCATATAGAACGACAATGAAACTGAAGATATCTGCAATGCACATTCATAATGCAACTCATAAACTCTAAAATGAGATAAAACAACAAGGAAATGCCCTATTTTTCGCTATTCACACAAAAATGCCCAGGTCTTCAACCACAACAAATGAGTAACACCATCTGCTATATACAGCAAGGAAGGTGTACTCAGCATTAATCACTTGGCAACTCAAAATTTGCTAGATACAGTGCATCATGAGAAAATGGCACTCAACATTGAATGCAATAGGTAGAGGAAGAGACAGGGTGGTTGAACTCGAGCCTTGCGCTGCTGCCTGGGGATTCACAACTTCAATCGGGTGGTTGATCCGCCCATGCCTTCGCCCATACCCTATAACATCCGCCATTAATGGCATACCAACCCGTGGCCTTGGGAAATGCAGTGGACTGTGCACTTTGAAAATTTCCTACCAAAAATCATGACCTGACTTTTCAAATTATGTGGGAACCAATTATCCCACATTCACCCTGCAGCGACCCCCTCAATACTTTATAAACTAGGTCATGAGCACATATGATGTCACGCAATTTTACCTTGCGCAACCAACGAACCATCCGCCAAGACCCCATCATCATGATCCACGTCATCGGCGAACCATCTGCATGATATCCCAATATGCAATATCACCCTAATATTTCATATCACCCTGATATGAAATATCACCCTGTGGGAAATATCACCCGGCTGACCACATTACCTGATATAAAATATCACCCCAAGGGAAAAATCACCCTGATGACCAACCTCATCGGTGCAACCTTATGTATCAGAGAAAAATCCTCCCCATCATATTCATACCAAATACCTCACCAATGATCCTTCCATACTTGCTCATACCCTCATCGGTGATTAGTGGGACCCTCATCATAGCTGCTGATAATATCATGCTGGAGACCACATGATGCATCCCACCGGATCCTGATGATGTCACCATCATATCGACAAAATAGGGTGATATTCGTAAGATGACTGATGTTTGGAATATCACACCCGCAAGAAAATCAGGTCGCTAGATAGGCAGATATCAACCTTCACTTAAAATTGACGTCTGTACCTCAGGGTGATCAAGCGAACATGAGGTGATAAACACAACATAGGGGTGATCGAACATAGGGGTGATCATAACTAAGATCACCTGACATTTGAAACATGACCCCCCCAGAATATCGGGTCATATTGAAACCCTGCAGTAGCACCGGGGTGATCTTCACAAGATGACTGATATTTGAAAAATCACCCCCTGGGCGGAAGATCAGGTCATATATGAAATATGACCCCCTGCAAGAATATCAGGGTGATAGAAACCCTGACCTAGAGGTTTTTTTGGATTTTTTGGGAAGGTGCCTGCAAAATTAATTGCTTGAAATCTGAATATTCATACAGGCACCAACAGGGCCTACCTAATTTTCACAAACCATTCACTCTAGAATGTGATGCCTCTAGCACAGGCATAGGTGCAGTGTTGATGCAAGAAGGATGACCCCTAGCCTTTACTAGCAAGCAACTCATAGGGTGCAATTTGGCTAAATCAACCTATAAAAAGAAATGTTGGCTATCCTCCATGTTGTTCAACAATGTCAAACTTACCTATTAGGCTGCAAATTCTAGATAAAAATAAATCATCATAGCCTAAAATATTTTTTGTAGCAATCTAGGTGTCCTCCCCAAAACAACAAAAATGGGTGGCCAAGATGTAGGGATATGACTGATATTGTTTACAAAAAAGGTATGGAAAAGGTGGTATCTGATGCACTCTCATGCCAATATGAAAAATATGTTGGAGCATCAAAGATCAACAACAAGAACTAGAATCACTTCCACAAGCTAAATTGTACAAAATAAACCACTAACATATATTAAAAATCTAATTAAAATGTACATAGATGCCTTGTATAAATAGGCAAGAAAGAGGAGGTAGGAAGGTAGGAAACAACGACTGACTACCCCTCCAAAAGGTCCAACACTTGTAAGCTTAAATGACAAGTGTTTGAGCAAGTGTCAAGTATACATGCAAGAGGTGTCTCAAAAGGATGAGGACACATGTATCAACCATGTGAGTTGAGACAAACTCCTAAAATTCCCTAAGTGGAGACTTAAGCATAGTGTGAATAGGACTTCAACTAGGTAGACTAAAAACTAACTAGTTAGATAAAACCACTATTTACACTAACGCCCCCCCTTAAGTGCAACTTAGGGAGAAGCGATACAAAGATGATGGGTTTCAACTACTAGGCCATGTTAGGTACCCATGTACAAACAAATTTCTTAAAACCTGAGAAAAGGAGAAAACCTAGTGGGAAATAAAACTCCTCTCCAAGAGAGAAATGATACATGATAAAATTGTACAAGTGAATAAGAAGAAGAAGATAGGAGGACTTAACATGACCCCCCAAGGACTACTTCTAACACTAATGTACAATAGATGTTCCCCCCATAGGAGAGAAAAGATGAGAAGGTCTATTTGACCCCCCCAAAAAATATGAAGGAATGAACTCCATGCGAAGAGATGCTTCCTCCCAAAACTGATATATGAAGAGAAACCATGCAGCCTCCCCTCAAAATGCCTCCTGTAGTGTTGTTAGAAGCTTGACACTAGATGTTGAAGATGATCCACGAATGTTGAACCACATTTCTCCCCTTAGGAAGAAAAAGAACCACAGAAGTGTGCAATTGATCTTCCCATTCCAGATAGGAACATGCAGGAAGAAGAATGAAAGTCTCTAAATTTTTCACATAATCCAAAGAAGCGGATGATGCCCATGATGTCTTCAAAGGATGCTCAAGTATCTCCAAGCCAATGCTAATGTGTGACAAATGCTAATAAGATGAATCAAGTACCATAAACGATTTAGGAACAAGGACCATGGATGTATGGTGATAATTGGACCAATGAGAATCTAATACTACTGCAGAGGATGTCAAAATGGATGATGACTGAGTCAAATATGTGGACTCATGAATATCTACAGAATCTGTCACTATAGAAGTTGATGTAGGCAAAGCAAGAGCAATAATATCCAAAGAAGACAATGGTGATGCAACTTCATCAAAGCTATCATCAAATAGAAGACAAATATCCTCAATGGTGTCTCCTAAATTTGCGATGTGGGACTCTACAAACAAAAATGATATGTCTGGTAGATATGCATCCCAATGTGGTAGATTTGGAATAACAATAGCAATATCCTAGTGCATAGAATCATTGGAAGACATACATGAGTCGACTCTTGATTTGGTGGTAGCATCAAGTGATGGTGGAGATGAGATCTCAATGCAAGTCAACTGACTAGATTGGTCATCCCCAAATGATGGTGTCTCACAAGATGTCTGAGTGAGACTAGATGATTTTTCCACAAGTGCTTTATAATGATCAACTATAGCTCAATATTATAAGAATGAAGAAGTTGTTTCAATTCATATGTTTCATGAATTAAACATTCTTCTGTTGTATGCCTTTTCATCCCACAATATCCACATTTGATTTTCCATTTATTACAAGATTTATTGAGAATAGTTAAATGGAAAGGATTGTGTGTGAGAGACATGATCAAATTTGTAGCAATATTCAGAGTAGAAATGCAAGTTTGTCCCCCCCAAAATGATTAGTGTTGTAATATAGCCCCCCCAGAAAAATGCAAGAAAAAACTACAAGTGTGCAAGTATGGAACCCAAATCATTCATTTATAATACAAAGATTTTTACAATTTTGAGAAAAAAAGGCTTGCCAAAATTGAATTTTACTTGCACTAGTGAATTCCATGCAAAATTTTGATCACTTTCAAAAACAATTCACAAATTTTAGATAATCGGGGTGAAATTTATGCCCTAACAAAAAATTGCAAATGGTCATACAACCGTACAGTATGGAAATGGTCATACAGCCGTACTATACCCTAGGGCTAGAGGTAAAAAAATTTGCAAAAAACATTTTTACCGAAATTTGCCAAATGAAGGGTAATCTTTACTGTCTTGGGCCTTTTGGACTCAACGGTGAAGTTTGTTTGGCTCCACAATGAACTCTTGACAAGTCTAAGTACGAGATTTGCTCAAAATGGGAAGGGTTTTGCTAGCATGGCTCTGATACCATGTTGGAGCAACCAACATCAACCAACAAGAACTAGAATCACTTCCACAAGCTAAAGTGCACAAAATATGACAATAACATATATTCAAAAGCTAATTAAAATGTACATAGATGCCTTGTATAAATAGACAAGAAAGAGATGGTAGGAAGGTAGGAAACAACAACTGATTACCCCTCCAAAAGGTGCAACACTTGTAAGCTCAAATGAAAAGTGTTTGAGCAAATGTCAAGTATACATGCAATAGGTGTCTCAAAAGGATGAAGACCATATGAGTTGAGTCAAAACTCCTAAAAGTCCCTAAGTGAATATTTAAGCATAGTGTGAATAGGACTTCAACTAGGTAGACTAAAAACTAACTAGTTAGATAAAGCCACTATTTACACTAACAAAAGATGCTTCCATCTTTTCTCTTTCTATCTTGGTTGTATATTGGATAGATGAGATTTTACATGAGTGGACTACTAACATTGTCTAGTTCAAGATATTCAACAATTGGAATAGGATCCATAGTCAGTTTTAGTTTTTTTCTAGACAAGCAATGTCCTTACCTATCACGATTGGATTTATTTACCCCCAAATTTGATGCTCAAGCCTTAGTTACTCTTGGAATTGCACTCGTCCCCTACTATTGGACACTCAAGTTTCTTGAAGACATATGAGTGTGTGAAGAGGGATTTCTTTTGGGATGACCTTAAAAAGGATGTTTAGGCATTTGTATTTGAATGTGATGTGTGTCAAAGGACAAAAGGGGAAACTCTCAAAGTCCTAGGATTATTGCAACCACTTCCTATTCTCAATCAGGCTTAGACTAATATTTCTATGGATTTCATTATGGGGCTTTCACTCTTAGGGGTAAACAAGTCATATTGGTGGTGGTGGATCACATGACCGAATATGCACATTTTTCTACATTACTACACTCATGTTATGGTTGCTCAACACTTTCTGGATTCAGTCTTCAAACTCCATGGGATGCCTCACTCTATTGTCAATGATCATGATCCATCCTTCACCATTAACTTATGGCAAGAGTTGTTTAAGTTGTGGGGAACCACCTTGAATGTGAGTTTGGCTTATCATACTTAGATTGATGGTCAAACACATATTTTCAACAAGTGCCTTGAGACTTGTTTACATTGTTTTGTGTATGAGAAACAACAATAGTGAGCCAAGTAGCTACCTTTGGTGAAGTGGTGGTACAATACTACATATCATAGTGCTTCCAAAATGACCCCTTATGAATTTGTCTATGGTACTCCTTGCCATCCTTGATGTTTCAGGTTTTTCTAGGGTTACAACAATTGACAACATGTCCAAGTGGGAAGATATCTCTCAACTATGTAAGATCAATCTAACATTGGCCCGAAATTGCATGAAACAATAAGTGGATCAACATAAGGTTAAGTGTTCTTTTGATACTGATGATTGGGTTTTTCTGTCTTTAGCCCTACAATTAGCTTTCATTACATGACAAGCAAGGTCATAAGTTGGCTCCCAAATTTTATGGTCCCTACTAGGTGATCTAGTACATAGGTGACTTGGCATACAAGTTAACACTTCCATCTTCTTCTTGAGTCCACCCAATTTTTTGTCTCTTATCTCAAGAAGGTGATTGGAATTGCTACTCGACCATCAACAAAGCTACTTGAGTTGGATGAGGAGGGCTCAATATTTTGGGAACCTAAGGTTGTTTTGGACGAATGCACCAAGCACTTGTGCAATTATTCTATTAAGGAGTTATTAGTCTAGTGGAAGGGCTTGCAACCTAAAGATGCTACTTAAGAGTCTGCCAACATTCTCTCTAGATTTCCTCATCTCAAGCTTTGAGGACAAATATTTTCCAAGGAGGAGGCAATGTTATGTACCCCATTCTACTTTTTCTTAGCTAGTAGTAATTGGGTGCATATGCTTTGTAATCATCCCACTAGTTGTTATAATAAAGTAATTATCCCACATGCATAGGATGGTAGCAATTGCCTTTGGAAAAAATCTATATTTTAATGACTTCTCAATTCAAAGGCATCTTGGAATTTGTAATTGGAGTGTATGATATATTGGAGGTTGCCCCATTGAAGTGGTGCTACGAAGATAATTAATCTTGTTTCTCTCATTTCTGCAATATTTTTGTGTGTTCATATTTTGTCTTGCAAGTTCGTTACATTTTACGTGTACTTGCACACTTCAATAAAACATTACATGCATTTGCCCAATACGTAAAAATAGCCATTTGTAAAATGTAACATCACCCAATGATATAAGATTTACATTTAATAATCATTTATCCAACATATACAATCAACATAGGATTTAATCTTTTAATAAAATAACACTACAATAACTAAATCTACTCAACTAGCATATTAGTATTAATGAACACAATGAAGTTGAAACACCAATACATATTTAAAAATAAAATAATACTCATGTACATATATATCTATACACTCATACAAATATACATATCAAGAATCCAAATATCAATGCGCTGGATCCACAAGTGATAACCAACCAATACAAAAATAACGTGACAGTATCACATAAAATTGAATACGCCAATACCAAAAAGAAGAGAAAGGCATAAACACTTGTGGGCCTTGCATCCTCCCCCACTATGGATAGGATTACTCTTGGAATCCTGAAACAAGATAAGGACTAGCACCCACTACCACATAGCCTCCTCACAAAACAATAACTCTAGAAAGCTACTCTATTATACCTTTACTAAGTCCATACCTCGACTCAAATGCCTTACTATGGATGAGTTACAAACTAAGATGGTCATCATGCTCTAGTTGTGGACTTAACAATTTAAGCCCAAAAATTATCCTCACGATCAATTGCAGTATACACTTGATGTGATCTTGTTGGAAATATGTGTTGTCATTGATGTCAACACTCTGACTAATGTCTACACTCTCTTTATGGTTGTCTGATGTGGTTGATGTGTATGATATACTAATGTGGTAACAGAGATGCAGTGAAATACAATGATGATGTTGATGTTTAGGGTTGGTGATATTTAGTGATGTTCTTGATGTTCATAGTGGGTTGCTGACGTTCATGGTTGGATGTCATGCCTTGATTAATGTCAATACAAGGTGTATTGAGCATGTTTGTGGTCAACAGAGATGATTTCATGATGAAATATTAAGATGGGAATTAGAAGCATAAAGATGAATGATGATATATTAATATGGGAATTACAAGTTATGTTGAGGGTGAGAAGATATTTATGATGTCCTACAACATGTTATATGATCCTTCCTTATTATCCTAAGAGAGTATGAGTTGAGCTATAAGAAAGTTCTTGCCTTTGAATGTTGGTGAAGGCTATTGTTGCAGGAAACTACCTAGAAGACTGTGTGGTAAAATGCTCTGCATTCCTTCGCATTTGAAGATATGGTCATGTAGTTCAGAAGTTAAGTTCAGTATGTTGTAAAGCTGCTAAATCCAAAGTTTCAGATCATTTTCTCCTCCGCAATGAAAGTTAGAAGTAATTGAGTTCCAGTCTATGCTTTGGCAGAGTAAAGTGTTGATGAAGGCTAATTGGAATGCTCTACATTCCTCCGCAAATGAAGATTTGCTCATGAGGTTTTGAGGATATGTTCAGAGCTGTGTATGAGTGCATGTATATGTTTTTCAGGTGGTTTGGAGGTCCACAAGTTTAATTTTCAAATGATAGTTGTGATACAAATAGTTCTAGATGCCTAGTTGTTCTCAGGACATATGTTGGTGATGTGCACCAACTTGTTGTGGCATGAAATGGTACATTGACTGATGGAAGATGGTCCTGATGATCTTGTGTTGTCTCCAGTTGCTCTACAAGGTGTTTCTCTACTTTCTTCAAAACTGGTTGAGGTCCAGAATGATGATATTGCCAGGCTATGCCTTTGCCTCGCTGAATGAAGAAGGTTGAAGGTGTGCACCACAAAGTTCTTGATGTGAGGAGTTCAAGAAGCATTTGGAGATGGTGTATAGGTCCTGTCGACTCATCTATGAGAAGAACAAGCAATGTTTAAACATTCATGAGTATCGCCAAGAGTGTGAAGACCATTGTGCTACAAGCTTCATGTGTTCTTGCATAAGGGCGATTGAATTCAAATTTGTGAAGTGTGCGGATGTTATTCTTTGAAGGATGTTGCTGTGAATGATGTTTAGAACTGAGTTAAGCATGTGTTGGGATCTACAAAGCATGTGTCTCTTCCTAGAGTAGCGTGTAGTTCATGATCAGTCTTGCCCTATGCATGTTTCATGTAGTGTGATCTCTGACTGACTTGTAAATTGTAATATTCTTGTATTGGCCAACTTGTCATGTAATCAATGTAATGCCATGTATATATTGTAAACCTAGTTGATCTAGGTGAGGTATGATTGTGAATATGAGTAAATGAAGAACATAATATGAATATTACATGCATTATGATGTGCGACTGAAGGAGAAAGAGCAGAAGTAACAAGGGTTGTCTTGATTCATCTTAAAGATACTTTTGTGACAGGACAGAAGTGAAGAGTGTGCCTAACTGATCCAATCATTAGAAGAAGTGTGAAGTGGTTGAATTACAATCATCAAAGGTGTGAGCTTCATTGTTAGTTTCAGATAGTAGAAGGACTGTCATGCTGTAATCTTTACTAAGTTCACTCTCAGTTCAAGGAGTAGTTGCTTCCTTGGGTTGTAGCCCTAAAACAAAGTTAGTAGGGAGTTGTATCTTCCTTAGGAGTGACCGTAAAACAAAGTTAGCAGGGAGTAGTAGCTTCCTCGGGTTGTGGCCCTAAAACAAAGTTGTAATTTTGAGCTTCATATATTGAGAGTTAATCCTCACCATGGTTTTTCCCTTCTTGGGTTTTCCACATATATTTGGTGTTATGTGTTGATGTGCATTGTGTTGATCTTTCATGTTTATGTTGATACTGTAATGCTTAAGTTTTAATCTGCTCCAGAGGATTTGAAGTTTGTTTAGATATTGATTCACCCCCCTCTCAGTATCCTAGTGTGTTCAACAGATCTAACAACAACCCCTACCATCAACTCACCCACAACAACACCTTGTCCACCAATTGATGTTGCACCATGTCGACAATCCCTTACAAAATGGCCCACCACCACATAATAAAAACAAGCTCCCCTTGTAAAAGACTATGTGGGTCGAGGCCTACTAGACTACTAATAACTCAAGAAGCTAGAACTAGTCTGACTTCCACCAACCTGCTACTGGGGTAGTGAATCAACCCCACTCTAAGACTACTCTCACCATTCTCTACAATGGTCTCTACTCGAACACCACTTGGGTCCTTGCCTAGCCTATTGCTGAGGTGTTGCAGGAGGAATGGATGATGTCCAAGCATTACTCTTAGGTAGGAGTTGAGATTCCCAAATCCTTGAGTTTGACTAAGAAGGAACATGAGTCTACACTCTCATATACCCTCCAAGGCCCCTTACCAAATTTTCCTCAACAAGCTTTTCCTTTTCCTTGGCAACCTCTAAAGTCTAAGGTGCAAAAAGATGAATAGCACCTATAATAATTCATTCAACCCTCTCAAAAATCTAAATGCCAGTATCTTCCCATCCTAAATAACATTGATACATTGTTTCAATTTTAAAAAAATGATTCTCAAATTGAGCAACTAATATCCCAAGTTGTTGGAGATTAAGGAATTAATCTGCACGACATTTCCCAAAGTCCTATGATAGGTAGTGTGCATGAAACCTCTCCAAGAAGGTTTCCCATGTAATAGTGGAGATATCCAAATGATGCTTTTGCTCCACCTCATACCACTAGGTAGAAGCAGAACCACACAAATGAATAATGGAAAAGTGAGCCTTTTTGTTGCTTTTAAATGGTCAAATCATAAAACATCAATCAAGTGCCAAAAACCATGAATCTACCTTTGTTCCTTCTATGGAACCCTCAAATGTTGGTGGATGTAGATGAAGGAGATCCCTCATATAACCTACTTCCCCACAATACTAACCAAACTCCTACCTAGCCTCCCAATGAGGCTACACCACCACTCTTAACCCAGGAGGAATTCAAGAGCATTCTCTTTCTCTAAACTGATTATATCCCCCTATTAGGAACTACCTACCATAATTTCATCCTACCTAGGGGAAACCTAACAAGCAACTCTTGCAGCAATCTTACTATCTGTAGAAGTCCAACTTCTTCATCAGGCTACACTTGCCTCAACAAAGTAGAATGATCACTTTGGATTTTCAAAGAATTCTGATCAAGGTTGTCCAAACCACCTTGATAATTGTGGTCACTCCTAGGAGGCATCCTCCTTCACAAGCATAACACACAAGTTAGTTGTTAGTAAAAGTGTCTCAACCTTGCAACTTCGAAAGGTTACTATTCTTCCCAGTTTTGGTCTTTTTGAATATGCTTTATCTTGGAGAATGGTCTAGAAGTTTCCAAAAGGGCTAAAAATGGCGAGACTTACTATTTTTAGTAACTCTACATTTGACCTCAGATTGACACAAATTTTTTTTCTGAAAAGATACGGAACTGCTAAGTAAACATCTCAGGTGAGTTTCGACTCAAGATCATATCTAGATTGCGAGATATCAAAGTTTCTATTTTTTGAAACTGCCAAAAAAAGTTTTGAACTTAGTTTTGAGGAACTTAGAGGCCCCTAAACATCCCTAAATTTTTCATAATCGATGAAGTGGGTTATAGCATGATAGATCTCTTCACAAGCTTTCCAACGCATTAAACGATTCGTCAATTGGACACCCGGATCAAAAGTTATGGCCTCTGGAAGTTGGACCTGTTGTGTTTGGGAAATGTAAAAATGTGTTGGACACTCAAAAGAGCTGTAAAGGGGAGAGTTACATGTGTTTGTGTGTGATTTGGCACATCACAAGGCATCTTTGATTGGAGATAATTTGGGACCCACTTTTGGGTGGTTTTGGCTCATGGTTTTGTAATTACCATTGACGGTTTATTGTATTGTATCTCCTATATATCAGGAGTTTGAGATGGAGGTTGTGTGTAAGAGTCTTATAGATGTTGAGTTACCTCCTAGATCTCTAGTTGGTTATACTATTGTGAAAGCTTGCTCTACAAGTATATTGTAATCTTCTTGATTCTTGAATAATATATTGGGCGGCTTTGGAGTGTGGGTTTTTTTACCTGAAAAAGTCTTCCCCACGTATATCTTGTGTTGTGAGTTTTAGATTTGAATGTTGTTATTATCTTTCTGTTAATGCGCATCTTAATATGTAACTGAAAATGTTAAAATTTGCATAAATCTTTCCTCAGTAGATCAGTATAGGAAGCATTTTTTGCATACCTTGCTTCCTTTCAGTTGGCATCAGAGCCTGATCACCTTTGGTTCTAGTTGTTGGGTAGAGGCTTTTTTAAGCTGATCGTCATTTGAGTGGGAGATTGTGCAGAGGATTTTGAAATCTTTGTTGCAGGAAAGAGATGACGAGCACATCTGGGAGGTTTGATATAGAGAAGTTCAATGGAGACAACTTTGAGATGTAGAAATTTAAGATGGAGGACTTATTGGTGGATAGAGATCTATGGCTCGCAGTATCTGGAACCATGCCATGGGGCATGAAACAAGAAGATTGGGATCTAATGGATTGGAAGGCTAAGGGTCTGATAAGACTCTATTTGGCTGATTCAGTACTCTTGAATATCCATGAAGAGATACTACAAAGGATCTTTGGAAGAATCTTGGAGATGTTTATTAGGCTAAATCCCTAGTGAACAAGTTATTCTATGAAATAAATTGTATTCTCTTAGGATGGAAGATGGAGGATCTGTCACTAATCACCTGAATACATTCATTATGCTTGTTTCCTAGTTGACATCTGTTGGTGTGAAGATGGAGGAGGAGGATCAATGTATGACATTACTGTGTTCCTTACTAGATTCGTGGGACCACCTTGTTATGGCCATTGGGAGTACCATTACGACCTTCAAAATGGATGAAGTGGTTTCTTCATTGTTGTCTGAAGAGATGCAGAGAAAGTCTTCCAAATCAGCTAAGGAGGCTCTTGCAGTTCATGGTAGATCTAAAGAGAAGGGAATGAAAAAGGACAAGAAGAAGGAAGAAAAAGGAAGATCCAAATCCTGTTGGAGATCTAAGTCTCCCGGAAAGTCCAAGGTTCTATGTTGGAACTATAGAAAACCTGGTCACTTCCGCAAGGAGTGCAAGGAGGAGAAAAAGAAAAAGAAGAACTATGATTCAGATTCTGACAAGTCCTCTCAAGATGAAGGAGAAGCATTTGTTGTTACCTTGGCAACACATGCATCTGAGGATGTGTGGCTTATTGACTCTGGTGCATCTTTTCACATGACCTCGCATTGGCGTTGGTTTTCAAAGTATGAAGAATACAATGGTGGAAAGGTGTACTTGGGTGATGATTCTCACTTGAAGATTGTTGGCCGTGGAAGAGTCTTGGTTCGATTCCCTGATGGACGAGTAAAGGGAATCAATGGTGTTCTGCATATCCCTGGTTTGGCATAGAACCTTCTTTCTGTAAGTAAGTTGAATGATGTGGGTGTGCAGGTTGTTTTCTTGAATGGAGGATGCAAAATGACTAGAGGATCTATGGTGTTGGCTAAGGGTGTTCTGATTGGCACTCTGTTTCAGCTTGATGCATGTGTTGTTCAATGCAATAGTACCTCTATTTCAAAGAAGAGAGCTTCAGAGTCTTCATCCTCACCATTGGAACCAACAACGAAGAGGATTGTTGCATCTACTTTTGATGGTCGTGCTTTTGGGTACCTAAGGGTGCTCATTCTATGGAGATGAAACTTCCAGTTGAGAAGACAATGTTATGTCACCAAAGGCTTGGTCACATTGGTGAAAAGGGTTTGAGGACCCTGAAAAATAAAAATCTTGTTGAGGGTATGAATGACTGTAATCTTGAGTTCGATTTCTATGAACATTGCATTTATGGAAAACAAAACCATGTTCAGATTTATTCCAATTCTCACAAATCTTTTGAGGTGTTGGACTTGATTCATTCTGATGTGTTTGGTCATGTTAATGTACCTTCAATTTCAAAATATGTTTACTTTGTTTCATTCAATGATGATTACAATAGAAGGACATGGGCGTATTTCCTTAGAATCAAATATGAAGTCTTTAGTAGATTCAAAGAGTTCAAAGCTCTTGTAGAGAATCAAAAGGATAGAAAGATTAAGTGTTTGAGGACTGACAACGGTGGTGAGTTTTGTGTTCAGTAGATTTCGACAAATTCCATAAAGAATAGGGGATTAAGAGGCTGTAATGAAACAACTTGCACAATAGCTTAATATAATAGTATATATGCTGCAAATACTTGATAATAATATGCCACTTCGAGGGGGCAACCTCCTAATCCATTTCGAGGGGGTACCTCCGATAGTCTTTAGTGAGAACACAATACTCAATACATGATCAAATAAGACTCACTACCTCCTATATATACCTATTTATGCCTAGGATACACTAGTAGAAATATGGCAAATAAATGATCGGGTGACTAAAACTTTTAGTCATGTGACCAAACTTTTAGTCACGTGACCAAATTTTTTTGCAACACAGGTATAAATGACTAATTTTGTCATCGGTTGAAATGACTAAATAAATTACTAAATAAATGACTAATTTGGTCATCGGTTGAAATGACTAAATAAGTGACCAAATAAATGACTAAATAAATGACTAATTTGGTCATCATGCAAAAAACACAACTAAATAATTGGTCAGACAAATAAAAATGACTAAATAAATGACTATTACTCCTCTATTCTTTTTTATTTCCAATTTGATCATAATCCATGAAATCAAAGACAATACAAAGCAAGGCAATAAATGTCCGCTTAGACCAAAGGAATAAAAGGAGAGAAAGGATTGAACAAAGGGTTAAGAGGAAAAAAGACAAATCATACAATAGGAAATATACCAAAAAAAATAAAAATAAGACAAAAAAATAGATAAACAGGATAGATACAAATAAAATAAGGACAATTATTAATTATAAAACTTTTAAATATACTATAATATTTATAAATTATTTAATTTTGCAAGTCCAGAATGCACAAGTATAATTTAAGTTAAATTAATTTAAATTATATATTTTAATAACTTAAGTTGTATAATTTATAACTTATATAACAAAATAATTATATAATTAAAGTTAAATATAATTTAATAATATTTCATATTATTTAAATATTATAATAATGAATAATTATATTGTAATATAATTTCATAATTTTATAATTAAAATTATAATACAAGTTTTAGTTTTGGAGGGAATTAATGGAGGGAATGTGTGTTTATGTAAAAATCTGAATTTTTTTTGTCACTGATGGGTCAGAAGAAGAAGAGTCTGATCCAAAGACAGTTCGGAGGTAGTCAGAGAATGGCTGGAAGGGATGGCCAACAAGTTGCCTTCATCCATCGATGACCTGCCGTCAGGCTTCTATGATGCTCTTCTTTTGCAAGGCCTGCAGTCAATCTTGCAGAGCATGGACACCTTCTATGCACTCTCAAAGTCCCTCCACGTCTCCTGGTAAGATACCCATTTCTTCCTTACCTTAGATAAAGGAAGTTTCATCTCATAAACAATCACTTGTAAACCCCAAAAATAATGGCGGCAACTTTATTATTAAGTATTGATTTGATCTTGGATTGGGTTTGAACCATTGACCTCATTTAAATTAGGGGTTGAAACCCTATACCCAAATACAAATTCACTTGCTTTTAAGTAGAATCATGCCTCTCATAATAGGATAGAGTGAGTTAGGTTTATTCACTAGATTTAAAGTAGATTCATGCCTCTAATAATATGACAGAGTAGGTTGGGTCTATTGATAGCTTGTGTTGAAAGACCAATCCATGCTCCAAAATGCAAAGGGGCTGGGAAGTCAATGGTAGAGCACTCAACAGCATGTTAGTGGGAGGTTTTAGGATGGGTTCGAACTAGGTCCATGGAAAATAAAAGCTTTTGGGTAATTTATGCTGCAATTCATACTGTACAGAAAGCATTTCTAATTTGGGTATTACTTAGGGTTAGATTAAGGCAATGCTCTGGTTTTCTTTTCAATGATAATAGTTTTTTGACCACATTAGTTTTTCATACAGTGGTATTGGAGCCTTAATTGTCTAGTTAGCTTAGCTTAGCAACTAGTTGCAAGAAATGTGATAGGATATTCATATTTCTATTTCTTGCACCATGGAAATGTTTTTGCATTGGAAATGGGCCAGTTCTCATTGTTAGTGGATTTTCAATAGTCGATGTGTTTTCCATCCTGTCAAATTTTTCTTTTTTGCTAGGTTTGACCAATGTGACATTTATGATCTTTGAATCATCAGCAAAGTGCATGATTGATGAATCTCTAAATATAATTGTAAATTCCATATACATAGATGGTTTAAGGTAAATTACAATAGATTATTAGATATCCACATTAATTTTACGGACAATTGTTATTTTCATCTGAGGGCTCAATCATCTAGGAAGTTTGTCTTACCATGTTTCTACTTGAGTGCACAGAACACGGGGAATTTTCTTCATGGAGGAGCTACTGCAGCATATGTTGATAGTATAGGTAGTGCAGCGATATTCACTATAGGAGCTAAATCATCTGGTGTTTCAGTTGAAATCAATGTCTCATAGCTTAATGCTGCAAAGTTGAGGGTAAATCTTGAACATTCTCATTGTAAATATTTTCTTGATGGTCTAGATTTCTTTTGTTTTTTGCATGATGAAGAAACTTTAGGTTGATTTAGATTGTTGAGTTTTTTTCCCTTTAACTCAAGAGGAGATTGAAATTGAAGCCAAGGTTCTTCGGATTGGCAAGGCAATTGCCTTTGTTACCGTTGACTTGAGGAAGAAGGAAATAGGGGAATTCCTTGCCCAGGGGCGTCACACAAAGTACCTTGCTGTGACTAGTAAATTGTAACTTTCTGAAACTTGGTGACACCAAATCTATTTTTTTCTGGCATTTTCCAAGCCAGCTATGTTACGAGAATCAAAATGACAAGGAACCACATTTTTTAAGAAATGGCATTTTGTGGGCCATTTGTGGCTGCCAAACAAGCCGACAAAAGACGTTAAGGAATAAAAACAATCGTGTCCATCATCTCGCAACCATGTCAACAAGTTCTTAATAATCTTTTAATCATTTACCCTGAGCTTTCCATTGGGATGCAGTTCTTTTCAGTTTCTTCCTTGGGGTTCAACAGATTTTGTAACTATATATTTTATATTTTATGTGTCATTTAAAGAATGTGATTAAGTGAAATTGAAAATGTGTTGCAGTTAAGGTAATTGTTGTGTGTGAACATTGTTTATAGTTTATCAGCTCTCAACGATGAATCTTAGTAATGATAAATCTTTGTATACAAAGAATTTTCATTTTCATTGATGTTAGTAAAAGCTTCACCAATTTTTGCATATGGTTTCCCAGTGCTGACGACAACATAGATGCCACTCTAGAGGATGAAGTTTCAACTTTGCTTAAAGGTATGTCTCTGAACAATAGTAATAATAATAACAAATCTAGGAATACGAATAGTAAGAAGGGGAAAAAGAATGATGATAATGAGGATGATGATAATGGTTATTAGGTGTGACTTGAGCTTTTCCAATTTATCAAAATTTACCCAACTTACTAGTGAAGAAAAGTTCAATGTCAAGTTTAATGGTTATTTTTCAAGTGTATGTGCACACTACTACATAGGCTTCAAGGACTGGGTAGGATGATCATGATCTAGACATTAGGGAACTAGGATTTCTGTTACATAAGCATTGTAGCTTCTTATAATCTCTTTTTTCTGTGTTCAAGTCCATATTCAATTGAGGTTACAATATACTGGATATAATTATTTTTTAGATTTTTGGTTGTTCGATTGTATTTAACATTTATTGATTGTGGGTTTGAGTGGAGAAGGTGTGCCAGATCCCCTTATGTTACTTGTGCAGTTAACACAAAAAATGATGTAGGAAAAGCTTATGTACATCAGCGAAGTTCAGGTAAGGTTCATTCTAATTATAACCTCTTGAGACTTTGCTAAGATGAATGCATTAGTTTATTCATTGTCAACAGTACCGTTGGAAGTATAGTTGATGTATTGCTAGCATTTCATTGTTTGTGGCCTTAGATGTTTGCAGTAGTTTCTCTGCATGACTTTATGTTGAATGGATGTGGGTTTATTTCTTCCTTGTATAATTTCACATGTAATGTCACTTTAGCCAAGAAATCTTCTTGGTCATACGAGAGGTGTAGATTGAGTTGAGTTGCAGATCTAATGTTCTAGCTTCCTCCAAGATTCTATTCAGTGTCCTTTTAGGGTTTTAGCTTTCATTCATGCCAATAATCACCATAGAACCTTGAGTAGCAGGGTTTGCACAATTTGCAAGATCTTTAGGCTTAGCACTAGCACTGGGACATCCTTATCATTACTGTTTCTTTCCAAAATATATAGAGGAAAGGCCCATAATAAGGCCTCCATATTGGGAACAATGGATGTAATGAGTAAACAAATTTGAGTTGAGGTGATAGCTCATACTTGGTAGCCCATATTATAATTTTCATTGTAATGAAACCTTTACGCAATTCTGCATAAAACTGGACTCACAACAAGATGACAGTCTCTAAAAAGAGCTTTTAGTGAGCTTCTTACTGTCATGACAGTCTTATTTTTGCGCTCTTCCATCCTACCCACATGAGATTATAGAGGTGTCCTTCCATATGCAATCTCTAACTTCCATGGTCAATTATTATACACTATGTTGATAGGAAATGCCTTTTAAATCTTAAGTTCTAGGTGTTAAACCTCCTTGTGGTCTAATCAATGTGTGATAGCCTTTGAGACATCCACCCTCATCTTGAAGTGCCTAAATGGAACATTCATAGCTCTAAAGTAATCTTCTAATGGGAAAAATCTCAACATCATTGATATGAAGTTCTAGACCAACCTCCTTAGATAATAACCATGATTTGGAAGATCATGAAGGTGGGAGAGAGACATAAGGAAATGAAATGACAGTGATGACTGTCATTACTATTTGACCATGTTTCGCATCTTAGGGTGATGAGTGGGTGTCTCCACTAGCACTTTGCTTTGAATAAATGGATATAGAAATCTTTAGCCTTCCTCTTTGTGGGGATCTCAAGATCTTATAAGTGCAACAATCATTCATATATGATTGTTATGGAGGTACTTTGGCTGCATACAGATGTGACTATCACAAGATTTGATGCCTATTTTAATATGACAGTCCATGACAATGGTGTCCATGGAGTTTTATGACTACCCCCACACTAGTGGTGATTACATATGCTTGACTAAATCATGTTGTTGTCTCGCTATTGATTACACTTGGGGTGGAAATTTTAGGACTATTGTTTATGGGGGACTGATTTTCATCTTTGCATTAGAACTTTCTTGAAATTGTTGTCATAGTATTGGACCTTCTAGGTTTGTGATAAGGTCTACTTCTTATCACTCCACTTCAAGCATTGTCAAAAATATTCCAAATAGTGCCCATGCCTTCATGGTTGTTACAGTATTTACGACAATCCTATGAAGGAACTTGAACTAGGATAGTCCTCCAAAATCAGATGTTGCCTCCTTCAACGACTAAACTACCTTTTACCCCAGGCCCTTGGTATTGTAGCATAGAAAGACATTGTTCAGGAAGCTCAAATAGTCAGGTGGGTACTACAAAGAATGAGACACCAACAGAACCCAATGTTGATGTATCCTATGACAATTATATATTAAGACACCCGCCCATACCAATCTAGATTGGATTGGAATCCAATATGCATGATGATTTCCCTCTGTGATCCTATAACATGAATGCATTCCCTTATGGCCAGGATAGTCTTATTGGGCATGACAATATGACCACAATACCACCCTATGACAACAAATCCAACTTCATAACTATCCCCCACTTTTATCAACCTAAGATGGACTGGAATTCATAATGATTGGCCTAATGTTTCCTTCAGATCTAATCAACCTATTCTTCCATGGCTTCACATAAGTGGCAACACTTTACCAAGAATGGGAAACATCTCGCTAGGGTTGGATAGTCTTTGTTTGACTGTGACATCATTTACATGGAATATCTCCAATCTCTCTTAGTATATTAATACCCTAACCATGATGCAAGACCTACCAATGGCCCCCAAGGTAAGGTGTTAGGACATAATAACCATACACCTAGGGTTTTGACAAGTCCCCACCTAACAGTTGTTGACAGTACTACAAAACAATGCCTTCGTAAGGCAAGATAACAATATGGGTAAGAGCACAACCAACTGCCTTAGTGTTTGCAAAAATTGCACAACCTTTGCTAGCATCCTCCTTGCGTGTGCCAAAATGGAAGCTTTGGAACTGGGTATGGACATCCATCAAAGCATAAAGGATAGATGAATTTTGACATATGTTGTAGTTGCAACTGCTCTAGTAGACATGTATGCAAAATGTGGAAGCATAGACAGGGCACGTGAACTATTTGATAGAATGCCTCAAAAAAATGTGGTCTCATGGAATGCCATGATTGCAGGATATGCACAAAATGGATTTGTTGAAAAGCCTTTAGAAACTTTCAAGAAAATGCAATTGGCAAGTGTAAAGCCAAATTCTACAACCTTTGCCAGCATCCTCCCTGCCTGTGCAAAAATGGGAGCTTTGGAACAGGGTGTTAACATCCATCAAAGTATAAAAGATAGAGGAATTATGTCAGATGTTGTAGTTGCAACTGCCATGGTAGAAATGTATGCAAAATATGGAAGCATAGACAAGGCACGTGAAGTGTTTGATAGAATGTCTCAAAGAGATGTGGTCTCATGGACTGCAATGATTGCAAGATATACACAAAATGGATTTATTGAAAAGGCTTTAGAAACTTTCAAGCAAATGCAATTGGCAGGTGTTAAGCCAAATTCCACAACCTTTGCCAGCATCCTCCCTGCCTGTGCCAAAATGGGAGCTTTGGAACAGGGTATAGACATCCATCAAAGCATAATGGAAGGGTGCATTTTATCAAATATTATATAGTTGGAAATGCTCTGATAGACATGTATGCTAAATGTGGAAGCATAGACAAGGCATGTGAACTGTTTGACAGAATGCCTAAAAGAGATGTCATCTCATGGAATGTAATGATTGCAGGATATGCACAAAATGAATTTGTTGAAAAGGCTTTAGAAACTTTCAAGCAAATGCAATTGGCAGGTGTAAAGCTGAATTCCACAACCTTTGTCAGCATCCTCCCTACCCGTGCCAAAATGGGAGCTTTGGAATAGGGTGTTGACATTCATCAAAGCATAAAAGATAGAGGAATTATGTTAGATGTTGTATTTGCAACTGCCATGGTAGACATGTATGCAAAATGTGGAAGCATAGACAAGGCACGTGAAGTGTTTGACAAAATGTCTCAAAGAGATGTGGTCTCATGGACTGCAATGATTGCAGGATATACACAAAATAGATTTATTGAAAAGGCTTTAGAAGCTTTTAAGCAAATGCAATTGGCAGGTGTTAAGCCAAATTCCACAACCTTTGCCAGCATCCTCCCTGCCTGTACCAAAATGGGAGCTTTGGAACAGGGTATAGACATCCATCAAAGCATAATGGAAGGGGGCATTTTATCAGATATTATAGTTGGAAATGCTCTGATAGACATGTATGCTAAATGTGGAAGCATAGACAAGGCATGTGAACTGTTTGACAAAATGCCTAAAAGAGATGTCATCTCATGGAATGAAATGATTACAGGATATGCACAAAATGGATTTGTTGAAAAGGCTTTAGAAACTTTCAAGAAAATGCAATTGGCAGTTGTAAAGCCAAATTCCACAACCTTTGCCAACATCCTCCCTACCTATGCCAAAATGGGAGCTTTGGAATAGGGTGTTGACATCCACCAAAGCATAAAAGATAGAGGAATTCTGTCAGATGTTGTAGTTGCAACTGCCATGGTAGACATGTATGCAAAATGCGGAAGCATAGACAAGGCACGTGAAGTGTTTGACATAATGTCTCAAAGAGATGTGGTCTCATGGACTACAATGATTGCAGGATATACATAAAATGGATTTATTGAAAAGGCTTTAGAAACTTTCAAGCAAATGCAATTGGTAGGTGTTAAGCCAAATTCCACAACCTTTGCTAGCATCCTCCCTGTCTGTGCCAAAATGGGAGCTTTGGAACAGGGTATAGACATACATCAAAGCATAATAGAAGGGGGCATTTTATCAGATATTATATAGTTGGAAATGCTCTAATAGACATGTATGCAAAATGTGGAAGCATAGACAAGGCATGTGAACTGTTTGACAGAATGCCTATAAGAGATGTCATCTCATGGAATGTAATAATTATAGGATATGCACAAAATGGATTTGTTGAAAAGGCTTTAGAAACTTTCAAGCAAATGCAATTGGCAGGTGTTAAGCCAAATTCCACAACCTTTGCTAGCATCCTCCCCACCTGTGCCAAAATGGGAGCTTTGGAACAGGGTATAGACATCCATCAAAGCATAATGGAAGTGGGTATTTTATTAGATATTATAGTTGGAAATGCTCTGAGAGACATGTCTGCAAAATGTGGAAGCATAGACAAGGCATGTGAACTGTTTGACAGAATGCCTAAAAGAGATGTCATCTCATGGAATGCAATGATTGCAGGGTATGCACAAAATGAATTTGTTGAAAAGGCTTTAGAAACTTTTAAGAAAATGCAATTGGAAGAAGTAAAGTTGGATTCCACAACCTTTGCCAGCATTCTTCCTGCCTGTGCCAAAACACGTGCTTTTGAACAGGGTATGGACATCCATCAAAGCATAAAGGATAGAGAAATTATGTCAAATATTGTAGTTGCAATTGCCCCGGTAGACATGTATGCAAAATGTGGAAGCATAGACAAAGCACGTGAACTGTTTGACATAATGCCTCAAAGAAATGTGGTCTCATGGAATGCCATGATTGTAGGATATGCACAAAATGGATTTTGCAAGGATGCTCTTAAAATATTTGAATTAATGAAGCACTCTGGAACATATCCTGACATTGTAAGCTTTGCTTGTGTTCTATGTGCATGTAACCATGCAGGTTTAGTGGATGAGGGTTGTACATACTTCAATCACATGAGTAACCCTTATTGTATTACACCTACAGTTGATCATTATGTGTGCATGGTTGACCTTCTTGCCCATGCTAGCTATCTTGAGGACACCCTAAACTTTATCATTAAGATGCCAGTTAAACCTGTGCTAGTTGTGTGGATGTGTTTTCTCAGTGCTTGTCGATTACATATGAATATAAGCTCAGGGGAATTTACAATGATGCTACTTTTTTATTTGGATCCTAAAAATGCTACGACTTATGTTCTTCTCTCAAATATATATGCAGAAGTGGGCAACTGGGGCGAGGTTCAAATGATAAGGAGATTGATGAAAGATAGAGGAATATATGCTGATTGTCACACTGCAACGAAATTTATCTCCAAGATTGTTGCAAGAGAAATTGTTGTGACAGTTGTGAACCATTTTCATCATTTTAAACAGGGACAATGTTATTTAACGAAACTTATCTCCAAGACTGTTGCACGAGAAATTGTTGTGAGAGTTGTGAAACATTTCCATCATTAATGGATGTGCTTTGAAGTTCAACGGCGGGAAGTAAACAACGTCGGTAGGAGATCTGCATATTGGTGGGAGTCCATTTGGTGTCCCCTCGATATCCCGATATCCTCCATCGGTGGGACCTTGCCATATCGACTTGACTCCAAATGTGGTCTCTTTGACATAGCGATAAGAGTGTTAAACACTTATCGATGGGACTTGGTGATATCGTTGTGACTGGGTTGGAAGTCTCTTCGACTTGCCGATACTTGTTGTCTCCTTACTATTAGGTGGAAAAAACCAACAAATAGAGTGGAGAGTCGACCTCCATGGAGAATTTTTCTATAACGACTACCTTGAAGTTGAAACCCAGGCCAAAGAAAAATAAATAACAATGATTGCTATACCAAATACGGAGATCCTTGGACACAAAATTGAGGTCTTGGATCAAAATATGGAGATTTGAGGCCGATCCAAAAAAATTGGGGCACCAAGAGCTAAACAAAGTGGACAAAGAGGCTGCGTAGGATTTGCAGAAGATTTAAGCTCGTGAGGTTGATAAAATGTCCTTGTGCAGAGCCAAAAAAATGACCAAGGTATGCGTCCTCAGTGATAGCTGTGGCTGCGAATTAGAGATTGACTAGAATGAAGATGATGACTCCGGTGATATGGTAAAGGAAGATCAAAGAATGACCTCTAACTGGAAATGACGACAGATATTTTGAAGATTGTTTGGCAGATATATCTGAAAAGGTGAGCTGGAAATGATAGGCGATCTACAATAAGGCAAATAAATTAATTAGCCCTGTTGAAGCACTTTTAAAGCTTGTATAAGGCAATGCTTCCAGCCTTTTATATGCTTCTTCTCTTGTTTGGTGGTATTCACAATGGTTCTGAATCATACCTCAGAGAACCCTTTGCAAAGTGTCCATGGGGCTATTTTCTTGATTCAAGGATTAGTTTTAGATACTAAGGAGCCTTTTGATTTAAACAATTTCTTCTTATGATCTAGGAATGTATATCCTTGTCTTGATTCTTTTCTAACGTCAAGTGTCACACTTTTTTGTGATTCCTCTATTCTTCTTTCTTCTGAATGTTGCAAATGAAAAGATTACTCAGCAGGGGCAATTCAAAAATTTTAGATTTTAATGTTTTCCTAGTTTGAATAGCATTTTGTTTGAGAACTTAGCCGAATGTGTGACCATATTATTGCAAGTTTTCTGTAATTAGAACTTTTGTGTGCACATTTTTGTGAATAAACAACCTTTTGTGTTCTTCTTGTGTAGGGAGGTTATAAAGGTTTTTACTCTCACAATACCATCCCCTAAACCCAAATGTTGTTAATGATATTCACAAATGTGGAGGTAATGTTCTTGGTACTGCATGGGGTGGTCATGCAACTTCAAAAATAGTTGACAACATTCAAGATCGTAGCATTAACCAGGTGCTTGATTCTTCAATGACCTTGTTTGTTCATCCTTTTGCCACACAATGATTCTATGTTACCATCAAATGTGTTTAAAGTTTTAGTTGCTTTTGTATGATAGGTCTATATTATTGGAGGAGATGGAAGACAAAGAAGAGAAAATGTTACTTATGAGGTATTTACTATATGCATTTTGTCGAGATACCATAATGGGAATTTTGCAAATACAATGATGACTAATAACGTTGAGGCAAAATTCAAACTGTGAAACAAATAATCTAGGATCCAATTATAATTATTTTTTTAATAGCTATGAGAATTTAATGGCATGGTATTGCACCTCTCAAAATAAGAGGTCTCTTATAGAGGGTCCAAAAGTGATTTCAAGAAGCCTTAGGGCCTTTTATGTTCAAGAATTATGACTTCTTCCTCAATGCATTTGGAAAGCATCTAATCTTTTTCATCTATCGTGTTGCTTAAGTATCTATTCATGAGATTTGGTGGTTTCATGAATGTGAAATGGTTCAATGTGCCATGAGTTTGTTGTTATTTAAAAATGACTTTTGAATTCTTCTTTTGATAATGAAGGTTATTTCCATTTGCCACCTGTTGAAATATTTTTATATCTGCTCCATTATCTTACCAATTCATCTGTAGTATTTTTGTGTGATGTATGTTTGTTTTTGTGAATGTTGAAATTTTGTGCAGGAAATCCAAAGGTGTGGCTTGAAAGTGGTTGTTGCTGGAATTCCTAAGACCATTGATAATGATATTGCGGTATGGTGAACCTTAACTAACAAAATTTGATATATGATATCACAAATATGAATTTCAAGACTCCAATCTGGCTACCATTTCATTTATTTGGATTATGAACTTTCAAATTATCTCATATTAGTTCATATTAGCTTGATGTGTTTATTTAACAATCTCATAAAGTCATGAATGTGGATATTGTTCTTCATATGTCAACTGGTTTTCATTGGACCTGATTTTCAGGTCATAGATAAGTCATTTGGATTTGACACTACTGTGGAGGAAGCACAAAGGGCAATCAATGCAACTCACGTAGAAGCAGAGAGTGTTTAAAATGGTGTGGGTCTTGTGAAGCTTATGGGCCACTATAGTGGTAAGTTATGCATCCATTTGCCCTGCCCAAATTTTTGTAGGTCTCAGTTCACAATGAAATAAATCAAATTAACAAGGACAATGTTTAAGTGCAAATATTTTTTTGGTATTAACTTTTGGAAACAAATCCACTATGAAATAGTCTTCAGATAAAATGGGAAGAATTATGGATTACTTTAGGGAACAAATAATTTCTTAGAGTTTGGAAATATATATCATATATGATGAAATTGCAGTATTTATACTTTTCAAAATTTAAGACCTAGGAAAATGAGTTGATTTTTATTCTGGTGTAGGATACATTGCTATGTATGCCACACTTGCTAGCCATGATGTGGTAAGGATTCATTCTTATCTAGGTGTACAGAGAAAATAATTTTGTAAATTAGTGCGCCTAGTTCCCAGCAATAATCATCTGTAGGAGCAATAATCATCTGTAGGAAAGCCCATCAATCTTACTTCCATGTTAATTTTTGAATCGAAACCTGTGCTCTAGAATTTGTTCGATATTGCTTACAGGAAAGAAGAATCCATATAAAATCACATTTCTGACTTATCTTTATAATCAATTATTCTAGTTTTTCTTGCATGCATTTTGTCAAATTTTATATGTGAGCCAATTCTCTTGTAAGTAGAATGTGTTAATTGCAGTGTATGCACAAAATGGTCTTATTGAAAAGGGCTTTCGAAAATGCCTCTATTAATTATTATTTTTTAATATTCTCTTAATGTAAATGTTCAGGGATATTATATAAGTTTTTATTTTATAGCTTTTTTTATTGTGGAAATCATTTATGATTGTAAGCATTCTGAGTTCATATTACTGTCATCAGTTGTGAGGAGTCACAAAGGCAAAGTCTTTCCTGGCATGAGCACCTACAGGTTTGAAAGTATTTATTTGAATATTGTCATTTGTTGTTGCAAACGGATTAGTAATTACTAAAATTCATATTGTTGTAGCATTATTTGTGTGAGTCAAACTTGAACATCAGTCCTCAATGTTGTTGAATTGAAATTGTATATGACTGGGGGTTACCTTTGCATAGATCATATTGTGTTTCAATCAAATATGAATAAATGAACTATGGAGTTTGACTATCAGACCTGTATATGCACTTCTTCTTGAATACTTTCATAATATATGCCTATATTGTTCTAAAATTCCTTATCATCCCACTTTGTTTTTCATATTTCAAAGTTTCATAAATCTTTTAAAAATATTAACAAATTTTGAGTTTTTTTTTATTGTGGATAGGTATAGAGCAAGGAGAAAATGTAAAACTAGTGCCTTCTAGATGCATTTACAGGCCACCCCATGTGCAACAATGGCATCACTGAAGACATGCATTCACACAGATGGCTTTTTAGCTTTAGTTTTAGTTTTTTTCTAGTTTTAAAAGCATAATAAATTAGTAGTTTGCATACTGCAAAAAGATTCTGTCTTGAAAACTCTCTAGATAGAGTTCTTTGTAACATATTTTATATATAGTTTGAATATACAGTGAATTATTTTCCAGCATTGTTGTTTCAATCCTTTGAGCAGATTTGTTGATAAACAAGTTCTTTGTAACATATTTTATATATAGTTTGAATATACAATGAATTATTTTCCAGCATTCTTGTTTCAATCCTTTGAGCAGATTTGTTGAAGTTTATCAACAAAAAATGGCATAGTTGATGTTTATCATGTACTAGTTGTTTATATATGACCAGTTGATAGAAAAATAATGATTAAAGTGACCAAACATACTGTCAATGGACGGAAATTAGTTAATACAAATGACTAAATATACTACTAATTGACGGTAATTAATAATTACAATAACTAAATAAATGACTAAATAAATTTGGTCGCGAGATAAATGACCGGCAATAAACTATCAATGGTCAGGTGACTAAATATACTATCAGATTGATGACTAAATATACTACCAAATTAATGACTAAATATACTACCAAATTAATGACTAAAATTTGTTTGGTCATAAATTTGGTCGCGAGATAAATGACTGGCAATAAACTACCAATGGTCACGTGACCAAACTACTGATCACATGACCAATTTTTGGTAGTTTATTTAATCATTTATTTTTGTTTTTCTACTAGTGATATCACTCAGGCTGACTTAGATAGCCCTATATAAGCCTTAGGCTGACCTAAACAACTAAATAACAATATACTAATGATAATATGACTTAATTAAGAGTTAAGATAGCCACAAACTGACTATTCATAACCATATATGCTATGGAAGTAAGGGCATAACAGAGGCACAAGACAACTTCATATACTCCTCAATAGAATGGAGTTGCAGAGAGGATGAATAGAACATTGATGGAGAGGGCAAGGAGTATGCTAATTGGAGCTAGCCTTGAACAAAAGTTCTAGGCTGAAGCTGTTGCTACTGCTTGTTACCTGGTTAACAGGTCTCCTACATCAGTGCTCATTGATAAGACACCTACGGAGGTGTGGTCTGGTAAAAAGCCTTCATTGAGACACATTCGAGTATTTGGTTGTGAGGCATATGCACATATGCCTAAGGAGAAGAGGTCTAAGTTGGAGAACAAGGTTGTGAAGTGTATCTTCGTCGGTTATGGCATCAGTGTGAAAGGGTACAAGCTTTGGGATCTAACGGTTGAGAGAGTTTTGTATAGAAGAAGTGTGATCTTCAGAGAGCTCAATCCTTCTTCTGTTGTCTTGCAGCAAGAGAAAGAAGAGAAGAAAGAGAATGTGGTTCAACTTCCTTCCACCCCTGAGAAAGTTGAGCCAAAAACATCTATTGGACCTGATAATGAGGAGAGCTCTAGTAGCTCTGAAAGTTCAAAAGAAGATGAAGAACCTCAGCCTCAATCTTTGAGGAGGTCCACGTGGATAAGGAGGCAACCTGATAGGTTTGGTTATTCATTGCATGATTCCAGTTGTATTTTTTCTTTGATTTCTAACACTGATGAGCCTAGAACTGTGAAAGAGGCTATGGGTATGAAAGATGTAGGTTCTTGGAAGAAGGCCATGGAAGAGGAGATGGATTATTTGGAAAAGAATAATACTTGGGACTTGGGGCCTTTGCCTGAAGGATGAAAACTTGTTGGATGTAAATGGGTGTTCAAAAATAAATTTGGTGTAGATGGCAGTGTTGAGAAATATAAGGCTAGATTGGTTGCGAGGGGGTATTCTCAGGTGGAGGGAATTGACTATGGTGAGATTTTCTCTCCCGTTGCAAAGATGACATCTATTTGGTTCCTGGTATCTCTTACAGTAGCGTATGATCTAAAAGTGGAATAGATGGATGTGAAGACAACATTCCTTCATGGTGACTTGGAGGAGGAAATATATATGTCACAAACAGAGCAATATCTAGTGAAAGGTAAAGAAAATCTAGTTTGCAAGTTGAGAAAGTCTTTGTATGGTTTGAAATAGTCTCCTAAGATGTGGTATCAGAAGTTTGATGCCTTTGTGTTGAGTATTAGATTTTTGAGATCGAAATCAGATCATTGTGTTTATTACAAGTGTGACAATGATCACATTCTCATTATTGTATTGTATGTCAATGATATGTTACTCATTGGGAATGGCAAAAGTTTGATTTCTGATTTGAAGTCTCAGTTGTCATCATAGTTTGAGATGAAAAATCTAGGGGTAGGTCGGTACGTCCTGGGGATAGAGATTAGAAGAGACAGAGCAAACATAAAACTTTGGTTAGGCTAGAGTAAGTATGTTAACACTATGTTTGAGAGATTCAACATGGTGGATTGTAGACCTTTGACTATTCCTATTACAATGGGGACAAAGTTATCTGTTGCAGATTGTCCAACGTCTCCTTTTGAGACGGAGGATATGAGCAAAGTTCCTTATGCTAATGCGGTTGGTAGTTTGATGAGATGGAAAGTCTTCCAACCTCAAAAGGTATGCACATGAGGTTTACCAAACAACTTGGTAACCTCTAACCTCTAAAAGGTTGCATATTTAGTTAGACAAGATGTTGTCTAACCTCAACAACCTAAGTACACTTAAGCTTTAAAGAATAGATAAATTATTCACTCTAACACCCCCCTTAAGTGATACTTGGGGAGATCACAAATGTGCAATAGATACAAAGATACGGGTCCAAGCTATTAGGCCATGTTAGGTACTCATGTACAAAGTTTCTCATAAAGTGGAGTAAAGGAGAAAACCCAGTGGGAACAAAACTCCTCTCCAAAAGAAGAAATAAAATGCATGAAAAAGAAAACAAGTGAAGAAGGAGGACTTATATAATGATCCCCCCAGGACAACTTCTTTCACATGTGTACAATAAATTTCTCCAAAATAAGAGATACAATGAGAGACTTGGAAGCTCCCCATAAGATATGCTGTAATGTTCGTAGATGCTTGATAAAGTATGTTGAAGTTGCTTTGTGAATGTCAAACAATGTTTCTCCCCTTAGGAAGAAAGATAATTACAAATATGTGCAATGAATCTTCCCATTGAAGAAGATGATGATAAGCCGTTGGATGTTGTACAAAATCCAAAGATAGGTATGAAGCCTTCACAAAGTGATGATGTGCCTCGATTATAGTACTAAAATCCTCTGAAACCTGCTCCATAAGAACTGATGCCAAGGATGAAGATGGATGCATAATAACATCGAGATGACTATCATCAAAAGTGTCTACCAAATATGCATAGTGAGAATCATCAAACAAACATGCAATAAATGTCAAGTACTCATCCCAAAAAATTGGTGCTGGAAGACTGATGGAAGTAGCCTGCTGATGGAAGTCTGTGGGAACTAAAGATGTAGATTCACAAGGAGATGTGATCGTAGGAAGAACTGATGTGGAGGAAACAACTCCAAGGTTCAAATAGCCATATTGAATCTCCTTATCCAAGTGTAATGCATGAAGATCATCATGCAAGTCAACAATATGCGAAGAACCAAAGCAATAGAAAGAATATAAGCGACACCCATGATCTGCTTGTCCCATTGCAACAATGTCTCTACTCTGCAAATCCCTTATGATCACTAAATTAGGCGTGAATTCAACTATTTTCCCTATCCCACTATGAGTGATTTGATAAATGGAAAGGAGATTATTGGATAAAGAAGGGACATATAAAACATCATTGATTGTGCCTTCACCAATTTGTATAGCGCCTTTTCCAAATGTTGTCATGTAGGCGTTATTTCCCACGAGAACAGGTGGATATGAACCTGGTTCATATGTGGAAAACATATCTTTTGAATTTTCCATGTGATGTGAAGCCCCTAAATCTAGAATCCACGTAGATGATGCATTATTAGTAGAGGCAACCAATGCCATTCCTTTGTTTTTATTCACATTTGAAGCTGATGGAGAAGAAGAGCCACCTGAGGAGTTTATTTGATTCTTCTTAGTAAGAAGTTCTAACTAATCTATTCGATGGTTAAGATGATCTCTTTCCTTTTCAAAACAACGGTGCTCTTCATGCCCAAGTTTGTTACAATAACTACAAGTGGGCCTTTCCTTAGACTTTTTCCCTTTGGATGGAGTAGTTTCTTGAATTTGAGGTTTTGATTTTGATCCCTTAGATAGGTCCTTGTTTGATTTCTTCACCTTAGGAGTTGAATTCTTTTCACCACTAGTAAACAGAGCATCATTTGATGAAGACTTGAGTGTGCCCATTTGAATTAATTTATCTTGCTCTTGTGTTAGAGAAACAACAAACTCAGCTAGAGAAGGCATAGTGAAATGACTTCCTAATGAGCATTGTGTGGCATAAAAAGTTGAAACAAACACTAAATAATCTGGACCTAACTTTGATAAGACACTTAGGATCAATTGATCATCATCTTTGTCAATCTTACATACTTTCAATTGTGACCTTAATGAGTTTAACTTGGTGAAGAAATCTTGAATTGTTGCAAAATCTCGAGTATTGAGACTTATTAATTCATTCTCCAAATGATGAACCCTCATTATATCTTGCTTGCCAAACAATGTTTCTAATGTTGTTAAGATGTTATTAGGTGTTTTTGCATCATTGACATGAAATAATAGGTCTGGAGAAATGGCCATACAAATAGTGCCATGGGCTTAATCAAGGCGATTTAACCACTTCCTCTTTTCAGAAGCCGCGGTAGGTTTAGGTTCCAATCATGTAGCTGCTCTATGTAAACCCTTTTGATTAAGTGGTAAATCCATTGCATGTTTCCATGAATGGTAATTAAAAGGGGTTAATAGGTTAGCCATTGTAAGAAAGAAGACAAAGAAGATCCCCCTGAAACTATGAAATGTGTACCCTTGATTAGGTGACCCCCCAAATTTTGGCACTTTATAACTTAGTGCATTTTACAAAGCGAATAGGTCCAATGTGTGGGAAATGGTAAAATATTAACTTTTGCAAAAAACGGTGCTCAATTTTGAGCTACCGAGCAAAAGTTATGACAAAAATAATTCCCATAAATGGCTTATTTTAATACACTTGCACTAAAAAAAAAAAAAAAAACCCATGGCAAGAGAAAACTGAGCCTTCCAACTACTTGTTGGAATTGGCAAGAAATGAAGATTAAAATGGTTTGATATGTGAGGGGGAATTGGCCTCTTGCCAACCCGAGCCTCATTCTCCGTCTTTGACAAGGGAAAATACAAAGGCATATTACAAAAGTTGACTATAGCAATTATGTTTAATGTTACAAATAATATAAAATGCTAATGTCACAACAAATCTGACTGGTAACTACTGTGGTGGTGATCTATACTTGTACATAAAATGTTAAGTTACAATAAACATTGGCAGTTTTAAATCTGCAAACATCAAATGTGGACAACCTAACAATGAAAAAGTAACTTCAAACCAAAATATTTAATGATCAGTAATGGTCATATAACTGCCAGCACCCACTACTTAGCAAGAGACCATTGTATTTGTTGTTGAAGTGTCTAAAAAGGACTATAAGTGTGAGTCAAACCCATCTCCACAATACGCCAAGTGTTGGCTGCAACATGAAAGTTGACCCAACAATATGAGAGATGTTGTAACTTGCTATTGAACTAGAGGCCAACAATCAACAGAAAGGGCAGCCAAGGAATAGCCAAGGAAAGTGCTGTGAACTTGGAGACTTTGGCCTTTTGTGAAACGCCAAACTGCTGCAAACAACAACCTCTTAAAAGAAACAAACCACAGGCAATTGTGGGCTAAAAAACA
The DNA here is from genome assembly GCA_027924645.1 of Cunninghamia lanceolata. Classification (NCBI taxonomy): domain Eukaryota; kingdom Viridiplantae; phylum Streptophyta; class Pinopsida; order Cupressales; family Cupressaceae; genus Cunninghamia; species Cunninghamia lanceolata. The sequence continues at coordinate 1,241,506 of BSBN01001153.1, forward strand.
ATTACAATAACCTCTTTTATGACTGTAGATATGAGAAGACCAAACAACAACGAAAACAGATATTAAAGAAAATTGTTTGGGCAAGAATGGCCTGTGTGCCAAATAAAGGCCGTAGATTTGGCAAAGGTTTGCGTGCCTAAGAAAGGTCGCAGCTTTGGCAAAAAATAGGCATGCCAAACAAAGGAGACTGCAGACTTTGTCAAAGGCCCACGTGCCAAATAAAAGCTGCAGCTTTGGCAAATTCCTGCATGTAAAAAAATGTGAGAATTTTTTTTTGCCTTAGCTAAGGATGTAGCACCTTCTCTAAGGTAAATTAGGCCTCTGTAGATACCAGTAATGCAAGAGAGACCAGTGACCAGGATTAGAATGCAAGCATAATATGCGTCTTCTCTTTAAACGACTCTCTCTAGAGTTAAAAACCACAGAGAAAGCTCACGACTAGACCACATATTCAAATCTCACAGAAACCTAGGTGAGACCTCCAATGATGACCCTTTACATGGGAAGGTTTAATCGGCCTCTCCTCTCCTCAGATCACCTTTTCTTCTGTAAAAAATCTTCCACAACAATACAAAGAGCAAAACTTTCTTCCACACAGAATACACATAAACAAATCTTTAATTTGCAATCAAGAGAGGCAAAAAATTGCAGGGGTCAAAGTGACCTCTACAAAAAAAAATTTCAATTTTTTTACAGTTTTCTGGTGAAATTTGTTTCGCTCGAGGACACATCAAATTTTGCCCCACCTCTGGATTCTCTCAAATCGAAGAGCGTGTATGTAGCATGGCTTTGATACCATGTTGGAAATACCAAGGATACTCTACAACACTTGAATCACTCTCACAATAGAGGAATGAATAATACGAGATAAGAAATCGATGATATTGATGAACCTAATTGAGCATAAACTTATATTGATCTCACTTACAAATTTACATGAGAATGCCTCATTATATAGGCACATAAGAGGCAATCCACTTTGCACGTGGATTGACAAGTGCTTCGTGATGTGGCACATGCAAGTAGACAAGTGTCTTATAGGTGTCAACCTTTGGATCACTTGAAATGTGCAAACCAATAACCTTGTGTGACAAGTGTTGGATGACTATAGAGTGCCTTTTGAGGTGAGATGGAAAGTTTTCCAACATCAAAAGGTATGCACATGAGGTTTACCAAACAACTTGGTAACCTCTAACCTCTAAAAGGTTGCACATTTAGTTAGACAAGATGTTGTCTAACCTCATCAACCTAAGTACATGTAAGCTATAGTGAATAGATAAATTATTCACTCTAACATACAATTTTATTTGGATCTTAACAAACTAATATTGCAACAAAATAATCATCCACTTATTCAGTGGGCATCCACTTATTCAATGAGAATTCACCACTTATTCAATGGGTAGATAAGAAATAACACAGACACATCCACTTATTCAGTGGGAAGACATTACATTAAACCACTTATTTAGTGGGGTTAGAAGCATAAACAAGAGATTATCAATTCCATTGGTGGTAGTACCATCCAGGGTATTACAGAATGAGATTATTGCAATAAATAAACAAAGATAATGTAATTGAAAGCTGCCAATATTCTGACAAATACTAATTTCACATTTCCAATCACTGTTGTAGCATGTTAATATGAGGATTAAGCGTTGTAAACATTGCAAACAACACATGAAGTCATACCCACCAAAATATTATTGTTGCAAATGAAATGAAGCCAAGGAAACTCTGTCAACACACTAGAAAACTCTGTCAAATTGCAAGATTATTCTTGATTTTATGGCTGCACTGAAAAACCCACAAAACAACAGTCAAACCACATTGAAACCCCTCTGGATGAAGAAAGTTCAACATTCACATGTTTGATGATTGTTGTAGAAGACTAGGCGCCACCAAAAGATCAAATAAAGGTAGAAAAAGGGTGATTCACCCTAAATCTACCACGCCCCTCTTTCAAACTGGTATGGCCATCCATGATTTCATTTCAATCCTTATTAAGCCTGCTAAAACTGTTAACAATCCCTTCAAAAGCAGACGCTTGGGACTTAAAACTGATTTTAACCAACTGGAAGGTTTTTAGCAATACTCTTCAACCTACATATTAAGCTAGGCGGCAGAACATGAAGAAAAGTATGATCCAACTAGGAGAAAATCTTCATTAAGATCTCTTCAATCCACAGAAAGGTTAGCAAACAATTTCACAATTATTTGCAATCCAAAGACCTTAAAAAAAACATCAAAACATATCTCCATTTTAGCTCATATGTGATCTCTGTATGAAATCACCATTCCTAATTAGGGTGGATCTTTCACCACCGAAATTGATCTTCTCCAAGAGAGTTTTCGTCCTCAAGAAGGAATGGAAGAACTCACATGTTCAATTCGGTAGCATAACAATATTAAATCAATAGTATAAACTCCATAATGAGTTCGATGCCTCCTTTTATAACCCTTTGAGGGAAATATAATATTATTTCCTTTTGTCTCTTCATATTTCTCCTCAATAATATTTTTTATTTTTATTTTCTTCAAATATTTCTTTTTCCAAAGTCTAAAAGCTCACTTTATGTGCTCCACCAAATAATACATCAAATTCCCTTTCCAATGAGCTATTACACTTAAGTTAATTTTTTAATATTTGCAACTTAGGAGAGTTAAGTGAAATTAACAATTAAATAGCTCAATAAACCACCCAACTTACGAAAAATCCCAAACTGAAACAAATTGCAAAATAAACCATACCAACATGATCTAGAAGGTTTGGGATGAAGAATGATGCCAACTGAGTGACTTACTATAAATAAACGACTTCTCCAAGAAGTTTGGAGAGCAAACCGGGAAGTCAAAAAAACTTCTGAAAACACCATTGAGATTTTGAATACTTACTGGGCTCAATGCCATGAACCAAACTCACAACCAAGCAAACCCTAGTTCTCCAAGAACTTTGGAGTACACTCAGACAATCAAAATTATACCCGAGAAGCATCATTAAGCTTATCTCGAACTTCCATACTCATTGCCATTGCCCAAAACTCAATATGACCAACCCAATTTTCCTAGAAGTTAGAGTTTCCCATGAAATTGGAAATGTCCCAATAAGGGACATTGCACCCAACCTCATCCCTTTAAAACATAATAAACCTTACATTCAACCAGGGTTCAATATTAAAAAAACTCTTTATAAATTGTTTATAAATAGTTTAACTTTTGTTAACACACCACTTTATAAAGAATTGAACATTAGAGTCTCATCCTAAGCACAAGAAGATTGTATTTTGCAATGTTATGGGCTGCGGCCACACAAGGACATGAACATGGAATTCCATCTCAACCCCCATTCATCTAACGACAACAAACAAACAAGACAGCATTGAATAGAAGGAAGGGAATATTTCAAGCTGAAAAGGCTCTAATGATGTAATTTCATTCTATCTTGAAGAGCTGCTGACTACTCAATGTCTATCCCTATCTCAATTCTTTCCTCCCTCTTATATAAAAAATAAATCTTCGCATCTCTAGTTATTAAAGAATACAAACAAACAAGCCAAATTTTTGCTGATTTGCTCTCGGTGTGACTTGTAGTTGCTATCTTCGAAACCCCTTGTCTTCCATAATCTCGCAAATAACCATATAATTTATAAAGAAAATCATTTGGGTGTTCTTGAATCCACTGTTTTAGATGTGGGTATGAGTGGATGAGAAATGTGAGAAATGGGTCGTTGGCAAGATTGAAGTAACAGGAAGATCCACGTCAAACATTTAGGTTTTTCTGGGATTCATTTTTTTTGCGTGGAGACTGGCTTGGGTATGGGCAATACAAATGTTAGAGAAGGTGGAGAAAGATTAGTTGAGGAAGAAACAGGTGGAGAATCCCATCATGGTGGGCCCGTGCATGGGCAGAGGGAAACAGGCAGACTCAGTCATGGTGGATCTGCTGAGTCGATGGGGCACTCTCCTCCAGACAGCCCTGGTGGTTCTAGATCTCCTGTAATGTTTGCATCTCAGGTTTGGGAATTAAAACCCTTTTACTACTTTTTGCTTTAAAACTTGTGAAATTATGTAATCTGTGCATCCTTTTAAAATTTATGAGTTAAAGACAAGATCGCTTTTAATTCACTTTAGGCCAAAGTCAAGGCCTGTTTATCACTCGACGAGTGTCGAGTTTTTGAAATAAATTGCGCTGTCTGTGTTTTATGTTTTTATTGAATATTTTATGTATTAGGTTATGATTGCAAATATTTATATTATTGAACATAATAATACTATACAGTAGCTAAGTTTAAAGGAAATGTGTAATTTTAACTATATGTCTTAGAATAATCTGAATACCAATATGGAATGGGGGGCGTTAGTGCAGAGAGAGCTGAAGCGTCGTAATCGGTCTGGGAAATAGGGAATAGAAGAACCGTAGGAAAGAAACTTTCCACTATCCGTAGAGGAAACCGTATCCGAGATTTTTTGGTTTCCTTCTTTTAGATTCCAATTTCCCATCCTCTTAATAAGAAATTAAAATAAGAACTTGCAGATTTTTTGTTTCCAAGGTGTCTTTGGAAGGTTCCTCAAATAATTTCACTTAGTAGTGTGTGCTGGTTTTTACTTTTGCAATTATGAGTTTTTTAGGGGGTAGAGTACCTTGTGCTGGTAGGTTGGGGGTTTGATGATGTTTTTATAATACCAGCGTTTATTCTCATCTTTGAATTATAAAAGCTTTGAATTCACTTTTTACACTTCAGTACAATTAGGATTGATGACTTACTCATTACAGATATCTATTGACAAAAATTAATGGGATATTGTTTTCCTTCTGTGATTATTGGAATGAGGCCCAGATGGATTTCTAGCTGTTTATTATTCTGCCCTGTTTCCAAGATTAAGTATAACCCATCATCATTTTCAAGACGTAAACAAAGAGGGTTACTGTAAAATTGAATTATTTCACAAATGTCCTTTGACAAAAATCAGTGGGATTTGCTATCCTTCTGTGATAATTTAGGATTCTATTGAATGGATTTCAGACAGTGTTCCTGTCTGTTTAATATTCTGATCTGTTTCCAAGATTAACCATAACGCCTTTATTCTTAGGCTTTTCATTCTCAAGCTATGTTGCTGGTTCAGGTTCAGGTTTGGCAGTTTGCCTATTTTCTTTTTCCGGAGTTTGGAACAAAATATAGAAAATTATATACAGAATTGATAACACAGTTGATAATTCATAATTCAATGGCAATTGTCAAATCAAAAATGTTGAAGATAAATCAAATGGTCTATATTACTGTAACTACACATGAAACTGATACAGATCAATAATCATCTTATTGCTCTTCATTAAGAGCCTCAATGTCATCAGCTGATTTGTCAGAACTACAACCAACGCTAGTGCCACTTCCACTAGCTATACAGTATGCAAGTCTTGTGTAGCAGCCTTGTGCTTGAGACTAAGGAAAGTTGTGCAAGAGAAGCATCCAAGTTGGGATGCTTAGGTGCTACATCCTATTGCCTTGTTGTCCCCTCCTCCTACTCAACTTGTTTGTGTGAGAAGAAGTGCAAGTTGGAATGCACCTACACCAAATTCTCTGTTTTTTTGCTGCCAATTAATTGCAATTGGCTAAGTGGATAAAGGAGTATTGCCTCCAGTTTTGTTCAATTAACAAAGAACTTGCAACTTGTAGAGCTTCATGCAACATTTAAAATCATAGTTGCCAAAGGAATGTAAGAAAGTAAAAAAAATAAAAAATACATATTTGTGATAGAACTCTGATGGCAAGAGGCTGCACGCAAATAAATCCTTGGTCATGGAGGTATCAGCATATATGAGCATCTTTCTTGTACTTGTCTTGAAGAGCATTAAGGTTGTGCCCATTGACACTATAAAATTTCCAAACTCACCCACAACTATGTCCTCTACATTTGGATGAAGGAAGGGTCAAATGAATGACCCCTTGTACTCTTCACAAACTTCAATGTCTTCTTATGGTGACACCCTTCTAGGCAGAGAAAGTATATTTGTGCAATGATACTTAGTGGTCAAAGCAGATGGTAGGAGATGAACAGGGTGCTCATCTTGTTCTACCATTCAAATATAATGTTTGCCCATGTTTGAAAAATATTACAAAGGGGTCTTGCTTTGTAGCTACTAGTAATCCCCTAATTGTTTTGTTATGTAGTCAATGTCCTCATATGCATCTTTCAAACATAACTGATCCATTTTAGTGAATCTAATCATACTTATGATGAGCTCAGTGAAACTAAACACATATTACATACAAGCATATCCTTGCCTAGGACCAATTTTTAAAAACTTTTGGGCCCTCTTTGTATTAGACTGCCTCTATATGCTCCGAAGGTTGTTGATGACCATGATAGTCAATGCTCATGCTCCTTAACAAGTTGTCTTAAGACAATGTGTGTGAGGTGAATTGAGTCTTAGCAACCTGACACACTGTTAAAAAAGTTAAAAACAAATTTAAAAAATTGTGAGTTAAAACTTAAAATATCATCTACTTTGTTTTTTAAATAACCTAATATGGTATTTAAGAAAACTAAAACAATTTAAAAAAAATTTAAGTCAAAAACTTAAAACATCATCTACTTCATTTTTTAAATTTAAAATTCATGCAATAAAGTAGATGCTGTACAAAGTAAATTAAATAATGTAGATTAAAATTTTAAAACTAAAGTAAGTTAAAATATAAAACCTTAAAATTTCATAAGGTTACCTTCAATAGTTCCAACTTTGTGTAATGTCCCCATTTTCCGAATGATCATCCAATGGGGTCCACTAGCCTATTTTTATTCCCATAGGCTAAGTTGGGAGATATAAGGGAATAATTGGATTAATTAAATAATAAATAATTCTAAGTCATTTTTGGGTTATTTATATTTAATTAATTAGTTGAGCCATTGTAGCAAAAGTGACTTGGAGAAAGGACAGTTAAGTGAAACTTGGAGAAAGGAAAGTCACTTTGTAAAAAGGAAAAGTAAAATACAATAAAATGACAAATAAAATATTATTTTAAGTGACAAAGTGGGCTGACCCATTTGAGGGAGAGAAAATGAATTAAAAATAATATTTTATTTCCAAATGGTGGCGCACCTCTTATGGACTTCAAAATTATATTAAATTTGGCAAATGAGGTTGATCCTCTTGGAGGCTTTAAAAGGAGGTCCTTGGGAGTTCATTTCATCATATTGTATTGTCATCTTACATATTGGATATTTTCCTTTGAGCTGCAACAACAGGTTCAGCCATTTTTAAGGATGACAACCCTTGGAAATTAGTGGATTGGACGAATACCCAATGCCACTTGAGAGGTGAATCCATTTGGGTTTGCTATAGAGCTTATTTGCAGGTTTTTGTCATCAATTGGAGCTTCAAGGAGGACATTATTTCTGCAGGTTTATATCAGCTATGGGTGGCTAGGGTTTGGACACCAAAATGATGAGATTTGTTCAAATATCATTTTGGAATTGAGGCGATTTGAAGACAATCGATTTCTGCTTGCTTATGGTTTGATTTTTATTGACATCTAGAGGAGGATTGCTGCCCTAGAGAGGAAAAATTGCTGCCATTTTGTGGGCACACTACAGGCCGTACAGGTTAGGGTTGATATGAAAGAGTTTGCATGCATAAATGAAGGAGATCAAGGCCAAGAAAGGGCGATTTGATTGGTGTTGAATGTTTCAAACTCTAAGCGCATCATCAAGGGGAGTTTGCAGCCTTAGTGAGGCTGATTCCACCATTGTTTGGTTAGCTGATTGTTATCAGAATTACCTAGGTTGCTACAGCAGTGTTTACATTGTATTTGGTACCTATTTCATGCATGTAATAAGGTGGATCAGACCGGATATGTTTATTTGATGTTCCCATTTCAAATTTTAATTTGAATAAGCATTCATTCGTTGTTACAGTCTGTATCAGACCTGATTTGATGATAAATAAAGCACATTTAGTGTTGATACTTTGATGTTTATGCATGCAAAGTTATTGGTTATGTTTCCTATATATTGGCATATGTATTCTCAATGAAAACCAATTAAAACAAGCATCAAAACCAAACACAAAACTCAGAAATCAGAATACAGTGACATTGCATGACAAGTGTTTGACAAAATGCGAAACTACAAAATCTGAAAATTCAGGGCAGAACTGGACAAGGTTCTTACACTTTGAGAAGGACACATCGATGTTTTATGGCATATGATGATTACTCACAAACATCTGAATCTTATCAGCCTTAGTGTAGAGTTGTTTCATTTCTTTCTATCTCTATGTCACGCTTTTGCATCATTGATGGCACACGTTTAAAATATGAGTCTGTATCTCGCCTCAACCAACAACCCCACAACTCTATAATTTTTAGCATTGTTTGTTATGACATACAACATTTTGAGGCCTCAATGGACTCTATGAGGATGTTGAGAACGAAGTTTGCATCCTTCACTTACCATTCACAATCAATTGCCCTAAAAAATATTGCCTTTTTAGGGCACATTACAAGGACATTATTTAGGGGCCTATTTTTTCGATCTTTCCAGCCATCAGAAATGACAAGCAACTTTGTTTTGATCCTTGAATCCCTAATAGGCTACAATGAAGTATCTACTAGCACTTGCACCCATAGGAGGTTCAAGGAATACGCCGATAGGAACAACCGACGAGTTTAGAAAATTTTCCGGCGTGAATTCTTTTAACAGCGCGAGACAATTCCGAGCACCATAATGCTCACATATAAAGCCTATCGGCTAATAAACTTTCTTTCCTTGGCCAAGAAGGGGGAACATACCTTTTGATAGTCAAAACTTGTATACTTGTAGGTGCCTTAATTATCCCCCACACCATTTCCTGCTAGTATGGTGATCTTACTTGGTTGAAAGGAAGTCCATTGGCATAAATATAACGCGTAAAGTGCTCATCTATTCTTTTGCAAGAAAGTGAAGGGCTATCATCTTTTTCTGAAGATGGTGGTGCCAGAAATGGATGTGTTGTAACCACTATTGGAGTACTCGAGGATGGCCTTGCAGGTGACATGCAGGATCCCTTATTGGCCAAAGGATGAGACTTTAATTTAGATTTCTTGGTGCATTGTTTGCCGCCTCTTGCCTTTTAATATAAGAAAGAATTGATCCTTTTGGTGTAATGACCACCCTAGTTTTTTCAAAAATAAAGTCAGCTGAAATCCAAAGCACAGGCAGTTTTCGAAACACTTTCTGATCACCAAGATCTCGAGGTTGGCAAGGTGAAAGCATATGGTGTTCGAATAGCACTTCTTCTCGATTAGCTACTGTAATGAATGCAATGCAATGTTTACTTACACACCAGGCATCCACAATGATCACATGCCTCGCTTATTCAGCGGAGTGTGTAATGTGCAACACAAGCATGCACTAGGCGGTGCAGCCGACCACTTTTACGCTTCTTCAACGGAGTGCATGATAGACATAATGAATATGCAAAGATACTAGCATGGTGCAAATTTCAATTCAAACCAAAATGGTCGATAATACCAGACTTGGCCAGTTATGGAATGGTATAAGGATTGGCGGTAAACCATCCAATCTTACAAAATGAAGCATGCATTAACATCCACTGGCGGTACTACCATCCGGGGTTACAAACACAAAGTTTTATCATCATAACTCGAAGCAACTAAAATGGTTCCAAAGCTGAAATGATATTATTCTGATCTTAATTTCAAACTGCTGCAATGTACATTTCAGGTTACTAATTGCTCAGGAAATATCAGAAATCAAGTGTAATTCATATAACAATGAACCATAACTAGAAGACAAGGATGTATACCACTGTAGAAGCCTTCCCAACTGTAGATAGATGATTGATATGAAGCGAGGCACACCGCAACACTGCTGCAGCAATTTGTAGTACTGTAACAGCTCCTAAAAAACTCTGATCAGCAGCCCAAAGAATACCATAACTTCACACAACCCAAGAAGACTCACTCCAAATCATTGCAAACATCCTCCAAACACCTTGGCGCCAACTAACATCACAGAAAGAGTCTGAAAAAGGAAGCGCTTTGCACTCTAGGGCCTCACGTCCCCTTCAGCCCAGGTACGGCCTGCACATCAGCAAGTATGGCTTGCAAAATCACTTATTCCTTGCCCTAACGTGGCTCTAATCTTAACCATTCTGCCCTGGGAATCCTTGCGCCCTGGGTATCAAACATAATCAGATCATAAAATGCAGAAATGTCTCCAAGGAATCCTCATACAACATGGTACAGCATGCAGAAAGGTAGGCCCTGTGCTGGGAAAGTACAGCCTGCTCTTGCACACTCCAAACTCACAAAGCTTGCTCAAAAATCACACCAAATTAAGCTGAAATCTGCACAACCATAACCTTCATCAAAAAACATAAAAAATACTCTTCTTAGTTCCACAGTAAAAAGACTTCATTGAAGCTCTATGTGATTTCCGAGGCAAAATCACCCAAGAGACTAGTTAGGGTTGATCTTCCACAACTGAAACTAGAGAAGGAATGAGGGTTTCAAACCCACAAGACAAAGCACAGAGGCTCTCACAAGAAATTTGATATCAAAAAACATAAACCTCCAAATGAAGACTCAAACCCCTTAAATAGACTTCCTCTAGGTGATTGCTCCACACAAATAATTAAAATATTACTTTTTTCCCTCAAAGGTGAGTGTCTCACTTAAAGTGGGGTTTATGAAGCCTAGCGCTCCATAAGGGGGGCCACAGGAGCACTTTTTAAAAACAACTTAAGTTGTCTAGGAAATATAAAGTCTATTTAACCTTTGTACAACTTAAGAAATATTTTAAAAAGCGAATTTCCCTTTAATCCACCAAGTTATCCTTCGGGAAACACTAGGAACAAGGCTAGCTGTCACCAAGATAGTTACTGACGGAAAGGGGACATTACATGTGGCTACCTATTTGTGGCTGGCCCACCACAAGCTTTGATTCCTTGGCTGACAATCATACACAAATGGGCTTTCACGTGACTATAGAAGTTCCTAACCTCGTTGTGTCACTTGTCACAACACCAAAGACAACCCCCATCTCCGGCAAGCTGCTTAATCATTGTCAAGTGTCCCCAAAGTGGTTGAAATTGGTAACCTGTGGCCCATAGAACTAGAATTCCGAATCCAGTCTAGACTATACCTGTATCTATATGGTTTAGAATATAAAATATTAGGAAAAAATACAATAACGTAACCCTAGGCAACCATTACTTGTTAAAGAAATGAACAAGAGATTAAAATTAAAAACAATAATAAACTGTCTATAAAGAAAAACTCTTGTGGAGTTTGGAAATACAAAATCCAGAAAAACCTTACATTGAATAAAGATTCTTCTTGATGTAAGCTACATGATGTTCCTAGCACCTATCTCACACTCCTTGAGGCATAATAATAGTGAGGACATGGTGTTTGAACACAGACAACTTGCAGCATGAGCAATGCATTCAAATGTTGTTTTGGGTGAGCGAAGAGTAAGAGATAAGAATGTATTTATGCTTTTGTTTTGTCTTGTTAGTGTCTTAGAAGTCACTTTTTAAGGTTAGGATTTTTTTTTAAATAAATCACTTTTTTGTGGGAACCTAGTGGGTTCTCCCCATGTTCATCCAAAGTTCACCCACAGTCCGGCCTGGGCCTGCAAATTCGGCCCTAGCCCTGTGGCTGAATCTTGGCTGAAGCCTGACCAGGATCAATATATGGTCTAGGCCAATCCAAGTTTGGCTTGGTTTCTGGTCCGTTCCAGCTTCACAGTTCTCAAGAAGTAACACAAGGATAGATAATGTAAAATCGGACTATTTCACAAATGCTAAGAAAGTAATCAATTTTTGCCCAAATGAAATGGGCTTTGTAAAATGTCGGAGTGGATCATCTGCCAGGAGTAAATTATTAGTCTTATATGTAAAATTTTGAATTGTTCCACAAATGGCATTTTTTTTCTTACCTAGAAATTAATTAATTTGTTGCAGTCACTTGGAATGCTATGGCCTTGCAGGGCATTGAAATATGTGTTAACTCTGTAAATTGTGATAACCTAAGGTATGGGCATGTTTTTATTGGAGTATTTTACGACACTAGAAGTGCCCACAACAAATGTTGAACTTTGAAGCATCATCTTATGCAGAGCAGTTCAGTGATTGAATGTGAAGTCACTTGTGCTTGTTATGAGGCTTTGAACGAATTCTGACAGAGGAAGGAACAAATTCGCTGCAAATGACATGGAGATTGTTAATGCTGTAGTTCATGCACAAAGAACCATATAATTCTTAGCTTTAAAAAAAAAGTAATAAGTGCCAAATGAAGTCTCGTTCTGCCTATGCTAGCTTTTAAGAGGTTTAATGCCAAATCTCACATTAAACTCCCAGCTATTTTTTCAGGCGTGACTTGCTTCAATATTGTGTGAAAAATCGGGGTCTCTTCTGTAATGTTTCTTTAAATATTTTGAGATTCTCATTGGTATATTGGGCAATTGGGATGCAGATACATATACAGTCACTATAGTTTCTAAAGAAGTTGGAGACGGGGATTAGTATGGTATGAGGATTGGGGACAGGTATTGGCATGTCATTTTCAAAAAAAGTTGGAGATATATATTCGAAGACATTAGAAATCTAAATATTTGTTTATATAATGTAAGTTTAAAAAAAATATTATACAATAGATATGTATTATGTAACTTTAAAGAATGTAAAAAAATAAAATTAACATTTTAAAGTATTGAAATACAGATGTCAATGAAAGCAAAGATTAAAATTAGATATTTGATAATCATCACTATGAACACAAACAATTAAATTTTAAACCATAATTACCTGGAGATGGCAGATGAGATTGGGAGGGGAAGGAAATTAATTTAAGAACACAATACAAGGTCCTCGGGATGGCTATATTGTCAATCAATTGATAAAACTTTAATGCACACACACATCTCAAGTCTTATTAATGTTTCTCATTATACTGTTATCTTTTTGGAATTTGATTAAAAAAATTCTGCTACAAAAAAAACTTATAAATTCTAATGCAAAAAATAGAAAATTACAAGTGTATTAGTATATTTCTTTAGTTCTTTTAGCTTTTGTTAACTGCATATCAACACTTGAGGAAATCCCAATTTAATTCTTATGATACATCTGAGAAACCTCTATAGAAAGTTTCCCAATTTTAAAGGGATGCTTCCTGGAGATGCATAGAGATGCAGATACTTCATTTGAAGTCTCCTAATGTTTGGAGACATCCCCATATGTGTCTTTGAGACGGATGCATTTCCAATAGAAGAGACGAGTAGCAGGAATCAGGATAAATGTCTCCAGGTGACTGTTAATATTAATAAATGTTTTCAGAAATACAAATATCCCCACTTCTATTAATTTTGCCTGACAGTTGACTCAAATCATCCTGTGTATATGTTCAGTTTTTGCAGGATAGGTAGTGTATATTTAAATCAGTGTTTCTTTGAGTTTCCAGGATGGTGGTATGTGGGGACAAGGTTTCAGGGATGACAAATTTTTTCCCAAACTTTGGAGATGGCTGGGGGACAACTATTAAAATAATTTAAACAAACCAAAAGCAGCTGAAATTTTGAAAAGTAAATGCAATGTGCTGTATTTGCAACGACAAGCCTCCTCCTTAAGTTTTTACTATTTAGGGCTTTTTAACATTTCTTTTCTTTAAAAGTTACATTTGTTAATTTTTATGCACCAAATAGAGCAGGATGTCCAGCCCTGGAAAAAGGGGACATCCTGTCCAAGTCCCCAAGTCCCCAAAGCATCCGAGACATTAGAAACATCACCTAAACCTGCTGTGGAACACTGATTTAAATATAGGGATATAAATTTCAGGTTACAGAAAACATAAGACTGCTGTAAAATTATTATGTGCCGTATTACCTTCTCTGTGTTCTTCTGTTGCTTTAAAAGCAGTAAACGAATTTTGCTGTAAACATTTTGTGCTTTTGTCTTACAAGACAACACATGAACAGGTATGATTCTTGATTTGAATGGCTGAAAGAGTGCTGCATACATACAGACATACATACATATAATTATACATGTAACATAATTAAAACTCAAAATATCAAAGTTAGACCGTGAAAGATTTTAGTCAAACATAATATCATGTATAATGTTTTTAATTCTGATGTTTTGAGGAGTCTTCAAAGAAATTACTAGATCAATTAACTGCATCTCAATTGTTTGTCAGAATGGTGCAGGTTTGAAATGCATGTTTGTACACTGTCATTGATTATGCCAATAAGATTGGCTCAGTTGTTTTTGTATATTCTTCTGTCTAAAATGATTTATAAGTTAGCTATGATAGTCAACGGGTTTCCTGCAATTTAGCGGGGCTATGGACACTTGATGCAGGTGCATCCCTAGGCATCGCGGAAATGTGGTATCATGCCTAAGAAAGTGGAGTTTGTGGTTTAGTTTGATAATTTGTGTGTCTGCAAGTTTGTGGTTAACAGTCTGTTGTTAAGGAAGTTAGTGCATTTCACCGCATTGACGAATTAGCTTCTACGGTTTTGGTTGTAGTTTTGTTGATGGTTTGTTTATCTTATTGAAATTTGAGGTTGATTGGATAAGTAAAGTTGGTAATTTGGATTGTAAAGTGTCTATCAGTTGATATTGTGTTCAGTTGGAACTATTTTTCTTTACAAGGGTTGAAGTCTGAGAAGTTGAGTAAAGGTACAAGGAGTATGATGTGGAATCCAATCTGAGGAAACACATAGGGGGGTTAAGTCATTACAGTAGTGTAGTGGTAGAATTCTGAAGTTATATTGTACTTGTTATCATTATGCATTTTGTGGCCAGTCTGGAAGTGGTGTTTCCATAGTTAGAGGTCTGTGCATGTAGGAGCCTATTGTGGTGACTATCCATTTGTGTAACCTTGTTGTAATCAAACAGCTGCGGCCTGGCATGTAAGAGGGCCTATTGTGGCAAGCTTTGTGGTTGTAATCATGGATAATTGTACAAGTTTATATAATTGCTTGTTGTTTTTGGAAGATCTTATGTTATTGTGAGGTGTTGATTGTGTTTGGTTGCACGGTTGGATGGTCCTTTGTTGGACCCTCCTACCATGACTGCATCAACATTGATGATTTTTAAGCATCGGGATTTACTGTATATCATCTTACACAAGGTTTCTTCTATAGAATGATTCGCTTGCGGTCAAATTTCTTTATAAATAGGGATCTTGGATTAGTGTGTTTGTTATCAAGACTACAAAATTGAGATTAGTACGGACATCTAGATGCTAGTCTTTAAAATTAGCAGAACTTATTAACGATGTGTATATTTATTTGCATATTAATGTACTCATAATACCAAAGAAGATGTGTAATCATGTAATTTGTTCCTAAAATTATCAAATATCTATTTAAATTTTATTTAGAATTGAACCACGTAGATGTGCTAAAAATGTCCTTTTAAGCATGTTAAATGGATTGACCTAGTCATATAGTTTGAAGCACGAGATTCCATTGTTCCATGGAGTTTTGGGGATGGGAGATTTTAAGAACCCTGTCTAGTTCTGCCTTGAATTTCTGAGTTTTATAGGTTTGACATTTTGTCAAACACTTGTCATGCAATGTGACTGAGTTCTGATTTCTGAGTTTAACACTTGTTTTTGATGCTTGTTTGTGATGGTTTTCATTGGAAATACATATGCCAATATAGTAGAAACATAACATTTTGCATTCATAAACATCAAAATACCGACACCAATCATATCTTTATTATCACCATAACAAGTCTGATTACAATTTATGACAGGTCTGATACACTTATGACAGCGATTACAAACCCTATTCAAATTAAATATTTGAATAGTTAAACTTGTTCCACATGCCCGGTATTGTGTTTCCTTGAAATGTACAAAGATATACTTGAATAGCAATGAAGGATGACTGAATATGAACACTGGAAGTCTGATATAACAGCAGCTTACACAAGACTGAAATCTGATATGCAATATGATGATGAAGGTATCCACAAACCCTCCAATATGGTAGTGCTAGATCCTTGGCATGGCAATTCCACACAATGGCAATGTCTCCACAAAATGTCAATAGTAATCAAACCCTATATGAATGTTTGGGCAGCGATTCAGTCTCCTTTCATGCTGGTTGAACCTCCAAACAACTCCTCAACACCTAATGTCTCCATGATACCAAAATGTATAGCGATTATCCTTCCATGGATGGCGGCGACCTCACAAAGGGCAGCGATTGCTCTTCAAAATGTACTCAAACAAATACCAAAAGTCATCACAAAACCCTGCTCATAAAATCAGATATAATCCTTGCCAAATCGTACCAATTCCAAATTGGTATTTGGCACAAATCTTTCAATTTGGAAGTCAAGACCCTAGCAGCTGTAAACCTGCAAATGAATGTCTTTTCCAGCTCTTCCTCAATGCCAAAATTCTCCAATGAAGCTCAATAGTAAACCCTAGGTGGATTTACCTCTCAAGGGGTATTGGGTTTTCGTCCAATCTGCTAATTTTCAAGGGTTTCCGTTCTTAGAAATGGCTGAACTTGTTGCAGCTCGAAGGAAAATATCCAATATGCAAAGTGACAATACAATATGATGAAATAAACTCCAAATGACCTCCTTATAAAGCCTCCAAGAGGTCCTCTCCAATTTGCCATTTTTAATTCTTTTTCGACATCCATAATAAAATAATAATTTATTTGACATTTTATTATATTTTATTATGTTACTTCTTTCCTTTCTCCAAGTCACTTTTGCTACAATGGCTCAACTATTCATTCCCTTACCAAACGAATTAGCCTACAGGAATGGTGAATAGGCTAATCATCCTCTGCCAAGTGATCACTTCAGAAATTGGGACATTATAGAGATGGGTTTGGGGGTTGGGGATCGTGGACCCAAATTTAGGGAGGGCATCTGACAACCGACAATGCAAATATATAGTTATACATACATACACATAATTTATACAAAACATGGGCTCAAAACAAAATTTTATTTTTAACTTTTTAAAATTAGAGTTGGGGTTTGGAGGTAGAGTCCCTAGTGGGGTTGAGGGGCAACATCCCTCATAAGGTTTGGGGGCAGAGCCCTCAGCAACATTGAAGGGTAGTGCCCCCTATAGGGTAGTGCCCTTGGTGCGTTCCTTGCCACAATATAGGGCGGGGTCAAGGGGTAGAGCCCCCACCAGCAAGCCCAAATTAAGGCCTTTGAGACCACAAGAACCTTTTTTTTTTTTTTTTTTTAAATGTGCTTGGTAAACTCTTTAACGTGACCGGCGACGCTGGTGTGACACACCCTCCGACTCCATGCGAATGCTTTTGCCCGGAGCAATGAATCGGTGAGGCCACAACACGGGGGACCTTATCCCCTAGCAAGAACACTTCAAACCCGCGAGCTCGTTGGCCTAGCGAAGGCGTAAAGGCTGCGAGCTCATTGGCCCAGCGGGGGTTTGAACTCTGGTGGCCGCCACTACAACCGAGCGACTTAACCACCGAACCACGCCCTTATCGGCAAAATGTCAATTTAATCTTTTTTTTTGTGCCTGGTAAACTTTTTTCACGTGACCGGTGATGCTGGCACGACACGCCCTCCGGTACCACGGGGACGGGGGAAGACTGGAACTCGTGAAGACCACACGAACCTTCATGGCACATGCCATTTTCATTTTTTATTGCTATATTTTCTCCAACACCAAATTCACATTATTTCTTACCAAATCTTCATTCTTCAGAAAACTAATCGTTGAAGCTGGGGAATTTGATTGGTCTAAATGATGAGGGTTGCATAGTTGAAGACAAGAATATCATCATTCTTGAATCTTTTTATTTATTTTCTTCTTTGTTTTTAATTTTTAGGAACTCCTTACAACAGTTAGTAGAAACTCACAAACATTTATGAGAGCTTGATAACATACACCACCACCCCACCCTCACAAACATTTATGAAAACTTGACAACATCCAACACCACCCCACCCTCGTTGCTTCCTTCACTCTCTACTAAGCTTGAGATGTCAGTGTCCTATGAATTAAGAAATATTTGAACACCACCTTCCCAAAGTTATGATAAGAGATTGTGCAGCCAAGTAATAAAAAACAGTAAAGACTGTTTAAATAGCCTATTTTGTTAAAGTAAATATTAAATAGTAATGGTCAATTAGTATTTAGTCATAGGCTTATATAAAGTCGTTCCGATTTTAGGAAATATTTAGGATATTCTTTTATGTTTTATTTCACTTTAGTATGTTTTTATTTATTTATCGCACATTCATAATGTGGGTTGTTTCTCGTGATTGTAATCCTTTATAAGAAGGCTTTCCCTTATTTTATTATTCGATATCTTGGTTATCTTTATGTGCTTGATTTCCGTAATATGGTATTAGAGCTCAATTAGAGCCATGAACCCTGTGAGAGTGTGAAGACCTAGGGATTGCTACCGGTAGAGATAGATCGAGGAATCACCAATGTAGCACAGTAAAGAGCCAAGAGTTTTTGCAGACCGTGTTGTACGTAAGATCTGTATAGATTCACAAGTAGAAAAAAATCCCGTCATTTTTTAGGGGTTGTGTGGGCAAGTTTCTAAGTAGAATCGTGTTATTTTTTTGGTGAAAATTGTGGTAGCCTTTTTGAAATTTGTGTGGGTTTTTTTCCTGAATATGCGGGTTCTTTTTTCATTAAAAATTGGGCACCCAAAAAAATTCAAAATTGCGGGTTCTTTTTGGACGAAAATCGTGCCAATTTTTTTGCATGAAAATCAATTGTTTTTTTTTCACGAAAATTAGTGTGTTTTTTTTGCACGAAAATTAGTGGTTTTTTGCATGAAAATTGTGACAAAAATTGCTGTTATTTGTCATTTTTTCTTGCGGATTTTTTAGTTGTTTTCTAAGGTCACAGTCTGTTTTTGGAAGTCACGATTTGCACTATTTTTAAAGTCGTGGACAACAATTTTGTAGGTTTTGTTCAACTGCTAGGGCATGGATTTTTTTATCAATATTTTTTTATTGATATTTTGCTGCGGTCATATTCACAATAGAGAGGTATTTTTTTTGTCTTACTTCGAGATTGCAAGTTGAGGGAGGGAAGATAGTACAAATGGTCTCATTACCTAACATCATGTTGGAAGGTAGCCAGAGATTCTCTGGTAAAAAATAACAATACATGGAAGCAGCATATGTTGACCATTTTTGAGTATTAGATACCTTGCAAATATTGCCCTTGGCATATAAGCAAATATCTTTAAAATATCCCGATATATTTTGATATATCTTTTCTTGGTAGGGCTCCCAACATTTTCTTTAAAATATCGCAAGTTTTTCAAAATATTTTTGACCATGACTTTGACCGAAATTTTCACTAATATATTGCAAAATTATGAGTGATATATCACTAGTTATATCACAATAAATTAGTTTTTTTTCTATATAAGCATCAGACTCGCAATTTTTTGATTTCTCTAGAACTTTTATATAGAACTTTTATAAACGGGTTATACACCTTGAATGATGTAAGTAGCTGTTAAGATTTCCAGGTGCCATTATTGTATAGCAGTTAGATCTGTTGCAAAGGGGTAATGACAATTATTGTTGTTATTTAAAAAAATGAACGTATAATTGGGTTTGAAAACCTTGTGAATAGGGAACATGACTATTGTTATTGCGATTAGTGATTATCACCATTGCCTTGGAGAACAACAAACGCTGCTGTCATTATTTATGATTCGTGAGCAGTTATTACAAGACAAAATTGTCAAATGATTATGCTATCCTTTGACTTGTTATTATTATTGCATCACAGATGTTAGTGTCGTGGACTTGTCATTTGTACTTATCAATGGATATTGTTGTCGTTACTTCATTTGTAAAATAGTTGTATTATTGAGGCAATTGTTTGGTAATTTTTATTGTCACTAGTCAAGATTATTGTTGTCATCATTGTCTTTTGACATAACTATCCTTTTGTGATTAGTAATCTTCTTATGATCACCGATCAGTAGCATTCTGTCATTATTGTGAATTGTATATTCTTGATTAGTACAGTGTTCAGTAGCATCCTTATTAGTGCCGTGATCAATTAATATGGGCATCAATACTACTGTCAACATTATAGGAGATATTATTGATCAAAATGATTAATATGAAACGTTGTTTAAGGCAAGACATTGCTATCCTGAAACGCTTGCCATTGTTGTAAATTTAAAAGGTTTTTGAAGAGGTTAGGGAGACTGTTGTTACTGTTTTGTGTATAGTTACCATTTTGTGTATAGATTAATCTCTTGGACTTTATAGTTAAGGAGAACTGTAGGGTTACAGGTCATATTTACATTAGTTGTGTTCTATTGCATTAAGGGTTCATTTATCATTTTGGCAATCATTTATTAACATTGTTAAAGAGATTTATATTCTGCAATTAGAGATCTCAAAATTAATGAGAGAACTCCATATTTCAAAATTCATGGTGTACACTCTCATTTACTTCCACACTCACTTTCTATGTAATTAGTATGGCTTTAAATGTAAAAAACATTAGTTATTTGCTTCTATGGTCCTCGGTAAAGATGCCCCTCTGGCAACTGTGGGTAAAGACCAGGATAAATGTGATAGAGTAGTAGTAATGTTGATCAAGTTGTCTATTATAGATGAAATGCTTCTTGAAGCATAGACATGGAAGACTTCAGTTGATATTTGGAAGCATTTATGAGATTTGCATGAGGCTTCAGACAAGGGCAGAGCCTTCTTCTTGAAGAATATGTTATTTTTCGATTATGATGGATGAGAAAGCTTCATTGTAGGAGCATTTACTCAAGATCAAGGATATCAAGGATCAATTGTCTGCCATTGATTGGAAAATGGAAGAGGAAGACATGGTGGTAATCACGTTGAAAAGCCTACCACGTGCTTATGAACACTTTATTGAGACCGTAAACATCACTTCTATGGATGTTGACTTGAAGTTTGAAGAGTTGTGCAATAAGCTCTTACAATAGGACAAATGGAAGAAATAGTTCGATTTTAGTAGTGAAATAGAGGGTGTAGAATAGGTCTTTATAGCCAAAGGCAAATGGTCTTAGAAGAAAAGGCAAGGTAGCGGTGAGGATGCAACAAAAAATCTGAAGAACATCACATGTCATTACTGTGATAAGATGGGCCATATGAAGAAGCATTGCAGAAAAAGGTTGGCTAATCAGAAAACCAACCAAGGAGGGCCTCAGTAGAAGGCTCATATTGCAGAGCACACAAAGGAGGAGTCAACCTTCTATGCATTCATGGCCAACAAAGCACCAAATCGGTCCAAGTCATTTGCTTGGTACATCACGCCACTTCACCAACAAGCAAGATTGGTTCACGGAGTATACTGCTTGGAATTCTTTTAAAGATTTAGTGATCTTCGGTGGTGGGGAGGAGTACACGGTAGTAGGCAAAGGGAATGCGTAGATATCCTCGGGAGGGAAAATGTTGGTTTTTCTCAATTTGTATTGTGTCAGGGATGGAGCTTAATCTACTTTCAATGAGTCAGATTATGAGACATTGCCCCGATCTAGATGTCATGTTTAGCAATCACAAATGTTACATAGTTGAAAAAGAGACCAAGAAGACTCTTGCTCTTAGTGTGGAAGATCATGGATTGTACAGATTGGTTGACATTAGACAGGGCAGGGAGCATGCATTCGCAATCAATAGTACATCGGCCATTAGAACACTTTGGCATTAGCGGTATGGACACTTTAATTTAACCTACCTCTCTTAGTTGGTCTGAGAGAACTTAGTAGATGGACTTCTTGACATCTAGTAGCAGATACAAGGTATTTGTAGAGCTTGCCAGACAGGGAAGCAACACAGAGCTCTATTTGATGGACAAGCTTGGAGAGCCAAGAGAGTCCTTTGGCGGGTTCATGTAGATGTTTGTGGACCAATGAACATGGTATTTTCATTTGTTTGTTGATGTTTACAGTAGGAAAATGTGGGTATGTTTTTTGAAATTGAAATCTGATGTGTTTAATGAATTTTAAAAGTTCAAAGCATTAGTAGAAAAAGTGTTAGGTTGTTACATAACCACTCTTAGATCTAATAATGGGGGCGAATTTTGTTCAAATGAACTCAACAACTTTTGTGCCAAACACATTATAAAAAGACAGTTCACCACACCCTACACTCCACAACATAATGGAGTGGTTGAGAGGCAAAACTACATTATCACGGAGATGGCCCGATGTATGAGGGAGAGGAAGAATGCTCCAAAAAGGTTTTGGGCTGAGGCAGTGTTTACAACAATATATTTGCTAAACAAATCTCCAATGTAGGCGGTGAAGCAAAAGACCCCAAAGGAAGCATGGTCTAGGAGGAAGCCCAAAGTCAGTCATCTTCAGGTCTTTGGTTCCACTGCCTATGCCTGGATTCCAGATGAGAAGAAAACCAAATTAGATCCCAAGAGTAAGAAACTAATGATCACAAGGTACAATAACAATCATAAGGCTTATAAGATGGTTGATGTTGACACCAATCGGTTGGCTTTCAATAGACATGTCGTGGTTGATGAAGAAGCTGGGCCTTTCCAGACTTCTTTAGAGATCAGAATTACCGAAGACTAGCCTATTGTGGCTAAGCATTCAGGTGTTCAGCTTTAGGTAGCTCGACTTGAAGGGGGGAGGATTCTGAGCTTTTGGAGTCTCCTAGGCCAATAATAGTCCCAAACTCTAGTGATGACAATGTGAATCAACATTTAGATGACATAGGTATAGGTAGCCCAATTTGGATGAAGAGAATCCTAAGAAGAGACCAAAGTGGTGGCACAATACCATTGGAGATGTTTGGGTAGGTGAAATGATCAAGGGACGATCATTGAGAGGCAAGAGCAAGAGGAACACAACCAACTTTGCTCTAATGGCCGATATTCAAGGAATTTATGAGCCACACGTGTTTGAGGAGGCAAAAGGAAAACTTGAATGGAAAAGGCCATGACAACCAAACACGAGTCTTATAGAAAATAAGATTCGGGACCTTATGGATCTTCCACCCGGGAAGAAACCCATTGGTTGCAAATGGGTGTACAAAGTCAGGTACACTGTAGATGGTACATTAGACAAGTACAAAGCACGGTTGGTTGCCAAAAGGTTCTCATAGAGAGGGCATGAGGGCATCGACTACAAGGAGACCTTTGCTCCTACAACAAAGATGAGCACCATCCATTTAGTCCTAGCCATGGCAACTCAATTTGGTTGGATTGTCCATCAAATGGACATAAAGAGTGCCTTTCTCAATGAAGATTTGGAGGAAGAAGTCTACATGTATCAACCATATGGTTTTCAAGTTTAGGAAGGAGCATTTTGTGTGTTGATTGAAGAAAGTTCTATATGGCTTTGTTACCCTAAAATTCGAACTTGAGAAATTTCGAATTTTAGCATATTTCATCTAGCAAATTTTCATGACCAAATGCCCATCATGTACAAAGGTTTTAAACTTTGCCCTGTTTTCCCATCTCAATGATCTTATAAAACTCAGAAGTATTTCCCTTTTGTCGCCAGTAGTTTCATTGGTTCAGAAACTCTAAAAACACTCGACTAGTCCTTAAGTCGGGGAATCGGAGGTTTTTGGAACTTCAGACCTCCGACTCCATGGTTTCAAGGGTCTCGGTAAACGCGACTCGACTCCTTCTGTCAGTATACTTCTTTATGGGGGACCCCAAGTTTGGCCCTGCATACAAGATGGAAATCATTGGTGGCGGCTCATATGTCAGAGGTTCTTAATTTTTTCGAACTCGCGACATATGGATCTATGTTTTTGCTTCTCCGTGACCCTGCAATTCTATAATAAATTTCTCAGCTTTCAAGGCGCCGCCGGTTCATTTAGTAGTTTGTACTGTATATCAGAGACATCCTTTCAAGGATTTGGGGTACGCAACTTAATCATGAATCTCTTCCTTCGAAAAATACATGCACAATTGCATTAATGTTACCATTTATATCAAGCGTAACGAATTGAGTTTGTTGAGGTGGCCACACGAAGAGGTTTTATTTTCTGCTATAAAGTAGGTGGTGACACTTCTGAGTTCAGCTTACTTGAACATTTACAAAATGGTGCTTCCTGCGATTGATGGAGTTTGGGATGATGAACCATTACTAGTCCTGCAACCTGGTCTGAATTGGCCTGAAGAAGAGCAAGTTGACATCATCGCTCAGCTGCGCACAATGGCATGGAAGGAGAGGACTAGTTATGCTGAATACCGCTGAGTTATTTTTGTTCTGGAAGAGGAAGAAGAGCGTGCAAAGCTGCACAACCTTTTCATTGAGATCCGAATAGAAGGAAATAGAGCCCCTCCATCGAGGGAGATTTAACTTTTCTTTACCTTGCATGTAGGAAATCTTTCATTTTTGGTAGTGGTAACGACAATTATGGTAATGGGACTATTTTAGTTCGGTTCCGATAAAGGTCTTTTTCATGAATTGACGTTTTGGAAAGAAACAGTTTCATTGGATGTATATATATGGGTTGAAAAGGGGGGGCTATCTTTTTTTGGCGTAATAGTGGTTTAGGAGCAAGGGAAAGGAGGTAGTTTTATTTTCTTTTCATACAGTTTTGTTATGCAGCCAGGAGGCTTGGAACTCATGTTGATATTGGAGAAATAAAGAAAGTATTTTTGAGTCTGTGTACTTACTAATATTGGCTTTTGATTGCAAGTGAACTGTATTTCCTTGTAATTAATCTTCAATGTCTTTCTGTTATGTCAGATTGTATAGGTATTATTCCTGAAGCTTTGAATTCAGATTGATTTGTCTGTTGAAGGGGAATTTGCTGGCTGTTTTTTTCTTGTTTCTTATTCGTGGATGTTGAGTAAATGGACTTTGCATTATTTATTCGCATTCACTTCACTTTGAATCAATCTTTCGCATTCACTTTCATGGTTATGGGTGGGTGTTAGTTTTCCTTTCCGCTTTCTAGTTAAAAGCATACCCCGTTTTTTCATTCCTTGCATATCTTCCAAAGGTAGCTGCGCCTTGTAAAATAAGTAGAGAGCACTTGCAACTATCAATTGCAAGTGGCTCAACTGTTGGTTAGGTTGTCACTGTCATGGGCAAATGGAGTATAAATTGAGGTGATAAAATCTGTTA
Organism: Cunninghamia lanceolata; assembly: GCA_027924645.1. Lineage (NCBI taxonomy): Eukaryota > Viridiplantae > Streptophyta > Pinopsida > Cupressales > Cupressaceae > Cunninghamia > Cunninghamia lanceolata. The sequence continues at coordinate 1,266,598 of BSBN01001153.1, forward strand.
ACCAACAGATTTTTGGTGACTCTGTTGGGGATTCAAAATTGAAAGATTAGTGCTAATCGTTTTCCCAGAAATTTGAAGGTGCCTCCCTGAGGACGGAGGCTGGCAGCTGTATGAAGTGGAATGTGCTCAGAAGTATTTTATTCCATCAAAGACCTACGCTGATTTAATTTTCAGAATTGCACTATGGCCTTGGTTTCTTCCCAGCCATGGGGAAATCATTTTGGTCCTCTTTCCTTGCCTGTATACTCACCATTGCCTGAAGGATTGAGAAAACATTTTCCAAAATTCAGTGGAGAAGGCTCTCAAGACGTTGAAGAACACATTCTGGCGTTCACGGTTGCATGTGGCACTTTGGGGGTAAGTGAAGAGGATTTTTTTGTAAGATTATTTATTGGATCTTTGATTGGACCTGCAGCAGATTGGTTTTGTTATTTGGAAAATAAGTGCATAATTGGTTGGGATTCACTGAAAAAGGAAGTTCTTAGCGAGGTATAAGGGTCCTGTTGATGAAGCTGCTTTGCTGAGTCAATTTTTCAATATTCAAAAGCAAATTGGTGAATCCATCAGACTTTGTGGATAGATTCAATTGGCTGCTCAAAAAGATTCCAGCCCCTCTTCAACCAAGTGAGCAACTCTAGCTTTGTATTTTTATTTCTTCTTTGCATCCTGATATTCAATTTGAGTTGAAACGGAGTAAAGTAAATAATATTAAAATTGCACAACAAGAGGCTGTTAAAATTGAAGATGATTTGATTTTAAGTGGGTTATGGAAAGCAAATCAGGTTGTAGATTATTTGGAATGTGAATCTGTGAGGAAGCCTATAATGCAAAAATCAGTCTCCCAGCCCATGAACCGTCAATACACACAGCCTCCTCCTGCTGATTGTCTCAATCTCACTGTTTTTGATCCAATGCACTTTTGTAGAAAAGAGATGAGTAATGTAAAGACTAAACCTCATGCTGACAGAAGAATGGAGACTTTCTATTTCCATTATGAAGGAGATAATGTTGAACCCGTAAGTCCCCCATGTGATGTAGAAGATAAACAATCCTCCCATGGCACAAATTGTAGCGATGGTAGTGCAGATAATGTTGTTTGGGCTTCCTTGCCTACTGCAGAAATGGAATCATTTACTTTTTCCAGCAATGAAGAGCAACTCGAGACTACACAGCATGAGGATGAGGTATTAAATATCTTTGCTCTGGAATGCACGCAGGTTGAATACGAAAGCTTCACTTTTTTGAGTGAGATAATACAGAAGTATGGCTGCAAGAAGATGTTAGAGATGATTGTATCTTTGAATCCTTTCATTTTGAAAATGTGAATGACAAAATTTTTAAAAAAAATCTAGAAGATGATGCTAAAAGCAGCCATAATAGCTTTGCTGAAAGTGATCAAGTGAACAAATGTGATGAGCCTCATATTGTGTATTGCCTCGATGCATCTAAGGATGAATTTCCATGTGGAGAAGAGGTCATCATGTTTAATCCAGTTGGGGGGTGTTGTGACCAAATCACACATCGCCCCATTGCAAATGGGGACCCCCCTTTTTTGAGCTCCGATGTTTTGCATGAGATCTTAGATGATGCCTTAGGTTCATTTCCTCTGCCAATCCAATAAGTCTCTCTCCTAGAAGATTTTGCTTTATAACTGGAGGTCTTATCTGGAGGATGAACTTGCAGTGATGAAGACTCTTGATTGAATTCTATCCAAGTAATGAATAATGAGACCCTTCTTGAAGTATGTTTGAGATCCTGAAAACACTGAGTCTGTAGCCTGAAATCCTGAAAATCCTGAAAAATTGACCAAGTCTGAAATCTGGTGAATCCTCCAAATTCTAGATTTTGCATGTTAAATCCGGTGGATTCGAGACCTATCTCAAACATCCTGAAAGGTATATTGAAAAATATTTAAAGTACAACTTATACTTAAATATATTTTCAATATACCTTTACCTCAAGGACCCTGAAAATGACCAACTAATCCAGAGGATTCTAATATGATGATCCAATCCGCCAAAACCCAGTAAGGAAAATCCTTTGCGCTTGATAGAAGGTTTCAAAGCAAGTATTCAGAGGATTTCACATTCTCAACCAATGCGAAAATCTTAGACTTCCAACCAAGGTCAAATTCAAAGGTTAAATCTTAGAGCCAATTTTAGAAGATTTCAAAGCTCTTATCCAAAGAGCCATCATTAAGGATGATTTCGAAGCCTTCATCCAAAGCGCTAAAGGTGGAAGGAAGTAAGAGATTTCAAAAAAAAAAAAACAACGCCAACTTGAAGAGGATTTTGACACCTTGAAGTAATGCGCCTAGATTATAGGGTTTCAAGATCCAAGTGCCATTTTGATGAGGAATTCATTTTCTCTATCTAATGCGCCACCCTTTCAAGGAGATGTTGAGATACCAAATTGATGCGAAAGAGGTTTAGTTTCAAGAAGACTTCAACATGCTTATCTAATGCGAAATCTAGAAGAAATCAAAACTTGATCTAAAGCGCTTAGAGGAGAAGGATTCGAAAGGTATGAACTAGTGCGCCAATCTAGAAGGATTCATAACCCTCAACCGGTACGCCAGACAAGAAGAAAATCAAGAGGATTTTGAAATCCTTATCCAATGCGACTTATCTAGTGCATCAATTCTAGGAGAAACTAAAACCTTTGTCTAAAGCGCTACCTTATGAAGGGAAGTAAAGTCAAGTGTTGAAGGCAAACTTTAGAGGCTTATCAAGGAGGAATCTAGGAGGAATTCACTTATCTCAACCAGCACGCCATCTTAGTAAAGTTTTCATATCATTCAAGTTAGACATCAAAGTCCTTAACTCATGTGCTTAGATTAGAAATGCTTGTAATGATTCTTATGTATTATGTGTTATCGAAAGGGGATTGATGCTGTTTCTTTACTTGTGTTGCAGCAAAAAGGAGGAATCATCTAAAGATCAAGTGATAAGAACCTTTGACAAGCAAGGAATGAGAAAAGAGCAAGGCATCATGTAGCTGTTTCAAGGGTATCCTTCATCATCCTTGTGTTGGAACTCTTCATCAAGTGGCATCATGGTCAAAAGACAAGGCATTTATCCATCCAAGCTTCAAGTCAAGATCATCTTCCAGGAAGCATCCTTTCAAGAGATCTACATCACTTCAAGTATTAGCTGGTTTCTTCATCAATCTACTGAAGCATTTCATCAAGTGGCATCATGTTCAAAGACAAGGCATTCATCCATCTAAGCTTCAAGCCTTTACAATTTTCAAGTCCAAGAGAGTCTACTACTCTTCATGAAGGAATCAAGTGTCATCATCTATTCTCTACTCTCTTCAAGAGGATGCATCATCAAAGGAGATTATCATCATCATGTATCCTGCAAGAAGAAGAAGAATTACAAAGTCAATCAAATGAGCTACAAGTATCATACATCCAGTTGCAAGGAGATGTACAAGGCAAAGATCTATAAGATGTATTCCTAAACATACAAGTTCAAACAATCACATTGAATACATCATTACAAGTTGATACAATTTTCAAAATATGCTGAAGTGGCATCTAGGTGGCGAGTACACATCATTCAATTTTGATTAGCCGCATTATTTAATGCATTAAAAGTATCATTTAATAAAAGAAGTCAAAGGGATTCCTATGTGGAGGAATATTTTAAATGCTTTCGCCTTACCTTATCACATTGGAAAACGTGTCTTCATTGCCTCCCTCTTTTGTGCTAAAAATAACAAGTTATTGTAACTACCTATGAGGTGGCATGATCTAAACCCTTGGCTATCGAATTGATCTCAGCCATTCATTGTAAACCTGGACTTCTATATAAAGGCCTTGTTGCCTCATTTGTAAGGGATAGATTTAGATTGTAGGTAAGTAGGAGTAGAATAGGAGAGACTCTCGAAAATTCTCTGAGAGGATTTGAAGCTGTTGTAAATATTTTCAAGATTAATGCAAAAGACATTGGAGCTACTTGTTTGGTGTTAAGTATTATCTTGTGGAGTAACATGGTTTCATGAATCTTGATGGAATTAAGAGATGTTTCAATTAGATTAGAAGTAGATTAGAAGTTCTTCGATGTAATGTATGTTGTATTGAATATTTGATCAACTCCTAGCTCATGCTTTTAACATTCATCGCTGGTGAATTGTTGTGTAAAGCTAGTCTGAGCTATATTTGTATAAGTTCGATTGTGAATGCTTGTTTGAGCTGCACCGTTTAATGGGTGCTCATATGAACCTTCATGATTTGAAAACCATTCGCATAATCTTAGGAGATAGCACCAACTTCATGTAGTTGTAGGCATCCTTGGCGAAGTGAAGTTAGGTTTACTTAGGAGTTTGTTTATTCAATACCTCATCATTGCTTCATTGCCCCTAGATTAGTTTCCTAAACCTTATCCTTTTTCCTTTTTTATCATTAATGCATTGTATATATGTCATCCACATTGAAGGAGAGATAAGTTGAATGAAAGAAGAAAGATCTAATGTAAGTCCCTTTGTGTTCAACAGCAAAATCATACTTAGTCACTGAGCTGTCTCTTACAAAATCATTAGAAAGGAACCTTGGAGTCATCTTGTTTGATCACTTCGTTCAGCATTCGAGAGACTTTGCTCAAGAGGGAGTCAGATACTTAGTATTTCACTCTAATTGTTGACTTGTCGAAAAACAATCATCAACAGGGGGGATATTGAGTCACATAAAAATATTATTTGCAATTCAAGTGTTCAGCTTGATCCACTTTCAGTGGCTAACAATTGGTCTTCTAGTGATTCTATTGGTTGTTTTCAGGCATGGGATATCAATTTACCTACTGTGGAGAGAGTTGATTATGTGCAGAAAATTGTTGGGGCAGCCAGAGAAGGGTCTTTATCTTATGATGTTTGTGTGGGTTGTCCAATTTGAGGGCTGGTTTCTCCTTGCTTGCAAAATCAAGTGCATTATGATATCATACAGGCAGATGCTAGAGTTATATGCTCGGCAATGCTGATATGAGTCGCCCAATTGAAGAAATGTACAAGAGTGGCTTCTTGGGCATCAAGTCACATCCACAAGGTTCCTATCTGATGCCATTCTTACCAATTTTATCAGGAGGATCATCAACTGGCAGTTGATTGTGTGCATGCTCCTCATTCGTCCAACATTATTTTGCACAGGCAGCTATTTCTCCCAGCCTGTTAATGGATTTGCATGACCATCCTGGAGCCACTTGAGGTAGGGTCTTCCTGCCACGTACATATTAGGAGTTTTTGTTGTGCTGGTAGTATAGTTTTCTTTCCGTCCTGTTTTTGGCTTGCTCAGACTCCTTTGCCTCCTATGCTCTCTGACTCTATTGCCCCTTGAATTTAAGCATTGGGCTATACTTGTGATTTTGGGTTCCTTGCTTTGTCCTTTGCAGTCCTCGTCCCCAATTAGAGCCCGCTGTTACCCTCAAATTTGAACTTGAGAAATTTTGAATTTTAGCATATTTCATCTAGCAAATTTTCATGACCAAATGCCCATCATGTACAAAGGTTTTAAACTTTGCCCTGTTTTCCCATCTCAATGATCTTATAAAACTCAAAAGTATTTCCCTTTTGTCGCCGGTAGTTTCATTGGTTCAGAAACTCTAAAAACGCTTGACTAGTCCTTAAGTCGGGGAATCAGAGGTTTTCGGAACTTCAGAACCTCCGACTCCATGGTTTCAAGGTTCTCGGTAAACGGGACTCCCCGACTCCTTCTGCCAGTATACTTCTTTACGGTGGACCGCAAGTTTGGCCCTGCATACAAGATGAAAATCATTGGTGGCGGCTCATACGTCGGAGGTTCTTAATTTTTCTGAACTCGCGACATATGGTTCTATGTTTTTGCTTCTTTGTGACCTTGCGATTCTATGATAAATTTTTCAGCTTTCAAGGCGCCGCCGGTTCATTTAATAGTTTGTATTGTATGTTAGAGACATCCTTTCAGGGATTTGGGGTACGCAACTCAATCATGAGTCACTTCCTTCGAAAAATACATGCACGATTGCATTAATGTTACCATTTATATCAAGTGTAACGAATTGAGTTTGCTGAGGTGGCCACACGAAGAGGTTTTATTTTCTGCTATAAAGTAGGTGGTGACACTGCTGAGTTCAGCTTACTTGAACATTTAAAAAATGGTGCTTCCTATGATTGATGGAGTTTGGGATGATGAACCATTACTAGTCCTGCAACCTGGTCTGAATTGGCATGAAGAAGAGCAAGTTGACATCATCGCTTAGCTGTGCACAATGGCATGGAAGGAGAGGACTAATTATGCTGAATACCGCTGAGTTATTTTTGTTCTGGAAGAGGAAGAAGAGCGTGCCGAGCTGCACAACCTTTTCATTGAGATTTGAATAAATAGAGCCCCTCCACCGAGGGAGATTTAAATTTTCTTTACCTTGCATGTAGGAAATCATTCATTTTTGGTAGTGGTAATGGCAATTATGGTAATGGGACTGTTTTAGTTCGGTTCTGATAACGGTCTTTTTCATGAATTAATGTTTTGGAAAGAAACGGTTTCATTGGATATATATATATATATATGTATGGGTTGAAAAATGGGGGCTATCTTTTTTGGGCGTAATAGTGGTTCAGGAGCAAGGGAAAGGAGGCAGTTTTATTTTCTTTTCATACAGTTTTGTTATGCAGCCAGGAGGCTTGGAACTCATGTTGATATTGGAGAAATAAAGTATTTCTGAGTCTGTGTACTTACTAATATTGTCTTTTGATTGCAAGTGAATTGTATTTCCTTGTAATTATTCTTCAATGTCTTTCTGTTATATCAGACTGTATAGGTATTATTCCTGAAGCTTTGAATTCAGATTGATTTGTCTGTTGAAGGGGAATTTGCTGTCTGTTCTTTTTTTGTTTCTTATTCGTGGATGTTGAGTAAATGGACTTTGCATTATTTATTCGCATTCACTTCACTCTAAATCAATCTTTCGCATTCACTTTCATGGTTATGGGTGGGTGTTAGTTTTCCTTTCTGCTTTTTGGCTAAAAGCATACCCCATTTTTTCATTCCTTGCATATCTTCCGAAGGTAGCTGCGCCTTGTAAAATAAGCAGAGAGTACTTGGAACTATCAGTTGCAAGTGGCTCAACTGTTGGTCAGGCTGTCACCGTCATGGGCAAATGGAGTATAAATTGAGGTGATAAAATCTGTTAACCAATAGGCTTGAAACAAGCACCTAGGGCATGGTACTCAAAATTGATAGATACTTGGATGAACAGGGGTTCTAGTAGAGTCCTTGGGATTCCATCCTATACGTAAAGCATAAATATTGATCTCATTCTACTGGTCATATATGTAGATGACATCATTATTACATGTAGTGAGGCATGTGCTATTGAATAAATCAAATCTAATATGAGTAAAGCTTTTGACATGATTGATCTAGGCCTTCTACATTATTGCCCAGGTGTAGAAGTTTGGCAAACTCGTGGCAGTATTTTTATCTCACAAACCAAAAATGCTAAGAGTCTACTTGATAGATTTAGAATGACAAATTGCAAAATCTTGTCTACACCTATGGAGAAAGGGTTGAAGCTTTCAATCAAAATGGACTCGAAGACAGTTAATGAGTCAACGTATAGGCAACTAGTGGGGAGCTTAATATACCTTACAACCACTAGACCTGATTCGAGCTATGCTATGAGTTTTATTTCCTATTTCATGACAACACCAAAGATAGAACATTGGATTGCAGCAAAGAGGGTATTGAGATATGTGAAAGGGACACTTGACTTTGGCATTTTGTATAGCAGAAGTAAAGACCCTAGGTTGTGTGGATTTATAGATTCAAATTGGGTAGGTTTTGTGGATGATAGAAAATCCACTTTTGGATATATTTTTAGTCTTGGCACGGGTGCAGTCACATGGAGTAGGAAGAAGTAGCATGCAGTAGCTCTTTACTTGACTGAAGCAAAATATTGAGTATTGAAAGGAGCATGTGAGGCAGTTTGGCTCAGAAGGATGCTTTCAGACATGAAGATGCCACAGGAAGAGCCTACAACCCTGTTTTGTGACAATCAAAGGGTGCTCAAACTTGCCAAGAATCCAATCTTCCATGAGCATACTGAGCATCTTGAAATACATTGTCACTTAATCAAACAACTTGTAGAAGATGGAGCTATTATGCTGCAATAGAGGATCAAACTATAGACATCCTTACCAAGTCTTTGGGTCTTGACAAATTTGTAAAGCTTTGGGATAAGTTTGGTATAGTTAGTAGATTGACCATTAAGTGAGGGTGTTAAAAGTAAATATTAAATAGTAATGGTCAATTAGTTAGTAGTCGTAGGCTTTAATAAAATCATTCTGACTTTAGTATATTCTTTAGAGTGTTCTTTTATGTTTAATTTCCCTTTAGTATGTTTTTTTAATTTATTCCAAATTCATAACGTGGGTTGTCTCTTGTGATTGTAATCCTTTATAAGAAGGCTTTCCCTTCTTATTTTATTATTCAACATTTTGGTTATCTTTTTGTGCTTGATTTCCGTAATATATTTTGCCTCCAATACCATGTAAATATTCCTTCGTTCTTTCGAGGTCGACCATTTGTACATGCCATCATGTTGTCTGTCTGTTCAAAGCTTTGACACAAATAAAAATCTTTATCATGTCATAGCGAAATTGTGGGGACTCCCCGGCATCCCCTAGACAGTTGAGGGGCTTCTAGAAGTCCCCGTGCTGTCCTAGGGACATCGGGGTGGTTCCCCAAGAGGGATGGATGTTCTGCAGATGTCCCCTGCTTCTGCAAGGCATCCTGGAAATGTCTCCACTCTAATTTAGCGTGATTGAAAAGCAGAACTAAAACATCCTTTTAAAGTTTTTTCAAATTAAGTAGTCCAGTAATAAATAAAGGCTATACGTTGTTCAATCAGTATTTGAGCAATTTGTAAAGTGTTGGTGATTATTTAGATGCCATTCAAATGGCATTTCACTAGCATTTCGGTATATATAAGTTTACATCTGTTTTATTCTTTGTTAGTGCACCTTCTCTTGCTGTATCGCTTGGCAGGGGGGAATATTGTCTTTGAAGGATTTCAATTTTGTGATATTGTAACAAAGGAATCACAAATTTTCAAATTTAAACATGTAGTTTCTAGGGTAAAAAGAAGGAATATTACTTGACTTGACTAGTATTTTGACTTATAAAGTGTCTTTCATCAAAGGAACTTTTTGTTCAAATTGCCCATTTTAGTTTTAATTTTCACAAATATTAGTGTTTCTAATAGTGAAGTACAAGAGATGGCTTTTGAAAATGCACAACAGGTCAATAGCCTGTTTTCTTGATACATAAGATAATAACAGCATAAGCCTGGGTCTTGCATTTTATGTAATTGTTTGTTTTCCCAATTATTGATCTTTCAAAATGAATATTATAATATGACGTGGGTGGTATTGGTTTCAGGATTTATTGATGTTCCTTTAGCTTGATTGTTTTGTTCCGGTTTGGTGTTTATGTTATGTTTATGTATGTGATTTTCTGTTTCTTTTTAAAAATGTTTCCTGTTGGTTCCCTTTGTCCAAACATTCTTGGCTTAAGTTTCACATGCAGTTTCATGGTTTTAGCAATACTTTGCTCAATAACATATCATTGTGTGTGGTTGCATGCACTCACTATCACTGTTGATGATATTTATTCTCTCACTCTCTCATATGTGTGTGTGGGTAGATGTATACATGTGTGTGTGTATGTGTTGGCCCGTGGTAGATAATTGCCATTATAATATTTGATCATTGTTTCTAATAGACAACACTCACGAGTGCTCTTTGATGTGTGATTTAATATTTTACCAAAATCCATTATTTTGTGGGGTGAAAATTTAGAAAAATAAATTTTCTACCTGTACAAAGATATAGCAAATGTTTTGCCATCTTGTTCATATGATATGCTTTTTGTTACTTATATAAACAGATATTAACTTAGAGGTTTTCTTCTTTTAATCAAGTCCCATCTAAAGGCTTGGAAGTTGAATGTGGATGTGTGCTTGTAGAAGACTAAGAAATGTAGTGTGTAATAGGTGGGTGAAAATTCTCCTTTATAAGATACATGACATTTTTTTCTTTCTCTATATACAAAAATATCCTTATTTACAAGAGATACAAAAAGGCATATATGATTCAAGTATTTAGAACAATGAATTTCTACGATTTCCATATCACAAGTTATAGGGTGTGTTGTTGCTAGAATTGTGAATTTCTATTCATACCATTGCTCCAAGCCTCCAAGTTATAGAATTTCTGCCAGTTGCACAAGCACAAATCTTTAGTTTTGAGGAACTCGTGATGTCTGTCTTCAAGAGACTTGACAGTCTCAAGGACCACCTGTTATCTTTTAAGGCAGCCATTCCTTTGGTAGGATTTTAGGCCATGTCAAATGTGTCAGTGTATTACTTTTCAAGTTTATGTGCCTCTTGAGTAAATCATATTTCAGTTTACAAGCTCTGCTCTCTTTCTGGCCGATCCTTCATTTATTATATCTTGGTGCCCATTTATAGTTGCCCCAAAACAGATATGAACCTCTACTCCCATAGATCTCACTCACTAATGCATTCAGACTTGTTTGCAACCATTTGTTCTTAGAACCTTAACTTATATTCAAGCTTGGCATTGTTAGGTTATATCTGGTGTGCTGTACGGAGGGGTTCTACTCCTTTATGAATTGGGGTCAACAGTTTAGTATGCTCTATGTTGGCTCTTAGCGGGGCCAAATTATAATTTTTAAGCTAGCATGACGGTAGTTTTGATTTGTTGCTGAAGACTTAAGGAGACTGTTTTAAGGGGCTGTATCATCTGGGAAGACACTGTTTGGATCAGTTTTTTTTCTAATGCATATTTTTATGCCTGACCGATCATTTTGTTTTCTTTGACTTATTGTTTATTTTATTTATTTGAAACCATTTTATATCAGATCAATGAGATTGAATAAACTATGCACGGATGTCACTTTTGGGAGATCTTCTCATTGTGAAGACAATCTATTATCTCCTCTTTTGGACCACCTTGCAAAGAGTTGGCACATTTCCTAAAAACCTCTAATCTATACATAATTTTTTCAACAAAGACTACTTTAAGAGTCCAGGTCTCCTAATTAGACCACCTTTTCTTAAGGAGATAAATTGTAACAAGTTGCATTGTTTGGTATACTTTTCTCCCATAGTCTCTGATCATGCAGGCCTAGCCCACAAGAGCTCCTTTCTAATTCTATGGACCTCAAAAAGGCTGTCATATTCTGCTTGGATCCATAGCCAAAAGGCTGTACCTGTTTTGCACTGTCAGAAGGCATCTAATACCATTTCTTTTTTTTAATACCACTGTTGTTAATGTTTCCAATTTCTTTTTAGTCTTTTCTGGACTGCAACCTTCTGGTTTATCTGAATTAAAGTTGTATTCAGGGAACAACACATTAGCTATGGAACTAATGTATTATAGATAGAAATTGAACAGTACTGAAATGAAAATTAACAAGACTGAAATTGCTTAACAAAAAAAATTATTGCAAAAGAGAGTTTACAAAGAGGGTTCATCTATTTTATAGATTCACAATGCAGAGACTAAAAAGCTATTAAAACAGTAAATGAATGGTTCTCCTTGAGTTTTGAAGAATCTTCCCTTATGGTGGGTGATGTGTGTTCTTATTGGAAGTCAAAAGGAACTTTCAAATAAGGGCAGGTAGCTTGGAAGCTGAAGCCTGAAATTAACTGTTGGAATGGTACTATGTTGGCGGCAACACTTGCAGGGGTCATAACTCCTTGACCATAGCTCAATTTAAACTTCGGATATGCATTGGAATTGTCAGGGTGCAAACTAGTTTTAATGCTCTGGGAGGTACTCGGCACCCCTTAGGGGCATCCAAACAAATTTCCAAGGGCAAATTCTGTATGGTAGCCCCAAAAATGCAAAATAAGAAAACATGGAAAATACCCAAAAAATTATTTTCTGAAAATTTAAGAATTCTGCCCAGAACTGCTACCTGGATGACCTGAACTGCTCCCCAAATCATTGGTGAAGAAATAACCAGCTTAAAGTCTTGTATTTGAAGGCAATTCTTTGTTTTCTACATGTTTTGGCATCTACACAGCCATCATTTATTGGGCTCATGGATACTCAGCCCTCATTCATGTGAAAGGAAATGCATTTATTCCCTGGATGTAATTTTTTCGTTGTTTAGACAAATGCAGTAGTTGTCACTTGGCATTTTATGATCAATTTTTTTCTTCTTTTGTAATTTAAGGTTTCCTGGTCTTTCAATGGGCATGGATGTGCTTTTAGCTTTCATTTGATTTTCCTATGCATTAGGGCAGGGTTAAGCATGCAAATTAATGCGTGTTGTGTTGGCAACAGCAGCATTTTTTCCCTGAAAAGGGAACTGCTTTGACCAAGCTTCTGAAATGTCTTTGGTTTGAGAAAAATGATATTAAACAATTGAAGTATCTTTTTGAGGAAAGAACATGGATGCTTTTGCCATGCCTAAATCATCCAATTTTGCTTGTTTTTATGTTTCCTTCTCTGTTTTCTCGTGCTTTTAACTTAATTGGCTGGAAAATAATCTAGACATTGTCATTGAAAATAGCCACCAGATTAACTTGAATTGTATAGGATCAGGGTATAGTGAAAAAAGATCAATTTAAGTCTAACTAGTAATCTCTGTGAAATGTGAGATGGATTTGGCAAAGGGGAAACACAAAAAAAAACTACTTTCCTTGCTCTTAGAAATGCAGAAGGATACTTGGATCCTGAATGTCTTCATGCAATATCTGGCATCAAAAAAGTCTTTTGATGATGTGAAAGAAAGAGACTGAAAGAAATATTAATGTCCACAAATGACCAAAAATAGATCAACGGAACTGGAATGTACAGCAGGTATGATAGCAAAGACTAAGGCAAAAAAAGGAGGCCTTAGACAAAAAAACAAACACAAAAGCAGGCTAACCGAAAAAAGGGCAAACCCCCAAGCAAGTACAATAAAAAGGGATGAGGGGGAAGACCCCATAATGTAATAAACAGAAGAACATCCAAGTGAGCAACCGAAATCCTGAAGTGTCTGTGTGTCGAGACACGTCGCAGGAGCCAATGACAATGCCATCAATCACAGTGGGAATACCAATGCAGAGTTTGAGAATACTCACGAGAGAGTCCAGAGCTAAGGGGGCCAGGCAGACGACCGGGAGGTAACTAATGTTGCATAGAACCTCCCTTGACATTCAGGGCCAACGAACTGCAGGTAGTGGGAAAAAAACTGGTAATGTGAGCCTGCTGCTGAAATCTGAAAGAAAAGACTGAAGCATGGGAGTGCAAAGTTTAAGGTTATTTTATTACTGATTTCCAAAAGTCATGAACCAAGATGGGCACTCTTTGTGTAGACACTCAACTGCAGATGTGCCTCGTATCAGAAAGTGCATTGACTGTTCTTCTGTGCAGTAGAATGTCATTTCTTATTACGTATATGACTTAGGTTGTGGTCAACGTGCTTCGTAAGTCTTTAATTTTTTTAAGGAACTATCATATGTGCAATACCCTAGGGAAAAATAAATTGTTTTCAAGCCTATCATTTCTTTTTCCATGCTTAGTACTTTCGGAGTCAACAATTATTATGTGGTATGCATTGCTAGTCTGACCTAGCTTTTAAATTTTGTTATCTATCATGATTCTCTTGATGCAGATCCCAGGTGCAATAAGTGGGAGCAAGTGGTACCATAAATGTTGATGTTAAGATCATTGTGGACTAAAGTGAAGTATCACAAATTGAAAGAGATATCTTGTTCCCCATTTGTTATATTGAACATGTTAGACCTAGTATAACTCTATTTGAAGGGATGCAAACATGATAACATTAAGTTCAATGTGAAATTTGGAAGAGAAAAGGAGATAATTCTTGAGGAATTTTGTTTGCGGATAAAATTTTGGGTGGAGTTCTAATCATAGGATCGAGGAGGGTGGTCTTTATCATTAATGTAGTAGTGTATATTCTGAGTGATTTTTCATTTGTTCTTCGGGGTGGAGGATGATAGAGGGTAACATCACAGATATCAGTGTATGTGGACATTATTTTTGAACTGATTCTGGCTGCTGGTCTACATATGGATCTTAGTGCTTTATTATCAGAGGAGATTTGGTACTTTGCCATTGGATTGGGCTTATAGATGCATCGTTCCTGAGTTCTGCATAGGTTTTTCTTGTCTTCTACACGTTAGTACACTGCACTAATATATTTTATTAATGGTTCACTTATTCGACCATCATATTGTCTGTTTTTTGTGGGGAAAAATTAAATTTCACATGTACAATTATAATCTGTCCAAAAGTTGAGGATTTGTTTGGTAAAAAGTTAATCAATAAAAAAAATCACTTTTTAGGAAGTCACGCAACTGAATTTTTTCCAAGCCCATATTTCAGAGTCAGCTTTATTGAACTAGGACACAAAAGTATTTAGCATGTCAAAATATTCAGAAAATTCTGAAATTTCATATATTATTGGGACAGTGAGGTATATCGAGAGTTTGGCATATTTGACCTAACCGGGAGAGTTTGATTTAGTCTTGGCAAGTCTTATGAGACATTGCTGAGTTACCTCATGGTTGATGATTGTTTTTAGACAACACAACAATAGAGTAAAACACTAAGTATCCCACTCTCTCTTGAATAAAGTCTCTCAAAGGCTAATCTATGTGATCCAATGAGACAACTTCAAGGTTCCATTTTCATGATTTGCATTGGATAGACTTAGTGATTTGATGTGATCTTGCTGATAATCACAAAGGGACTTACGCAGACTTCTTCTTACTCATTCAGCGTATTTCTCCTTTCAGTGTGGATGACATATGTACAATGCTTCAATAATAAAGAAAAGGAAAAAGGTCAAGGTTTAGGGGAACTAATCTAAGGTCAATGAAGCAATGATGATGCATGAATAGACAAACTCCTTAATCAACCTAATTCCACTTTGCCAAGGATGCCTACAACTCCATGAAGTTGGTGCAATCTCTTAAGGATAGCGAAAATGTTTTCAAATCATGAAGGCTCATATAAACACCCATTAAATGGTGCAGCTCAAACAAGCATCCATAATCGAACTCAAGCAAATTATAATGAAGCTCAGACTAGCTTTATACAACACTTCATCAACGATGAAGGTCAAAAGCATGAGCTAGGAGTTGATCAAATATTCAATACAACATGCATAATATCAATGAACTACTACTCTACTTCTAATCTACATAGAAACATCTCTCCATTTCATCAAGATACAAGAAACCATGTTATTTCACACGACAACACTTAACACCAAACAAGCTCCAATGTCTTTGCATTAATCTTGAAAATATTTACAACAATCTCCAAGTACTCTTAAGAGAATTTCGAGAGTCTTTTCTATTCTACTCCTACTCTACTGCACTAGCTATTGACTACTACATTTACAAATGAGGCAACAAGGCCTTTATATAGAGCTTCAAGATTACAATGAATGGCTTAGATCAATTCAAGTAGCCAAGGGCCAGGATCATGCCATCTCAACAAGTAGTTACAACAAGTTGCTATTTTTAGTACATAAGAGAGGCAATGAAGGCACATTTCTCAAGAAGATAAGGATAAAATGGAATCATTAGAGCATCTTCCACATGGACGTCCTCTTTGGCTTTTTGCTTGTTGAATGATGTGGCGAACTGTGATTAGCTTGATGATGTGTATATGCCATGTAGGTGCCATCTCAACATATTTCCAAATTGTGTCATCTGTGTGATGTCTTTGAATGTGATTGCTTTGAACTTGTATGTTTGGGATGTATTCTTGTTGATTCTACCTTGTTCATTGTAAGTAGGATATGTATGATGCTTGTAGCTCATTTGTCTAACTCTAGGATATTTCTTCTCTTGTAGGATACATGTTGATCTTCTTCGATGCTTCTTCATGGGGAGAGTAGATATTGATGATAACACCTTCTTTACATGTGGAGTAGATGACTTCTCAAGGACTTTGAAGATTGATGAAACTTGAGGCTTGATGGATGAATGCCTTTCTACAATGCAGAGGATGAAGTATGCTTCATGATATAGAATAGATGATGAAGAGCTGAACTTGATGTGATCCTTTGGAGCAGCTACATGATGTTTTTTCCTTAGTAATAGCCTTCTAGCCTCACCCCTCACTTGAAGGTGGTTCCAGGTGCTTCATTCCTTGAATGATTTCTCAACTCCATCAATGCTCCTGCAAAACAAACAGAGAAACAACATCAATCCCTTTTAATAAACATTTTCTAACACGAAGGAATCATCATTAAACATCAAAATAAGGCTTCCTAAGTCTAGGCGCCAAAATGGAGTGGTAAATGCATAAAAGTGTGCCTTATCTCTTGGCTGTTTTTCAATGATTTTTAAATATGTTTTCAAACCCCAAAAGTCTTTATGTCCTTAGGCGCATGTTGAGAGTCACGTTGATATACATCAGCGCCTTGGTGAAATTAGTGCTCTTCAAATCTAGGCGCTGATTTAGAGCAAAATGGACTGAAATATGCGCCTTCAATGCTTAGTCTATTGTTTGACCTTCAATGATCTTAATTTTCACCTTGCAAATCAGATTTAATGCCTAAATGCTCCTCCTAGTCAAGTTGGTGTTTTGGATAGAAATAGTCATGGATCAGCGCCTTCATGTGAATTCATGTTCTCTTTGTCTTAGGCGCTGATTTGAGGGTTGGAAGTCAGAAATTTGCGCCTTGAATGCTTCACGTTTATTGTTCGACCTTTAATGATTCCAACTTCATCCTTGTAATGTTTAAAGTCTTCCCATCCAAGGCGTCCAACTCCTAATGTTCAATTTGATTGTTCTTCATCAAGGCACCAATTTGAGATGTTGACAGATTGTGCTTCTCTAAGTTAGGCGCTGATTTGGATGACATAAGTAAGAATGTGCACCTAGCTCTTTTAACTTGCTTCTTAACCTTGTAACACTCTCAATCAATCTCCTAAACTTCAAAGAGATCCTCTTATCACTTGTATGCTAGATCTCAAGGTTTGAATGCTCTTTTATCGAAGGCGCCAAAATTGGGTGAAAAAGGCAAGAGAATGCGCCTTGTTACTTGCTTCATTTCTCACAAGTTCAAACTCTTGTGTAGCTTCAAAAGGAATGCCTTAATACTTAAACTCTTTCAAGCTGATTGATGAATGTCCTTAATGCTAGGCGCCTAAAGTCCTCCCTCAAAATAACCTTTCTCCAAGGTGCTTATGATGACAAAAACAACAAGAAATGGCTCCTTAACTTGAAGAGATGTTTATCAGCCCCCTAAGGCGCACTTTTAAGGTGTCCAAGATGTGATATGGCGCCTTGCCTTAGTGTGATGCTTACTTCCAATTTTCATGATTTTCATGACTTACATGGGCTCTTACAAGCTTGTTTAACTCTAACTTCAATATTTGCTGATTTAGACCTGATTTCTCTCTAGGCGCCAAAATGAGTATACAAATGCATGAAAGCGCGCCTAGATCTTATAGACCATTCCTTCATTTTTAGGCGCTAGAATGATGTCTTTAGAACTTCATAATTGCTAGGCTCTCATTTGGAGTTAGACCAGAGGGATCTTGTGCCTTAAGTTGGATGAGGTTTTCTTCAAAGCTAGGCACATATTAAAGGTAAAACAGGTTGAAAATTGCGCCTAAAATTTGATAACTTGTAACTTGATACTTCTTGTCTTTAACTTCTTACCTAGGCGCAGATTCACATCTCTCAAAACAATTCACCTCTTTAGGCGCTAAAAATGGTTGCTACACATGCAAAATGCACCTAGATCCAAGATGAATGAATTGGCGCCTAGACTTAAATGACTTTTCCTTGTCAAATTTTCAATGCTTAAGGCTTTTTGACATCAATTTCAATCAAGGCGCCATCTTATGTAAGCTCCTATGCTCATTTCATGTCAAGGCACAAGTTGAAGGTTGTCTGGATGATGAAATGCGCCTTGAATTCTAGGCCCAATTTTGAGTCACTGCAAGTGGAGAAATGCGCCTAACTAACTAGAGCAAATTTGCGCCCAGAAATGAAAGTCCCTAGGGTCAGGTATATTGAAAAATATATTTAAGTACTTCAAATATTTTTCAGTATACCTTTCAGGATGTTTGAGATAGGTCTCGGATCCATCGGATTTAACATGCAGATTCTAGATTTCGAGGGATCCACCAGATTTCAGACGTAATCGATTTTCAGGATTTTCAGGATATCAGACTTTAGTCATTTTAGGATCTCAGAACATACATTAGGATATCAGGACATCCGGGGACTATGGTATTCACCACAAAGCTGTAGACTCAAACACTACTGACTTCATCATAAATAAATCTAAGACATCATCCAAAACTCAATGCAAAGCACTAGAGCTCAAAAAAACAGAGGGTCCCCATTTGCAATGGGGCAATGTGTGATTAGGTCACAACACTCACCTTGATTAGTTTGTTGTTTTTTTTGGGTTTTTATAATCCCCATTTTCCTCTGTGATTGTCATGACCCGTTTATAAATTAAATCTATACTTATGTTTATTGCAAACTGTTTATGATTTTGATAGCTCCAACATGCATTTTTTGTGTGTATATTATTCTTTAACCTCTATAAACAGTGTCTTAAAAAAAAATATGCTGAGTAAAATTATTATTCATAGGGGCAGTATAAGCCAAGAAATTACGGCCCAGACTAGTTAAATTTAAAGTTCTTTGGCTGATTGTAGCTATAATAATTACCTGTGTTATTGAAAATGCCAAAGGGGCTAGCAATTTGTGTTTACAGCATTTCAGAAACATCTCAGAAATGATAATTCCTTTGACATCTGAGGAACACTGATAAATGACATCTAAAATTGGAAACAGCTTGGCGAAGTACAAACATCTGCAAAAATGTTAAATACTGAGAAAAGTGGCCTTTAAACTGCTTCAGAAAAAGGTTGGCTGAACAATGAACCCTCCTCTTCCTGCATTATTTAACAATTGACCATTTGTTCCAGCTTGACAGGCATGACAATTGAATGCAGTTGGGTGTGATGGTGGCATTCTTGAAGGAGGTCTGTCTAACTCTAATGTTTATGGAGAGCTTGAAGACATCAATGATGTAGAGCTGCAATGTGATCATGATATGTACAACTGGATGGATAGGACATTCAGTGGTTTGGATGCATTGATATGTATTTTGAATAGATAATGATACATTTATGAACTTCTCGAATAATCTAAATATCTTTGCCTACTTCAAAATGATCAATTTATCATGTTTACTTTTTTTTTTTAACAAAAAAATGCCTTCTATTATTTTCTATTTTTGTATGGATGTTTCCATTGCATATTGTATTCAGGGGTTCTTGAGATTTGTCGTATCCCTGTTTAAGTAACCAAATCTGTTTCTGTTTCTGGTTACTCAGAACATAACATTATTGTGTGAGCAGTAGATCAATTTTTTACATATTTCAGTTGCATAGAAATGAAGAAGAGTTCATTGTAGATTTTCTGCTTACAATCAAAGCAATCATCTAGTTGCTTTAACCATTTTAAATTTGTAGGTACCTGTAGCCCCACTCCAAAATTCTGCTGAACCAGTCCCAAACCATTCATGGACATACAATTCATCTACTTCTGAAGATATATATTATGAAAAAGGCATTCCGAGTATGATAACTTGGAGCTATGGTGGCAATGATGTTGCAGTGGAAGGGTCATGGGATAATTGGACCTCAAGGTATGCAAAAAGAATAAAATCCCCCCCTACAATTGGCCTGAGACATCTGTTCTTGTGATTAACCTGCGTTAATGTATAGTATTTCTTGAGTTGCTGTAATGACTGCCTGTCTTTTCATTTGCAAGTTCTTTCTTGATTGAAAGGGATGCTTGTCTCCTGTTTAGTTGTTTGACTTTACAGATAGTCAGAGGCTCACGTTATGAATGCCTGTTTTGAATTATATAGTTTTATTTTTATGTACTTTTAACTCTAGAAAAAATGTCTACAAGTAAATAATTTATTGGTAATTAAGAAAATTAATTTGTTTGACATAAGCATGTCCTGCAGAAAGCCTTTGCATAGAGCAGGAAAAGACTTCACTATTATGTTGGTTCTTCCATCAGGAGTGTATCAGTACAAATTTATTATTGATGGCGAATGGAGATACGTGCCTGACCTGCCATGGATGACTGATGAGATGGGGAATGTCACCAATGTCCTGGATGTGCAAGTATATCCTCATAGTTTTCTCATCAGATCATGTACTGTTTTGTTTTGATTTCTAAACTTACGCTGGTTCATTGTTATACAGGATTATGTACCTGAGAATTTGGAAAGTGTGGCTGAGTTTGAACCTCCCCAATCACCAGATTCAAGCTACAATGGTCCATATCCTGGCCCAGAAGACTATGCTAAGGAGCCTCCTGCTGTTCCACCTCATCTGCATCTCACACTTCTTAATGTTCCTCCAGTGGAAGCCCCAGGGGCTGTGGCACGACCTCAGCATGTAATTCTGAACCATCTTTATGTAGAAAAGGGGAGGAGCTCGCAATCAGTCCTGGCTCTTGGCTTAACACACCGGTATCGATCTAAATATGTCACTGTTATCCTGTACAAGCCCCTCAAAGTGAAATCATGAGATGTGCACTAGTTTTGGATGGTTGTTGCCTTTCTTCCTTGATTGTGCCTTTTTTATGCACCAAATGAACTGAACTAACATAATTCAGTTCAGATTTAATCTTTTGTATGTTTTACATGATAAAGAAAGGCTCTAACATGTCAAATTCACCCTCAAGTTTTTCTGTGTATTAGGTGTAAAAATAGTGTCTGATTGACAACCTTTTTTTAAGTGTGAAACATGCCTGCTGAAATCAATGGACATGGAATGCCAATATGTTTTTCCCCAGACCAGGTGCAAAAGTAGATACTACTGGTAAACTTTGCTTGCAAGTTAAAGTCCCAAAACATCTGCTCCACAATAATTGGATCCGGAGCTGCTCCTCAACGTTTCCTCTTGGTTTGGATAACAATGAGTGAAGTTGGCTGGAACACAACCAAATTTATTGAAACACAAAACCAAGATTGACAATGTCGTGTTGTGAAAGTTTGTACAGTTTTGTCTGGTTGGTGTTGGTTATGGTACAGAGCTGCAAAACTAACACAAGGCTGGAGTAAATATATGTGGGTTAAGGTTGAACTTGAATGCTTCGTCTATTAATATTATACTTGCCCAAAAGTGGAACGAGCTCTTTGTACATGTTGTCAAGCAAGTCACATCTTATGTGCTTTAAGACTGCAAAATAATTTGAGTCTCGAGAATGAGCAGGATTGATAATTTGTTATTATCTTCTAGTTTGACAGATTTATCTATTGGTCTTGCGTATGATTTTTCATTTTCTTTTTCCTTTGTCCAGATCTAGACGTCACATAAGTAGGCAAAAAAAGAAAGTTGAAGGACTGGTCTTGTTACATGCTACACCATCAGTAAAAGGTTATGAAAGCTGACAGCTTTTGTGCTACAATAACGTCAAGTAAGGAACAATCCTATGCAGGGGGCTTCAGGATCTATTTTTGTGGAGTGGGAGGATCTATCAGGATCTATGAGTAGAGAAAAACTGTTACAGGAAAAGTCCGAGCTTTACTTTGGAAAATATGAGTCCTTATTTTTCAGTTCTCAGATTTCTAGTGCTATCTTTGGGGTTGGGCTGAAAATTTTTCTTAACATGAAGGTTTTATGTCACTAGAAGCATTAACACATTTTTAATATTAGTTGCTCCTAAAAATTCATGGGACCACCAGCTTCCAAAAAGTTTTGAACATTGCCTGCTGCTATAAAATCCATGGGCTATCTGATTGTCAAAAATGACTCAAAACTCTCAACAAAATTAACTAAATTATTTTAGATAATTCCTCTCCATAGAACCATAGCCTTATGTTTTTTTTTCTTAAATGAATTTTCTCTGCATGTAATGGTTATGTCATGCCCTTGTTTGAACCAAGGCCATTTTAGTGTTAAGCACACGAACTTACCACTATACCACAACTGGACTCCATAACGTGTTTTCTGCTAGTCTATACCCATTGTTTTGTCCCCTTTTTAGTTTCATCCCTTTCGTAGTTGTTTGGTGAACCCTTACTTTGCAATCTCAACTAACCTTTTTTAGTTGGTTGCAGCTCAATGTTCATTTAACGCTCTTACGCACACACAACCACCACATCTATGAATGAACTTTTGTATAGAAATTGCGTTGTATTTCTAAATGATCATTGCTATTATAGTATTATAAGTGCTTCCTTTTATAGTGTTTTTGTGCTCGTGTTGTTTTATATATATTTTTTTCTTTTCTTTCCATTGAATATATTTAGTCTTTAGGGTTAATGCCTCACATAGCCTTATTGTGCCTGTGTTGCATTATCCACTTTTTTTTTCTTTACCTTGGAATGTATTTAATATTAGGGTTAATGGTTCACTTCGCTCTTTCTCATCTCTTTTCATTTTTCTATGGTACTTGAATAATACATCAAGTTGTTGGCAGACTATTGTTATGAATGAGTTAATGAGTTTTATAATGAATGGTTTATAGGTTTAACATTTGTAAATGAGGCAGTAAGTTAAGTAGACTTGATTTTGGAGAAAATTTTATGATTAAGCGCATTTGAGTTGGAGTATTTTTGGGATAGGTTACCCTTCAAAAATTTCCAATATTTTACCTCCGTGAACATCACCTAGATGTAATGAATACTAAGTGAACCATTTATGTTCATGACAGATGGATTCTTGTGAACCAATGCTCTTAAAATATAGGTCTACGAGTTTGACACAAAAACTAATTATACAATTGAATCTTTGATCAAACATCACATAATTTAACAAATTAAAAAAAATAAAATTACTACCTACTTAATAAACCATTATCATAAGAAAATCTTCCATTAATCATTGTTTAAACAACAAATGAACATACGTGCCCTTTATAAATATTGATTTTAATTCGCTTTATTTTGTTTAGGTAAAAGAGCTTCTAACTTTGAGCTTGATCCCTCATTGATGACTTATTTTTTTCAAGCAAGCCGTTTAAAGGAGGAATATAAGGAAATTATAAATAAGTTTTTCCATACACGTATAAAGTTAAAGCTTACCATACATTTGATCCATACACGTATAAGTTAAAGCTAACCATACATTTGATCGAAATATCTATGTAAGGTGTATTTGATTGGATCGGAAGAGGACGTCTTTACTTTATAGAATAAAGAACACTAGGGGACGCATTAAATTTGTATCTATAGCCATTAATGGAATCTCTTTAACTCTGAATCAGCATATAATAAGTTTTGTTTTCATGAATCTTCCTCTCCAATGAAAACTTAGCATTTCAAAAATTGAATCATGTTGATATTGAGCCCAAACATTGCTGCAAATCTCTTTGCACATCTTCCATCATCTTAATGTTAGCCACCTGAATCAAGATTCAATGCCTTTTAGCATTGTAGCATATGGTACAAAATTGTTGGTTGATAGTCAGAGGGCCCAACCCTTGCTTCTTTGATACATTTAGGCATATCAATTAGACTATTCTCCATTCTTTTTTTGTGCACCTTCTAAGTTCAAAAGGTACATGTTTTTTCAAGTTTTATCACCTTGAAATGATGGAATGAAAGATTTTAATAACATCCATGAGATCAAGTAATCTATGGGATCAAGAACCACAACAAAAGAGCACCATGTTAATAAATCATAAGTCAGATTATTCTAGTAGCACTATGAAAATTTCAAACTCTTTTTAATGTTAGATCTTTTACTATAGATTTTGACCAAAAGGCTTGCCGTTTTGCGTAGCTTCGTCTCCTCATATAAAGTAGTTACGTCGAGAGGCGTTCTACACACAACAAGGGCTGAAAGATTCAGATTCCTGTAAACAATTAAGATTCAGATTCCCATGTAAACAAAATTCATAAAATGTGTAAATAAATAAATTCGTTGAAGCCAAATGTACAAAAAAATAGAAAAACTCGGGCAGTTATGGAGTGAAATCTGTAACACATTAAACAAAAAAATAAATAAATTCATGGAAGCTAAATGGATAAAAAAATAGAAAAACTTGGGCAGTTATGGAGTGAAATCATTACATTTGAAGAATATGAAAAGTCTCGCAGCATAGTCTCTTTAAATTAACTCATGTGAGCATATCAAATATTCTAATTGGAAGTAATTTATAAAGATATCTCTCGGCGTATTTTAGATATATGTTTTTTAAATATAAATATGCTAGTTAGGTTGTCCACATTTAGGTTGTCTTTTTAATTCATATGGATGTCATTGTAGATTGGACACTCTACGATGTAACATCCATGAGACCAAGTAGTATATGGAACCAAAAGCCACAACAAAAGAGCACCAGGTCAATAAATCAAAAGATAGATTATCCCATAAGCACTATGAAAATTTCAAACTCTTTTTAATGTTAGATCTTTTACTATGGATCATGATAAAAAAGCTTGCTGTTTTGCTTAGCCTTGTCTCATCATATAAATTAGTTAGGTTGTCCACATTCAAATTGTCTTTAGTAATTGATATGGATGTCATTGTAGGTTGGACACTCTGATGTAGTGTTGTTCTATATCCACAACTGCAACCATGACTTCATTTTCCAATTTTTCTTAGATATTGTCCATCTATGATCTCATATAAAAAATAATGTGGTGACTGAATCCTCAACTAAACAACTAATATCTTCACTTTCCCTTTAATTAAAATGTTATATATCAATGCTTAATGTATTACAAATAGCATTGACTTTTTTTTAATGTATAGCCTCCATAGCTTTAGCCATATGAAGTTTCTACATTTTCTCCATATATAGTGATCATGTATTCAAATTGTCAGATATCTCAATGGATTGTAGGAGTATTGCTTGTACTAAATAACATTGTGTGAGCACCTACAATGTGTTACTTTCATCATATTTAGCTAGGGTGTGGATTATTGTGGACTTTTCATTGCATGCAGAACATTGTTTAGTGAAGGGCTATCCCTAAGCCTTGCAGATGAATGAGCACTAAACTGATAAGAGGTTGCCCACTTGAGAAACTTGGGGTTTCAAATACCCTTGGATAGAACTTTTCACTAGTTTTCCATGGCTTGCATTGGAGTAACCTTAGTGCTATCATCACGAAAACATTGTCATTTAGTAATTTCTTGAGTTTCAAGTTCTCTACAAAATTGTAATACGAGTCATTAACATCCTTCAAGAAATAGTTCACTATTTTATTATTCTACTCACAGGTTATTATTTTACTTCTCTCTTATTGAGATAGTCTATGGTAAACTTTTATACACCACATTAGTTTTTCAATTGTGTTCTATTGGGGAAACCATTTTAGTTCACTAATGCACCATCAAGAACCACAAACAAAATCAAAACAAAGATTAAACCCACATTAACTTAGATGTCCATGGAATTTAGAAGGAAAAACTAACATTTCACATAAGGTTCTCAAGCGATAATGAAAACAAAACATTTGTCAAGTACACAAATGTAGTAATATATCAACATAGGCATATGTTTTTGATTAAAGGGGTAACAAAGTAGGTTTTGAAGGGGCCTTGGAAACCCTTTACAACATGTGAAATGTCAATGAGAGCACAACTAATAACAAAACCATAGACAAGCAGGTTTTGAAAGGACTTGAAACTTTTTACACAGTCAAGACAACAATAAATGGCCACCCCTCGGCACCATTGTAGCCAAGATGCCAAACACAGATGGTTTTGAAGGGACCATAAACCCTGTACAATAAAGCTGTAGCCTAGCTACCAAACAAACCAAACTTAGATTGAACACCTACACAATCCTAGGTCTTGTCCTAGTGTTCCAAGCACCCATGACCCGGGTGTGGGAAACCTAGGCATGTTTAGGAAAACCTGTCTTCCTTCTTTGAATAATCTTCCATAAAACATCATTCTCCAAGATCTCAAAATGAGGGGAGAGGAGAGGACTACCATCTGCTGCAGACCTGAATTGAGCCCCCACCATTGCAAAAAGAGGAGTTGAATGTTGTGCTAAAATCTCTAGTAGAGCAAGATTAGTAGGCTCATCACCCATTGGCATAAGGGGAAGGGGCTCCAAAGATGAGCCACCAACACTGGGCCTTGAGAAGAAGACCCATAAGGAGAAATCTTTGCAGTTGTAGCAACCCTAGGGGGTCCAACTTAGGAACAAGGGCCTTTGAGGCCTCATTCTCATCCTTAGAATCAAAATCACCAATAGTCAAATGATCATGGAGGGCATTCCTCCACCAAGTCATCTCACCCTTCTTTCAATGGGAACAAGGGCACTCCGAAAAAAGGTGTCCAATAGTAAAGCATCTCCTGCAGCAAAAGGGAAGACCCTCATAGTCGAGTGTCTGAGACGGTCTATCCCCAACAAGCAGGACAATATCCTCAAGAAGATTTTTAGAGGTGTCAATATCCACAAGAATACATGCATATGTAGTGTGGTTGAAGTTCAAAGACGTTGCATCCTCCTATAAAAAATGACCAAGAGCATTGCCAATAGATTCAAAGCATGAAACTTCCTAAAATTGGAGAGGGAGATTGGGTAGTTTGACCCAAACAGGCACAATACTTAAAGATTTTGTCATATGTGTCATGGTGGATTTTGTATCCTATACTATTTTGCATTTAGTTGTGTTCTTTCTAGGAGAGCACCTTAATTGTACTTATTGACAAATATCACAATCTTGTGTGAAGTCGAGTTCATTCTCCTAGCCTTTTTACCTATCCCATACATTTATCCACACTTTATCTATACATGCACACATTCTAATGCATTCATCTAGACCATGCATTAATGATGTCCATTTGTATACATACCCTAATACATCCGTTAGTTACCTTTATCTAATCATTTCTCAATATTGAGTCATTTTTGTAGATGTAGGGTTGATCCAAAGATTTTAAAATTAAAATTAAAATTTAGCCTTCTTACTCATTCTACTAGCCTTTGTGAGTTGACTAAACATATGTTTGTGCAATTTGATTTTATGTTCTTCTATTTAAAGGCACTCATTTGCATCTATTTCATATCTCTCATATCTTCTCACATTTGCTCATTCTAGAAACATTATAGGGAGTAGAAGCATTAGAACAACATTTTAGTTGGGTGCTTTAAAATATCTAGTATGCTTGTTGTTTGTTGATTTTTTACACATATTTCTAGGGGTTGGCCTAGGAGAACATGTTCCCTTATGACATGTTGACAATCCTCCAAAGGTATTTTTTAGATATTAAAAGTAGTTACTATATATATGGGCCTAACAAGTTAGTACAAGCTACATGTTTGGTGGTATAAAACTCAAATAACAATGAGGAAAAACAACTAGATTCCACAAGCCCAAAAAAGGAACTACTCAAGAGACAATAGGTATATTGTTACATACACCAACTTTTTACATCATATGTCAAAATAATTTTGAGTATCATTTACAATTACCATTACTAACCACATAAAGCATCAAATAGAATGATTTGCAACAAAAATTAATGTTATGAAAACAACAATAAATGTTTATAGAAGATACATTATCAATGTTGTGTCTGTTGCAACAAGGATCATGCTCTATCACCACATCAGTTGAAGCATGCTTTGCATTATCTCGATTATGGCAAAGATCATGGTCAATTTCCATTGCATCCTTTTCCTTCTGGAAAATGGTACGTGAGTTGTCTGCAAAGAAAATAGGAGTTTTTGGGCCATGAATTTGCATATGCTCAACTTTCTTCTCTTTGTAACCACTATTGTCAGCTTTACCACTATATCTTTCTAATTCCTATTCAACTCATTTTATGTCATCTTTATACACCAGTGCATTTTCGTGCACCATGCAGAAACTATCTTTGGGAATCTTAAGTACCATCATAACCTACAAAATGACAGAGAGGAGTGAAATCACAACTAGATTCCACAAGGCACCCCCTTTTGCCCTAGAATACTTCGTCATTCCTACTTCTCCAGATGTGCCAAATGATCTTAGAAGACAAGACATGTCAAAACTTATTAAGTTCTTTATTAGAGTTTTAATAAAACCAAAAAGAATTTCATGCTCAGTGATACCACACTTATTATCCCACCCTTTAACCTCCAAAAAACATGGACCAAAGATTTTTAGCATATTGGCAATCAAAGAAAAGATGCTCAAAATATTTGTCATTATTGCAGAAAAGGACAAACATAAGGGGTAAGTCTTGTATCACTAAGGATTAACCCAACAATCAAAGTTTTCAAAACAAGCAGCTATCTAAAACAAGATTTCTTTGGCTCAAGACAATTAGACCAAGCATGATTTGAGGATGGACTTCTAGTCCCTATTAGATAGGTTAATTTTCCAATTATTATTCACGTTAGAAAAAACTCCATGGGTGTCAAATAACATATGGTAAATCTTTTTTGGAGATACTTTGGATAGGGATGAACCATCAGTCCATGTTATGTTGTATACAATTTCGGTATTGAATCTCATTTTGACATGACATTTAACATTATATAGGGCTTTGTTAAGAACAAAAAAGGTTCTTCTCTATGAATCAAGGATAGAGAACTTGGCTTGTACCTCATCCCAAGTAATCAATTTACCATTGTTGGATATATCATTGAAATCTTTAATGTTCTTTGAAGACCATAATTTAGTTGAACATCCCTACAACAAAGAGGAGGTCTATTCTTCCAATCCAAGCTCCACCATATAGACCTAAAACTATTAAAACTCCTCTTTTCTTAAAAAAGCCTCATTCCTAGAAATTGTCTCATTGTGTTATCCCCTTTTTTGACCATGTCATTTTAAAACTTTTCACTTTCTCCAAGTCGACATATGTCAATCAAATTGCTTTCTTGAAAGTCGTGTCAATACTTCAAGTCATTTATAAAGGTGCTTTGTCATTGCAGTTTAACCGAGTATCAATTTTGGTTGTAGGTGATTTTGATTTAAACTTGGTCTTCTTGATTAGTCAAAAGTGTCTATCGAATTGTAAAGTTAATTATTGTCACGTGTCAGATTTAGATATTCATGTCAATAATAAAGCAAATGTTGTTCAAGTTTGGCAAAATAATTATGTGTGAAGGTGGAGGTATAACATGCATTTATAAGTTAAAAGTCAACATCTTAGTATGAAAGAATGTAGTCATGGGCTTAGTTTGCAACACCATAACACTTGAAAATTGTTGATTTTCTTATCAAACTAACATGTATAATGTGAACGAAGGCTCTTAGTATATATAGCAAGAGGGACGAACTATAATGCGAGCACTCACATGGTCAATACTAATTGATTATCTCTCTATGCACCTTGCAACATGAATGCAAATATAGTCCAAAGGCACATTATATATTATTGCATGAAGCCATATGTTTATAGTATACATAGAAAAGATAGATGATTATTTGATCAAGATTCATAGCATGAGATCCAAAATCAACAAGGAAATAGGGGATAGTATGGCATAATAGTTGTTGCCTGCTTGGTGGGGCTTATGTATTAGCAACACAATGCTACTTTTGGGTCCCATAGACTGCTTGGTCTCATGGATGTTATCAAAAACTTTCATTTCATTTCATAGACATAGGTTGCTAAAAAGCCTCATGCCTCCGCCTCCTTGCCATCCCATAAATAAAAAGACATTAAATTAAAAAAAGACACATTTTATATTATTTTTGATATAATAAGGCGGTAAACAAGGGGCCAAACCCTTACAAAAAAACCCAAAAAAGGGGAAGAAGGATCACGAAAAAGGAGCCACAAACAACAACACTGACAACCGAAAACAAAAGTAGCCAAGCTGCAGGGACTAGAACCCAGAAAAGACCAGGAACAACAGAACGACAACGCAAGCGCAGTAGTCCGACTGGAGAACAAACACCAAGGATCTACACAACACTAGATCCCGACCTAGAACACCTACCACCTTTGCCACTAGGGAGCAAAGGACCTTTCTTCCTATGCTGGACCACCGTCCAGGAGGGGTCAGAAGGAACAAGAGAAAGAGAAGAGGGCTCACGGAGAACCCCAACAGCTGTCGAAGAATCCAGACTTGGGGAAGCCAAGCCCGAAGAGGGAAAACTTGAAGAAGAAGAAGTCAGACCAGAAGAGGCAGGCCGACCCGAAGCTGGAGGAGCGGTCAAGTGAGCAGATAGACGATCAGAAGAGTCCGGAGGTAGCGAGGGAACTGAAGCAACAACTTTCTCCAATCCCTCAACAACATCCTCCGCAGGGAGCTCAACCTCCTAAGAGGAATCAACCCCTTGAGACGAATAGTCCTCCGGTGAAGCACTGATAGTCAGGTGGTCCACGAGAGCATCCTTTCACCAAGTAGCAGCCCCCTTGCACCACAAGAGAGGGAAACCAGAGGCTAAATGCTCGGTAGCAAAACACCGTCTGCATCTAAAAGGAATACCCTCGTAATCCAACAGTTGTTTCCAAGGTCTATCCCCCACCATCAAGACCACATCCCCATGAAGAGGTCTAGAAATATCCACCAGGATTCGAGCCACCGTAGAGTGTCCCATGAAAGATGTTGTAGAATCAACCTTGAGGAAATGTCCAATAGCATTACCAATGCTCTCGTAGCAAGTATCCTCCCAAAATTGGAGAGGGGGATTTGGGAGATGGACCCAAACAGGTTTGATGTTGAGCGGCTCAGTTAGGGGATTGAAGGAGAGAGTCCAGGGCTTGATGGAGAGGGAATGCTCCCCCCACAACCAGACCCTGCTATTGAGCACTAAGTCTCGTTGCTCTGAAGAAGCAAATGTCACAATAAAAAAACCTCATGCACTAGGGAACAACTCAATCTTACCTTCAATAAGAGGCTTCTAAGACTCTATGACCTAGTGGTGGAGATTGGGCAAAGAGGGCCAGAGTCCATTAAATCTGCAGATCACACTAGTGTTGTGATAAAATTCTTCATTTTCAGTGATCTCAGGTCCACACACCACAACAGGAGACTCCCAGGCACAAGGGATAGGCCGGGAACCGAGCCGGGATGAGCGGGATCGAGCACCAGCACCAATCATAGTAGCATCAAAAGATTTCTTTGGGCCCTCAGGAGCCCGAAGCCCCTTAGCAAGCCCACCAACAACATCAACCCCAGAAGAAGGCATGCCAACACCCTCACCAGAGCCATTAATCTGATCCATGAGAGGCAGAGCCCCAAGCACAGCAATCCCAGGAATGGACCCTTGCCCACCCGCAGTAGCCCCAAGCAAAACACTAGTCCCCTGGGTGACCACTGCCATTGCTGCCTGCGAAACAAGAACCACACCAGCACCTGAAAGATCAGGCGTTGACACCCTGGCATCGAGCGCCCAACAAACTATTCATCGTGGTTTGAAAAAGTTTCTTGCCCAGAGCTCCGTGCCATCGCATTTTGGTTCCTTTTTGCGAAACATTTTATATTGTTAAGTGAAAAGGGAGAGTGAACTTGCAATGCATATTTGCAAATATTAACATATTGCAAACATGATTTTGATTCCCTCCACTCTACAAAGATAAATGGACATAACGTAAAAGATGAGAAAAGACATTAGTCATATTATATATGGGTCATGGGTTTATTTTGCATGTTTCATAAGTTTGCTTAATGTTAATTTGTTCTGCCACATTCATACATTATATTACAAAAGTGGGGGTAGACTTGTAAGATATGTGACTATATATGCCAAACTCAAGTTAAACTTTGCTAGCATAATATAAAAGCTAGTATATAGACTTATGCTACATGAGCACAATTTTTTAAAGCTTGCAAAATAGGTTGGGCTTATCTCACACTTTAAGCTTTGACCACTTAGGTGGCACATGTGGGGCTTCCTTGATCCATCCCTTTCACCAACACCTCCCTTAAGTCATCACCGTTAATCGTTATTGTTGCCCTGATGTCAAGTGCTAAAGTTTAGTGGATGCCTGTAAAGTGTTTGATCACATAAAAGAACGAGATGGCCTCTCATGAAATATGACAATTGCAACATACATAAGATATGGGTGTCTTAATGAGGTAGTCACACTATTTTACCATATGCAACAAACAAGTCTCCAACCTAATAGTTTACATTTGCAAGTGTACTCCTAAGTTGTGTCAAAATGGGAGCTTTGGAATAGGGTATAGGTATCCATAAAAGCACAAAGGATAGAGGAATTTTATCAGATGTTGTAGTTGGAAATGCTCTGGCAGACATGTATGAAAAATGTGGAAGCATAGACAAGGCACATGAATTGTTTGACTGAGTGCCTCAAAGAAATGTGGTCTCATGTAATGCCATGATTATAGAATATGCACAAAATGGATTTGTTGAAAAGGCTTAGGAAACTTTCAAGAAAATGCAATTAGAAGGTGTAAAGCTAGACTCCACAACCTTTGCTAGCATCCTCCCTGCCTATGTCAAAATGGGGGCTTTGGAATAGGGTATGTACATCCATTAAATGATAAAGGATAGAGGAATTTTGTTAGATGTTGTAGTTGCAACTACTTATGCACAAATGTGGAAGAATAGACAAGGCATAGGAACTATTTGAAAGGATGCCTCAAAGAGATGTCATTTCATGGAAATCCATGATTGCAAGATATGCAAAATGTGGAAGCATAGACAAGGCACATGATTGGTTTGATAAAATGCCTCAAAGAAATGTATTCTCATGGAATGCTCTAATTGCAAGATATGCACAAAATGGATTTGTTGAAAAGGTTTTATAAACTTGTAATATTAAAAATTGCATAACCTTGTAATTTCATGCTCTATTTTGGCCTTGCTTTAGTGTTCGTTCCCTTAGTTTGTTTGTACGATCATTTTAGCCCCTTGCATTAGCCTTTTCCCCTCCCATGGTGCTTAGGCCTTGTTTCTTGTGTTATCTTTTTGTCAAGTTTTGTTGTCACCTTTGTGTTATCCCTGTGATTTTCTAGTGTCTTATTATTTTTGAGCCCAAATTGTCTAGACACTAGCGCTTCATGTAGATGTCCGTGTGACACACTAATGTCCCGTGATAGTTTCTTGTTTGGTGGTTGTTTTTGAACATTTCACCACTTGTCACCTTCACGAGTTAGTGATAATGGCTTGACATGAATCCAAACAGTTTGTCAACCCCTTTCTCTTCCCTCCTCTCTTTTTGAATCTATCTTTTTCTCTCTTGGCTCTCTCTTGGCTCCCTCTCTTTTTGGGATTCTCTCTACAACTCTCTACAACTTTCTACAACATTCTCCTTCAACTCTTTTTCTCTTTGCTTCTTCAAGTCCCTTTTGTGATAGGTAAAAATCAGGTTGATAAGATCAAGCATAGCAATTGAAACCCTAATCCTACCATCATCAAAGAATCTAATCCAAATGAAATCAAAAGCATGCAATTCAAGAACAATATCACCTAGATTATATGATTCCTTGTTTGTGATGTGGATTGCTTCTTCAACAATGAACAATTATGAAGATAAAAGTTGCCATGATGGATGGATGATAATGATAATATGCTCAATGGATGCTAAAATGCTCAATATGCTCAAGATGATAATGTAGACGCTATATGAATGCTGGATATCTAGATAGGGAATGAGAGGGTGTTTATATAGAACTCAACCAAAATCAATCAACGGTGGAGATTTGGTGGCTATGTGAATGGCTAAGATGAATTGATAGTCATAAGTGAATGTGTAGATGACAAGTGGAGGGAAGATAAGGCTTATGTGTGACCGTATACATAAAAAGTACTACATGTGAAAGATATTAAATAAAAGATGGACCACTTATCTTTTTAAATGAAAGAGGCACACATGTCAGCTCATTGAGATAAATGATAAGAGGAAATTAATTAAATAAAATAAATTTATTTAATTAATTGGAAAGTGGGTTTGTGAATGGAATTTTAATTAAATAAATAAAATTTATTTAATTAAAATAGATAGAAATAAGATAATTAAATAATTAAAGATTATTTAATTATAAATTAGAGAAAATAGAAGAAATAGCTAATGAATTAATTAAATAAATATAAATTTATTTAATTAATAGAAGAAATAGGTGCTTTTGATGAATAGAGAAATTGCTCAAGTGTGTTAGACAAATGCAGATGGTAGATAAGATGATATTTGAATGCTAATGATAATTAGGTCAATTTTGGGTGTCTACATTTGGCCCCTCTTTGATACAATGCTCGTTAGAGCGTTGTGTGAAAGAAGATACGATGATTTTCTCGACGAACAAGGTTATGCCCTAGTGTAACTGGCAGGTGATGCCCCCTTGAGAGGTAAGCCAGGCTAACTAGGAAGGGCTGGGTTGGCTCGTGATAAAATGAAAGGCTAGAAAACAAGGTAGACACGAAGAAAATGGGGGTTGGGTGGGATATGAAGGGGATGGTATAGAAGAATTAGGGTTTGGACAGGGGCATCAACTTCTTGGAGGACAGGTGGATCATGATCTATGGCTTCAGTTATGGGACCTCTTAGACATGGCCGACCAAGTGTAGGACCTAGAAGTGGACAAGGAGATGGGGCTGCCAGTAGTCACTAGGGCTACTTTGCTGTGTTGTATATTATTGTATCATGATAAGGCCTATGGGCTAGTTGTACATACATTCTTTGATGGCTCATAGATAGCCCATGTTGTACTTGTAGACCCTTGTATATTGGCACATGTATATATATATATATATGTGATGGTTTTGGTTACATATGTGATGTTGGATGCACTTATGGTATTATGATGGTTATGCATTTTGTATTTTCATGGTTTATATGGATGTTTATGCAAACAATATGAATATGCAAATGGAAATGTCTTATGCTAATGATAATGCAAATATATAGATGGTAATGATATGATATGGGCGTATGCATGTCTAACACGCTTGTTTTACAGGATAAGGAATACAGAAAAGGACAATGGAGGAAAGATTGATCTTGGTTGAGGACTATATAGGCGTATGATGGAATAGATAGATGAAATGACAACTTTTAAAAGTAATTGCTCAGAAAAATTAAAGAAATGCAATCCTTATGTTTGATATAGCATATGGATGTTATGCACCAGGGTATAAAAGACCAAGGTGTCGATATATCCAATGCAAAACTAGCATATTACAATCTTGTCTGAACACATGAGGTCAAGATGTTGAGCCAACATACACAAGATATGAATAGCAGCTAGTGTTCCGAGATGGACTTTGATGCTACAAGCAATGGTTTGAGCTTATCTCCACTACACATAGTGACACCTTGCTGGTTATATGTATGGAGCTAGTCTTAACATAGAATAGTCTCAAATGCATAAGAGACTATTTATCTTCTTAGATACTAGAGATATTGATATGTAAGATGCTAATCCCAACACGTACAAGATACCAGTATGCATATGAAGAGAATAAGATCATCCCGCAGACATGGCATACGAAAGCAATATGACCATGCCCCATTTCGTACGTCATCGCAATGTACCAAGATATGATAGATCAAGGTAGTCTTGATTAGGCATAGGAAAGGGACAAAAGATAAATCAAAAGATAAAACAAAAGATACTGTCATCATGTTCTCTTGCCAAATTTAAGTGCTCTTGGATGGATTTAAGCTGGCACCTTGTTTGAGAGGAAAGTTGCATCCTGTTGAAGGCTAAATATGTTGATAAAAATGCTATAGCAAATGTTGGCTTAAGGTATGCAGACAAATAGCTTCTGGCTTATTCTTGATTGGTTAAAGTGCTTGAGATTTCACTGATGTGCATAGTCTGCTTCTTACTTGAGCTAGTCAAAGAGAAGAAGATGGAAGATGAAAGAAGATGAAGAAGATGGGGTGAATCATTTGTGCTTGAGTACTGGATACTTCCTTCGTATTCCAAACTGCCTACATACCTTGTGTCCACAGGATCAAAGCACATTTATGATGATGAGACATGATGAATATGTAGTTCTGGGTTTGTTGATGATATAAGTGATGAAAGATAGAAGAAAGTGAGATGAAAGATTGGAGGATGATTAGAAGAAAGATGAAAGATGGATGATGGAAAAGGGGGTATCGTCTATGCCTAAATCAGAGTGCTTCCTTCACATCTCAGATTGCCTACAAACTCTGTATCCACGGGATCAAGGCTTTAATGATAGAGCTGTGATGTAGTTCTTGCTTATTGTGTTGATGGTTAATGTCAAAGGATAAATTTTATTGCTTGGATTTTTGGGATGTTTTGATTTTTTTGGGATGTTTTGCTATTTTGGTGTTTTTGGTGATTGTTGCACTTCAGTCCTAGTTGCAAATGTTTGCCATGTTTGAAGTTGGATGTGTACTGTGCTTGAAGTTGAATGTTTGTTGTGTTTGAGCTTGGGTGTTTGCTGTGTTTGAGCTAGAGTTGTAAGTATCCACTTCCAAATAAGGCTCAACAAGTACCCCTAGTGTGGGATGATGTTTATTGTGGAGAGGCTACAATGGATGAGTTGGTGTGAACAAGATGCTAAGGTGCCAAATAATAAAGTTACCCCAACGAAGTCCAAACTATGAAATCTAGCATGGCAGAGGCAAGGCGGAAAGGCTTTTATTATGGATAAATGGACAACAATGTTTGTACAAGGTGAATAGATGGATCATGATGTGGATTATGTAGGTAGGATGGGTGAAGCATGCTATGAAAAGATGTGATCAAACAAACTAAGCAAATGATGGAAGCTGGTCTCTACACATAGTGCTTGTTTGCTAGGTTTTCACTATGGTACTTATCCGAGGCGCCTGTTTACCAGGTTTTCACCAGAGGACGAATTATTTATCTTGTACTATTTTTTTTTGATGGGATGACAATTACACATGGCACCTATTTGCTAGGTTTTCACCATGGTAATGGATAGGAAGGACTCAAGTGTCTAATGCTATGAATTTTGGTAGTCCCGTTAGAGAGTGATGTTGTCGTATGGACCATGCCATTATGCTCATAGATGTTGGTAAGGGATTATATGGAAGATAGATAGATTATGATGGAAATGCTAATGGATTATGGAGGGCTTATGCAAGAATGGATGAAACATTTATACAAAAGCATGGACCATAAGGATAAAATGATGGGGAATATTTAGGATAATGGATGAAGGTGGAGGGATGGAAGTATGTGGAAATGTTACGGAATGTAATTGGAATCATGACCAATGGTTGCACACATTGTGATAAGCATTGAAGCTTTTGATGGAAAGGTAGTGTAGGAAGCAAGAGTGATATTCGTTTATGAGATGGATGATGGAATGATTTAGGTACCCACATAGACTGAGTATTTTTATGATTTTTGCTTTGTTTGTGGGATTTTTAGATGGAATGGAATGTTTGGATGGAATTGGAATGTGAGCTGGAAGGGGATGATTGGGATTTTTCATTTAGGATAAGGATGCCTCATTCAGTTTGCTCAGGAACCCAAACCATTTTGGGCATGGGCTCTTCTTGTGGAGTTGTAGGCTTAGCTAGCTTTTTAGATGTAATAGGCTGTGATTCTTTGAATTGGTGCCCTATCGCATGATAATCTTTAGGATTCTTGGTAGGATTTTTAGCTTTAGATGTAGAGGCATCCAAATTTATGTTTTTGAATCCCCTGGATTTGACGGAAACGGAATTGGCGGAATGAGGGGAAGCTTTATGTTTACATAATGTGTGCATTTTTTGGTCATGATTAGGAATGTAATGATGCTTATGGAGAAAGGGATAATTAGGTGTTGGTAGTAATGGAGGTAAAGAAAATGGAGGGATATTAGGAGTTGGAAGGAGTGGAGGTAAATTAGATGGTGGAAGGTGTACAGTCACATGCTTTTGCAAGTTATAGGATGGTGGAAGTGGCAGATATGGAGGTAAAGTTGATGGTGGGAGTTTAGGAGTTGGAAGAAGTGGAGGTAAATCAGATGGTGGAAGGTGTACAATCAGATACTTGTGGGATTTAGAATGGAGTTTTTGATGGGAAATGGTGGAATTAGGATGGATGGAGGAATTACCAACATCTTTAGCTTGGGAAGGCATGCGATTGACACTAGGACTAGGAATGTTTGGAGAACTAGACTTGAGTTCATCATTAGATGGAGACAAAGGGGTGGCAAAAACCATCAAGATAGAGGATCCCAGAAAAAGATTGGTGAGATGAAAGGAGGAATCGTCAATAGTATCCGAATTAGAAGTCTCTCCTACCAAAGAGGATCTAGCTTCTGTATCAGAAATGGATGTGGATGAAGATTCTTTCAATGTGCACTCACCTAGACCATGTTTAGTGTACTTAATATGAAGGTTTGGAGTGGCTAGGTTAGATGATGGCTTAAATAGGGCGGATGGATCCACATAAGATGAAGATGGATATGCTTCGGTGTTGATAGGAATACGATTAGGACTTTGGTATTTAGCTTGAAAAGCACGACAAAACTCAAAGGGATTAGGATCAGCATAAACAACAACTTCAACACCGTTATGTGGAAATTTGAGGCATTGATAGTATGTGGAAGGAACTGCTTTGAGGGCATGGATCCATGGAAGACCAAGGATGATGTTATAAGGAAGGTCAATGTCAAGAACTTGACAACAAGTGTCAGTAGTGACAGGACCAACTTGGATGGGCAAATGGATAATTCCTTTAGTATCTCTCTCGACATCATCATATGCTTTGATGGTAATGACCTTGGAGGTGTCAACATCTTTCTTAGAATATCCCAATTCTTTGATTAGTTTTAAAGAACATATATTAAGACCAGCTCCACCATCCACTAAGATTCATTTGATACGACATTGGTTGACACACACTTCTATGTGGAGGGCTTCGTTATGTGAAGGATGGACAGAAGGTTGAAGATCTTTGTAAGATAAGGTGAGATGGCAAGGGGCTGCAATGCTAGCTACCATAGATTGGAATTGTGTGGTATCAATATTTTTGGGCACCAAAGATTCTTGCAAGGCTTTGTCGAGGATAGCTTTGTGGGCAGGGGATATGCGAAGCAATTTAAGAGTGGAAATATGCGCAGGTGTTTTACCAAGGTGATCAAGGATATTATAGATAGAAGATGGTCAAGGAGGGTTGAAAGGTGCCCCTTGAATGGTAACATGACCTCTTCGAGTAGTTATAGTGCAGTTGGGTGCTTTGCCTTAAATGGTGATGGTAGAAATGTGAGCATGGTCAATGCGGCCAATCGTGGATGATTCATAGTTGTAGTGGATAGCATTCCCTGCGTGGGGGTTACTTGTCTTATCATGAGATGGAAGTGGATTCTTGAAAGCATCTAGGTCATAGTTTGATGTTGATTGTTGTGCTAGTTGTGATGTTGCCAGTGTGATTTTGATTAGGCCTTGATCAATGCAATCTTGAATGACATGTTTTAAGTGCATGCAACCATTTTTTTTGTGTCCTTTAACCCTATGATATTCGCAATATTCATTCTCTTTGTACCAAGGAACTTTGAAGACCGGTTCAGCGTTGGGTGGTGCGTCAAGCAATATGACATCTCCTGCTTGGAGAAGCTTGCGAAAGACAACCTCCATGGGTTCCCCTAAGGGAGTAAATGGTCATCGAGGATTTGAAGTTTGTCTTTGTCGAGTTCGTTGAAAAGGTTGATTTGTTGTAGATGCGGCTTGGATGTTGATAGGAGCTTTTACTGTTTGGATGTTCTTTGCATCTACAATACCATCATTAACAACATTCTTGTTCTTGTTCCAAAAGCAAGTTTTGTCATTTGATGATTGTGAATTGTTGTCTCTGAAAATCTTGATAGTGCCCTTAGCAATTAAAGCATGTTCAATGGTGGTTCCTTTGGAGATGAGTTCATCAAAGGTGCTAGCACTTTGTAATTGTAGTTGGAATGACAACTCGGGATGAAGATTTTGAATGAAGATATCGAGCTGCTATTTCTCAGGAATTTCCCATGATAGTTTTCTAGCTATGTTGCGCCATCATTGAGTAAATGAGGAAAAAGCTTCACCGTTGTGTT
Organism: Cunninghamia lanceolata; assembly: GCA_027924645.1. Taxonomy (NCBI): domain Eukaryota; kingdom Viridiplantae; phylum Streptophyta; class Pinopsida; order Cupressales; family Cupressaceae; genus Cunninghamia; species Cunninghamia lanceolata. The sequence goes on from BSBN01001153.1 coordinate 1,306,514, forward strand.
GTTTGTTATTGACAAGATCATTCATGTTTACCTCATGTTCGATGTTAAAAGCGAAATGAGATCAAAATTTGTTTGCTAGTTTTGCAAAGGTCTTAGTTCCTGGAGGTAAATGATAGAACCATTCGAGAGCTTGTCTCGCTAAGCTTCAGGGGAATAGTCTCAAGAGATATGTGTCATCTTGAGCAACATCAAGACATGCGACATAGAATGCTCTAAGATGGTCATCCAGATTTCCTTTTCCTTTATATTTGTCAAATTGTGGAACTTCAAAATGTGGCGAAAAAGGTGTCATATGAAGTGACTTGTCAAACGGATAAGTGCATATATCTCCTAAGGAAAATGTCTTCTTGGTTTTCCCTACTGCTTTGTTAATCATTTGTTCAACATCCGCTTGAGATAATTGCTGTTATTGCAAAGGGGGTTGATAGTTGGGAGGTGAAATGTAATGTTGTGTATATTGTGGTTGTTGTTGCAAAATGTATGTAGGTATGACCATTTGTTGAGGTTGTGTACTCACATTATATGTCAAAGGATTGGTATCTGACACATATGTGTTTGAGGAGTTCTGTCCTTGAGACACAAGTGGTGGTTGGGTATATTACGATGGATTAGCTCTGAGGTTTTGCATCACATGGGAAGTGGAGGATGGATTGGTGTTGGTCAATGGTTGCGAATTGGAAGTTGGATTTGTATTATGGTAAGCACCAGAAGGATTGGCGGATGAAGACAAATAGATGCTTGGATTGTTGTTTTGGACAACATAAGGATTGGTGGATGACGACAGATGGACATTCAGGTTTGTGTTTTGGACAAAATGAGGATTGGTGTACGTCATGTGTTGGGTGACAATGGGTAATCCTTGAGTTGCATAAGATGGATTGATGGTTTGCAAAGGATTATATGGAGGTGGGTTAACATAAGAGACAAGGATGTTAGGAGTGGCTTGTGATACAATAGGTGGATCCATCATGTCAATGAGACTAACATTGGGATTGTATGGTGTGTGGGATGGATTCGTGGAGATCACGGAGACCATATTGGAAGTGATAGGGATGTAAGATGGGGTTTCCACATGTGATGCAATAGGAGTGGTAGTTTGTGATGGTTGCGAAACTTGTATGGTAGGTGGTGTTTGGGTAGCTTGTGAAACTTGTGGAATTTGTGGTATAGGGATGGCTTGTGAAACTTGCAGAGTTTGGACTTGTGAAACATGGACAACTTGTGACACTTGAGGCACATATATGGTCATGGTAGGAGCTGGGGTGTGTTGTGAAACATGGAAAGGTGGAATGCTCAAATTTTGTGAAAAGAAAGGAAGTACATTGGTTGGAGTTATCAAAGGTTCTAAAGTGTACTTCGAGTGTGGTGGATTGGATGGTGTAGCGGTAGCTAATGAGGGAAATGGATTAGAAGGTGGATTCAAAGGTGTGGCTATAATAGTTGGTCCCTTTGCAACAACAACAGGAGTGTTAGAATCATGCTCTTGAATAGCGGATATATCAAAGTCACTTGGTAATTTGGCTCCCATGCGGGCAAGTTGCAAGACGCAACGATTAGGATTAGATAAAACAAGTTTCTCAACTTGGTCCCATACATGTGTGTCTTGAAATTTAGATAGGTCCTCTTGGGATTGTTCTTTGTAAGTCTCTATGAATGATTGAGGTTGCACTTGATGTGAAGATGATGGTCCAGCGGTGTATCCTTCAGGGACAAACATATAAGAAGGCATACCAGTTGTGAATTGGCTTGCATCTTTAAGGGGTGTTGATTGCGATTGTTGCATTTTGGCTTCCATCTCAGCTTGCAATTTTGCTTCCATTTCAACTCTATTTTGGCTCCTAGCTTGAGGCATGATGTTTGATGTTGAAAGTTGGACTTGGCTTGTCAAGGTTGAGACCCAAAAGGTGATGGTTGGCTGATTGTTTGGTTGGTGTTGTTGTTTTGCTAGTTTGCTGTTTGCTTTGGTTTTCTAAATGGTTGCTTGGTTGCTGGTTGTTGTTGTTGTTTTGTTGTTGTTGTTTGGTTGTTGTTGTTGTTGGGTTGATCTTCCCTAGAGGATATCTCACACACTCAAGGGAAACACTGGTTGCTAATGTTGCTTGCTGGTATTGCTAGGGCTAAGTAAAGCCAAAAGGATGGTGTTTGGTTGCTGGTTTTGCTGGTTGGTTACTGTTTTGGGGTCTCAAAAGGACAAAAGCTCAAAAAGTCCAAGATTTTGATATGCTCAAGATAGGAGGCAATGTTCAGGTGTTTGTAGATGTTTAGAGGATTGTCATAAAGCTGATAACAGAGCTAAAGATGGATGAAAGTGTCACTGATTGGGCTGGATGTATATTTATTGCAGATGTTTGATTAGAGGCGAGTGGTAATAGCTTAGAAGTGACACAGATAAGGTCAAAAGTGACTGGTAATAGCTTAAAGGTGACCTAATTTAGTTTTAGAAGACAGACTATAGTATTGACTAGAAGCGAGCAGGTTTGCCTAAGGCGATCAGTTATAGGTCAAAACTAATTTTCTGCGGTTTAAAAGCGATGCAGCTTATGCCAGAAGCGAGCAACTGCTATTTAAAAGTGATATGGATTTTGCAGGAAGTGAACAACTGCTGTTTAAAAGTGATTTGGGTTATAGTATGTGAGCAGTTAATGTTCAAAGGTGGTCTGTGTCTACCAGGAAATGTGTTGAATGATGTTTTTGACAAGAAAATAGTGATTTTAGTCACTCACACTCACAATAATCACAAAATTGTACAACCTAGGCTAGGAAAATGATTGTATTTGTTGAGTCCCCTTGCTGTGCTTATTCAAAGAGGATAGCTTCAGGATCTTGGTAGCACCGGCTCCCCTCCACGGCACTCACTTCTCACGCATACCAAGATCTAGGTTTCCCAAGGCTTCTCCCCCTACCAAAGCTTTGGATTGTGTTTGCTATCTCTACTAAGAACCACGTGAATCAGGGTAGCTTCAAAGGTCCCACCTTTTGCGTCAACAAATAGAGGGTTTTTGGCTACTACACAAGGTTGCTAGTAAGGGCATCCGTTCGGGTGGCTATACGTGCGGTAGCACTACTCTCCATTATGGAGTTTCCCACCCTTCAAGGGTTATACCTTGGAGGGTTTTGGGGGAGGTTGGTTGTCGGTATAACACAAAAACACCCGTTGTTTGTGGCTTTTGAAACAAACACTTTTCTTATATAGCGGTTTGGAAAGACTTGGCTTTAGTCTGTTACCGCTTGGGTCATACCCCTTCTCACACCGGGAAGACATGCCCTCTAAAGATAATAACAAGTTCTCATGCACCCAAGATCCATTTGATAGGTAAGGGGAGAGGATACTTTTGCTATTAAATTTGGGTTACAAACATGCACATTCAAGCAATCAAGAAAGATAAAGCAAGCACATAGTAAACAATGATTCTTTTTAAGCACCAAGCCGAAATGTTCCTAAATTAGTGATAAAATCAAAAGTCTTGGACCGATTGGAGTTGCAATAGATATGTTAGTAGTTTGATAACCTCCTTTTCTTAGACAATCGATAAGATGCTGCAGAAATAACTGATTAGTAGCCAAGAAAACTAAACTGCAAATGATAAAACTAAAAGCAACATAGTTACCAGAGGTGATCAACTGTTGATCAGAAGCGATCTGTATTTGGCTGAAAGCAAAATGTTATTGCTCAGATGCGATGCAGATAAACTGAGATGCGAAATGATATGGCTCAAAAGCGACATAGAAAATCAACAGGCAATTGATTATGACTTATAAGCGACTCAGATTTGCAAAAAAATAGATATAAACAAAAAACCCTAGTTTACAGAAGGCGATCCAGACAGCTAAAAGCGATCACTGTTAGATTAAAAGTGTTAGCTTAAAAGTGATGCAAGAGACTCTAAACGACTACTGTTCGCTCAGAAGTGATCCAGAAAATGCTGAAAGCGGCAGGTTTTGGCTTAAAAATGATGCATGTGTTCGGGAAGCGACTAGTTTTCTCTCAGAAGTGACTGGAACTTGCCGTAAGCACTTGAAGAATCTAATCTTCACAAAAAACAACTTTAAAACAACAAAGTTAATCAAGGACGTGAGTCCCACCGGGCATGCCAAAATGTGATAGGTAAAAAATAGGTTGATAAGATCAAGCATAGCAATTGAAACCCTAATCCTACCATCATCAAAGAATCTAATCCAAATGAAATCAAAAGCATGCAATTCAAGAACAATATCACTTAGATTATATGATTCTTTGTTTGTGATGTGGATTGCTTCTTCAACAATGAACAATTATGAAGATAAAAGCTGCCATGATGGATGGATAATAATGATAATATGCTCAATGGATGCTAAAATGCTCAATATGCTCAAGATGATAATGTAGACGCTACATGAACACTGGATATCTAGATAGGGAATGAGAGGGTGTTTATATAGAACTCAACCAAAATCAATCAACGGTGGAGATTTGGTGGCTATGTGAATAGCTAAGATGAATTGATAGTCATAAGTGAATGTGTAGATGACAAGTGGAGGGAAGATAAGGCTTATGTGTAACCATGTACATAAAAAGTACTACATGTGAAAGATATTAAATAAAAGATGTAGTACCACTTATCTTTTTAAATGAAAGAGGTACACATGTCGGCTCATTGAGATAAATGATAAGAGGAAATTAATTAAATAAATACAATTTATTTAATTAATTAGAAAGTGGGTTTGTGAATGAAATTTTAATTAAATAAATAAAATTTATTTAATTAAAATAGATAGAAATAAGATAATTAAATAATTAAAGATTATTTAATTATAAATTAGAGAAAATAGAAGAAATAGCTAATGAATTAATTAAATAAATATAAATTTATTTAATTAATAGAAGAAATAGGTGCTTTTGATGAATAGAGAAATTGCTCAAGTGTGTTAGACAAATGCAGATGGTAGATAATATGATATTTGAATGCTAATGATAATTAGGTCAATTTTGAGTGTCTACACCTTTCAAAGTGATATTGTTTTTGTTCTTTGTTATTGTAAGCATTTATTTTGTTGTACCCTTGAGCACCTTGCGATCGTCATATCCCTTCTATTTCTTTCATTATGGTTTTCATTATTTGCACAATCACAACTCTTACCATTCCCAGGCACACTTGGGAAATGAGCATTCACACACTATTTTCTATTTATCTATCTTGGCTGCTGTGGAGATAGAAATACCAAAGCATGGGTTTCACTTGAAGGCAAATCACCAAATAGTCCCAACATTTTTTTTGTCTTCAACTATAGGTATTTGGGAGATTATTCAACCACAGAGAGGTTTTGCTAGTATCTCTTCCCTTCTCTTATCCATTTTATTATTTCATTTGATTTATTTAGTTTATCTTTATTATTTTCATTTTTGTTATTATTTAGTATCTTGTTGTTGTGTTCCCTTTTTTGGTTTTGTAGATTGGGTGAATTGCTGAGTGGATTTTTCGTGTTTTCTGGGATTTATTTGATTTTTTGGGCCATAGAGACGAAAAGACTTAGTGCGGATTTCTACACGACATGCTAACATCCTAGACAGTGGCTTCCTCCTTCTGGCTCTAGGTTCCTCTCTTTGTCCTATTTTTGTCTTTGTAACTTATTTCTGTAAATTATTTTCTAGTTTCTTGTAAGTTAGTGTTTTCCATTCCAACACATATTTAATGTAATATAGAAAGTTAGCAGTAGCATAATTTTTATATTACAAATTTTTCAAGCAAATACAATTGGTAGGTGTAAAGCTAGACTTCACAACTTTTTCCAGCATCCTTCTAGCCTATGCTAAGTGTAAAAGTTTGGTGGATGCCCTATTCTTTTTGGAATGTGTATTGCCTAATGTATTACATATTTTTTTAACTAGTAGTATGGTTACTATGACACATGGGGAGATACTATTAAAATAAAATCTCAGAAAGAAATTGTAAGGTAAATTCTAATCATGTCCTATTATTCACATGAAATATTTTGGTATTAGAATTAGAGTTTCATATCTACAAGTAGTGGAGACAAACTCCTACAACACATTGAAGGCTCTTACAAAATCATACTTGTGCCATGTGAAGAGTTACATTCTATTTTTTTTTAAACCAAAGGTGCTTAGCACCTGATATATATATATATATAAGGCGATTTACATAGTAAAGATATTACAAAATGGGCTTTTAAAGATCCTAAGATATAACATGAAAAACTAGAAAACCAGAAAACTAGAAAACCCATGCCCATCCAAGTAACATACAATAGAACATAATATCCCCATAGAAAAAAAGCTCTTAAGACAACTAGATATGAGCTTTATAGCAATGTAACAGATACAACACTAGATAGGTTGCTCATTGATATTGATATCATGGTGGACATTTTCTTCAATGACATCTCTCCTTCATCTTCATCTACATCGTCTGGAGGTGGGTTGTGAGGATGGATCAACAACATAATAGCATCAAAAACATCTTGCACTTAGGTCACAAGATCATCTCCAATCTCTTGGTGGTGAGACTACAATGAATTATGAAATGTGACAGGGTAGGCATTAAAAATCCCATGCTTTACCACACTGTAAACACATTGAACAACAAGAATATGTTGAATGGCTATGATTTTAAACAATCCTCCCACCTTGGCTTGGCACATGTTGAAGAGATCATAGTTGGATATAGCATTTTCAAACCCCTCCAAACACAACACACTTAACAATTTTTGCATCTTGATCTAAGTCCACGAGGTTGGACAAAAAGCATGACATTACCTATGAATAATATATCATGCACAAAACTTCATCTAGGATTTCTCTGGCTATAATCTCATGAATTGCATCTTCTTCATTAGGGTTAGAGAATTTGAAGACCTTTTCTAGCATGTTGGAATCAAAACCTCTAGAAATTGGGTATTCCACTTGTGAATAGCAAAGAACATCCTTCGATTTAGCTGGTAGGCAAACAAATCAGGATGAACAATGGATTGAAAGCACTAAATTTAACATGTAGCTGGCTAGTAGACATGATATTTCCATAGTCCATGATTAAATGTGAAGCTTCTGGAAACACTGTGTCTTGCTTTTTTACGTCAACGTTTCGGATCATACTCAATGATCCATCATCAGGACGAAAAGAGTAGAACGCAATGTAGATAAGATTGCAGAGAAGGATATATAAAAAGGAGAGAGTTGGGGCACGTAGGACAAGGAATGGCTCCCACATAATAACCAAAATAATAAAAGAAGAAAATAGAAAAAAGGGCATAATAGGATGGAGAAAAAACCAAATAGAAAGAAAGAGGGTAGAATTAAAAGATCACAAGAGACCAATAACCAGAGAATGTGAGAAACCTAAAAATACAAAGAACAAAGGAGTAATGAAAGGAGGGAAGCAACTAAAAATTAAAATAATGCTTATAATAATATGAGGGAATAAGATAAATACCAAAGGAAGTATGTAACAAAGTATATATATATATATATATATATATATATATATAGGATAATACTAAACCTATATTCTATAACAAGTGCTTCAAGGGAGCTTTATAAGGCTAAAAAGAGGTAATACTAAGAGGAATATCAATAAGAGTATGTGGATAACAATAAGAGTATATGAATTTCATTAATATAAGAAAGAAAGAGAAAAGAAAATAAATTTTATATCTGGAATATATATAAGACTATATAATTACACATATATAAAGCAAGGAAAGGAAAAAAGTCATAAAGACCAATTCAAAAACAAAATCCTATAAATGGGATATTAAGGACTATAAGTAGAGAATAAGTAAAGTAAAAAAGCTTAAAAGTATAAATAAAGCACAGACAAATATCAGTATAGACAAGACCAAGTACAAAAAGAATAGGCAAAGTGTATCATAATAATACCCAAGACACAATTATATAGAAAAATTAACAAAGCAAACTATATGTATATAAACTTTAAAATGAAAATAGAGAATAAACCAATAGAAAGAAAAAACAATCCATAGTAGAAAATGAGGAGAAAAAAGTATTAAAAATGAAGTAAAATGAGAAAAAAGGAAAAAGGCCAAGCAAAAACAACAGGAAATTACTATAAACAACAATTAGTATTTAACTATAGAATGGAGATATGAGTAATACATGCATAAGAATACCGAGGAACGAGGCAAATGAATGAGGAAGAAAATAAATGAAAGTAAAACTCTAAAAATTAAAAGAAGGAAAATGAGAAGAATTATTTTATCTATATAAACAAAGAATGTATAAATATATATAAACTATAACCATGTACTTAACGAGTAACTAAAGAAGAGAGAAGAGGAACCACACTAAACTATAAAAGCATAGCCTGAATAAAGAAAATACAGAAGAGATAAAGACACGAAGCACATGAGAATAAAAATAAGGAGGGGGAGGAGTGGACCTAAGGGTCAACATCCAGGTAACCGAGAAAGTAAGAGGAGGGAAGAGAGTGAGAAGAAAACCAATAGGAAAAAAGAAAAGGACCAAAGAAGGAAAGCATTGAGTAGAAAGCAAAAGAGACCACAGGGTAAAGAGAGAAGAGACCTACGAGGAAACCCAGGGAAGAGAGTAAAAGATGACACCAAAAGTAAAGGAGGAAAAACACGTGAAGGTAGGGCAAGGTCACAGAGGAAAGAGAGCAAAAAAGAGATCAAGAAACTAGTGCATAGAGAAGAGAAGGACAAGAGAGAGAAAGCATGAGAAGCAAAACGGGAAGGGAAGGATAGAGCCTAGGAGGAGATGACCGAAGGGCCAACAAGGAAAGGGGAACACAATAAGGTGGGGCAAGGTTAAGAAAGGAGGAGAGAGAGTACTAAAGAAGGGAGGACCCGAGAGGGGCGAGTCAAGGACTAGGGAGAGGAGGAACGACAGGGAGCAAAGAGCTAGGGAGAGAAGAGGACGGATGAGGATGGTTGGGGTAAAATGAAGAGGCCTAAGGTTGGGGGGAGGAGTGGACCCAATTGGGAAGAGAGGGAGAAGAAAAAAGGGGGGGGCCAAGGCGACAAGGAAAGAGGGGTGGAATAGGAAGATCGACAAAGAGAAAGGAGCTGCCAACGAGGAGGAACCACAAGGGGCACGGGGCCAAAAAAGGGGGGATAAGGAGAGAGAAGAGGAAAGACGAGGATGGGGGGTAAAAATTGAAGAGGCCAAGGTTGGGGGGGAGAGAAGTGGACCTGAATGGGGAGAGAGGGATAAGAAAAAGTGAAGGGCAAGGTGCCAAGGAAAAAGGTGGGAAACGAAAAGAGGAGAAGAGACAGGTGGAGAGGAGAGGGGGAGGAGGGATCACAGGGAAGCGGGGGGATTTTTGAGAGAATTAAGAAGAGGATTCCAGGTGTGGCTTAAGGTCCAACCATCATCCCTGTTAAGGTTGGAGGGGTTGTTTCTGATGAAAATGGCCTCTTTGAGTTTTCTCTTGAAGAAGTTATCTTCTTTGGCAAGGACGAGGGTATCTTCAAGGCAAATGTGATGTTTGGTGCTTGAGGAGTGGTCAGCCAAGGCAGACTTGGCAACTCTTTCATGTCTAATATCTGCACTGTGTTCTTTGATTCTGGTGTGAATAGATCTGCCTGTTTCACCGATGTACGGGGTGCCACACGAACAATCAATTTTATAGACACCTGAGTTTAAAAGAATGTCTTTGTGGTCTTTGGTGGATGGGATGAGGTTTCTAATGGTGGACATAGGTTTAAAGGCACAATTGAGACCTTTTTTGTGAAGGATTCTAGCAATCTTATTAGAGATGCCTTCAATGAAAGGTAGGGTGGCACTGAAAACAGCCTTAGAGTCTTTCACACTGGGTTTAGTAGAAAGGCAGGTTTGGGCTTGTTTAAAGGCCTGCTTGATGCACTTGGTGCGGTAACCTTTAAGCTTGAAGACTTTGGAGAGGTGGGATAACTCTTGGTTTAAGTGGTCAATGTCACAGATGCGAAAAGATCTTGTTGTTAGAGTTTTGAGGACACTGGCTTTATGGGCTGGATGGTGGTGCGAAGAGGCATGAAGATAAAGGTCAGTGTGTGTGGATTTCCTGAAGACTCGACGACCAAGAGAACCATCACTTTTTTTGATGAGAAGGATGTCGAGGAAGGGGAGTTCATTATTGGATTCGAGTTCTTTGGTGAACTTAATGCAAGGGGCAAGGCTATTAAGATGATTGTGGAAGAGTTCAAGTTGTTCTGGGCCATGTGGCCAACAAATGTTGGTGTCATCCACATAGCGCTTCAACCAGGTTGGTTTGAGGGGGAAAGAGTTTAAGGCAAGGTCTTCGAAATGTTCCATGTACAGGTTAGCAATGACAGGAGAGAGAGGGGATCCCATGGACACCCCATCAGATTGCTCATACACAACATTTTGGAAGGTGAAGAAAGTGGATGTTAAGCATAACTCAACCAGGGAGGTGATTTCTTCATTGGTTTTCTGCCTGATAAGCATGATGGAGTCGATAAGAGGGACTTTGGTAAAGAGGGAGACGACATCGAAGCTGACAAGAATGTCTCCCTCATTGACTTTTTTGACTTTGATGAAGTCTACAAATTGGGACGAGTCTTTGATGAAGGAAGAGGAATGCCCGATGAGTGGAGAAATTGATTTGGCCAAGGTGGCTAGTTTGTATGTGGGGGAGTGTGTAGTGTCTACAATCGGTCTCAAAGGAATGTTGGGTTTGTGTATTTTAGGAACGCCATAGATGCGCGGTGTGATCTCTTTGTTGGGCTAGGCCCGAACATTGAACATATCTTCCAACAAGCTAGCTTGTCTCTCCTCAGGTGTGTCATTAAATCTACCAGGGCCCATATCAATCATCTATCCTCTCGCCTCTTTTATCTCCATTTGGAGCTGGCCTCCTCTCTTCGCCCGGACCTTTGGATCATGTTTGATATTTCTTCTCATGCTAAGGCAGAAGGCCACAAATTGGATTGCACCATTCGACAGAAAAGGAAGTTTGAAAAACTATACTCCCATAGACAACGCCACCCCCAGCTACTCTCACCATCTAGGGAACTTCGCACTACAGTTTCTGGCTTTCAAATTTCACTCAACAATGATCTTTCCATAACAGGTGTCGGCTTGCAAAATACACAACAGAGGGTTCTTCCCGCAGTAGGGTGCGGCCTCCAGCTTAACCGACCGCTACAACAGTCCTCCTCACGCAGTCCCCTTACCTCTTCTTTCTGTACTTCGAGCCCGTCAACTCCCCCAGTGGCTTGTAACCTCTCTACTCCCACTCCTGAAGTTGACATGATGCCCCTTCCGCGCCTTTCTGACCTCTCCCCAGTAAGATCCCATCCTCCTTCAACCTCAGGTCCCCTCCCTTCATTGTCATTTTCTTACCAAAACCAGCAACCTCTTCAATCGCGGGAGCTTACTGTTTCATTTCCAGGTGCGGCTGGCTCGCATGAAGTGCCCATGTCTGTGCTCTCTCCAGCAAGCTCATGGCTCCTCCATACCTCGCATTCTCTGTTATCAACGGTGGTATCCAACCAGGACTCAACTCTCCAACGTCCACTCTCCTCGGGTCCTGGTAAGTCACCTGCAACACATCTCTCCAACGGCTATTACATTAAAAACTCTGATGCATTGTTTGGTTCTTCTTTTACGTTGCCTTCTCAACCTCTCTTTACCACCCTCTTGAACCATGAGCCCGCAGATGATTTGCAAGCACCTTCGCACACTTTTCATCGTCTATCCCCCAGGTCTACTCCTACCAGACAGTGAGCCATCGGTCCATCAGATCACTTCCTCTCCTCTCCCTCACGTTAACTCTACCAACCATTATACCTCGTCTCTTGTTGATCGTGTAAATCTTCCTACAACACATCTCTCCAATGACTATTACATTAAAAACTCTGATGCATTGTTTGGTTCTTCTTTTACGTTGCCTTCTCAACCTCTCATTACCACCCTCTCGAACCATGAGCCTGCTGATGATTTGCAAGCACCTTCGCACACTTTTCATCATCTATCCCCTAGGTCTACTCCTACCACTCACTCAGATAGTGAGCCATCGGTCCGTTAGATCACTTCCTCCCCTCTCCCTCACGTCAACTCTGCCAACCATTATACCTCGTCTCTTGCTGATCGTATAAATCTTCCTCTGCCTCCTTTTGGGTCAACTCCCCTTATTACTAGGTACCCACATATTAACCTCTCTGACCTTCGTCCTTCTCCTACACCTTGCAACTGCCACGTGATACCTTCAGATTCTATGTCCCACTTAAACTCAAGTCCTTCCCATCTTAGTGGTGTTTTTAAGCAAACCACCCCTCACTTTGCCAAACCCCCAGATACTCATACCCTCTTGCTGCCCCCCACTCATAATCCACCTACGGTCTCCTCTTTTGCCGATGTCATCGTCAACCATCCGATCCACCCCCCCACCGTACCTTCGTCTCCCATCAACCATTGGGAAGACAAATTAGTCCTCAATCTCTCCAACCTTGACATTGAACCCCGCGCCCTAAATTTCTTAATAAGGGGCCTCAGTTTTGCCATCACCCCAACCTACATCCCCAAGGTTGATTTCCTTATCAAAATTGGAATGCTATCCACTCTCTGCCTGTTAACATTGCTGATGAAGTTTGACAAGATTGTGCCGTAGCTCTCAGGCACGCCAGGCCCCCCAAGCGGAATGTCCCCAAGGATGAACTTCTCGCCTTCAAAAGGCTTTCTAAACAAAATGTCATTATTGTTAAAGCTAATAAGGGGAATGCCACTGTTATGATGAACAAGCCAGACTACATTACCAAAATGCTTGACCACCTCAACAACAGTGGTAACTATAAAATCCTTCCCCGTAATCCCATCTCCAAAATCTTTAAACAAGTGAAATATGCCATTGCGTCTTCCTCCTTTGATGATGAGACCAAAAAGTGCCTAATGCCCAACAAAGAGATCACACCGTGCATCTATGGCGTTCCTAAAATACACAAACCCAACATTCCTTTGAGACCGATTGTAGACACTACACACTCCCCCACATACAAACTAGCCGCCTTCTTGGCCAAATCAATTTCTCCACTCATTGAGCATTCCTCTTCCTTCATGAAAGACTCATCCCACTTTGTAGACTTCATCAAAGGCAAAAAAGTCAATGAGGGAGACATTCTTGTCAGCTTTGATGTCGTCTCCCTCTTTACCAAAGTCCCTCTTATCGACTCCATCATGCTTATCAGGTAGAAAACCAATGAAGAAATTGCCTCCCTGGTTGAGTTATGCTTAACATCCACTTTCTTCACCTTCCAAAATGTTGTGTACGAGCAATCTGATGGGGTGGCCATGGGATCCCCTCTCTCTCCTGTCATTGCTAACCTGTACATGGAACATTTCGAAGACCTTGCCTTAAACTCTTTCCCCCTCAAACCAACCTGGTGGAAGCGCTATGTGGATGACACCAACATTTGTTGGCCACATGGCCCAGAACAACTTGAACTCTTCCACAATCATCTTAATAGCCTTGCCCCTTGCATTAAATTCACCAAAGAACTCGAATCCAATAATGAAC